>JAODXP020000023.1:9762829-9826602 GCA_027497455.2 Sardinella longiceps | reverse complement strand
CCGTCCTACCCACTACATATGGTCAGTGAAAACAAAAGGACAAAGACTAACTAACTACTGCATAGAATTGTGAAAATTCCAGCGTGTCAGTTTGACTTCTAGTCTATGATCCTGTGAGTTATCAGTAGAATCCTGGGTGTGTGCAGGGCTGATCAAACTTTTGAACAATGTTTTAAGTAAACACATAACCAGTTCTTCCAAATATTTCCATGCCAGAAAGTTTTGGAATCAGGTGATGTGATGTTCTGCATTCTAGTGGCTTCTAAATTTAAACCAGGGCTTTGAACCAGAATTGTTTGCCAATTGGTTCGTTCTGAACATTTTAACCACCCTAAAACCCGAACCGGTTAGAACAAAAAAGATTTAGTTCCTGAACCGGTTAATATTGTTCCATGTCAGCTGTAGGACAAAATATGTATGCTTTCAAATTGCGTTTTAATAGTCACAATATTGTCCATTGGTCTACAGCAAACATAATAAAACATTAAGCCACTGCTTTATACGAGCTGCATCACTGCCTTCTGCATAGCCTAAATGTGATTACCCAGCCAAATTAAAAATGCTGTCATATAGGGTGTCACGACCTGGCTCAAAGCTGTGACAAAAATGGAGACAACTCGAGGGGTAAGACAAATAATTGAATAATTTATTTACAAAAATAGATATTTACAAAAAAGAAAGTAACAAAACAAAGCAAAAGACGCCTCAGCCATCTCTTGGGCCTGCTGCAGTCAAGCCACCCAGACAGCCCTCACAGGCGAAGTGAGCGGGGAAGAGGGAAGAGAAGCGAGAGAAAGACACTCCAGCAGGCCAGTTTAAGGCCCGAATCACACACAAACTGCGCGTTCGCGGTGCGGGAGCGGGGCGGTCCGTAAGCGGTGCCTGTGGGCTTGGGCATTCACACAAGAAATTGTCTCTGTGGTGTTCTGCGCTAAGCGGCTGCCCGAGCTCTGCATTCAAAATGTATGGACACCGCGCAAGTCCCGCTTACCGCGCTGAAAACGCTTGGAAAAATAGAACTTCTTTCTATTTCAAAAAAGCAGCGCGGGAGCTGCGCGGTTCACCGCTCAGAAACCGGACAGGAGCCGCGCAGAACACGCGTGCAGTCTGAATGACCTAACCTGTTAACATGTATTCTAAATGAAATCGCCCCAAAACCGCGCCCGCACCGCTTACGCGCCGCTCACGCACAGGTTTGTGTGTGAATCGGCCGTAAGGGTACACCGGGCCCAAGTGTAGCAGTCAATCAGCAAGCCTGCAGACACACAAACAAGGTGGAGGCACCTAGTGCCCCGGTGGAGCCCTGCAGCTGAACGGAGCAATGGCCATGGCACAGGCACCCATGGTAGAGGGGCCGTGACAGGGTGGTGTAATATTGGGTTCTTGGATGCCTTTCCAATTACACACTTTACAATTGTTGTAAAGCAAAAAAAATTGGACTATTACGTTTTTCCAAATGAATTAAAGTAGTAGCCTGAACATTGATGTTAGCCATTTCCAACAGGGTTAATCACGCCCAAGAGAGTTGAGAGAACGTGAAATTAATGCCAAACACAAATATTTGTATGATTGGTACCATATAATATTTCCCTTAAATTAAATAATTAAATTGAGACTTGAAGACTTCAGTGGCCTTTTGATTGCCAACTGATGTTTGTCTGCTCTCTCCATGTGCTCATTGAATGACAGGAGGTGACCCTTACGATTTCACTGAAGACACAAACCTTCTCAGGAACAAAAAAAGTAACGGTTTTAACCAGTTACCTCTATTTTAAAAAATTGTTTCTGTTTCAGAACATTAAAAATTATAAAGATTCTGGTTTTGTTTCTGTTCCTAGCAAAATGGCAAATGTTTCTGTTTTTGTTCCATGAACCGGTTCAAAGCCTTGATTTAAACTCACCTGCATTTCTTAAATCAGACTTTAATCTTTTTGGCTTTACTTGAACTATGCAGAAATGTCATGCAGGTCTAATTTCTTTAGGCTACTAAATGTATTACTGTACGTTCACACCAAGACCTACTAAAGCTGCAAAATCGCTGTAAGTCATTCACTCTCTACTGGCAAGAGCGACAAACGCTTTGTAACTGCAAGAAGGTCAAGTTTATTTCTTGTTATTTTTGTTTGGTATTTGTATTTTTCTATAAGTTTTGTAATATCTGAATATGCTTTGGAGTTTATTTTGGGTTCATTTTGATTTACTTTTGTGTTACGCTGGCTGATTACTCGCAGTAACGTAAGCTAATTGGGTTGGCTAATTGTTGCACAGGGACACTAATAGGTGTTGCACACATACCCAATTCAATGGACTCCACGTTGGCTCGCGGTCACGCTACCACCGCCAGCTAGACCTGCTACACACAGCAACATCTTTACAAACATCTTTAAGCTCACTCCTTTAAGGGTACATGCAGCCAGCGAGGTATGTTTTCTTTGTTTACTTTATTGATTTGTATTACTTTTGTTTGGTGTTTATTTGAATATCTATTGATTTATATGTATTTTACTATTGCACAGTTTGACGGTGGATGGTTGATGTGGATATGAAAACGAAGAAACCAAATAAAATCCATCTGTTAAAATAAGAACCTAAGGCCTTGTCTACTTACTGGAGTGATACGCTTAAAAACTAGCTTTAAAAGTTGGGCGATTTGAGCGACTAAAAAAAGTTAAAACTGGTCACCTTTATGCAAATTAGCTATGACACGTTTCAGCTGTAAATCAAAGTCAAAGCGAACTTTATTGTCAATCAAAGCACTGCAACAGTACATTGCACGCAGACTGAAATTGCATTTCTCAAGGCTCCAATGTGCAGTTAAAAATTAAGACATACAACTGAGATGTATATAGGACATCACAACTCACAAGACATAAAGTGCAAAGATATCAAGATATCAGGCATGACATAATAAATAACAGTAACATAATAACAGACAACATAACAGACAATGTGAGCATACTTTCTGGACTGTCAATGTTTCAGAAGTCTTGAGGTATGTTACTGGAGTGCAAAAACCTGAGTTTACAAGGTGCAAGTGAGGCAAAGTGCATGGTGCAAGTAGCAGCATGGAGAAGAGTCAGTAAACATTTCTGTACGAGAGTGTAGAGTACTAGGTCTTGGTTGTGTGTGTGTGTGTGTGTGTGTGTGTGTGTGTGTGTGTGTGTGTTTGTGTATGGGGGGGAGGTTACAGTCTTGTTCTCTGGAGTGAGTTCAGCAGTCTGATGGCTTGTGGGAAAAAGCTGTTGCTGAGTCTGGTTGTTCTGCAGGGCATACTTCTGTAGCGCTTACCAGAAGGTAGGAGGGTGAACAGTGCGTGTGAGGGGTGGGTAGTGTCTTTGATGATGATGATGATGGCTCTTCTTTGACAACGGAATGGATACAGGTCTTGAATGGATGGTAGAGCTGATCTTGTGATCTTCTCTGCTGTTCTCACCACCCTCTGTAGTGCTTTCTGGTCTGCAACATGGCAGCTGCCAAACCACACTGAGAGACTGCTGGTGAGTATGCTCTCAATGGCACCCCTGTAGAAGGTGGTGAGTGCTGAAGGAGTGCTCATCCTGCGCAGGAAGTGGAGACGTTGCTGTGCTTTCTTGACAAGGGCGGTGGAGTTGGTGGTCCATGTCAGGTCATCAGTGATATGCACACCTATGAACTTGGTGCTTTTCACTGATTCCACAGCACTGCCGTTGATGGTGAGAGGTGTGTGTGGCTTGTGATTCTTTCTGAAGTCCACTGTTATTTCCTTTGTTTTGTTGACGTTGAGATGAAGGTTGTTGGTGTCACACCAGGTGATGAGATGGTGCACTTCTTCTCTGTAGGATGAGTCGTCATCGTTGCTGATGAGGCCAACCACTGTTGTGTCATCAGCAAACTTGATGATGTGGTTTGAGTTGTATCTGGCACAACAGTCATGGGTCATCAGGGTGAAGAGCAGCGGACTCAATACGCACCCCTGGGGGACCCCTGTGTTCATGATGGTGGTCTGTGATGAGTTTTTGCCGACTCTTACTGTCTGTGGTCTGTTAGTGAGAAAGTCCAGTAACCAGTTGCAGAGTGGTGTGCTGATGCTGATGGTTTGTAGTTTGTCCACCAGGTGTTGTGGGATGACCATGTTGAATGCAGAGCTGAAGTCAATGAACAGCATCCGCACACAGCTGTTTTTGTTCTCCAGATGAGCCAGGCTGAGCTTGGGACGATATGCAAACTGGTAGGGGTTAAAGGTGGTGGGTAGGCTGGATGTTATGTGAGCCTTGACTAGCCTTTCGAAGCACTTCATCATGATGGGAGTCAGTGCTATGGGCTGGTAGTCGTTGAGAGTTGTTGCTGGGGATTTCTTGGGTAGTGGTATGATGGTGGTGGCTTTGAAGCACTCTGGTATGATGGCTCAGAGAGATGTTGAAAATATCTGTGAGAACATCTGTGAGTGAGTCAGCACAGTCTCTTAGCACACGCCCAGTTATGTTGTCCGGGCCAGCAGCCTTCCTGGGATTCACCGGTCCAAGGATCATCCGCACGTCAGCTGGGTCCAGTTTCAGTGTTGTATCCTCCAAGCAGTGGGGGGCTTTTGTTGGGGTGGTGGTGTTGTTATCTTCAAACCAGCTGAAGAAAACATTTAGTGAGTTGAGAAAGTCTGTGTTGTCTGCTGAACCGCTGTGCTGGAAATGGAATTACAACAGACACTTCATGAACGATTAGAGCGACTTGAACAAACACAGGAATTTGCAGCGGCATTTTTAAGCAACAAAAGCGATTTTACAGCTTCGATAGTGTTGTATGAAAAACCCAAATCACCTGATTTTAGATATAACATCAGAATCACCTGGTTTTAGATATGACATCAGAATCACCTGGTTTTAGATATGACATCAGAATCACCTGATTTTAGATATAACATCAGAATCACCTGGTTTTAGATATGACATCAGAATCACCTGGTTTTAGATATAACATCAGAATCACCTGGTTTTAGATATAACATCAGAATCACCTGGTTTTAGATATGACAGGACATTATGGTGGGTTTAAGGTTTTTGTGTTTCAGGTTTTTGGTATGCAAGGATGCTTTTCACTGTAGGGTCATCCAGGGGTCACACATCTTTTGTTAACCAACGCTTCTATTGTTCTAAGGACAGCTGTATGTGACCAATCAACATGGACCATCCTGATAAGAGATCAAAGGGTCTTTGTGTCAGTGGCCTTTAAAGGCTCAAGTGAAAGAGAGATCTAGGAGGCTGATACCTGTGCTTTGTCAATTTGTAACTTTCTCCAAATCTGCCAATTCTGTCTTTAAGTTGACTGTCTGGGTGCTACCTTTCCAATACCTCATGCATTAAAAAGGGATCTTTACAAATGTTGTATACTTTTTTAATTTTCAGTCCCCACCACCTCACACTGTTCTACCCCACCCCACACACTCACCCTATCACACACACACACACTTACCCCGTCATCCTCTACAATGTGTCTGTGCAGGCGTTTAAATATGATTTCTTTGTAAACGCACACCTTATGAGGTGCACACGGCGATCAAAGCAAAGTTGTAGAAAAGAAAAAGGTGTCGTGGCACACTTAGAACTTCATGCAATTTATTAATACCAACGTTTCGGCTTACGCCTTCATCAGGGTCTCGATGAAGTGTGCCACGACACCTTTTTCTTTTCTATAGTCAGGGAGCCAAAGTCTCAAAAATGGGTTGGACCGGACATGGTCTGTTATACTTTTTATTTGTGTTTTTTTCTGTTAATTTTGACCCTAAGAAACAATAATTGGAGGGTCTGCTCTGCCGGAAATATCGCGAAAAAAATTGTGCCCATTTTAATGTATACAGTGTATTAATCATCAGAATCCTCAGTGCCTGTCCGGAAATACATTCCAGATGCACAGAACACATGTGCTGAAAACATCCACTGAAAAGAAAAATCTTAAAAACACATTTTTGTATGATTTCTCATCATTTTTGTACAAAAAATAGCTGACTTTCTCACTTTTTTCAAATATTTTCATATTTACTTCATTGCTTACAATTAACTATTACCCCATCAGTCATCAGACCAAAATTATGGTATCAGTGATGAGTTCAATTTTAGTTTGTAATCAACAGGCGTAGAGCCTCAAAATCATTTTAGGCTACTCTGAAATGTCTCTGAATGACATAGCCTACAGGATATTTAAAATGGTTGGCAGCACAGGGAATCCATGTGGAACTGCACCCTCTCCTGCACTGCATCTTCATACCATATGCAGATATTCTCTGATGACGCTGCAATTGTTGGGTGTCTCAAAGATGGCCAGGAAAGTGGAGTACATTGTGGAAGACTTTGTTGGATGGACAGACTGCAGGGGGTCCAACTAATGACGTATGGTGATGTTTTTGAAATGAGGCAGTACTAGACATTCAAAGGACTTCATAGTGAATGAAGTCAAGGCCAAAGGTCCGTAATCATTCCATGACGTGATGGAGGGTTTCTTGGGAACTGGGACGATGAGCTGGTTAGGATAATGTAACGGTATCTAGTGCCTACACCTTTAAGGAAGGCACCAGTGGGTAGATACACCTGCAGGGAGTTGCGGTAATTGGGGGAGCGATTTGGGCTGCTTCCTTAAAAGTGTTGTTGCAGTCACGACAGGAGTTAGCAGGAGAGGCTGGTTGCGTTGCGTCTGGTTTTCTGGCTCAGCTTGCTGAGGTGGACTTTTGTGTAGTTTGGGAATAGACGGAAAGGTAAGTAACCTAACTTTAGGTGTTGGCGATTTTGTGTACTTGTGTGCTCTGGTGTGTGGCTCATTCAGTGCTCTTTCTTTGGGGGTATAGTTATCGCTCTGACTAGCGTCTTGACTGTGTGATCTTGCTGTGTAAAGGATTCGTTCTTCTCTACGACTTCACCATCGCTTTACCAGGTTTGTTTGCTTTTCTCTGTAACTCCTGTTAGCATGCTAATGCCACTCCACTATAGTTGTTGCTGTAAAGCCATTCTCCGTGTAGCTGTAGCTGTAAAGCCATTCTCCGTGTTGATAGACTCCTGTTTGCTGTGCCGGCTGTGTGCGTCAGCTGCCGGGCCTGTTATCCATCAGTAGCCATTCGTCTAGCTTCTGGAACAACGGTGCGTTGCTCCCTGGTTCGCTTCACTGCGGTATGTAGCCCTCCAACTAACCATAAAGCCTCCATTAATATTGCCATAGTAGCTTGGTTAATGATCTCTACTTCAGCAGGTTGCATGGTGGGGGTGGATCTGGGTGGCCTTCCAGTTTGCTGCTGCTGTTTTGCCTTTATTTATTTTATGCTCCATGTTTTGTCTGCTGTGCGTGTGAGTGTCTGTTGTGTGCGTGCGACTGTGTGTAGGCTAATGTGGTGTGTGAAAGTGTATGCAAGTTAACGTTGTGTGTGTGTGTGTAGGAGTGTATAAGCTAACGTTGTGTGTGACTGAGTAACGTTGTGTGTGTGTGACTGATTGTAATTATGTGTATGTGTGAGTGAGCTGTTTATTTGTTGCTTGCTTCTGTGTTGTTTATGTGTCTTTTGTCTTTTGTTTGATTTGCTTTCTTTGATTTATCTGGGCTGTTCAATTAACAACTTAAGTCTGTCTGGCCCATTTCTGCATTATTTCTTTGTCCTTGTCGGTTTTGAGCTTTGGTTGCTTTATCTGGATGGCCATCCTCCATTTGTTGCTTTCCATGTGAAATTATTACCTTGTAAACTGACGTCATAGGCCTGGTTCTAGGCCTCAAGGTTATTGCTTTGTGTCTGTCTCTATCTGTGTTTTGTGTTCTGTTTGTGTGTCGCCAGAGGTTGGGGTGTCCCGCAGGAGGCTCAGCACCTGGTGGCGGTGGGTGTCTCTCTATTGGGTGTGTGCGTGTGTCCTACTGAGTGTGTGAGACTTTTCAGTGTAATTTTGCACCTGTGTGGGTTGCTGTGGTGTGCTGTCCACGTGTGCTCTGACCCCTCCCCCGCGCAGTACGGTGAGCCTCACTGCGGTAAGCCCCTCCCCTCAATTTTATTACATTTTCTTAATAAATACATATTAATCGTTTTTGACAGTTCTCGGTCCACAGGTCTCATTTTTGATCCTTTTTGCCCTATACTACAATTCAATAAAGCTTGCTTTTTTTGGAATTTTGTCTCTTGTTTCCTATGTGCCCGAACCTGCCAGCCTTTGTCTGGTGCTTATAAATACTTTCCCTAGGTAACCACTAGGGTGGCGTAGTCCGCTACATTTTTGGTTTTGCCACAATAACACACAAGCTATGACTCACAAGACTCTGTCAGGCAGCTATAGGGGCATTTGAAACACATGCGGGACAATCGGAACAGCATTGTAAACAGAAAATTTGGAAAAGTTGGCAGCGCTACAAGGGTTTTGTACTCTATGTAGTTTCAAACCTTGAGTTTGTGCTGTTCACAGTTTTGAGAAATGATGAAGCAGAGGAAAAAGCTACAGTTGATCCGGGTCAAGTTTCCCTTATCTTAAGTAAAGTAAAGTAGTTTGTAAAGTCCCTCCTCAGAACATGCATCACTTGTAAATCTCTGAAAGTTTTCACAATATTCTTACATGGTTTCAATTGGCAACTGTTTGAAGAGGTAAAACAAATTGTAGGCTGGAAGGGTATGCCTATAATGTCAGATTTTACAATTAATGTAATTCTATCTAAGATGATCAAATCTTCAACCCAATCTCCCAATGTAGCTTTTTTGTGTTGAATGAGTCTTGCCTCAGTAGTGACTATACCACCAGGTAGCCCAGGGGTGTGGAAGGTAAGAGGTGTAATCTGGTAGGCTGTTAAAATCATAATGATATCAATCATCTATGTGTCTGTACGTATGTATGTGTGTTTTCCAGGACTTTGCACTGACTGGCTTTCCTTGCAGCTGGACAGAAGTCATAAGTATAAGTCAACGAGGCAGTAAAAAAAAAAAAAAAAAACATGGCTGTAATACATCATAAATTGCAAATCGCAAAAAAATTAGGGTAGCTTAAATATTGTCAGAAATAGGCAAAATCAAGTTGTTTGATGATAGTTTAATCCATAATCTCTATCAGACTGTTCAGGTCATAATGTAACAATTCCAGAAAGTTAGATTTTTAACACTCTGAAATAAAATAGTAAAATGTTCTTGAAATGCAATTCAAGCATTATGGACGTGACATTTGCATGCATTATTGATGAACAAAATGCTACATAACCCCTGCAAAGCCTATTTCACAGTTTTGTTTATTTTCTTTCTTATTATAATGGCTGAATGCATGCAAACACAAAAACGTATTAATTACATCAGAAGAATATGAGCCTTTCAATTTGTGTTATGGACGTGAGAAGAAGTGAACAAGCTTTTATGGGAAACAACAGTTTTTGCTATGAAGTGTGTTACAGTAAGTTTACAGAAAAATGTAAATATATGTGTGTGTGTGTGTGTGTGTGTGTGTGTGTGTGTGTGTGTGTCTTTGTATTAGTATTGACATCACAACCTCTCACTTAAGCACAAACACATAGTTTTATTGGTACACTAGTGTACACACAGGGCTGATCCTAAAAATCCTAAACCTGAAGTTTTCTTCCATCACGGGGAGGTGGGCACAGGTGGGGCTGTTATATTTGTGTCACACTTTTAGAACACTACTTGGTTTAGAACACTACTTGAGCAAATTCCTTAATGTACAGTTAGTAACCTGTGATGGCCATGCAAGGATGCACATATAACTCAGATCATGACATTTATCAACTGTCATCACTTCTACAAGGGTACAATGAGAAGAAAATCTTTACATTTTGGTTTAATACTACATTAATCCCACCTCTATCTCAAGGCATTTTCCCCCCCAGTCATGTTGGTGCCTGAATACTATCAGGCCTGTATACAGACTGATAAAAAGATAAAAAGGAACCTCAAATAGAAAAGTTTTTAGGCCTGTATTTTATGTGTCAATTCTTTTGTACAGTAATGTCTATAGCATATACAGTATATAGAATTGTGAAAATTCTTGCGTGTTAGTTTGACTTCTATAAAGTAGTCTATGGTGCTGTGAGTTGCCAGTAAAATTCTGGGTGTGTGGAGGGGTGATCAAACTTCTGAGCAATGTTTTAGGTAATCACATAACCAGTTCTTCCAAATACTTCCATGCCAGAAAGATTTGGAATCGGTTGATGTGATTTCCTGCATTCTAGTGGCCTCTAAATTTAAACTCACCTGCATTTCTTAAATCAGACTTCAATCTTTTGGGTTTTACTTGCACTATGCAGAAATGTCATGCAGGTCTAATTTCTTTTAGGCCACTAATATTATGGTCATGTTTATGTTCGTGGCTAATTTTTACTGTCAATGGTTTGTGGGTTATTGGCAGAAGCCTATATCCAAAGCAAAATACAATACAGAATTTACATGTGTATAGGCCTACACACATCTATCTATCTATCTATCTGTCTATCTTTGTTATCCATTTGGCCTTTCGATTACATAAACAGAGTTTTTAGTCACCTTAAAACAAAAACACAGAGATTTTTCAAACCACTTGATTCTGTGTATCTTCAGCACTCTGAGTGCCCAGTACTGAATACTTAGCAATGAGGATTGTCATTCTTCTATTGCTTCAACTGTCTGACACCAGGAGCATCCTATAGCAAAAGCAAAAGGAGCAACATTTCATGTTGGGGGGTGAGAAATGAAAACGTAGAATAGAATTTTATATTAAACTAACACAGCTTTAGTCAAATTCAGAACAGAGTACACTACATGGTGTACCAGTATGTAAGGGATAATGTATTGTCCGCCGGTCATTATAGAAAAATATTTCCCTTGAGGACAAATCAGAGACCTCCAGTGCGGACAATACATTATCCCGCTCATTATATGGATACTTGCAAACACGATATAATATTTCACAGAAACGTCTTTTAAATTGTATTTGTTAACGTTTCATGGCTTCCATGGGTAAACAAATACTTCGCAAAGCAACTTGAACTTGAAACATTCTATAGAACGCAGCTGATATCCTTTCACTTTCAACCATGTTTCATTGTTGATCTCTAGTCAAAACGTGGAGGAGGCCATTTCAAAATGAATGGAGCCTCCCACAACATTCTATAGACCCGTATAATAATTCCGATTATAACCCGGTGGAATGGAATACTGTTTTCTGATTGGCTGTCAGGGTGTCCGTTAATTCTTGATAACAGGACACCTGAGGCATTGTTGGGTTAAAAAGTTTCGCCAGCGTACTTTATAATGCAGCCTTGTGGATCTTCTTTCATATGAAAATAGTACCCCAACCGAACAGGATGACTTCTTTCAAAACGGAACCACAAGTTTCTTTTATGTTTTAAATGCTTGCTTACCGTCTTGCCTATGAGGTGTCCCGATATAAGAAAAATAATGGACTTGGCGTAGGCAAACAGCCCTTCGGCTGCGCCGTCAGGCTGTTCTTCACCTTCGCCTTATCCCTTACATAACGTTCACTTGCAAAGAACTAAAGAAAGTTTACAAGGTCAGAATTTTATGGAGATCACCTGTGCTTTGATAGTCTGTCAATTTGTAACTTTCTCCAAATCTGCTAATTCTATCTTTAAGTTGAATGTCTGGGTGCTACTTTTCCAATACCCCATGCATTAAAAAGGGATCTTTACAAATGTTGTATACTTTTTTAATTTTCAGTCCCCACCATCCCACACTATTCTACCCCACCCTACACATTCACCCCATCACACACACACACTTACCCTGTCATCCTCTACAATGTTTCTGCGCAGGCGTTCCCAGAAGTTCACTCTCTCTGCCTCATCCTCTGGCCAGTCTAGGTACGTCCGTGACTTCACCAGTTTGGCCAGCCTATGCAACAACACATACAGTAACACATAGCACAGCTTAATAGATAAGATGAGCCTGGATTTAATTCAATGATTAAATCCAACTATTAATGGGGGCAGATAAGGTGAACAATCGTGCTCTTTGTGATAAAAGCGTGAAATCTGGCACACTTATAACCTAAGATGGTAATTGTAATAAGGTTATAGTATATTCACAAGTCTTATACAGTAATTAATCTCAAGTTTATAATTATGTATGAATACTAATATAATTAGTTATATGCCTTTATAAATGTAATATAAACATTTATGTATGTGTTAATAATGCTTTATAAACACAGGGTTATATATAAAGTGTTACAGAGTATAGTGTAGCACTTTTACCGATGAAATGCAGAGAGCTCAAAGGGAGAGATGTGCTCGAGGAAGATGATGATGAGTCTGTGTCTCTGCTCGGCCAGCAGGCGGTGTGTGGCCACACGCAGCTCCAGAGCACACCAGTCGCTGCGCAGGTACCGGCGACTGAGCACGCACACTGTCCGACGGCTACTGTAGATGCTCTCCGCAATGTTGTCCACAATTCCTTTACCCACCTTATGGCCAAGGGATTAAAACAAGAGGTGTTTTAAATTGGGATTAAGTGATTGAAGTACCGTGAAGTCAAAAAAATCTCTTGATTTATGTGCAGAAACCTTTTTTGTACATTGCATTGTTTTCGTTGATTATATACGTATAGGCCTAGTATAAGTACTCTATACAGTACTCTTTTGGTTCTGTGAGTCAAGGGCATTTCAGGTATGGTTTTCTGGTTGGGGAAGAAACTAGCAGCCCTTTGCTTAAAATTACTTTCACACCCTGATTACAACCAATTAATTAAATGCTCCAACACAAAAATAAAAATCGTCTGACATTGTTGGAATGAACAGGACTGAATTTTAAGAAACCAGTTGAAGGGATTGAATGGTGATATGTCTATCAAAAGTAACTGCCATTTATCCCTCCCTCCTCCCCCATTCGTTCATGTACTCTGTAGGCGTGGCTTCAGGGGAAGTCTGATGACAGGGGATTTGACTACTGAAATGTATATTTTCAAATGCCTAGCTTGCTCTAACTGTTTTCACAGGATCTCATACCCTACAGTAGCTTTAATAAGCAGCTATAGTTTTGGGTTCACCTCAAAATCCCTGTTGTGCAGGCAGAGCTTGAGCCTTGGTTCTCCCTGCTCCTCCATGCGGGGTGCCAGCTCCCCCAGCACCCATGCTTCATCCCGACTGCTGAAGGACACAAACGCATCAAACTGGACCTCCTCTTCCTCTTCTAACAGAGCGTCCTCATCCATTCCTCGGCCTATCCTTCCTCTTTTCCTCTTTTTCCCGATTCTTCGTTCCAGCCACCCACGTGCCCGGAAGAAGAGTACAAGGAAAGGCCAGCGGCCGAAGTTGTAGCCGAGGGCTGTGGCCACAAAGACAGAGATGACCAGTGCTGTGCTAAAGTAACACAGGTACTCCACGTCTGTTTCGCACAAACGCTCCATAGTTGACAGAAAATTGAGTTTCTTGTAGTGCCACACACATTCTTGTCTCTGGAGGAAAATGACCTGAGAGGAGATCATCATCATATTATAGGACTGAAATGAATGTATTAATTTAATCATTTATTAATTATTCATTATTATTTCTTAAATATACTGTATTAGGCAACAATGCAACACAAAGAAAAACTCACTAAAACACAATACCTGGGATTGTATTGATCTCTCTGCCCATGTCAGTAGCCAGCTGTTTACACAATCACAGCGGAAATCAACTTTGTCAAACACAACCGTGGTCAGGGAGGTGAGCGCCTCAAACACCCCGTCCAGCAGAAGGAGAGGGGAGGCGCTGTAGAGGCGTAGAACACGGAGGGCCGTGAGGTTCTGGAACATTTCCTTGGTGAGGAAAGTCAAACGGCAGTTGACCAGGACGAGGATCTGCAGCTTGGTGAGGTTTTGGAAAATCACGGCAGCGTCCGTCTGTTTGGCAAAGTTGAGGTTGGTCAGCTTAAGGCGTTTCAGGCGCTTGAGGGTGTTGATTCCTGTGTAGCGGATCGTTACTTTGTCTATACGAGTTTGGAACTCCAATGACTCGAGGTTGGGGAAGTAGCGGACCATGAACTCAGACTTACAGGTAAACTGAGTGCTGTTCACTTTCAACACTCTGACAGCTTTAAACAATGCATTATCACACTCAATGCATTCCAGCAAGTCGCCATTTAGTTCAAGAGTGACTGTACTGTTCAGGGCATGCATTCTTGAACTCATTTCAAAGTTGGTGCCATAGCCTGCATCTATATTGAGATAGCGTAATTTCTGGGGAATCCCATAGAATATCATGTAGATGCGTAGAATATATATGATGTCTAGCTTTCCAAGCCTCAGCTCTTGTAATTGTGTCTGTCTCCGGAAGACTCCATCGTCAATGCTGCCAATAGAGTTCTGGTCTATATTGAGAACTTCCAGAGCTGGGAGCCACCTGAAATCATCATAATCTAGTCTGTTTATGCTATTGTGTGTAAGTCTTAAAATCCGGAGACCTGTCAATCCCTGGAATGCATTTTCTTTAAGCGTTGTGATGACATTGAAACTCAAATCAAGGATCTCCAATTGAGGCAGACAAGAAAACTGGTTGGCTGTGATTGTTGTGAGACGATTTCTTTCCAAGTTGAGAGATTTGAGTCTTGAAACCAACATATGCTGGGCTGAGCAAAAGTTGGATTCATTCAGTCTCACATTAACCATATCTAATGCCACCAAATTTGTCAAATTTGACCAGAATCTTAAATCAATCTTAAGTATTTTGGTGTTCCAAATACTGAGTTCTTCTAAATCCTTTTCACACATTTCAACATCATCTGCATATAACTTCTGTGCCTGGGCGTAGTTTAGTGTAAGGGATCTCACTTGTAAACGGTGCACCAGGTAGCAGAGGTTAGTGAAGTTAACTTGTAAATTTTTATCAGTATTTCCATTTAACTGCAGCTCTCTTACCTGGCCAATTCCAGAATCCCAGATGGTGCTAACTGTGTTGCCTTCAAAATCTAACACAAGACTTGAAAGATTCTGAAAAATCTTCAGAGAGTCTGCCTCAATGGAGACAACAGTTGTCCCTACAAGGCTGAGAACATTTAGTCCTGACAGAACACCAATAGGCCACTCCCTCAGGTGTTGACCTCTGATAGATGATATGCCGCTATTTTCCAGTGTCAGATTTCGTAGTTTTGTCATGCTGCTGGGAAGCAGGCAGAAGATATCTCCAAGGTCAGATGAACAGACATACTTCAGGCTCAAGCTCACAATCTTCTTAAGAGGTTTGAAAGTTCCATTTGACAAGCCTCGTAACTTCAAGCCCTGTACATCTAACTACTCCAAATTCTCCAAATCCTGAAAGGCCCCAGTGTCCAAAGACACCTCCCTGCATGTGGTGTCATCAAACAGAAGGAATAAACTCACAAGGTTGGGTAGAGCAGTGAAGGCACCAGACTGGACCTTCTTGATGTTTAGTCCCCAGATTTGGAGATGCTTAAGGGAGTGGAAACGAGAGAATGCTCCTGTAGGAATGACCGAGTCGTCCTGATAGATGCACAGTGTCCTCACACCGGGCATTGCCTCCATGAGGTCTTTTTTCAGACTGGTCACATTGCATTCAGCATACGGCCCCAAGCCAGGCTCGTGACGACAAGGGATCATCTGACCCATGTCTGTGAGCTGGTACTCGTCAAAGTTCTCACAGTGTCGGGCAATAAAGGCAGACAGCTTTCCCCAGAGACAAAGATTCACCAGCAGAAAAACAATACAGAGCCTTACTGACGGCCCACAAACACACGACTTCATGAGATATCACTTTTAGAGTACAGCAAAAGTAAAAGTCCTCAATTATTCATCTGTTTGTCTTTGGGTGCCTTGAATTTAATGTTCAATTTAAATTCAGCCGATTATTATTGTGTGACCCAATCCCAACACTGAACTTATTTAGACTATTAAAGAGAGAATTTACAGCTCTAAACTGCCATTGAACACATATCAAAATTACTCACGATGGTGACACATTGCAAGTAACTTCCATTGACGATTAAGATACATTGAAGTAACTCTCATTAGAAAAACTCCGGTTAGAGTTGAAAAAATTGCCATCAATTGGAGTTCGAAAAACAGCACTTCTCACAATCCTAAATGAGGTTCAATCTAGTTGTTCAGCTGCATGAGAAGTCAAGACTTTTATGCCAAAGCAAATGTTGACTTGCACAGGCAAAGCTGCAGAACACAGAAGGGGAAGTGAAATAAAATGTCAATAAGCAATGTGGTTAACATGTAGCCTAATGTACTGTACAAGTGATGATGAAGGTGCGAGAGAGCTAGTAGTAATGTTGTGGATATGAAGCATCATAACACTTTGGGGCTTTCCAGCCAAATGTGTTGCCAAGTGGTTTTTTCGCGACTCTTTTCTCGACTCTTCAGATTCATGCTTCAAGCACATAGGCCTACATAGTGGTCAACACAATACAAGAATTTTTTTTTTTTTTTTTAATAATAATGAAATCCACGTGCCATGTGGTTTTGAAAGGGGTCTTTACATGCTGCCTTGATAACAAAACACACGGGAGTTACAGCAGTTAAATAAGTACACAGATGCTTAACTTAAACTATATTATGTCATGACATCAGACGGGGATTGATCCCTGGTCTCCTGCGTTCAAGACAGACGTGCTACCCGTCAGACCACTATGCCTTTGAAAATCTGATGGGTTAGTCCCTAATTATCCAACATATTGTTATTAGCCTACTACTTTGTTTTGTTACTATTATGTATTCTTTGTCATGATATTAAACTGAATATGAAACCTCTTGGTTTGGAATAGATTTGTTATGACATTAGTGATGAAAAACACAATTCTTGTCTTCAACCACTTCATGACAAGCCACGAGTAGCGCCTGCTGCATGGTACAGAGTTTGACCCAACGCAATTCAAGTACTTGTCGGAGCCACGGAGCAGCGTATCCCACACGATGCATTGCATGGCGCATGACGTCATCCCACTAAATGCGAGGCTTCGTCTGACATTAATCACGTGTTTTTTTAGTAACGATACTGCTCGCTAAGCCTCGAATCGCGTTTAATAAAGGGCCTCATCTGGTACGCCCCCTATTTGCTCGACGAACGCCTCGCAGCCTCGCTTCAACTCATAACATCAGTAGCTAGTAGTACACTGTGTACATGTTGTATGGCTTTCGTCCAAGCACACATCAGTAAGGAACATAGCAATACTAGGCTCAGCCCTCTCCCTGCTGAGTGCAGAGGTCCTAATCAATGCTTAAAGATAGGGTTCAAGATCCTCGAGTAACACACGACAGGCTAAATTTGAAAATAACTTCCTCTGTTTTGCCTTCGAAGTCCGCAAAATAAATAAGCAAAAAAATAAGCAACTTCGCGATAAATGTCACTACCAAACTTTTTACACATGATTCCGCCTAGAATCCATTTCTGCTTGGGACATTTTTGTATCACGCATATTTAATGAGATAATTAGCATATTTCATCATACACATTAAATTTGGTGCAGTTCATAACATCTGATCTAAAGAGGGGGATTTAAGGGGCAATTAAAGCAGTATAACATTGCATTTTCATTTTTTACCATGAGGGTGCAAATCACAAATGACTGGTAATAAGTTATGTTGATGTGGGCTCTTGAGACCAACATTCCATGAACATTTCATCATCCTCAATGTCACGGGTCAGGTAGTTCTTTAGGAAAAACTTCATTTTTGGGGTTTCGAGGGTTTCGTTTTGACACGGCCAACATATTAAGCTGCAGGATGTAACTTACAATTTTAAAACTTTTGAGATGTGTATTCCTTGAGGGCAGGTACATGCCTTGGTCATTTGGTCATTTTGCCAATCTGAATGTTAGTCGGTTGTATTTTTGTGATATTCTGTCCTGTCTTACTATGACCACAAAACATAAAACTTAAACGTGCCACTTTTATTCTGTCATAGGGGTGGCATACAATGGCCATAAAGGCAGATCTTATGTTTAAACCTTCCAGAAGTGTCATCTAATTGCAACCAAAAATGACCGTTTTGGCTCCAGTTGTCATTTATTTCCATTTTTAGGCATGTCCCAAAATGACAGGAAACGGGGAAAACTTAATTTAACAAGTTCAGGTTGTCAACTGTGTTTCATACTATTGGAAGACAGAAAAAAATAGGTTTGCAATTGATGCTGTCTTTCCAGGCGTTTAATAAATATTTAATTTATATGTGTGGTGTTTTTTCTCATGTATTAATGTAAAAATGGTACTTCGGGAAAGGTCATGAAAATGTAAAAGGTCTGTCAAAAATTAGGCCTCTGTGTCTGCCTCTGCTCAAGGCAGAGGTAGGCCACTATTCTCTGAGTAAATATGATTTTATGACCACATCACATTTGGACAAGTATCAAAGGAAAACAATAGGTGGCCTGTTTAAGGAGTAGAACAGGGAGTCGCAGGGAGTGTGCATAAGAACCTTGAGGGGGCCACCTGTGTGTAAACATGACTTCCGAATAGACCATATTTGGAGTTTGTAATTGCCAAAGAAAACATTTAGGGGTTTGAAAAGTAGGACAAGGAGTGTCAAACAGGCACCTGCAAAATAAGGTCAGGTCACATAAAGAGTATTAAGTATGAGTTAAATGGTTTTCCTGTATTTCAACTTAAAGAAATTCATATGGTGGGGGTTACCATGCCACTGGATATCATGTTGAATGTGTTCTTGGAAAGTACCGTGCCTTTTATTGAAATCTTGTAACATGAAGTATGTGCCATCAGCCAAAAAACCCTGTTACCACTGAATCTAAAACACCTTAGAATATCCTTGTATGTTATTCACAATTATTATCCATCTGTCTTTAATTCCATATAATCATGTCAACTTAATGAATAGGCTAGAGGCATAAGTGTCTGATCCAAGCTGAAAATGTTTTGAAAACACCAGGTGCACAGTCCAAGATAAGGGGGCACATCTTCAAGGTCATAATAAACACTCCGTACAACCGTAATCCAACAGCCCCATCCAAGGGTCGAAAAGCAAAGCAATGATTTGATTTAAATGTGGTCTAATACCTCCACCTTGTGACCAGAAGAAGTAACAAGGTGTGAAACAAATGTTGAATATTTCTGAGTGTAACCGGTCGTACCCTCTGCGTTGTGAGTTGAAGGAATGACGCCACACAGCTGATTTGCCTTTTCAATCTTTAATTGGGAGCTGCAACAATGGGTCAGCATCAGAAGGGAAACAAAGTAGATCGTGTTAAAGCGTGGGTCTGCATCTGCAGCATAGCAGAAACGCTTCCTGCTCAACTAATCAATAAACTGATTGTACATTAACTATTACACTTTTTTAGTGTTATGGAGTGTGTCAATAAAATAAATAAAATAAACTCCAAAAGGGAAAAATGTCTCATAAAATGTATAAAATGTGGTGTGAATGTGTGTTAATATCCTGAGGGAAACTAGTCTACTTTTCATTTCTACCTCATATCAAATTCAACAGATTCCCAAAAAGGAGATCATTATAATATACAGTAGAAACATAGAAATATACAGAGCATGAAAATATACTAGAAACTAATCCAAAATAAAATAAATCTGACTTATAATCTCTCAAACAGTGCGCAAAATGCGCTCATAAAAAGGCGAACATTGCCATCTTGTGGCCGCTACTGGGATTACAACTAAAAACAACAGAGGACGTTGTAGGCTAGTCAACTCTGCGAACGCTAGCGAGCGGTCACGAGGTAAAATCAAAACAGTCAAAACAAACAAACTAAACTATAATTCTGATAGGTTACCTGCAACAATGGGTCAGCATCAGAAGGGAAACAAAGTAGATCGTGTTAAAGCGTGGGTCTGCATCTAAACAAAATAAATGTCTCATTATCAATCTGAATATCAGTGGAAATATAGCTCAAGGTCAAATGAATATATAACACGGAATATAAACATCAATACAGCACAAGACAGTGCGATTTATAGGTGACCTTGTTAATTATTAATAATCTGGGGATTACATGGTGAAAAATAATGCATTGCAAAAAGGACTTTTGTTAACTTATGTAGGGACCCACGTTAATCTAACCTACCTGCAGCATAGCAGAAACGCTTCCTGCTGCTGCATCACCCACAATGCAAATCTCTACAGAAAACAAAATAAAAGCACTGACCCAGAGAAGCAGGATTTAACAAAAATACCAAAAACACCTATTGACTCTGTTACCTAGGCATCTTTGTGTAATTATAAAAGGCTTAATAATATGTACACTGTTACATGAGGTTTTGATAAGTTAAGATAAAATAATTGGGCAGGGGCTGAGTGAGAGATAAGTCTAACAAATCTGGTTGGGCATCTTCAAATATCAGTGGCCCCTTAAAACGGACATGCACCCCTAGAGACAGGGCCGTTTCAAGGTACTTGGGGGCCCCAAGCAAACAGGACATGGGGGCCCTTCACTCCCCGTAAATACTTACAAGAACCACATTGTTATAATTTTCAAACATCATCAATATAATTATTTGTATTGTACAGTTGTCTAACTCCAGTTTAAAGTCATTTTTTGTTGAAAAACACCACCAACTTAACTACTAAAATGATTAAACAGTCAATCTTGGGGGCCCCTTTCAGCCTGGCGCCCCAGGCAATTGCCTGCTTTGCCTGCCTTGTTGCGACGGCCCTGCCTAGAGAAATTCGAGAATGCCTACGAGACCCGAAAATCACTTGGAAGAGACACTGTGCTTCTCCCAGTGACATTTGCGTAGTTTATGTTGTCATGTACTGGGTTCACAGGAATGACACTGTATTAATTGATGCACTCCGGGTCATTATTGATGGGACACCGGATGTGTAACGTTCAGTTATGAGTTGAGAAGAAAGTAAACGACGCGCTTTGAAACGGTCTCCTGTTGATTTAATTCAGAAAAGGTTTAATCCTGATAAGTGTTAAACAGATTAGTGTAAACATAACATTGGCGACGAGTACAGTGACGACGACGACGCGTGTGGAAATTAAATTTGTTTAAAAGAAGAAAATTTGACGGACGATTGATAACGGAAAAATCCCAAAGTTCGAGTGCTTCACTGACCCTGCCACGCTAGGCAGGCGTTGGACGAGGTGGCTAACCTCATTTGAACTTTTCGCTGATGGAAAGGGACTTATTGTGGCAGGCGACGCACCTCCAGCTACTTTGCAGCGTAGAAGGGCTTTACTTTTGCACCACGCCAGACAAGATGTCCAAGACATTTTCCTGACTCTAGCCAACAGAGGGGGGCCAGCGGACTATGAACTAGCAGTGGCAGCCCTGAACAACTATTTCGTGCCGAGGGTGAATGTTACATTTGCGCGGCAAGAATTCCACACTGTCACCCAGAAACAAGGGGAGACGCCTCAGCAGTTCATCACCAGACTACGGCAAGCGGCGGGAAACTGCATCTTCGGAGTGGACATGGGCCTCGTTCAGATTGGCATCCCAAATCCGATTTTTTCATATCCAGATTGTATCTAGAATTGATTTCGGGTGGTCTGAACAGCAGAAAACCACATGAATTCCGATTTTTCCGAATCTGTTACGCCCTACATACCCATGTGGTGTCAATTGCGATTCATATCGGATATGCTGCGATCTGAACAGCTTTTCCACATGGGATAAGATTTCACCGTGTCACTTGCGTCATTTGTCACGTGACACAAACATCAACACGTGGAATGCAGATGGACGGAAGTGAGAGATCAATGTAATTCTCCTTTTAAAAAACAGTATCGTTTGCTATAACAACGTGTCAGTGCGCGTTAAGGATTTGCCGCAAGTTGGAGTTTACCTCGCGTGTGTAAAGCAAGGTTTACCTCGCGTGTGGAAAGCAACGTCAGTGAAAGTTTTCAACCACGCATCAGAAAGGCAACTAACAGCTGTGCTGGACTGCATTGATGCACTGAAATAAAGATGAGTAACGCTATTCTTCCATCTCTGACACTTCCTTGTTACTTGTAGCTGTGTGCTACGGCCCCACTTAACCATCTGAGAGAGAAACAACCAACATTCTACCCTCCGTGGTTTTGTTTATTATTTGTGGGCATGATGCGTTAGGGTACCATAGTAACCCACGTGGATATGGTAGGTGATTAGCGGACATGGAGATCCGATATGGCAAGCAGTGTGAACGCGGTCGATAGAGAGATAAGATGTTGATCCGATATGCAAAAAATCAGATTTGGAGTGCAGTCTGAACATAGCCATGGAGAACCAGATAAGGGACGCGGTGATGGCGAGATGCTCTTCAAGCTACGTACATCGAAAGCTACTGGAGGAAGGACACAATCTCGATCTGGAGCGGGCCATAGAGGTGTGTGAGCTGTGAGAGGGTGGAACAACAAATGTCTCTGCCACAAGATGGAGCTGCTACACCGGTCAAGGCTGACACAGTTAACCGCATCGGGCCCAAAAGCGGGAATAGTAAATTCAAGAAAAAACAACAGACACCAGGTAAGTCAGAACAGTGTTGTTACAAATGCGGAAATTCTGATCACTTTGGCAAGGACGCTAGCTGTCCCGCTAGGGGAAAAAAGTGCCATAAATGTGACGGCAAGGATCACTTTTCCAAAATGTGTAAGACTAAGAAACAGTCAGTCAACAACGTCACAGCCGAAGCTGAGTATGCCTTCATAGTCCAGGGCGGCACACCGCCGAACAGTTTGAATGTGTGCCTGGGGGGAGTGCATCTAACGGACCATTCAGACGGGGCGGCAGGCCGGCGGCAACGCTCGGCGTTAACGCTCACATCAGCCAGTCAAAATCATGAATCTTTTGACGCCCTGTTTTGATAGGTCAACACTCGCTGCCGCTGGCACGTCATCCGGCAAAAGTTTCAACGCTCTGTAGCCAGCGTTGTCCTATCAAAACACAGCGTCAAAAGATTCATGCTTGTGACTGGCTGATGTGAGCGTTAACGCCGAGCGTTGCCGTCGGCCTGCCGCCCCGTCTGAATGGTCCGTCAATGTGCTGATTGACTCTGGGGCCACCTGCAACATAGTGGACGAGGGCACATGGGAGAAATTAAAAGAGCAGAACATCCAATGCCAGTCGTATGTAGCAGGGGCAGAAAAGAAGTTGTATGCATACTCCTCTACTCAACCGCTGCCGGTGAAGGGGGCATTTAAATGCGAGGTGACTATCGGAAATGCGAGCAAGTGTAGTAGGACGATCAGGTGGATCGCACCGTAATTGCAATCTCGGGCCAATCGGTGAATCGGGAGCTTGCATATAAGGACTTGGAGACTTGGCCCAGGAAAAACATCTCTGTTTCCTGGCCTCGTCTTGGCTCCCAACGCACCCGTTTCCGCCTGATCGCCGGTAAGACTTCCTTGTCGTTTGCTGCTCACCGTTACTAGGTTTGCTGTATTTCTTGCACTTGGATAACGTTTGTTACTCTCTACAGCGTTTGTGGGTGAGCTACAATAAGTTGCTGCATATCCTAATCCACGTAGACACCGTTAAGTTTGCTGCTCGCTTGAATCTGCATTGGAATCTGCTCTGGTAGGTCCACGTTCAGTTTGTTTATGTTGGTAGCCTGTTCCGTGTCTATCGTAGCCTAATTATTGTAGCTTATTGTAACTTTCTGCAGTGTTTGTCAATTGCGACTGAACTATTGGGATTCAGCGTCGCAAGAAACCCGATACAGCTCCCTTGGTATGTAGCGCGATCATTCTAATGTTTTAGCTGGGCTGTTTTATTTATGTGTAGTAACGTGACATTGTATTATGTATTTTAGGAATCGTGGGCATACGCGGCGTTCATTGGGGTGCCTCCTGCTGTTTTGCTTGGCCCTGATCTTTCGTGTTTGACTTGATTGAACACTGTTCCTGTTAACGTTACCTCTGCTGTGCTGCGCTTGCGTAGCACTGTCCTGTCTGCGTGATTTGACTGTGTGGTTTTGTCTGTGTGACGCGTGGCTGTCCGTGAGAGTGTCTGTGTTTGTCTTTATTGTTGTCTGTTATTGCATGTCTGTTCTGTTTGCCCACCTAGCGTGGATAAGCTCTTTTGTGTGTCTTCCGTTGTTTTGCATACTGGTGGGAGGCTTTTTACCAACTACTGTGGATCACCAGTATAGTTTACTTTTCATAAATTGATTTATTATTTCTTTATTTTTCTGTTTTGCGTGCGTGTGTGTGTGCGTGTGTGTATGTGTGTGTGTGTGTGTCTGTCTATTAGTGTTCTGCCTTTAATGATATTGATCCTCTCTCTGTCCTCTTTCCAGGTGCTGAGGGCTGACTGTGGGGAGGCGGTCCCGTGCTAGAGGTGGTGGTTTCCCTTCCGGTGTGCTGTGGTCACGTGTGATTGCTTTTCCAAGTTGGACATCTTTGCTGTGGTTGTGTGCACGTGTGAGTGGGTGTGTATTCCTGGGACCTGTCCTAGGCTGAAGACTCGTCCTCCCTGCGGTAGGCCCCCAGCCCAGACTTTCCTTTTCCCTTCCCCTTCCTTTACCATTGAGGTGGTCCACACATTGTGTGTTTGTGTGTTGAGTGTCTTTCAACATATATAGTTTTATATCTTTTTTTCAATAAATGAATTTCATGGAAACACGCTTCCTGTCTTGAGAGTCAAACGAAGTTGCTTTCAACAACCTAGGGGTATTAAGTTACACCTCCAAAAAGGAAATTGGTCTAGATAACTCTAGTGGCGTAGTCGGAACATTATTACAACACCCTCATGTTACACAAGCAAGCTGAATTCATAGTCATACAGGGACATGGAGAGTCTCTGTTGGGCAGGGAAACTGCCACGAAGCTGGCACGGACATAGTCGCAGTGCAGGACCTGAAACCAGGGCGTAGGGAAGTTGAACACCAAACAGGTCAGTCTCTACGTAAACCCCAACGCGCAGCCAGTAGCGCAGCCCTTACGGCGCATTCCATTCAATCTGAGGGGACCTGTGGAGAGAAAAATCATAGAGCTGTTAGACATTTGTTAGACAGTTAGCGGACCGGCCCCATGGGTCAACCCAGTAGTGGTGGTGCCAAAAACAAAATCAGAGATAAGGCTGCTGTAGACATGCGCATGGCCAACCAAGCAATTGTGCAGGAGCGGTTCCCCATACCAACAGTGGATAAAGTTCTGCAAAGCATGAACGGGTCCAAAATTTTCAGCAAACTGGACTTAAAGTGGGGCTACCACCAGTTAGAACTGACCCCAGCCTCCCGCCAGATCACAACATTCGCCACACACAATGGAATCTACAGATACAAGCGTCTGCTCTTCGGCGTGTCTTCGGCCAGCGAGCAGTACCAGCATGAAATCGCCTCTGCGCTCGCTGGTATCGAGGGCGTCAAAAATATCTTGGACGACATCATAGTGCACGCTGCAGACCCAGAGACACACCACTAGCGTCTGCAGGCTGTTATGAAACGGCTACAACAATGTGGACTTACCTTGAATGCTGACAAATGTGAGTTCAGCATGGATCGCTTAGTCTTCATGGGAGTACTGCTGACTGACAAGGGCATCGGACCTACGGCGGAGAGGGTCAGAGTGATAGCTGAGGCCAGAGAACCGGAAAACGCATCGGAGGTGAGAAGCTTCCTGGGTCTAGTGAGCTACAGCAGCAGATTCATCCCAGGCTTCGTGACGGTGGCAGAACCTCTGCGACGGCTGGTCCGAAAGGACACAAAGTTTGTGTTCGGCGATGAGCAGAGAAAGGCGTTCAGTGAGCTGAAGGCATCACTGGCAAAAGCAGGGACACTGGCCTACTTCGACAAGGATGCACCCACCCAGGTCATCGCGGATGCGAGCCCAGTCGGACTCGCGCTGTGCTCGGGCAGCGCCAACAAGGTGAGATGGTGCCGATCTGTTATGTCAGCCGTAGCCTGAGTGACTGCGAGAAAAGATACTCTCAGACAGAAAGAGAGGCCTTAGCTCTTGTGTGGGCTTGTGAACGGTTGCACCCGTATGTGTATGGGCGACAATTTGATCTTGTGACCGACCACAAACCACTCGAAGCGATCTACAGCCCTCGCTCTAAACCCTGTGCCCGGGTAGAGAGATGGGTGTTGCGGCTACAGCCATACAACTTCAAGGTGGTGCATGTGGCCGGCAAGCAAAACATCACTGACTCCCTGTCAAGGCTGATGGGGGAAACACACACACGAAGCAGAGGAATATGTGCGGTTCGTCGTGGTGAACGCCACCCCGAAGGCACTGACAACGAGGGAGGTAGAGGAAGCCTCAAGGAAAGATCAGGAGCTGATAGAGGTGAGAGATGCCTTAACCTAAAAACCAGACATTTTCAGAAATGTATGCCTTATGCATCTGCCGCAGCTGAATTTTGCGTGATAGGCTACATAATTCTGAGGGGCACACGCATCGTGCTGCCCAGGGCACTACGGGCGAGAGCGCTTACGCTCGCGCATGAGGGACATTTGGGCATTGTGGGCATGAAGCAGCACCTCAGGAGCAAAGTCTGGTGGCCAGGGGTTGATAAAGCCGCAGAAAAGTACTGTAAGGATTGCCACGGGTGTCAGATCACAGCACGCCCAGACGCACCTGTGGTTGCATCTTTCATGTGCAACTCCAGCGGGTCTTGGCGGCTCCCCGGCTGTGAATCAGGTCAGCTGGCGACAAGGCCGATGTGTGCGGAGGGGAAGCGGTGTTGCTTGCTGCCCTACGGTGGTGGAGGCCGCGGACATCCTGGAGGGCCAGACAGTCGAGGTGGTGTGGCATTGTGCAACGGGGCTGCCGCACTGCCAAATGCGGGCATCGTAGGAGCAACAGTGGGTTTTCTCGCCGACAGCTTGCCCAATGATTCTACACCAGTGGAAAACAGCGGCACCGGTGATAAGCCTTGTGCGCCCATCACCACGCAATTACATCATGATGGCCAACCAGAGAAGCAACTCAGGTCACATCTCCGAGATGCTTCCGGGGCTCCAGACGGTAACTTTCCTGATTCGTTATTTGCAGGACCCGGACTTCATATTCTACATCTTAACGTAAGGAGTCTTCTTAACAAAATGGACGAAATTAGACTTCTTTCAGAGACATGGCTTGACAGTTCTGTAAGTGACGCAGAAATTGAAATTGAAAGCTATGCTGTTAGCAGAAAGGACCGAAACCGGAAGGGAGGGGGCGTGTGTGTATATGTACGTGCAGATATTGGTTTTAATGTTAGACCCGACTTGGACCATAGGGACCTAGAGAATGTGTGGCTTGATATTTTATTGCCTAAATCGAAGCCCATTTTGATTGGAACCTGCTATAGACCACCTGATCAAAATAATTTTTATGAACTTTTGGAAGAATCTTGTGTTAAATATGTGGATTTTGTTAAGTCAGAGGTAATAATGCTTGGGGACTTTAATACTAATGTGCTGAAACCTGACACATTTTTATGTAAAGCTCTGAAGAATTTCTGCAGTTTGTTTGATTTTCAGCAGCTTATTACACAGTTCACGAGGGTCTGTGCAAACACTCAAACCACCATTTAATTATCGTATCAGACAAAGCAAAAATCTCAAATAGTGGAGTGATAGACTATGGCCTTAGTGATCATTCAATGATCTATTGTACACGTAAAATCCAAAAACCCAAAGCTCATTGTCACAACACTATCAAAATTAGATCCCTCAAAAACTACAGCAGGGAGGCCTTTTGCAGTCTGTTAAGGGATATAGACTGGTCTCCAGTTCTTAACTGTAGAAATGTGGATAATGCCTGGTCTCATTTTAAATCTATGCTTGTTAAGGCCATTGACACTGTGGCCCCAGAGAAAAACATCAGAATTAAAGCAAAAACCAAGCCTTGGATGAATGACACAATCTTAAAAGCCATACAGCTAAGAAACCACTTGTTTAGTACATTTAGGAAAAATAGGGAAGAACAGATGTTTAATCAGTATAAACAAATCAAATCAATCAAAGGAATGAGGTAAATCAGATGATTAGGAAAACCAAGAAAGGTTTTTTCACTGATAAAATTTCCGAAAATAGAAACAACCCAAGGAAATTATGGAAGACATTGAAGCTTATGGGATACAGTAATAAAGTCAAGTCAAAATCAAGCAATTTGAACTTGGAAATAGGAGGCACTGTTGTTTCTGATAAATTACTGGTGGCCAATAGTTTAAATGAGTATTTTACAACTATAGCAAACACACTGGTAAGGGAATTACCTGATCAAACAGGACAATACAATCCAAACAATGTACAGTCATATTACCAGGAGAGGGGTGTAGTGGCAGACACCTTTTCTCTGGTTAAGGTCACAAATGTAAAAATTCTGCAAAAGCTTAAAAGTCTGGATCCCAGAAAAGCAACAGGGCTTGATAATATTCCCGCAAGGTTTATTCAAGATGCTGCCGAATTAATTTCCCCATGCATAACACATATCACAAACCTGTCCATTGAACAAAGTACTTTTCCCAACGAGTTCAAAAGGGCAAGAGTAATCCCCCTTTACAAAAAAGGTAGCAAAGTCGAACATGGTAACTACCGCCCAGTGTCAATTCTATGTAGTATATCCAAAATTATAGAGAAGGTTGTCTATGAACAAATTGATACGTACATTTCTTCACATAACCTTCTCTATGAGTTTCAATCTGGTTTTAGGAAGTCTCATTCTACAGAAACATGCCTACTCTATTTAACAGATTACATTAGGAAAGAGATTGATGATGGTAAATACTGTGGCATGGTCATGCTGGACCTTCAAAAAGCCTTTGACACCGTCAATCACCGTATTCTTTTAGCCAAACTTAAGGCCATGGGTTTTAATGAAATGTCTTTAGATTGGATACAGTCCTACCTAGGGGACAGGGATCAGGTAGTAGAGGTAAACGGTCTGCGGTCCAAGCCTCTACCTCTTTCTTGTGGTGTTCCCCAAGGGAGCATCTTAGGACCATTGTTGTTTTTGTTGTATGTCAATGACATGAAAGCAGCCTGTGATTGTGATCTGTTTTTATATGCTGATGATTCAGCCCTGGTTGTTTCACACCATGAAAAAGCTGAGATTGAGAGGATTCTCAGTCTAGAGCTCAAAAAAGTCAGCGTTTGGCTAGCTGAAAATAAGCTCTCTTTGCATTTAGGAAAAACTGAATCAATTCTGTTTGGATCAAATGTCAAACTAAGAAACTCACCACTGTTGAGTGTGAAAGTGGGTGATTCTGTAATTACAGCGAAACAATCAATAACATATTTAGGATGTAATCTTGATAACAAATTAAGTTGAGAGGCCATGGCTACTAAGGTCATTTCTAAAATAAACCAGAGAACTAAATTCTTAGCCAGAATCTCTTCTTTAATTGATAGGAAAGCTCTGGAGATTCTGGCGGGGGCTTTGGTTCAAGGTTAGTTTGATTATGCGTGCACTTCCTGGTTTACCAATTTGCCTAAATCACTCAAAAAAAAAGTTACAGACATCTCAAAATAAACTAGTTAGACTGATCCTTAACTTGCACCCTCATACCCACCTTTTACCTTCCCATTTAGAAAGCCTCAACTGGCTAAATGTGGAGGATAGAGTAATATACATAAAATTGACCATGGTACACAGAATTCTGAACAATCTGGCTCCAAAATATTTTAGAGATTACTTTTCTAAAGTGCAGGAGGTGCACCGGTACTCCACAAGGAGGAGCACTACTGATTGTGTGCTGTATAGATTTAAAAGCTTAATGGGGAAGGGGTCTTTCTTATATTCAGGAGCAGTGTTATGGAATGGGTTGCCTGCTAATATCAAATGTACTGCATCAATAAGCAGTTTTAAGACAGGAGTTAAAAGATGGCTTGGTAGTAAAGCACTATAGGGCTTCTTGTGTGGGTGGGAGTGTGGATTTGTGTGTGTGTGTGGGGGGGGGGGGGGGTGAGAGTGTGTTTGTAATTGTTTGTTTCTTATGGTGTCATTGTCCATTGTGATACATGTGTGTTTGGTTTGCTCACATATTCATATACACTGACTGCAACTAGCACATACATTCATTCACAAGGACCACAATGGAAACAAGCTCCCTAAGCTTTTTTGTGTTATCCTTTTGACATGCTGTACAAGGTTTTTCAAGACATATTTATTGACTTATTTATTTGTATACCTTTTTTAATGCTTTGTACAATGTCAATAAACAAAATCAATCAATCAATCAATCAACCCGAACCACTCAGACCAACAGTGCTTCCCGATGGGCAATGGCAGGCTCTGGCTGTGGACTTACTGGGGCCATTACCATCCAAACACTCAATCCTAGTTGCGGTGGACTACTACAGTCGCTACTAAGAATATGAAGTACTCCACGACAACTGACAAGATCATCGACAGCCTCGAAAACATGTTCAGCAGACATGGGCTTCCATTGACGCTTAAATCGGACAATGGGCCACAGTTCATATCCCATGAGTTCCGTAATTACTGTGCAGAGAAGTGGAATTAAGCATCACAGAACAACGCCAAAATGGGCCCAGGCCAACGGCGAGGTGGAGCACCAGAACAGCTCGCTCATGAAAAGAATCCAGATTGCGCAATCTGCCGGGCTGGACTGGCAGAAAGAACTTAGGCGACATGTCACTGTGTATCGGGGAATTGCGCTCAGCACCACAGGCAAAAGCCCCGCCGAGCTGCTGTTCAATAGAAAGATGAGGGGGAAACTTCCTGAGATTACCCCATCATTCATGGACTTTGAAGTGCGAGACCAAGATGCAGAACAAAAACAACAGCACAAACTCTACGCCGATGACAGGAGGAACGCAGAATACTCCGAGGTGGCGGTGGGAGACAATGTGCTGTTAAAACAAGAAAAGGTGGACAAGTGCAGCACAAACTTCAACAAAACTCCACACATGGTGGTCCACAAACACGGCAACCAAGTGATTGTCGAATCACCTGAGGGAGCTCAGTATAGCCGTAACACCACCTGGGTAAAAAAGTACAACCTGCACGAGACCGGAGAACGGGAGGACGCCAGCAAAACAGCTGACCCTGCGCAACAGCTGGCCATGAACTCTCGTGACTGCCCTGCTGTGCCAGCGGTACCGGGTGCACCCGCGACACCTGTCTCTAGGCCTCAGAGGCAGCGGAGACCTCCCGAGAGACTAAAGGACTTTGTAATAACCTAATTTCTTTGCAGGTCAAGATTAGTGGAGTGGGGAAAAGTAAATGGACTGTTCTAGTTAAACTGTTATGTTGAAATGGACACATAGTGAGTAATCGGATAAAGAAAGGAAAATACAATGGTAAATGAAATATAAATAAATGTAATGGTTAATGAAAGCATCTGAGGGAATATGCAATGATTAATGAGATGTTATGGTTCATAAGATTTTTAAAAAAAAAAAAATGCTTGGAGTATTTGAAATCTGATAAGGTTTGCTTGTTTACATGGTTTGCAATGTGAAAGGTAGACTACTGGTTTAAATGTCTGGTTACCCTGAGTTCTGGTCCAAGTAAAAGGGGGATGTCATGTACTGGGTTCACAGGAATGACACTGTATTAATTGATGCACTCCGGGTCATTATTGATGGGACACCGGTTGATTTAATTCAGTAGGCTACAAGGTTTAATCCTGATAAGTGTTTAACAGGTTAGTGTAAACATAACATATGTTACTGTAGGCCTAATAAATCAACATCAGCATTATTCCTGGCGCGGACATCAGTTTCTTTAAAAAAGAGTTCAATAAGTAAAAAAAACACAACATAATTGGCACCCTGCTGATGGGACTGGAAAGGCCTCCTGCCGGATCAATTCTTGACTGTTCATCCGGGTCCTGGTCAGTTCCCGATCGATCATCTGGGTCCCGCTGACGGACTGCCTGGACAGCGAATCCAAAAAGCCGGCAAATAATCAACGTGAGTGAATTCACCATTCGCTGCTCAGATAGACTGAAAGGGGAGGGAATTATCTAGCTAAGCCTCCAGTAAAGAACCTAGATGTGTGGCGCGCTGAGGTTGATTTGAAAGTGTCGTTACTAATCCAAGTCCTGTATGAATGTGTGTGTGAATGGAAAACAGACAACATTTGAGCTGTTTTATTAAAAATCTGTGTGCTGTACAGTCTGTGCAGGGCACAGTGAGTTATGTGAGCAAGTAGGCTACACGTAACACTGAATGTAAATGTATGCATGTGTTTGTATGTTTATAAAACAGACGACATTTGAGCTGTTTTATGAAAAATCTGTATGCTGTAGGCTACAGTCTTATCAGTGCAGGGCACTGCGTCGGACCACGGTCGTAAACTAGCATCCTTCGGGAAACAAGGGCCTGGATTGATTTCTCCTTTAAATGGTATGTTGTTTATTTTCTTCATTGGTGTACATTGATGTGGATGAAGGTATCTGCTAAAATAGGCTACATAAACATAAATAAAACATAAATGTTCAAATGTAGCCTAAAACACCGGGATTTTGAAATTACAGCACCGAGACTAGAAGTCAAAATGACACGCTAGAATTTTCACAATTCTATGCTGTAGTTAGTTACTTAGTCTTTGTTTTTGTCCTTATGTGACGGGTGGGAGTGGGAAATGTATCCAATGTAATTAGTGACTGCCTAGAATTGACGTTGCGTAGGTCACCTGACATTCAATCGGCTCACTTGAGGAAGAAACGCAGGTAGATTAGTCTAGCCCAGTGGTTCTCAAAGTGTGGTCCGCGAGTTGAAGGCCAAAGATTAGTTGTTCACTGACTAATATGAGAGGCAGACATGTAACTGTTTATTAAAGCATTTTAAGTGCCTACTCTATAAATGACTTGGTTAAAGGGTAGCAGCATGTGACTTAGCGAGGGGGCGCGAGGGCAGGTGTTCCCTGAAAAACATTTTTCCCTCTATAAAGTTTAATATTAAAAGATAATGTGGGCTTGTCTAATGCCCCTACATTGTCAGTAATAGGCTTACAGTGAACTGCCTTGTATTAGGGTGTCTTGTGCAGGCCTACAACCACTAGCCTGGCGATGCCATCCTACTTACCTCCGCTAAACATTTTATCTCTGTACGTCGTCTGGACCAATGCCCCCCTAGCTGCCTTTCCCTTGGTAACTCTACTGTTTAGCCAATCAGCACACAGAGCGATGTCTCAAATTTTTGTAGTCCTACAGGATAGACACGGGTTTGTTATTCAGGCGAGAGAATGCGTCATATCCAAACGGAAACCTATTACAATTGCGTTGGGCCAGACTGCATGACAAAGTCAACAGTCGCTTTCGCCCAGGCTATACAACCACCTCCACTTGTGCTTAATTGATTTTATTTATTTATTTATTTATTTATTTATCTATCTATCTATCTATTTTTACTATATATTTTCTGGCGAGGCCTGTTCCTTTTCTTTACTTTGGGCAGCCGGGGGCGGGAATACATAAGGGGGTTTTGAAAGGCTTATTCTTAGTTTATGTCATTCGGGCTTGGCGAGTGTGCTGGTCATACAGGCCGGTGTGGTATGGGGTGCTACGAAGTTTGTAGTGGTTAAATACTGTTATGCCCGCCACTTGGGCTTGATGCATGTGCTGGTCACACAAGCCTGGGTGGTGGGTGAGTTTTGCCTATTGTGACTGTGACTTGGTTGTAGTGATTGTAGTGGTATTCTAACTCAAGTGACTTAGTATACTTGTCTGAGTGTGGTGCATAGTTACTGTAGTTATTGTGCTTACTGGTGCAGTACATTTGCTGCCCCTGTGTGGTGTCATGTTAAGTTGAATATTGTAGCCTATGATCTCTCGGGCCCTGTAGTCTCTCCCTCCTCAGGCTGACTCATCCTGTATCCCACCAAAAAATACAGGCCTAAAAACATTTGTCCTTAGATAATTGTGTTTTCACTGACCATACAAGCCTCACAAACATGACATACATTAATACACACACTTTTGGTTCTTCACCCAGGCCCAAGACACCCACATACTGTACCCATCACATATATATCCCACTAGCACATACATATCACAGAAAACATATATCTCACCAGCACATACATATCACAGAAAACTTCCAGGTCCCTCAGATCACAAAACCAAAATCTTCTGCGAAAGCCCTCTGTGCGGACCAAATGTGGCGAGGCTGCTTTTAGTTTTTATGCAGTCCAATTATGGAACACATTAAGACTGCTCCTTCCATACCCATTTTTAAATCGCTGCTCAAAACTAAACTTTTTTCAGATGCCTTCTGCAGCTTTTAGCTTTTACTTTTAACTTTATTTTGATTGATTTTTACTATTCTTATTCTTTTTAATCTCTTATTCCTTGTTGTTTTACCTATTTATCCATCTATGTATTAAATTTTTAACCATGACTCATGAAGTCATGACTTTTATTTCAGCTCTTTTATTTTTTATTCTACTTATTTATTGATCTATTTATTTCTTTTTTAACTATGACTATTTTTATTTTCTATTTTTATTTATCTATTTTTATTTTCATTTTATTATTTCACTTCGCTCTTAATCTTTTAAGAGTTATTTGTTTATTTGTTCTATTAACTCATTTATTCATTTTCTCTTAATACTTTTGTTTTATTTATTTATTCTTCTGAAGCTCTATTTTACACTGCCAAGTCCATGACAATCTATCAGTTGCTTATTTGTTCAAATACATTTTGTTTTAATTGTCTTTAGTATTTCCTTATAGATTATTTTATGACCATTTCTGACCTGACTGTTGACTGCTGTTGTTTTGTTTTTCTTGTTTTAACTGCTTGCTTTTATCTTTTTTTGACATGGTTTCTGTTTTTAATCTGTGAAGCACATTGAGTTGCCACTGTGTATGAAATGCGCTATACAAATAAAACTGCCTTGCCTTGCCTTGCCTTACACAAGAGACATACAGAAAAAGCCATGCACAGTTACTGGCACTACAGAGGAATGAGGAGACACTGTAAGAATTGACACACCAAAAAATACAGGCCTAAAACATAATGCCAACTTTTCTTTTTGAGGTTCCTTTTTATCAGTCTGTATACACTGGTGTACCATTAAACTAGGTATGTTGTGCTTACGTGAGAGGTTGTGATGTCATTACTCATACAAAGACACACAAACGCACACACACAAAGCAAATGAAAGTGCACCAAAACAGCTGCAGATGCCCTCTTCGTCCAGATTAGTTGGCTTGTTTCTAGTTCCCAACGTGGAAACATTTGGAAGTGCCATCTCAGCTCCTTCGAAGTCATTTGAATACAATTCAGTTGCCAGTATGTCTGGATATGGAGAAATGGGAACTTTAACTAACATTCGACCATGGTTCTCATATGGGTATTCCAAGAACGTTTTGCTATTATAGTTCGGAGAATGTTAAAAATATAACATTCCGTAATGGTTACACTGTGACCTTTGCATAACGTTACCACCTGGTTATTTTTGATAATGGTATTTAAATTAATGTCTAAAAGAGATTATAGGTTAAATTATTATCAAACAACTTTGAACTACTTTTTTTTTTTACATTGACTTATATCATAGCACAGTGGTAGCGCACACATATGTCACACAGGCAACCTTGGTTCAAATCCCATCTAATGCATCTGTTTATTTTCTACTAAATGTATATTTTTTTCTCCCAAAATGTGACGTTAGGAGAATATCACTGGAACATTCGCCTAGACAAACGAGGTAACCAACAGCGAAGGTTCTAAATCTGTCTAAAAACACTTTCCTAGTGTCCCTTCAGAGAACCGAAACATCCTTCATGCATCGCTCCCTTACCCAACAGATAACGTTCCCGGAACCAAAAATTGTTAGCAGGGAACCATAAGGCCATACATCTGATATCAGGGTAGATTAACTGGCTGGCTTAAAACAATGTGTTCTGAGGGGTATTGAGGCTTTTTTATTGGGCAAGTGATGTGGTGATGTTGCCAACAGGATAGTCTTTTGCTCAATGAAAAAGTCCAGGCCAGTTAGCGAGACAGCCAGCCAAGTTAAGAGGTGTAGCCAAGTTGAAATTTCTCAAAGTTGCGAAGTTTGAGAACTTAATTTCTGATCTGAGTAATGAACCAAAGCGTCTGAGAAAAACTGTAATCACATTACTTGGGGCAGATAAAAGAGAGAAGAATGTCCACTTCATTTGTGATGACCACTGGGACAGGATGGATGTTCTCTATACTGTAATGACAGGCGGTCATCTGCCACACGTCCAGGATGTAAACGCGCATGTCACGGAATGTTTCTCGAAGAATTTTGTCCAGCTGCAAGGAAAGCCAGTCTGTGCCAACAAAGTCCTGGAAAACACACATACATACACATACAGACACATAGATGATTGATATTTATTTTGATATTTATTATTTATATTAACTTCCTTGATCTTTAGTATACAGTTGTTAACTTTAGGATGTTACCATGTAAATGTTTATCATTTCAATGCTTGTCTATACTATCCTGTATTACTGCTTTGGCAATGCAAATTCTGTTTTGTCATGCCAATATAGCACTCTTTGACTTTGACTTGACTTGATTGATATTATTTAATGATTTTAACAGCCTACCATATTACACCTCTCCCCTTCCACACCCCTGGGCTACCTGGTGGTATAGTCACTACAGAGGCAAGACTCAGTCAACACAGAAAGCTACATGTGGAGACTGGGCTGGAGATTTGATCATCTATCTGAATAGAATTACATTCATTTTAAAATCATACATTATAGGCATACCCTGCAAGCCTATACATTTTTTACCCCTTTTTAACTCTTGAAAGAGTTGGTAATTGAATAATAATGATAAAGTGGATTTGTTTGCAAACCAAAGAACAAGAACCAGCAATGATCACATTGAGTTATGTTGACAGACAAGATCAGAAAATGCTAATTCAGGTTCATTTGACAGTGGCTCGCCACCAAAAATCTGTATATTGTAAGTGAAGAAGGCAGTCCAAAGAGCAAACTAAAGTGATTCATAGAAAATATTAAGGAGATTATTAAAAATGCTGATGAATAAACATGACAAATAAACATCAAAATTGCATGAAATGTTGCCAGGTGTCCATTTAAGGATAAATACACATCTTTCAGAACAGTAGGCCTACAGATGATGTTGCATATGGAATTTTGACTTGGAGCATGAGGATACACACACATACACACAGTCACATGAATTATTCTAAACTGGCCCATGTGCAGTACTGTATTCTAGTGTGTTACTTCAGGAAGGCTTAATTAAAAATGAAGAAAAATCTGCGCACTCAAGTGTTTTTTTTACTCTATGTGCTGCAAGCTTTCGGTCTGACACCTTCTTCAGGCAGAGTAAAACACCTAGAAGGTCTGCCTGAATAAGACCAAACTCTTGCAGCACATAAGAGTAAAAAAAACAACTATTTTTGCAAAGACTTGAGTTTGTGGATTTTTCTTCACTTTTAATTGAGCTACTTGTCAATCCTGCACCTCAACAGATGAGCAGTGATTTTCTTTTTCTTTTTTACTAAACTTCAGGAAGGCTTAAAATGTTGACCTTGCGTGCTGTATTGGCTGTCTTGATGATGACCTTGGTCTGTGGAGCCCGTGCCAGCAATGCCAGGACTGCACGTCGGATCAGGGACACCCGGTAGGCGTAATAAGAAAGAGGGAGGAGAGTGAAGTGTGACCAAACGTTGAGGACGATAACAGTGTGCGGCCCGCCAGCCATGCCATCAATCTCATTACTGATGTAGTGCAAGTTTGTGACTGGGACCTTGCCGCAGCGCCGAGGGAGTCCGTGTGAGCGATAGTACAGGTCGATGTTATTCTGTACATCCACAGCCATAAGGGGTCCAACACGGAAATCTGTGTGCAGGTTCATCTGCTTCAGAGCTGGGAGGGGACAGTGGGTTAATCAGGCTTCAGTGTGTGAAGCTATTTGGCAAGCAGGCAGAAATTACACTTATTCTCTATTGGTTTGGCTCATTTCTTGAAACAGGAATTACGTTCTCAAAATTCTAAGATCATTTGGCACAATTGACAATTATGCACAACATCATAGCTAAACTGCACATATCTCTCCCAAAACTGTTCACCCATACTTCAGATCTAATTCCTTTCCCATGTAAAGAGTCAGTGCCACCCAAACTGCACAGATCCTTCTCACTTGCCAAGGCTCATTTCTCCAAATAGACCAGACGTTCTCCACACTTTTTACTACTTTTTGCAAAACTAAACTGGATGATTCAGCAAAACACCATGGTTCACCAGCAAAAGCTCATATCTCTCCCAAAAGTGTTTACCTATGTGCCAAAATGAAGTTTTTTTCTCATTCAAATAGTCAGTGCCCCCAAATTGCATAAACAATTGTGCACTTTTTTGCATGGATGTATGAAAGTGAAACTGTTTTTTTGATAAGTGACAAGATTGGACAAGTAGTTTTGAGAATTTCAATTCTGATGTGAGAAATGTACCAAAGCGACTGAGAAAATCTGTAACACATTGAGAGAGAGAGAGAGTGTGTGTGTGTGTGTGTGTGTGTGTGTGTGTGTGTGTGTGTACATGCATATTTATGTACTGTGTCTTACTGGGCACGGTCTGGATGAGGAAGTCAAACCACTGTCTGCTGGTGGAGTCCCCCATTATATAGATGTGTTTGTCCTTCAGACACTGAGTTGCGTCAGCTGTATCAAAATGACGGGTGGCACACACAAATGATGTCCAGATGTCCTGCATGTAGAATCCTGCTGGTATTGGTGTGTGCATGCCAGGTTTACAGGTGTCTCTCGCTCCTACAGGTGGGAGAGGATGAGGATGTTTCAGTGTTGGAGCTGACATTAATTTGTGTTAATTTCTTAAATCACCATCATTCATATTACTATAGGCTATTCCATTGAGTAAAATGAGAAACATGAAAACAGAATGAAAGAAACAAGGGGGAGAGATAGAGAGACAGAGGGAGAGAGAAAAAGATAGTTGTGAGTAAGTTGATTATTACTCTAACTAAAAAAATAAATAAATAAATAAACATACCTTTAGTAAAATTAGAGCTCAAGACTGTTATCACACGTGAATCACCTGTGATCACGCGGTTCAGATATTTTCTGAGAAAATATAAGGTGTTTTTCTTAATATCTCATAGCACAAGTCATACATTACAAAACTGAGCCCAAATGAACATTTAAACACAGTCTACAAACAATAATACAAGGTGTTCTAGGGGCATCAAACAAGGAATTACCCTGGATTGATTTCTCCTTTAAATGCCATGTTGTTGTTTATTTTCTTTATTCTTTTATTTCATTCTTTCATTATTGTACATTGCTCTGGATAAAAGTATCTGCTACATACTTTTGAAATGAATTTCTTTTTTTTGCCTACTTACTGGCCCATGATGGTGTTCTCTAGGTGTGTCCTGTGATTCTTAAGATTAGCAAAAGAGTGGTACACAAAGCTACTGCATGGCAGAGTTGGGGGTTTGCGGCAAAACCATGTCAGCCCTGTCTTGGCGTCGGGGTACTCACAGCAGCAGTCCCCTTTCCCCCCCAGTTCCACCCCAGGCCATTTGGCATTGCACACCACTCTCTCCTCCAATGGGGCACCCTGGGGGTCCTTGCCCTCAAAGTAGCCGTAGAAATCAATAAGATTCGGATCCGTGTCCCGGTTGCGCTTGATGATCTCCACACCCTCACTGGAGTGAATCAGACGAACCGACACCAGCGCCTGGCCCGCCCAGGGTAGACTAAACTGGGCAGTATAGGTGCCATTCTGGTGGTCCAGGACCTCTCCAAACACACTCGCCTACCATGCGGGGGGAAAAAGAAACATTTAGCCAACATTTGTTGAATGGACCTATTTTTCATCCAATGACACCTACTGCAGCCTACAGTTGTGTACACTTTTTTTTTTACACCATCTAGAGCTAGAAAATAGTAACTGACTGAAAGTGAACAAATTGCAATGAATATCTGCTTAACAAAAAGGACAAATAAAGAGTCATAAATCTTGAGAATGGTCCTCATGGGTTTGTAACCACCTCTTTAATGGCATTACCTTTAATTTCTTTGAATAAACCTTAGCTTGGAAGAAATCCCCGCCATAGGTTTTGGGCCTGCCCATAAAGTCCTTAGCAATAATCGTGGCAAAGAGTTTATCTCCCACGTAGTAACTATCCTTGAAGTTCTCAATAATGAAGGTAGAGCGGTATGGACTGGTGGTAATTTCTAGGTTGGTGACCTGATGAGCTGGGCCTCCCCAATGCATTGCCTTTTGAATCCGGGCCCACTCCTCCACACTGAAGCCCAGGTCCTGTGGGATTTGGAGTGTTTCTTCTGTAGGAACTACTTTACAGTACATTTCATTGAGCTGCTCTGTGACAGGGATTAGGGGAAACTCATTGGTTGTTATGTATGAGAAATACACCTGAAAGAAAGATGGAGACAGAAAAATACTCACAGTCATTCCAGCATGTTTGCTACTCAGCAACGGAGCAGGCTGTAGTTTGAGCTAGTTGTTACAATCAATCACAGGCTATTCAACTGTTCTAATTATTTGAAATATATTTAAATGCATTACTCTATTCTTTTGCTTGGGTGCTAAGCTTTCAATATAGTTTTTATTCATGTATTCCGGTCAGATACTACCTGCAAATCAGGTGACTTAGATTGCATAGAGGCAACTGTATAATTTAGAAATTCCATACTTTTTTGCCACTTCACAGTAAATGTTTCAAAATGTGTTTGAGGAAAAAAGAGTGTCTACAAAAGTGCAAACAATAGCCAACAGTTGGAAGTATAATAAGTGTTGGGCCTGTTGATCTTCTCTTTCACAAATGGGAGCAGTATGCATAGCTTGGCCAATATTATCACACCTCTTCCAGCTTGTTTGCGGCTTACTTAATTATTATTAATTATTGCTTCAGGTCAGCTGATCTTTTTAATGAATGAGCACTGTGTGAAGTGCTGAACGAACCGAACACAATTGGCACCTGGCATCTTTTGACATCTGTTGTGGCTACATCAACGATGCATCCACCTTGTCGTTGAAAATTGCAGCTTGGAACTGTGTTCTCCCTGCATGGAGTGATGTGCCATGTTGAGCGGCTTGGAACTGTGTTCTCCCTGCATGGAGTGATGTGCCATGTTGAGCGGCTTGGAACTGTGTTCTCCCTGCATGGAGTAATGTGCGATGTTGAGCAGCTGACCTATTCATGGATGGTGGAAAGTATGACTCCTACAGCCAATGACTCCATCGTCTGATAGCCTACAGATGCCTCCATCGTCTGATACAGAGGAGCAACTTATGTGCAACACCCTGAAGTAGCCAGTGAGCCTTCCTGGTGTTACCGATGGACTGAGTGACTGTTTTGTGTTTTGTCCGTCTGTGTTCGTTTAAAGCGCTTTGAGTGGCCTTGGTGTCGAAAAATGCGCTATATAAATAAAATGTACTTACTTACTTACTATTATTTCCAAATGTAATCGATAGTTTGAGCAACATGTTAAGTAGGTCAATGAGTGAAGAGCCTTATGCCACTGATTGCTACTGCTGCAGAAGGCTCTGTTGTCAGTTCATCTTGGTATGCCCTGACTATGGCAGGGGCACCAAATTAGTGTGCGAGCATACTGCGCAGACATCAGAGAACTGACCACTATAGACTTGTTTCACACCTGAACATTCTGACATTCCATGGTAGTAAACTGAACATTCTATCATTGAAATGCATTGGATTTATGCCTCTTTCTGACTTGAAAAAAATGGGCATTAACATTTCAAACATGTTTAAATTCACTTTTCTTCAAATAATACACATTTGAAGCACACAAATTGGGAGGTCCCGAATAGATTGAAGCTTCATGCACATAAATGTAAAACCACTTTTATCTACTCGGGACCTCCATATTTGCATGCTTCAAATGTGTATTATTTGAAAGAAAGTGAATTTAGACTTATTTTAAATATTATTACCCATTTTTTTCAAGTCAGAAAGAGGCATAAATCCAATGCATTTCAATGATAGAATGTTCAGTTTACTACCATGGAATGCTTTTAGAACCTCGGAATGTTGAGGTGTGAAACAAGTCTATAGGCTATTGATTGCCATCACTGTGAATAAGCCCAAGGTCTGCCAATTGAGTGAAGTTGTGCATACTTGTAGAATTTGGCACACATACATGTTCTCAATGAGAGGCCGCACACTGACAGACATCTGATCGTGGCCTGTTGTGCGCTCACTGTATGGCCTAGAGCAGCACACATTTTGCCACTTAGGATGTATAGGCTACCAAATCAGATCATCTAATGATCGCACCAATAGCCTGGAATCACAAAAACATTTCTGTGTCATCTTTCCTGTTTTCCATACTTATTCAGACCTGGAAAATACTCAAAAATTAAATTCCATACTTTTCCATACTTTTCAAGACTGCGTAGGAACCCTGAATGATGCTAAAGGCACTTATTGCAATGTTCAGAAGGGTACAACAAACCATGTGTCATATGCATGAGAACATTTAAGTACAATTCAGTAGCCTAATTAACACTAGATACGACCAAAATGAAAGAACGAACAAAAGAATCTGGAACAAGATAGACAGAGCTCAAATGTGGACAAGCAGTTTACATTGAATCTACAAAGATTGAATGATTTTGGTATCCTTGACTCAACTAGATGTACCGCATGCCGGTACAAAATATGACCGCCGCTCAGTTCTGCACATTCTCTGCCCTGTGTGTGTGAGTGTGAGACAGGCCTATCACCCCAAACCAGTAAGGCTTTCGTTTAATAGCACCATCTACAGGTCGATGGTTGTACAGTCATTAAATGTACTTATAAATTCATTTGTTTTATAGCCCCCCATGGATGAAATTCCACAAAACTTGACATATTCCCACAGGATGTCAGGTTCATCATACACATTAAATTTGGTGCAGTTCATAACATCTGATCTAAAGATAGGGGCAATTAAAGCCGTATAATATTGCATTTTCATTTGTTACCATGGGGGGGCAAATAACAAATGACTGGTTATGAGCTAAGTTGATGTGGGCTCTTGAGACCAACATTCCATAAACATTTCATCATCCTCAATGTCACGGGTCACGACCCATGATGAAGAAAAGTCTGACACTCTGTATTTATGACCGCCGCTAGCGTAGCGGTCATATAGTGTTTGTCAAAGTTTTTTTTTTTTTTTTTTTTTTCTCCCGTCATCTACTTCCTGAATTTTTGGTCAACGATTCCCGGGACACCGTAACACCGGGGCACATGAAACTTGGTGGGCATATAGCCCCAGTAGACTTTTACGGAAAAAATTTGTTTGGTCCCCGGGAGTCACTTCATCTTTTCGCGGCCCCCCCCCCCGCAAATCCCAAGAAAGGCAGTTTTTCCCAAAGAACTACCTGACCCGTGACATGGAGGATGATGAAATGTTTATGGAATGTTGGTCTCAAGAGCCCACATCAACTTAGCTTATAACCAGTCATTTGTGATTTGCATCCCCATGGTAAAAAATGAAAATGCAAATATACTGCTTTAATTGCCCCTTTCTTTAGATCAGATGTTATGAACTACACCAAATTTAATGTGTATGATGAACCTGACATCTTGTGGGAATATGTCAAGTTTTGTGGAATTTCATCCATGGGGGGCTATAAAATAAATGAATTTATATGTACATTTAATGACTGTACAACCATCCTGTAGATGGTGCTATTAAGCAAAGAGTTACTGGTTTGGGATGATAGGCCTACTCCTATTGTCTCTCTCTCTCTCTCTCTCTCTCTCTCTCTCTCTCTCTCACACACACACACACACACACACACACACACACACACACACACACACACAGGGCAGATAATGTGCAGAACTGAGCAGCAGTCATATTTTGTACCTTTGTATCTTTGAGCAGGCTTGTGCATTCTTTATTTGGTGGCCATGCTGTATATGTTTGCTTAACTGCTTGATTATTGGTTTGTGCTTGTAGAGCAGAACTTAGCCTATCAGACTGATATCCACTGCCTGTGTAGTTTTTATTTATGTGATACCTACCTCTAGTATCATTTATGGGCCAGGTGATGTGCTTTGTGTTGCATTCTATGTGTTATTGCTGTGTTTTATGTTTTATATTGGCTGATTGTGGCATGGGGCTAATTGCTTGCCTCTTCATTTCCCTCCACAGTCACACACACACACACACACACACACACACACACACACACACACACACACACACACACACACACACACACATGCACCTTCACACACAGTTCACACACACACCCTGCAGACAAGCATTCATCTCTCCTCGACACACTCTTGGGTGTTGTGTTGATCTGGAAATAAAAGAACTGAACTTGTAACCTGACTGGATCCTTGGTGTTCTCACCGACACCCCCACTGGCCTCAAGCCAGCACCCCCCTTCTCCTCACTACACTCCTTTTCACTCATAGTTGAGTTTAGTAGTAACGTGCCATGCATGCCAAGCTGTTGGTATCAGGTAATAATCAGGTGATAATCAAACTATTTTTAAATCTGGCACATTAATACAAATCTTTGCCAACTCTTTCAATCGGGTCTCATAAAATGATGTGAAAGGAGCCGTATTATACAGTATGTTTGACTGCTAATAATGCTCCTTAATACTGAGAAAAGCACATGGCTCAACCAAGCCAAGCTCCTGCCTTTTGTGCTTAAATATGGTTTAAACTTATAACCTTAACCATTTGTAACAAATAAAACACTTAAACTGTAAACGGTTACACTTTATTTGAAGGTACCGTCATAAGACTTACATGACATTGTCATTAACTATGACATGATACTGTCATTAACTATGACATGATGTTGTCATGAATCTGTCATAAACTTTATACACCTGTCATGACATCTGTCATTAAGTGTCATCCGGTATTTGTCATGGTTGGGGTTAGGTTTAGGATTAGGGTATGTCAGAAGTCATGACTGGTTTATAAAGTATATGACAGATCCGTGACAACGTCATGTCAGAGTTTATGACAGTGTCATGTTAGTCTTATGATGGTACCTTCAAATAACGTGTTACCCTGTAAACCAATGTAGAAATACTATAAGAAACATAATAGAAAAGTTAAAGTTGGCAGACCTGTTTTCTACACGCTCATGAGTATTTTCTTAGTGTTTCACTGTTTTGTTTTGTTTTTTCACTGTTATGGACTCTGCCACCTTTCAGGCAAACCTGCTTCCATGTCATATCAGTGTTGAAAATCGCCACATTTCATTTTCCGTCGGTTACGCTGTAAGTCAAGTATTAAATAGGAAAAATGCCAGAATTCTGGGGGTGCCGTGGCTCAGTGGCTAGAGCGTCAGACCATTACTCCGGGGACCCGGGTTCGTTTCCGACCCGAGGTCATTTCCCGATCCTACCCCATCTCTCTCTCCCGCTTGTTTCCTGTCATCTCTCCACTATCCTATCTGATTAAAGGCAAAAAGCCCAAAAAATATCTTAAAAAAGAAAAATGGCAGAAGTCTACACATTGTTAAGCAAGATGCTATGGGTGAGATGATAAGTGACTGAAGTATTGAAGATACAGTATACAAATCTGAAACTAAAAACACTACCATCAGACTGAGAGAACGCCTAGATGAACTGATTAAGCATGGTAAAACTCAACTGTTTAACTCAAGAGGAGGGGGAAAAAGACTAAATTGATCTAAAAGGAGTATTTCTTTAAAAACAACAAATATCCACCTACCATTATAATTAGAAGTCCAAGTGATAAAATCACACACCCACAACGTCGGACCTGATATCCACCACCTAAAAGAGGGAAGTTAGTTAAGATAAAGAAGAAGAAATGAAGAAAAAGTCTAGGCTGACACAGTAGACATATACTCACAGCAATGTCTCATCTGTGAGTGGAGGATATTTGGACCCATTTCCACTGGACTCCACTTTCACACTGTGACAGACACAAACCAATTCATTTGCTCTCAAGGTTTACATGGCATTGAACTTGTTAACCCACCTTCCTTTTCTTTTGTGATTCCAGGGTGATTCATGTCCAAATATTGTCTTTTTCAAGCGCAGTGTAGTCCACTTGACTGCTGTCCAAATGTCGCTTTTGTTGTTGTTTGTTTTTTAAGAAAAAGGAAAAGTTAAACAAAATCTCAAATTGCCCTCTGTAGTTCTAGAAGCCCTCTTCACAGCCAATTGAAACTGCCTGGAACAGTCGTGTGTCAGCTTAGGACACAAGCTATGACTCACAAGCAATTTTTACAGTCAATGCTCACAAGACTCTGTCAGGCAGCTATAGGGGCATTTGAAACACATGCAGGACAATCGTAACAGCATTGTAAACAGAAAAGTTGGCAGCGCTACAAGGGTTTTGTACTCTATGTAGTTACAAACTTTGAGTTTGTGCTGTTCACAGTTTTGAGAAATGATGAAAGGTGTATTAGAAATTGGGGAATAATTACAATGTGAGCAGAGGAAAAAGCTGCAGTTGATCCGGGTCAAGTTTCCCTTATCTTAAGCCTATGTAAAGTAAAGTAGTTTGTAAAGTCCCTCATCAGAACATGCATCACTTGTAAATCTCCGAAAGTTTTCACAATATTCTTACATGGTTTCAATTGGCAACTGTTTGAAGAGGTAAAACAAATTGTAGGCTGGAAGGGTATGCCTATAATGCCAGATTTTACAATTAATGTAATTCTATCTAAGATGATCAAATCTTCAACCCAATCTCCCAATGTAGCTTTTTTGTGTTGAATGAGTCTTGCCTCAGTAGTGACTATACCACCAGGTAGCCCAGGGGTGTGGAAGGTAAGAGGTGTAATCTGGTAGGCTGTTAAAATCATAATGATATCAATCATCTATGTGTCTGTACGTATGTATGTGTGTTTTCCAGGACTTTGGACTGACTGGCTTTCCTTGCAGCTGTACGAGGCAGTAAAAAACGAGGTCAACGAGGCAGTAAAAGTCAACGAGGCAGTAAAAAAAAAAAACATGGCTGTAATACATCATAAATTGCAAATGGCAAAAAATTAGGGTAGCTTAAGTATTGTCAGAAATAGGCAAAATCAAGTTGTTTGATGATAGTTTAATCCATAATCTCTATCAGACTGTTCAGGTCATAATGTAACAATTCCAGAAAGTTAGATTTTTAACACTCTGAAATAAAATAGTAAAATGTTCTTGAAATGCAATTCAAGCATTATGGACGTGACATTTGCATGCATTATTGATGAACAAAATGCTACATAACCCCTGCAAGCCTATTTCACAGTTTTGTTTATTTTCTTTCTTATTATAATGGCTGAATGCATGCAAACACAAAAACTTATTAATTACATCAGAAGAATATGAGCCTTTCAATTTGTGTTATGGACGTGAGAAGAAGTGAACAAGCTTTTATGGGAAATAAAATATCAGTTTTTGCTATGAAGTGTGTTACAGTAAGTTTACAGAAACATGTAAATATGTGTGTGTGTGTGTGTGTGTGTGTGTGTGTGTGTCTTTGTATTAGTATTGACATCACAAGCTCTCACTTAAGCACAAACACATAGTTTTATTGGTCCACTAGTGTACACACAGGGCTGATCCTAAAAATCCTAAACCTGAAGTTTTCTTCCATCACGGGGAGGTGGGCACAGGTGGGGCTGTTATATTTGTGTCACACTTTTAGAACACTACTTGGTTTAGAACACTACTTGAGCAAATTCCTTAATGTACAGTTAGTAACCTGTGATGGCCATGCAAGGATGCACATATAACTCAGATCATGACATTTATCAACTGTCATCACTTCTACAAGGGTACAATGAGAAGAAAATCTTTACATTTTGGTTTAATCCTACTTTAATCCCACCTCTTTATCTCAAGGCATTTTCCCCCCCAGTCATGTTGGTGCCTGAATACTATCAGGCCTGTATACAGACTGATAAAAAGATAAAAAGGAACCTCAAATAGAAAAGTTTTTAGGCCTGTATTTTATGTGTCAATTCTTTTGTACAGTAATGTCTATAGCATATACAGTATATAGAATTGTGAAAATTCTAGCGTGTTAGTTTGACTTCTACAAAGTAGTCTATGGTGCTGTGAGTTGCCAGTAAAACTCTGGGTGTGTGGAGGGGTGATCAAACTTCTGAACAATGTTTTAGGTAATCACATAACCAGTTCTTCCAAATACTTCCATGCCAGAAAGATTTGGAATCGGTTGATGTGATTTCCCGCATTCCAGTGGCCTCTAAATTTAAACTCACCTGCATTTCTTAAATCAGACTTCAATCTTTTGGGTTTTACTTGCACTATGCAGAAATGTCATGCAGGTCTAATTTCTTTTAGGCCACTAATATTAGTCTCACATGCTTTTTATATGGTTTGTGATTTGCTGAGAAGAGTTTGAAATCTATTGCACAAAGAAAGGTTTGTGTGATGGATGCAGAATTTGAGAATGAAGAAAGAAATTTGATATAGCCTATGGTACATAACTTTTATGGTTCAAGTTATTTTTCTCACAAATTGTTTATCATGTCAATGAGTGACTGGTGCCATCGGAATGTTCAGAGAGTTTCATCTGATATGCAATCTGTGTACCCAGAACGCTGGACCAGTTTAACTGAAACGAATGATAAGTTTGCATGCACTTACTGGTTAATCAGGTTTTATGCATGTTGACACCCTCATGGTCATGTTTATGTTTGTGGCTAATTTATACTGTCAATGGTTTGTGGGTTATTGGCAGAGGCCTATATCCAAAGCAAAATACAATACAGAATTTACATGTGTATAGGCCTACACACATCTATCTATCTATCTATCTATCTATCTATCTATCTATCTATCTATCTATCTATCTATCTATCTTTGTTATCCATTTGGCCTTTCGATTACATAAACAGAGTTTTTAGTCACCTTAAAACAAAAACACAGAGATTTTTCAAACCACTTGATTCTGTGTATCTTCAGCACTCTGAGTGCCCAGTACTGAATACTTAGCAATGAGGATTGTCATTCTTCTATTGCTTCAACTGTCTGACACCAGGAGCATCCTATAGCAAAAGCAAAAGGAGCAACATTTCATGTTGGGGGGTGAGAAATGAAAACGTAGAATAGAATTTTATATTAAACTAACACAGCTTTAGTCAAATTCAGAACAGAGTACACTACATGGTGTACCAGTATGTAAGGGATAATGTATTGTCCGCCGGTCATTATAGAAAAATATTTCCCTTGAGGACAAATCAGAGACCTCCAGTGCGGACAATACATTATCCCGCTCATTATATGGATACTTGCAAACACGATATAATATTTCACAGAAACGTCTTTTAAATTGTATTTGTTAACGTTTCATGGCTTCCATGGGTAAACAAATACTTCGCAAAGCAACTTGAACTTGAAACATTCTATAGAACGCAGCTGATATCCTTTCACTTTCAACCATGTTTCATTGTTGATCTCTAGTCAAAACGTGGAGGAGGCCATTTCAAAATGAATGGAGCCTCCCACAACATTCTATAGACCCGTATAATAATTCAGATTATAACCCGGTGGAATGGAATACTGTTTTCTGATTGGCTGTCAGGGTGTCCGTTAATTCTTGATAACAGGACACCTGAGGCATTGTTGGGTTAAAAAGTTTCGCCAGCGTACTTTATAATGCAGCCTTGTGGATCTTCTTTCATATGAAAATAGTACCCCAACCGAACAGGATGACTTCTTTCAAAACGGAACCACAAGTTTCTTTTATGTTTTAAATGCTTGCTTACCGTCTTGCCTATGAGGTGTCCCGATATAAGAAAAATAATGGACTTGGCGTAGGCAAACAGCCCTTCGGCTGCGCCGTCAGGCTGTTCTTCACCTTCGCCTTTGCCTTATCCCTTACATAACGTTCACTTGCAAAGAACTAAAGAAAGTTTACAAGGTCAGAATTTTATGGAGATCACCTGTGCTTTGATAGTCTGTCAATTTGTAACTTTCTCCAAATCTGCTAATCTTCTTTAAGTTGAATGTCTGGGTGCTACTTTTCCAATACCCCATGCATTAAAAAGGGATCTTTACAAATGTTGTATACTTTTTTAATTTTCAGTCCCCACCACCCCACACTATTCTACCCCACCCTACACATTCACCCCATCACACACACACACTTACCCTGTCATCCTCTACAATGTTTCTGCGCAGGCGTTCCCAGAAGTTCACTCTCTCTGCCTCATCCTCTGGCCAGTCTAGGTACGTCCGTGACTTCACCAGTTTGGCCAGCCTATGCAACAACACATACAGTAACACATAGCACAGCTTAATAGATAAGATGAGCCTGGATTTAATTCAATGATTAAATCCAACTATTAATGGGGGCAGATAAGGTGAACAATCGTGCTCTTTGTGATAAAAGCGTGAAATCTGGCACACTTATAACCTAAGATGGTAATTGTAATAAGGTTATAGTATATTCACAAGTCTTATACAGTAATTAATCTCAAGTTTATAATTATGTATGAATACTAATATAATTAGTTATATGCCTTTATAAATGTAATATAAACATTTATGTATGTGTTAATAATGCTTTATAAACACAGGGTTATATATAAAGTGTTACAGAGTATAGTGTAGCACTTTTACCGATGAAATGCAGAGAGCTCAAAGGGAGAGATGTGCTCGAGGAAGATGATGATGAGTCTGTGTCTCTGCTCGGCCAGCAGGCGGTGTGTGGCCACACGCAGCTCCAGAGCACACCAGTCGCTGCGCAGGTACCGGCGACTGAGCACGCACACTGTCCGACGGCTACTGTAGATGCTCTCCGCAATGTTGTCCACAATTCCTTTACCCACCTTATGGCCAAGGGATTAAAACAAGAGGTGTTTTAAATTGGGATTAAGTGATTGAAGTACCGTGAAGTCAAAAAAATCTCTTGATTTATGTGCAGAAACCTTTTTGTACATTGCATTGTTTTCGTTGATTATATACGTATAGGCCTAGTATAAGTACTCTATACAGTACTCTTTTGGTTCTGTGAGTCAAGGGCATTTCAGGTATGGTTTTCTGGTTGGGGAAGAAACTAGCAGCCCTTTGCTTAAAATTACTTTCACACCCTGATTACAACCAATTAATTAAATGCTCCAACACAAAAATAAAAATCGTCTGACATTGTTGGAGTGAACAGGACTGAATTTTAAGAAACCAGTTGAAAGGATTGAATGGTGATATGTCTATCAAAAGTAACTGCCATTTATCCCTCCCTCCTCCCCCATTCGTTCATGTACTCTGTAGGCGTGGCTTCAGGGGAAGTCTGATGACAGGGGATTTGACTACTGAAATGTATATTTTCAAATGCCTAGCTTGCTCTAACTGTTTTCACAGGATCTCATACCCTACAGTAGCTTTAATAAGCAGCTATGGTTTTGGGTTCACCTCAAAATCCCTGTTGTGCAGGCAGAGCTTGAGCCTTGGTTCTCCCTGCTCCTCCATGCGGGGTGCCAGCTCCCCCAGCACCCATGCTTCATCCCGACTGCTGAAGGACACAAACGCATCAAACTGGACCTCCTCTTCCTCTTCTTCTTCTAACAGAGCGTCCTCATCCATTCCTCGGCCTATCCTTCCTCTTTTCCTCTTTTTCCCGATTCTTCGTTCCAGCCACCCACGTGCCCGGAAGAAGAGTACAAGGAAAGGCCAGCGGCCGAAGTTGTAGCCGAGGGCTGTGGCCACAAAGACAGAGATGACCAGTGCTGTGCTAAAGTAACACAGGTACTCCACGTCTGTTTCGCACAAACGCTCCATAGTTGACAGAAAATTGAGTTTCTTGTAGTGCCACACACATTCTTGTCTCTGGAGGAAAATGACCTGAGAGGAGATCATCATCATATTATAGGACTGAAATGAATGTATTAATTTAATCATTTATTAATTATTCATTATTATTTCTTAAATATACTGTATTAGGCAACAATGCAACACAAAGAAAAAACTCACTAAAACACAATACCTGGGATTGTATTGATCTCTCTGCCCATGTCAGTAGCCAGCTGTTTACACAATCACAGCGGAAATCAACTTTGTCAAACACAACCGTGGTCAGGGAGGTGAGCGCCTCAAACACCCCGTCCAGCAGAAGGAGAGGGGAGGCGCTGTAGAGGCGTAGAACACGGAGGGCCGTGAGGTTCTGGAACATTTCCTTGGTGAGGAAAGTCAAACGGCAGTTGACCAGGACGAGGATCTGCAGCTTGGTGAGGTTTTGGAAAATCACGGCAGCGTCCGTCTGTTTGGCAAAGTTGAGGTTGGTCAGCTTAAGGCGTTTCAGGCGCTTGAGGGTGTTGATTCCCGTGTAGCGGATCGTTACTTTGTCTATACGAGTTTGGAACTCCAATGACTCGAGGTTGGGGAAGTAGCGGACCATGAACTCAGACTTACAGGTAAACTGAGTGCTGTTCACTTTCAACACTCTGACAGCTTTAAACAATGCATTATCACACTCAATGCATTCCAGCAAGTCGCCATTTAGTTCAAGAGTGACTGTACTGTTCAGGGCATGCATTCTTGAACTCATTTCAAAGTTGGTGCCATAGCCTGCATCTATATTGAGATAGCGTAATTTCTGGGGAATCCCATAGAATATCATGTAGATGCGTAGAATATATATGATGTCTAGCTTTCCAAGCCTCAGCTCTTGTAATTGTGTCTGTCTCCGGAAGACTCCATCGTCAATGCTGCCAATAGAGTTCTGGTCTATATTGAGAACTTCCAGAGCTGGGAGCCACCTGAAATCATCATAATCTAGTCTGTTTATGCTATTGTGTGTAAGTCTTAAAATCCGGAGACCTGTCAATCCCTGGAATGCATTTTCTTTAAGCGTTGTGATGACATTGAAACTCAAATCAAGGATCTCCAATTGAGGCAGACAAGAAAACTGGTTGGCTGTGATTGTTGTGAGACGATTTCTTTCCAAGTTGAGAGATTTGAGTCTTGAAACCAACATATGCTGGGCTGAGCAAAAGTTGGATTCATTCAGTCTCACATTAACCATATCTAATGCCACCAAATTTGTCAAATTTGACCAGAATCGTAAATCAATCTCAAGTATTTTGGTGTTCCAAATACTGAGTTCTTCTAAACCCTTTTCACACATTTCAACATCATCTGCATATAACTTCTGTGCCTGGGCGTAGTTTAGTGTAAGGGATCTCACTTGTAAACGGTGCACCAGGTAGCAGAGGTTAGTGAAGTTAACTTGTAAATGTTTATCAGTATTTCCATTTAACTGCAGCTCTCTTACCTGGCCAATTCCAGAATCCCAGATGGTGCTAACTGTATTGCCTTCAAAATCTAACACAAGACTTGAAAGATTCTGAAAAATCTTCAGAGAGTCTGCCTCAATGGAGACAACAGTTGTCCCTACAAGGCTGAGAACATTTAGTCCTGACAGAACACCAATAGGCCACTCCCTCAGGTGTTGACCTCTGATAGATGATATGCCGCTATTTTCCAGTGTCAGATTTCGTAGTTTTGTCATGCTGCTGGGAAGCAGGCAGAAGATATCTCCAAGGTCAGATGAACAGACATACTTCAGGCTCAAGCTCACAATCTTCTTAAGAGGTTTGAAAGTTCCATTTGACAAGCCTCGTAACTTCAAGCCCCGTACATCTAACTTCTCCAAATTCTCCAAATCCTGAAAGGCCCCAGTGTCCAAAGACACCTCCCTGCATGTGGTGTCATCAAACAGAAGGAATAAACTGACAAGGTTGGGTAGAGCAGTGAAGGCACCAGACTGGACCTTCTTGATGTTTAGTCCCCAGATTTGGAGATGCTTAAGGGAGTGGAAACGAGAGAATGCTCCTGTAGGAATGACTGAGTCGTCCTGATAGATGCACAGTGTCCTCACACCGGGCATTGCCTCCATGAGGTCTTTTTTCAGACTGGTCACATTGCATTCAGCATACGGCCCCAAGCCAGGCTCGTGACGACAAGGGATCGTCTGACCCATGTCTGTGAGCTGGTACTCGTCAAAGTTCTCACAGTGTCGGGCAATAAAGGCAGACAGCTTTCCCCAGAGACAAAGATTCACCAGCAGAAAAACAATACAGAGCCTTACTGACGGCCCACAAACACACAACATCATGAGATATATTCACTTTTAGAGAACAGCAAAAATCAATAATCTTAGTAATTGTGTGACCTAATCCCAGCACTGAATTTACGTTGAATATTAACGTGAGAATTCACAGCTTTATAAAGCTGAACACATTTCAAAATTACTCACGATGGTGGCTCATGACAAGAAACATCCATTGACGATTAAGATACTTTGAGATGAGAAACTCCAGCTAGTCTAAAAAAATTGCCCACAATCAAAGTCAGTAAAAAGCACTTCTCACAACTCAAAATGAGTGTCAACCTCTAGTTGTTCAGTCGCATGAGTAGTCAAGACATCTGTGCCTATAGTAAGCAAATGTTAAGATGCACAGGCAAAGCTGTCGATGCACCGACAAAGCATGTCGAAGGGGAAGTGAAATAAAGTAGTTGATAAACTATTTAAATAGAATCCTGTGGGTAACTTGTGACCTTTTCTGCCAATGCTGATAAAGGTGCAAAAAAAAGCCAATAGCTCACTCTGTGAATGCACACATCATCAAGGAACATAGCAAGACTAGGCCCAGACAGGTTACAATACGCATTAACTAAAGCAACTTGCAACTGCCTCTCTTTTCTCGCATCTTCTACAACATACTTAACTAGATTTAATTTATCCAAAAAACAGCCGATGGCTGGTAGAACTATGCAGAACTCTTTGTTCTATGAACATTTTGACAGGTTTAAAGAACGCTCAGGGAAAAGAGAAGGTACTGTAATATCAAGAGATCCAAAAGGAAGAAAGTAGAAATAGCGCACGTAGTACAATGTTGTTCATTCTTTTCTCTGTGGTTACAAGGAGCACAATGTTTAAACAGATATCCTTCTTTACGGAGATAAATCATGAGGACCCACTTCCTGGAGTCATGAGGCTAATGCCAAATAAGGTAGTTCTGGGCAGCACTCGAATTTATGCAGTGGAGAAGCTCATTTTGTAACATTGAAGTCTATGAGAGAATCCAAGAATTCCACCGAAATTTTAAAAGCCTTATTTTTCTGAGTAATGGATGTACATTTTGGACATGGTATGGTGATCTCCAAAGCCTCCTGCCCCATTTCATATTATTGTCAAGACTATGTGACTCTCCATTTCCCTCGAAAATGAACTTTTAATCAGGTGTGCACCAAGTCTGTTAATGTGTTGAAGTTTTTTTTTTTAGTTTTAGATCATGTCGAAGTCATACAATGTCCAATAGCTTTACTTGGCTTTCGCAACTACAGATGTTGACTGCTTGGGGTGCCAGCTGCCACCGATTAGGGTGGCAGCTCACTGGGAGGGTGTGGCTAGGCTAGTGCCTGCTAGCTCGGATGACTCCAATTTGCTCCCATAGACATGAACTACCACGACAAATCTGGCTCCTGAAGGATCTGTGTTTAAACTTCATCATTAGCATACATTAAAGGCATATTGTGAGTTCTTGCATGGTTTCAGTATCTCTCCTTGATGTGCTAGCTGCCTGCAACATGGATACACATCCATGTGTCTTTGAGACAACACAGGGGCTGTAAACATCAAACAAACACGATGAGCACATTGTGCATGAAAATAGAATAAAATAAACTGAGTTCCTGCCAATCACTGACTAGATGGTTGGCGGAAGGGTGGGGATAGGTTTGCCATATACTGTAGAGGAGGATCTACAGTTACAGTAAGGATGTTCCTGAAGAACTGTGCAGTGACAGAATGGCCTACTGTACCTGCAAAATCATCCCAAGAAACAAGCACATTTGCAAAGTGTGGAAATGTTATTAATTTTGTCAGTAGGCTAATGAGGCACTGTTGAACACCCAAACTTAAAGCAGTAATGATCTCAGAGCAACCTGTACATGCTCACTTCTGTGCAAGTTTTTCATCTCTCCCCCTTCCTTTTTCTTGCAGTGTCTGCCCTCTGAGCTTAGTCACTCTGCTAAAGAATACTCTTTCACTCTTTCTGTTCCTGTCTTCTCTCAGTCAATGCTATCCAGTCACCTTTTTCTTTACTTGTGATGGTGAACTTCTCCAGCCTAGCCTTCTCAACCCACACCGAATGGCTTTATTGTCTCAAGAAACAGCTGCATGGAACCTTTGAAGAATTCTTTGTCATAACAAGTTTCAAAAACATTTTCACACAGTAAGGTGCCTGTTAATGTGACAAATGTAACAGCCAGAAGAGGAACTGAAAAAGCCTAGAGGGTGGCTGAAAATAAATGATCTTCTTTGAGTTATGAAGTAGACTAGCATTGCTGTGTATACTGCAAGTAAGTCAGACGCCAGTTCTCTGTTCTTATAAAGGAGCTAACACAGCTCTGATGTGTAAGGTTAACTAGGCCACTGGTTCTCAAACTGGGGTCTGGGGGCCCAGAGGTCATTGCCAGGGGATCTGTGAAAAAGTTTGCTAGAACAATTAAACTTCTCTCATAGGGATAGAAATACTACTAAAACATTCATTAAAACAGTGGGCCTATAGAAAATCACATACTGTCAGATTTCGCTCCATTTAATCACTTGCCAATTTAAAAATTGCATCTGAAAGAACAAATAGCTGTGCAATTTTTTACGATCAAGAGGGGTCCTTGAAAAATATTTTGCACCATGAGGGGTCCCCTGTCCAATAATGTTTGAGAACCCCTGAACTAGGCGACAGTTCTATGTTCTTATAGGACCTAATATAGCTTTGATAAGCAGATTAACTATGCAGCAGTTCTATGTTCTTAGAGGGGCTAATATCTATGATGTGTAGATGAACTATGCAGCAGTTCTATGTTCTTACAGGGGCTAATATCTATGATGTGTAGATGAACTATGCAGCAGTTCTATGTTCTTACAGGGGCTAATATCTATGATGTGTAGATGAACTATGCAGCAGTTCTATGTTCTTACAGGGGCTAATATCTATGATGTGTAGATGAACTAGGTAGCAGTTCTATGTTCTTACAGGGGCTAATATCTATGATGTGTAGATTAACTAGGTAGCAGTTGTTCAGGGCCAATATGATGGAAAGGTTACCTTGGCAGCAGTTCTGCTCTTATGGGGGCTAAAGTTTCTCGAGTATTCCAAACAAACATAAACGTCAGTTGTGGCCTAATTGCACAACAATCAATTCAACTCACAGAATATAGATGTCTCCTCCATATATAACAGTTAGTTGTGTTCTGTAAGTTTGTAAGAGATGAGCTATGTCAAAAATCCCACCCAGCATTTCCTACAGCCTCCTGATTGGTCGTTCTATTCCATTTCGGCCCTGAAATCATTTCCTACAGTCTCCTGATTGGTCTGTCTATTCCATTTCGGTCCTGAAATCCCTTCCAACTGGCTCGACATCAGATTGGGTAGTGAGTGGAGCTGCGTAACCAATCATCTGAAGTGAGTGAGGTTACCAATGGCGAATTCAGTGGTCGTAACGTTTTTAAATATTTTCCCACAGTTCCCATTCATCCCTATGGGTGACGTATTTAACGTTTTGCCACAGTTCCCATTCATCCCTATGGGTGACGTATTTAACGTTTTGTAACGTAACGTAACAGTTCCCCTTCATCCCTATGGGTGACGTATTAAACGTTTTGTAACGTTATGTCATCTTGAAAACGCCACAATTTTATACCATTGCTAAGAAAAAAATGATGCAAACAATCTTTTCACAAACCTTTCTTTTTTATTCATCAACAATTTTAAAGATGAATTGCACTCAAAAGCTTTAAGTAAACATACTGTATAAAACATCAAAATGCTCTGCATTTGTTTTCTTTAATCGTACCATCAATTCTCGAATATTTGAGAAAGGCTCACAAGAATGAATTGTATTACATTTTTAACAAATTCTTTACCGTATAAATTAATTCTCTAACCAGAGAGCCACAAAATCATTATAATGTGTGCACACGGTTCAGATGTTTCTAAAGGGATTTTTTTCTTCTCAAAACTTTAACGGAATCTAATCTATTATGGAACATGACATATGGTACTGGCAAAACAATGGCACATTTAGAATTTCTAGAGCAATACACCAGTGTAAGACAAAGAAAGAAAATGGGTTATTTTTCAAGTAAATGCAAGGACTTTCTTAGCGTGCATAAATAAGTGAAGCATCTTTGCGTGTGTGTGTGTGTGTGTGTGTGTGTGTATGTGTGTGTGTCCGTCCTCTATTTAAGACATTTCAGGTGTCAAGTACATCTACATGTCCCACCCGTAATTCTGAAGCAGGAACACCCCAAAACATCATCATAACATAACTTAGTCGTTCTTCACAAACATCCACTGTTTTTCAAACTCAGTGGTGACTCACCCCTTGGCGTTTCTGGCCCAGGATTATGCCCTTGCCAATTATTGAAGAGGCTTTTGAATCCCTAATGATCATGACAAAATTATATTTAAGACAAACAACTTATGTAGGTACCTGATGAATAACAATTAATTACAACTAGTGTAGATGTGTTTGACAGCATGGGGAAAGACAGGACAGTCACAGTAAGTGCATATAAGCTTTCTTGTGTGAAAAGCACTCTAGCATATTTACAAACTCTGATACTTTCAATTATGACAGTAAGTGCAAAAACAGTCCACTCATGATATACTCTACTTGAGAGTCTTTGTGCTAAATACTAGAACACTACAGCAGTGTGTGTGTGTGTGTGTGTGAGAGAGAGAGAGATAGAGTGAGAGAGCGGTTTTCTGACGATCTGTACAATGAAATACCTGCAGAATCTACACCTGAGGTGCAAGTAGCTTTGCAATGTATAAGCTGTGGCCTTTATTGTAGAGCATGAGAGCTCTGTTGAGCATCAAAATTGAAAAGATTAAAATGTGCTCAAAGCAACCCAGACGCTCAATTCTACACGACAATGACAATTTCACTCACATTTTCCAGCACATTCTTTCCCCCTGGTCTTAAATCTCTATTAGATTTATATCGACAAAAAGCCTAGAAAGCCTCTTCAGCCCTTTACTCGACCACTCGTTTTCTTCTTCTCCTCCTCTTTCACACCATTCATCTCTTCATCTTCTGGAATGGCAAACTTCTCCAGTGCCTCCTTCTCGAACCCTTCCATCTCGTCCTCCATCTCCTGATTCTCCTCCTCTTCCGCCATGTCCTCCAGGATATCCGACACGTCCTCCACGAAATCGCTGAAGGGCATGCGGTCGTGGGCGAACACACCATCGGTGGCGAAGAACTCCCTCACCAGCTTGCTCAACTCTTGTTTCCTGGTGGCCTGGTCCTCTACAGTGGTGGCAGCCCCTTCCAGTCGGTCCACGTAGGCCAACAGCAAGGCCTCGAAGTCGGCCAGAGAGACAGGGACGAGACCTTGGGCCCGAGCGCAGGCCACTGCGTCGGAGCACTCGGCCGGGGGCCCGCGGGTGTGCTGCAGCCTCTGACGCTGCCGACTCCAGTAGTCTCCGCGGAAATGGCCAGAACTGCCGTCGCCATGACGGTGCTGGTCAGGATGTGAAGAGGTCTTGTCATCTGCGCTCTGGCTGCTCTGGTCTTTCTTGTGGTCTGAGCGATGCTCGTCCCTCTCGTGCCTGTGGCTTCGGCCTGCCTCTGAGCGGTGCTCGTCCCTCTCGTGCCCGTGGCTTCGGCCTGCCTCTGAGCGGTGCTCGTCCCTCTCGTGCCCGTGGCTTCGGCCTGCCTCTGAGCGATGCTCATCCCTGTGCTGCTTCTTCCACTTGTGCTGTTCGTCTTTGTGCTGCTTCTTCCACTTGTGCTCCCGCCCTTCATCCCTCCGCTCCACATGCTCTTCATCCTCCCCTTCAGGCCTCTTCCTCGCTTTGCCATCCCAATGTTTCTTCTCCTCCTTCCTCCCTCTCCATTCATTTCTTTCATCCTTCCCCTCCTTCCCCTTTTTCTGGCCACTCTCGTTCCATTCTTTGCTCTTTTTCTTGCCGTCTTCTTTCTTTTTCCTCCACTCAGATTCTTCACTCCGTTCCTCTCTGTCTTTCCATTCTTTTTTCTTCTTCCACACTTTTCCATCACTCATGTCATCACCCTTCCTCTTCTTCTCCTCCTTTCGTGCCCTTTCCTCCTCTCTATGCTTCCACTCCTTCTCTTTACCTCCCTTTTTCCCTCGTTCCTCTTCACCTTCTCTCCAATCTTTCCTCTCTCCATCTCTTTTGTCCTTCTTCCATTTCTTGTCTTCCTTCCACTCTTTTCTCTCACCTTTGTCTTTCCACTCCTTCTTTCTACTCCTCCCTTCCTCCTCTTCCTCCTCCTCCTGCCAAGCCTTCTTCTCTTTCTTCTTCCAGTCTTTCCTCTCTCCTCTGTGCTTCAAATCCTTGCCTTCCTCTGTGCCTCTTCTCTCCTTCGTTCCATGTTTCCCTTCTTTTCTCTCTCCTCCTTCTTTCCTGGTGTCTTTGTCTTTCTTCAACTGCTTCTCCTCCTTCCATTCTTTCTTCCTCTCCTTCTCTCCCTTCCACTCTTTCTTCAGCTCCTTTTCCACCTTCTTCTTCTCCTTCTCTAGCTGTTTCCTTGAGTCCTTTGCCTCTTTTTTATGGCTGCCCTGCTGTTCTGTGGTTTCACCAGCAGAGGGTGCTGCTCCTACGGAAACACAAACACAAACAAATAGCTGTGCCTATCAGGAACAGAACAGATTTTGGAAGATCCAAAAGAACAAAAGTTTTGTGAATTTATAGTACTCTAACATTTTGTCTGGAATGGCAGACATTGTCAAAATCATGAAAATAAATAAAATCATAAATCCTTTCCTTGTGGATTTGAACAGAAATGGAGTCAGTCTAATCAGAGATAGAGTCAGGGAAAGATGCACACAGACTAAATGACAAATGGCCTGGCAGACCGGCTCTTACCCATCTTGGCCTTGAGAGCGCTCAGCTCCCTCTGCATGGCCGACATGCCCTCCAGGTCCTTCTTGGACCTCTCCTGCTCCCTCCTCATCTTCACACTCTCCTTCTCCAGCTCCAGCTTCTGGGACTCCAGCTCCCCCTTCATCTTCTGGTTCTCCTGCTCCAGCCGCTCTCTCTCGGCCTTCTCCTGCACCCCCTCCTGCAGCCGCTGCTGGGCCGAGGCCAGCTGCTCCTGCCGGGCCTGCCGGGGCATCACAGACACGGATTAAAGCTGTATTCCGCAAGTCTACGGAACTTGAGACTAGAGCTCAATTCAGACTGAAGATCCGCGACGAGATGAAATGGTTTTAGAACAAAGTTGCGGCGGTGTGAATGAATCGTCACAGGTTGTTGCAAGCAGCTGCAAGCCGTCGCAAAAGATTTAACATGTCAAATCGCAGTTTCGGAGTTTTTGGAATGTTGCAGGTTTTTAGAACGTCGCAGCCCGTCTCGTCGGGATCTTTGGTCTGGAGCTACCTTTAGGCAAAACATTTCAAAGTCATAAAACTCTCTGGTCAAGCACTGTTTGCACCTGTGGTCATGGTTATGCCTCAAGCGCAAAGCACTTCATGACCTACCTCACTTTATATTACTCTGCACTAACTTCTGTACTCCTCACTTTATATTACTCTGCACTAACTTCTGTACTCCTCACTTTATATTACTCTGCACTAACTTCTGTACTCCTTGTGCAATGCATTATGGTCTTGTCTGTGGTTGTTACCTCTGCCAAGGAGGTTACGTTTTTGGGTTGCATTGGTTTGTCTGTCTGTTTGTCTGTCTGTTTGTCAGCAGGATAACTCGAAAAGTACTGCACAGATTTGGATGAAATTTTGGGACAATGTGTATATTGGGACAACCAAGAACTGACTCGATCGGTGATCCAGAACATGATCTGGAATTTATATCGTGGTGGTGTGTATGTTGCTTTGTGTTATCTGTGAGCACACCAAAACGTATTCCTATCAACTGTATTGTTGTAATATTGTTGAAATGGCTATAATAGATCTGATTCTGGTCCCTCCCCCCGGTCTCTACTACGCTCCTCAACGGCCTTTCAAACCCCTCACTCGCTGTAGCACGTTGTCAGCGGCTTGCTCACAGCTGTGATCGACAGGCATCCCTCCCATCCAGCTCATCCATGTCCAAAACCTGATTGTTGGAAGGCTACAGGGAGCGCTGGATTTTTGCAACCACAACTAGAAAAGCGCTCAGAGAGCACAGACCTCCGCCAAGGCAATGTTGTCACAGACACAATATAAATTCCAGTTAATGTTCTGAATCACCGATCGCCACCAAAATCTAATCAGTTCTTGCTTGTCCCAATATACACATTGTCCGAAAATTTCATCTAAATCTGTGCAGTACTTTTCGAGTTATCCTGCTGACAAACAAACAAACAAAAACAAACAAACAGACAGACAGACTGACAGACAGACGAACCAACGCGACCGAAAACATAACCTCCTTGGCGGAGGTAATAACAGGGTATACATGGAGCTAGAGAATTCAGGTTTTTTCCTAAATAACCTTTTTCATGTACTACTTCTAGAATAACGTAACAATTTGACAATTTGAAAAGAACTGCCGAAAACAGCTTTAAGGCAAAAGGAAACAGCAGCGAGTCTTCCTTTGAGAGATATAGTATCACAGGAGAGAGTCTTCCTTTGACAGATATAGTATCACAGGAGAGAGTCTTCCTTTGACAGATATAGTATAGGCAGACAGACTTGAGACCTAGTTTAAAGGACCCCAGCGGGGGGGAGAGAGAGAAAGAGAGAAAGAGAGAGAGAGAGAGAAAGAGATAGAGTGAGAGAGAAAAAGTGTGTGTGTGTGTGTGTGTGTGTGAGAGAGAGTGTGTGAGTGTGTGTGTGTGTGTGAGTGAGAGAGAGAGAGAGAGAGAGAGAGAGAGAGAGATTGTGCTCAAATTTACTCTGTGGGGAAATAGGCCTTTTCAAAAATGTACTTGTTAAAGCAGGTCTGAATCTTAAGTGAGGCGGGATTTAGGGTAGGATTCTGCCTGTGGGAATATGGGATGATGATACACTTTTTGTAAGCCCCGCAATGTGGATCAGGTCCTCTCTAAACCTCTGCCATTGGAGGGCGGGATTGCATGAAGTGTCACTGGGCAACACAGAAGTCACCGGGCACAACACACACACACACACACACACACACACACACACACACACACACACACACACACACCTGTAAGTGGGCCTGCAATGTCAGCCATTTGAGGACGGGACATCATGAAGTCCCAAAAGTAAGTGGTCACATAACACACACACACACACACACACACACACACACACACACACACACACCTGTAGTTGGGCCTGCAGTATGGCTATCTGTTCATTTTCTTTGCCCACCGATCCAGGAATCTTCATATCAGCATATGCATCTTGACGCCCTTCACCCTTCAGCCATTCCTGGGACAAAACAAACCTTTTGACATCCTGTATGAACATGCTGGGGAAACAGATGAAGTAATAGCACAATGGGATGTCTAAAGACAAACAAATAGATGACGTCTAACCTGGGCAAGATCTCGATCTTTCAACTCCTTCACATCATCTGCTTCTGGCAACACAGAAAATGGAAAAAAAGAGAAAAAAACAGACAAACAGAAAAAAAATGATGAAAGAGAAAATAAATAATTAAAAAGGCTCCAAAAAGCAAGCCTCAGGACAACAACAACAACAACAACAACAACATCAACAACAACAAGAGCCTCATCCCTACAACACACACGGCTTAAATGAGACTCAAAAATATTAGCTTAGTGTCTTTCCTCTTCTTGCCAACAGATCTAGTTGGGTGGTAATGGTGTACGAGCATAGCATGCTTAGTGTATGCTGAGTATGCTGAAGTAGTATGCTACACTTCAGCTTAGGACACAACACCAGCACAAGTATGTACACAGAGGATGAGGAAACAGCCAATGCCCAGAGGCAAACCAGTGTTTCTTCAGCAGCCTAAGCAAGCGTAGCAGAACTCAAAACAACATAGAGGGAATTCTCTGGAAGTTTCCAATTCATGTTAGTAGACTGAGATTCTCAGCTATTTTTACCAGACGCATAAAAGTATAGAAGTATTAGTCTGGCAGCAGGACAGGACATGGTACCATCATGGTGGTCTGTTTTAG
>JAODXP020000023.1:9735329-9757829 GCA_027497455.2 Sardinella longiceps | reverse complement strand
AGCACTGGGGTGGGTGTGGCTCTCTGAGTAGCCGTCGTACACATTGTGCTCGTCAAGTGAAGTGGACTCATGGCCCTCGGCCACCGAGTTCAAGGGGACAACACTAGGGGTGGAGTCTTCATTCTGGGTGTGGTCATCAAGGCCATCATTCTGGGTGAGGTCATCGCTTACCTGCCGATGATCATACATGGGACTTCAGTGACATTTATTTTTGGGCAAGTGACAATGGAAGCAATATACCGAAGATAGAATTCTACATCAACAGAAATAAAGCCCCATTTCCATTGACTGCAAAGCGTGCCGTGTCGAACCGTGCCGTGCTGGTACCACAGTACCTTTCGTTTTCCACTGGATTAAAAGTACCGTTCGGTTGCTATAGTGACAGTGGAGTAAACTATGGTAGCGTCACCAACGTGAAAAGACGGCAAGAACAATCGCTACAGTGAATGAAATAAATCGGTTTTTGTTTCATCTTGGTAAGAGGCTGTTTGCCACATACAACACCTTTATTTGGGGAAATGACATTATTTGCCTTGCCATCAATCCTGTCGTGCTAACACTGCTAGTTAACTGCTGAGCTAGCTGTCAAGGGCTTGTTTAGAATGTTAGCATTATGACGCTAGCAAGAATAGCAACCACTCAAGCCATACGTCATAATATAGTACCAGTTCAGCACGCTTGGTACCTTGACTGAAGGTGGTACCAGCTGGTACCAAAAATCGTACCGGTTCCATGGTACCAGTACCAGATTTTGCCAGTGGAAAAGCAAAATAAGCGATCCAAACCGAACCGAGCTGGTACCATGCAATGGAAACGGGGCTTAAGTGAAATGAACTAGAAACTAGGAAATGAACCAAAGATTCTATAGCGAAGCACTCTAGATATCATATTATCAAGGGTTCTGAATTTGCGTTTGCGTTTGTGAAGCTTGTATGGTCAGTGAAAACAAATTTCCTATCTCAGAACAAACAAACAAACAGACAAACTAACTAACTAACTAACTAACTAACAAGCTAACTAACTAACTACACTAATTACCTTACGTGCTAATCAAAGCCTACCGGTTCTTGGACAGGCTGATCCGTCTCACTCTGTCCAAGTGCAGGTTCTGCTGCTGCAGGTGAGAGCACAGACACAGACTCCGGTTCTAGAACCAGCTGAGCCCCTGGTGAGGGTACTGGTTCTGGTTCTGTGTGGTGTGAGGAGGCCTGGGTCGGCTCAATCGGCTCCTCTGGGAGGGGGTCCACTGAGCTGCTGTAGTCTCCGTGTCCCTGGGAGACCTCTGCTGCTACTGGACCTATGTTCTCAGCAACACGTGCCTACACACACACACACACACACACACACACACACACCATATACATTAATCATGTTCCGGCACACACACACACGCACACATGACCCATGCACCATGACACTATCATGTTCTCAGCACACACACGCATGCACATGCATACACAGCACACACACACACACACACACACACACACACACACACACACACACACACACACACACACACACACACCATATAGACTAATCATTTTCCGGCACACACACACACACACACACACATGCATGCATGACCTATGTTCTCAGCAACAGGTGCCTACACACACACACACACACACACCACTTACACAAATCATGTTCCTGCACACACACACACACACACACACACATATGCATGCACGCACACACACGCACATGTGCATGCACACACACACAAACACACACAAACATGCATGCATACACACACACACATACATACACACATACATGCATGCCCTCACACACATCTCCATGCATGTACGCGGCTGCGCACGCGCGCACACACACATACACCTACACAGACGCACACACACACAGCTCAAACCTCTGGTGTTATGATGGTCCAGTTGTTGCCATTGGCACTGTTGCTGTTGTCAGACATTGCCCCCTGGTGGCCCTGCCCCAGCAACTGCAGGGGAAAAAGCACAAGGCACTGAGAGAACTGGAATAAACACTCAACAAAGAGAACACACACACACACACACACACACACACACACACACACACACACACACATACAGAGAGACACACACACACAAACAGAGGCAATAAATTACAGCAGCTCACACAGAATATCTATAGTTTTACCCTTGCCCTCTGTTTCCTCCCCTTTCCTCTCCTCTCTATCTCTCATATAAATACGCACACACACACACACACACACACACACACACACACACACACACACACACACACACACACACACACACACACAATCCTCTGAGGTACGAAATACACACTGCCCAACCTAGTTTCATGAACCTGTCCCTTGTTCTAGGCTCATTTTCATAAGATAGATGAGATGGTGATTTGCATGAAAGTCAGTGCCTGTCAAAAGCACAATTGTGTATTTGTGCCATGATGTCATGGTTATAAATGAGGCAAAGTTTCTGTTTCTGTTCTCTGTGTTTGTGTGGTCCAGACCATAATGTGCCACTGGAGACTTACACACACAGTATACACTATGCCACTGGAGACTTACACACACAGTATACACTATGCCACTGGAGACTTACACACACAGTATACACTATGCTACTGGAGACTTACACACACAGTATACACTATGCCACTGGAGACTTACACACACAGTATACACTATGCTACTGGAGACTTACACACACAGTATACACTATGCCACTGGAGACTTACACACACAGTATACACTATGCTACTGTAATTGTCATGCCACAGAATGCTACAACTGCAGTTCCAATTTAAACAATGTGTGTGCGTATGTGTGTGTGTGTGTGTGTGTGTGTGTGTGTGTGTGTGTGTGTGTGTGTGTGTGTGTGTGTGTGTGTGTGAAAACAGAAAAGTTTGGTTATTCAGGCCTACATGTCTTTGCATATGTGTGTGAGCATGTGTGTGTGTTTGGGCTGTGGGTGGGGACCAGTCTCAGTAAGGTTTTGTGTCAAATGTGTGTGTGTGTGTGTGTGTGTGTGTGTGTGTGTGTGTGTGTGTGTGTGTGTGTGTGTGTGTGTGTGTGCTCTGTGCTCAAGTAAGTTAGTGTGAGTGCATGTGTGTTTGGATGTGTGTTTTGATGTGTGTGTGTGTGTGTGTGTGTGTGTGTGTGTGTGTGTGTGTGATTGTGTTTAACGGTCTTTGCTCAACTGATTTAGTGTGCGTGTGTGTGTATATGTGTTTAGAGCTCTGTGCTCAAGTGAATTAGTGTGAGTGTGTATGCCTTTGGATCTGTGGGAGAGTGTCTGTGTGTGCATGGACTCTATAGTCACAAGTAAGTTACAGTATCTGTATTAAGTTCTCACTAGCAGATTGTGTGTTACTGTGTGTGTGTGCGTGTGCGTGTTTAGAGCTCTGTGCTCCATTGAGTTAGTGTGTGTGTGTGTGTGCACAGACTTTATAACATTGAGCCACAGTATCTGTATGAAGCTCTTATTAGTAAGATAGTGTGTTAATGTATGTGTGTGTGTGAGTGTGAGTGTGTTTTAGAGCTCTGTGCTCAAGCAAGTTAGTGTGAGTGTGTTTGTGTGTGTGTGTGTGTGTGTTCATGGACTATTGCCTTAAGTCACAGTATCTGTATGAAGCTCTAATTAGTATGAGAGCAGGGTGAGTGTGCGGGCCAGGCAGTGTGTGTGTGTGTGTGTGTGTGTGTGTGTGTGTGTGTGTGTGTGTGTGTGTGTGTGTGTGTGTGTGTGTGTGTGTAAGGGATGCTTTGGCAGTGAGATGCGTAACTAAGGCTGCTGTTTTCAGCACAGAGGAAACCCGCTTGACCAATCTCAGGCCCGATGGCGGAAGTCTGGGAGAAAGATGGCCATTCCATTCATAGTGACAGTAAAGCCCAAACAAATAAAAGCACTTTAGTATGCAAATAGTCCTGCAATCCAGAAAGACCAGAATGAAACGAAACGATACAGAACAAAAAGCAGTAAGTGACACACATGCACACAGAGGAAAGGAGAGAGAGAGAGAGAGAGAGAGAGAGAGAGAGAGAGAGAGAGAGAGAGAGATCTACAGTATAATGTATATTATCCACTGAGACAGCCTAGTTAATCAAATGGGTCAAATAATACTGTGTGTCCCAGTGCTGCTGAATGTATCCATCCAAGGTCCATTTCAGACAGCGGAATTGGGTCTCCACTTTTTTTTCCTAAATCTCCCTCCGGCCAGCTTTACCAAACAAAGTAGAGGAGACTTTTTAAGCCTCCATCACGTAATTGTGAAACGCAGACTGAGGAGCATGGACGGCTCATTCTGTGACACACTTCAGTTTATAAAAAGGATCTTTCTTTTTCGTTCTTGCTTCAGTAATTTAGGTCTTCTAATAGCGGGCCTCCCGTGAGAGGACTTCTGAACGTTGCCTTGAGCCATGAGAATTGTTGCGGATATAGTGGATTGACTTAAATAGCTATTCGCTAAATTTAGCGCAGCAAGAGATATGGACTCTGTGCGCGCAGTTGGGCCTAGGGGGAATTTGGTGATGCAGACCGCATAGTCCTTTTAAAACGCATGTGGGAGCAACACTGGCGATCCTGCGAGTAGTTTACCCCTCAGATTGTCACTTACTGTATGTCGACTTAATATCCATGGTGGCTGAAACTGCACGCAAATAGGCTACTATAATTTTGTTGCTACCTCATTCAAGCAGGGCTTGAAGAAATGCTGATGCAAAAAATAGCCCCTGTCCAAGCCATTGTCCAAAAGGTCTGATCCAATTTCTGTAATGCAGCCTAACACAATTTCCCCGTAAGAAGACATCAGGCGCAATAGCCCCTACACAATCTTTTTCATCAGGTCCGTGCTTTCCAAAACATGCCCAAACATGGACAAAAAACTACCAATTAGTGGGAAGTCTTTGATCGCGTTAACGTTAAACAGCCAAGTTAACGTTAACGTTAGCTTGCATATTTCTTACAAATCAATCAACGCAAACTGGTCATCCCCTGAATTTGGGTGCACACATTATGCCCAAGCATTGATGGCCATTGTTAAAAGTGTGCGCAACATTTTGAAATGTAAGAAAACATCTAAAAGCACCGTGGTATCACTTTTGAACGGTTTGGTTATGATAGAGACAAGACCTATGCAATCATTAGAATAGAATAGCATACAGGATATAGTAGAATACAGTAAGAGAACAGACTCTGAATCGACAGGCAGGCTTGACAGCTGCAAATGACGCCAGATGTCATGTCTTGCTCATGTCTTGTCTCATGTCTATAAACTTTAAACACTATCGGTAACCGGAAATGTCGAATTGTTGAGTGAAACAGCGATGTACGGACACCTATCTCTATCACAGGACACATACATCACATCAATGAATATAAACATAAACTCCATCTTACCGTGAAAACAGGTTGTTCTCCAAAATCCTTACTTATGTCCTCTTCCGCCTGATGATTGAGACTCTTTCGCACAACTTCAGGAGTGGGGGCGTTCACTACTAACACTGATCCGACAGAAGCCATTTAACCCAATGAACGCACGGTATTAAGTTTTTCCCGCCTCCTAATAACAAACTCAACCAATGAAACATAATAGGAATCATTATGCGCTGCAAACTTTGCGATTGACCGACACACACAGGTGAACACTGAAAAGTCCCTTGATTCACACACTTCGATACTTTAAATTGCCCGGGGATAAAGGTGTACGTTACTTAAATTTTCTGATAATAAAAAATATCATTGCCTTAACATTTGGAGTACTTCATTAACATTTTGAACATCTTGCATAGCATATACAGTGGCTACAGTACCCTTGCTATAAAATGAAACACTTCTCAGACATAATTTCATGTTTTTTTTCTCTTTTCATTTTTTTATTTTATTTTGAGCATGTGTTTCATATTAAACACAAAAGATACAGATACAGGAAGGCTGTATCTTTATTGTTACATCAGTGTCGGAGTTGCTTTAACATCGCAGTGTAGCAGAGATACCCAGTCCAGAGGTGACTCAGGAAGATGTAGCCTAGGCACAGAGGTTTGGGCTTTTTACACTCCGGCTCAGTTTTCACTGTAATGCAGTGTTTAGGCTAAGGCCAAGTGTAACCATAGTACTCAGCTCCATCCCATCCATCACAAACCACTGTAGCCTGTCTGGTACCAAACATACTCCTTTATTAACTGAAGCAAACTCAGCACTGACACTCAGGACACAGTTTGTCAGTCTTCTGTATATGACAGGCATGGACTTAAACACACTAAAGAGGACTGTATCTGAGAGTGTTTGCATCTACTGTAAAGACCAACTTTGCAGTTCAGTACATCTCCTGGCTCTAGTTCTTCATAGAGCTTAAGGAGCAGCATTCATAGCCATGCCAAATCAGTGAAGACAAACATCCTTCATAGTTATATCCCAAGACTACTTTTACTGAGGCCCAGGACCCAAGACCCAGTCCAGTCCTCCAGTGAAAGTCTTTAGTTGTAGGCTCTCTGACGTGTCTTGTAATTGTATCCTACCTCTGGAGAGGTACAATGAGGGTCTTTTCTGGTCTTCTCTGGGCCATCTCAGAGCAGAAAGGCATTTCTATATCATTCAGTGGACCACACAACAAGGCCACTCAGTCCTCAGAAGCACCACAATCTCCTGTCTCTGGAGGGGTGCCCCTGGATGAGAGTGAGATAGGATGGAGAAAAGAAAAACCAAGAGAGGAGAAGCACAAAAACACCTAACACCCCCCCCCCCTTCCTTCTTCTCATTCTTCCATCCAGGCGCGCTGCTAGAAATTTTGGGCCCCCCATACAATGATTTTAAAATTCTAATTTTCAGTGCCAGACCCCTACCTAGAATCATTCTAACCCCCCCCCCCCCTCCTCCCTCATGGCGCCCCTGCTTCCATCTCATTCATCCATCCATCCATCCATTCTTCCCTCTTTCCCTCCTTCATTCTCACTCAGTCCAGGATCTCCTTGATACACCAGCAGCAGAGCAGGAAGTAGAGACACTCCTTGAGCGACTGGATGAAGCCGTAGGCGATGTTCCCCCCCAGCAGGTTTTTCCCGCGCCCAAAGCCGAGGGCAGCGTCTCGCAGGGTCTGCCCCAGAGAGGGGGGTGTTGGCATAGCCTGGGGCAGTGGGCGTTGAGGGTGCATAATATTATCAAACCAGCGATCCACGGTGGCGTTGAGACAAGGGGCTCCGCAGTGCTGCTGAGCTCAAACAGACAGGCAGGGGGAGCTGCTCTGGATGTCGCTGGGAGGCTGCTTAGCCGTGAGCCTGCCTGGGTTAACGTATCAGCAGCAGAGGGTCTTGTGCCAGGGTCGTCTTTCTTTTCCACTGCCTCCTCCGGCTAGGCTCCCTGCAGCAAGTGGGACTCAGTGCGGATCGTGCCCGGCTGCCGTTGACTCCATTTGGGCTGCTGATGATGTCACCGGCAGCTTTATACGGCTCTGGAACATACTCGCCAACTGCCCACTTCCCCTCACACAGAAAGGCCCTCATTGTCTGCCTCTAATCGAATGTCACAAGAGCCATTGTCAACGCTGTGAAAACCTTTCCCTCTTTCTTTGTTCTACCTGGATCATTCTGTCTCTGGTCTCTCACTCTGTGTGTGTGTGTGTGTGTGTGTGTGTGTGTGTGTGTGTGTGTGTGTGTGTGTGTGTGTGCATGGAAGGCTGCCCTCTTCAACCCTATGCTGTTTCCAGGCTCTTGTTTTGTCCCACTGCTTTCTGGAAATGAGGGGGAAGTGAGGGGGATTAGTTGTTTGTTGTTGTTGTTGTTGTTGACTGATGTTGTTGTGTGACATGGCTCATAGAGCCCTTTAGAAAACTCATGTAGGTCTATTTAGTCACCGTTTCCGTGACGATTAAGCCTTAACTGTTTTGCCAATAATGCCATGCTCTACCTTTAGGGTTAGGATAGGGCAGACCTACACATGCGGCCCGTTGAACTATTTTATCCGGCCCGTGAAGCCTTCCTAAAATGGAATAATTCCTCACTTAGCCAAGGTGACATAGATTATAGGCCTGATTTATCAAATTTGTTGCGTTCATTAAATACTAACCCCCCTTCCCTTTTCACCCTGCATGTTAACATGTCCTCTGAAGAAAGTGGGGCTATTGGTTTGAGACTTGCCAATTTACCGGCATCAACCCCCATCAACCGGTTGGCTGTTAACACCTGACCTGTTATTCAAAATCTAAAACCCCAATGTGGCCCTTTTTCGGCCAAAATAACTGCCTTGCAGGGTCTTTGGTATTTTTTGCCCTCAACGGTGCCTTCCAGGCAGCGCTGCCTTCAAGGCACTACTCCCCTCAGTTTAGGGTTAGGATGAGGGTTGAGGGGGTTAGGGTTAGGAATAGGGTAAGGGTAGTGCCTTTTAGGCTGTGCTGCCTGGAAGGTGCCATTCGGGGCAAAAAATGCCGTTGAGCCCCACTATCCACTAGTGCACTATCAGCATCAATCCCCTCTTTAAATCCTATACAATTATAGTTTGATAGCTTTTGTATTGTTTAGTATATATTGTGTACCTACTCCCAGGGTACCCTTGCAAAAGAGACATCATTTCTCGATGGAACCTCACCTGCTTAAAAAAGGACAAATATAATCAGCAGTGCTGTCAAACTATTCCAAAATTTTATCTCATTAATCACAACTCATTTCCTCCAGTCAGTATATAAATGTGAGGGTAGGTTGCATCCTTATTTTGTCCTGGTGAAAGCCTGATGTTAATTAGCTGGCTTTGTTTAAACATAAAGTAACTCAGTCAAACAAGATCCACCATAGGCTAATCTGCTTAATGTCAACATGGAGAAGGTCAGGGGAAAAGTAATGCAGCCAAGCTTTGAAAATAGAGCCTTAGACAATATTAGTTCACTTTGACGCATGTTTATATAACTCTCCACTGTTGAACATACTGTATCTAGTTTGACTTACTTATACCTCAGTTAATAACCCTCCACTGTTCAACATACTGTATCTAGTTTGACTTAGTCATTCCTCAGTTAATAACTCTCCACTGTTGAACATACTGTATCTAGTTTGACTTAGTTTGACTTACTTATACCTCAGTTAATAACCCTCCACTGTTCAACATACTGTATCTAGTTTGACTTACTTATACCTCAGTCAATAACCCTCCACTGTTGAACATACTGTATCTAGTTTGACTTAGTCATACCTCAGTCATTTTCTAGCTGTAGAATTGAGCATAATGCAGGGATCATGCTGCACTATAGTGAAGCATACTGTATCAAACAAGATTAATCTGAGATGTTATTATTATTATTATTATTATTATTAATCACTTGAATTAAAGCGGTAACACATTTCACAGCACTATTCAATAGATGAAATTAGTCTATTTCTATTCCATTTGTGGTGCTGTTTTATTTGGGACGGTTCGGCTGGATGACTAGAAAAACGTAACACTTTTGTCTAAATTATGCATCCTCTCCAGCCAGCACCGTGGCCAGGTATATGATTGACTGTTTTTCGGATGAGACGTTAAAGGAATAGTCCACCCTTTTGTGAAATTGGGCTTTTCACCCACTTACCTGGAATTACATACATGTATGTGGGTAAAAGCGTTTTGGGCTCAGTGCATGCGTTTTCCTAGTCTGGCAACCTCAATTCTAGCTCTTTTTTAGCTTTAGCTTAGCATAAACGCAGGAATGTAAAGTAGCCAGTTAGCAACTTTTTGGCAACATTAGATACCAGTGCCTATGCTAAGCTAAAGCTAAAATTGGAGTTGCCAGACTAGGAAAATGCAAGCACGGAGACCAAAACGCTTTCACCCACATATGTAACTTCAGGCAAGACAGTGAATAACCAAATTTCATACAAAGGTGGTCTATTCCTTTAAACCAAGGTCCAGACTCAGTGGTCATAAAAGATCCACTAGAGTAGGGAGTTCCCTGGTGTCCTGGCTGAAGCCTCAACCTGGCTCATTCAATCTGGCCCCCTAATCATCCCCCCTCTGTAATTGGCTCATACATCCATTCCCTCACTCTCCACCTCTAGCTGGTGTGTGGTGAGTGTTCTGTTGCATAATGGCTGCCATCCATCACCCAGGTGGGTGCTATACATTGGTGGAGGTTAGTGAGGTCCCCCTTCCACTGTAAGCGCTTTGAGTACCTAAGGGTAGAAAAGCCCTATAGAAATGTACAGTAACTACTTACTTACTATGATTGATAACAGTTTCACCCAATCCTGAGCAACATTTTTTCTTACAGAGGGGGATGATGGCTGAGATGTATATTTTGAGTAAAAAAAGACCAAGACTTCACAAAGCATAGTATAATACAAGAACCTCTATTTAAAACCAAGTGCACCTTGAAGGATGTGTATATACGTGATTTTATATTTCCAGATACAATTGTAAACATGGATCTTTTTTTTTTCCCCCGAACACAAGAATGTAAAAAGAGTAATAAAACAGAAAATCAAAATAAAAACAGTAATAATCTGTGCTGACTAACTTAAAAACTAACCTTTGGCTTGGAAATTAGAAAGAAGAAAGGGCAACATTACAACAAACATCACCACACATCACCACGACAACATTGAAATTGTGTTCATGCAATGAAGGCCTCAGTGACAGGATGGCAACACTCCCTTCACTCTTCCTGCTAAACTCAGCCATTAGTGTGTCCGGATCCACATCTCCATCCAATCATCCATCCGCTAGACTCACATGACCTGTCCAGTTCTGCAAGGCACTGGCTTGCTCCAACCCGGGCCTTACGAGCCCATACTCAATGTCCATCTTTAAACAAACCGGAGCAAAGTGTGATTTTGATTTGTCTTTTTTTTTTCCTTTTGATGAAATGAACAAAAACAAAAAAAAGAGACAACATAGCAAACTGTTTACCTGTGCAAGAGGCAGAAGTGTGTCAGGTGAAGTACAGACACAACAATGATGGCTATCTGTACAGTAATACCACATCATTTACAACATTAGCCTTTTGACACGCCACTGCTGCCGTGACGACTGCATGCCTATTGTGACGTCATGATTGTCATGGTTACACTTCAGATCTGACCACTGGTGTAAGACCGCAGATACCAAACCATCAAGCTTGTTTTAAAGAGTTCTAAACATATGCATGTCATTATTTGGGTGCGCTCACACCGTTAGGCATTACAAACAAATTAGACCAAAATGAATTCAAAACACACTTTGAAGTTTGGAGCTGGGGAATGGGACGTTCTTTTATAGCCATTTCGGAAGTGTGTTTGTACAAGCTTTGGTAGCCAAATAAAATGGACTGATCAAGTTCTCTTTAAAAGCAGCTTGCGTTGCTAAGTGACTTAATAGCACTGTGGCCTGTATGACAGTCCCAGCAGACCGCCACAGAGACCAGTGCCACTGGATAGGGGCTTTTCTGACACACCACACAATTGCTACTTTACATTAACAAGAAGAAAATCATCATCGCCAACCATAATCTCCTCTATAAAAATGAAATTGAACAATTAGAAGCAGCATTCCTTTTCAGAATGAGATTTTTTCATGATAACATTGCAAGAAGGAGGAGAGTAATGCAACGAGAGAATACAGAATTGCGGGCAAAAATTTGCATCACCTGAAGCTAAACTGCATATGCTAACATTTGTGTTCTTCCTTCTTTCATGACTTTATCTCCTCGTCTCCTTTCTCCTCCTCAGTTACTGCTCTCTACTGCACAACTCATCCTCAGCTCGCCACTTCCTCCAAACGCAAAGGCACAATTTTTGAGGAAAAAAATAAAGAAAGAAAAAAAGTTGAGGGAAGGAAAAGAGCTGAGAATCACTGACTTCTGGTCCTCCAGATGTTTGCTTTCACTCTCTCTTTCCCTCTCTCTCTCTCTTCTTCCCAAATGTTCATCTGGGAGATACAGAGCACATTGCTACAGTTTATATTAATGTGGCATTAGGATATCAGGTGCTATCGTGAAAGCAAATATGGCTGAAAGTGCACCTGTATGTGTATGCAAATCAAGTCTCTTCATGTTTTTTCCCTAAAAGATACATACATGCACATATGTACACAGATTGTCGATGCTGAAAAAAGATGGAATTCCATTCATCAATACAATAAAACTATAAAGGAAAAAAAAAAAGGCGTCACGATTTGACTGACGAGTCCCAGAATACTTTTTTTTTTTTTCCTCCTCTTTCTATGGTTTGAGGCGCTTCCATATGACATCACTGTACAGATTTTTTTATTTTTTTTCTTCTTACAGATTTTTTTTCTTCCCTTTGAGGTGACATCATAATTGTGCCCCGGTGCTGAGTTTTGATTGGCTGAGGGCAGCACAGTATTCAGTCTCACTCACACACACTGGCTCTCTTCCATCCCTCCATCCATCCACACCCGGCCGGGCCGTCACTCCCTCTGCCAGTATTCAGTCTCTGAGCAGCCCAGGAACACACTGCCCCCCCCCCCCCCAAAAAAAAAACAACAACGAAACAACCACCCCCCCCCCCCCCCAGCACCAGCTCTAGTATTGGACATCACCGAGGGGGGCCATAGATGGGGGGTCATTTGGTGGGCTGTTTGGATCAGGCATCTCAGTGGCTGCCTAAAAGGGGGTCCTATGCAGTGAGGGGTGGGGGGAGAGTGCGGAGATGAATAGGGCATGGGGGGTGGGGATGGGGGTGTGAGAGGGACAGTGTGTTAGGGGTGTTAGGGAAGATCATTCTGACACTCGGAGGCACAGATCACAGGCTTCCACGTAGATCCCTTTTGCCATCGACTTCACCACAAGTGTCATGGCATCAATACCTATTTAAAGCAAACACACACTTACACACTTACACACACACACACACACACACACACACACACACACACACACACACACACACACACACACACACACACACACACACACACTCCACTTGCATATAGGGAGCCATGCGTGGCATGCATCATTCTGTGGTGGAGAATGATGATTCTACATTGGAAACGGTAAATTGGAGTTAATCGTCCGTTAGTTTAAGATGACCGCTCCTACAGTAAGTTTTCGTCTTTCCTATAGAAAAATCAAGACAAAAACAGCAACAAAAAAACAAACAAACAAACAAAAACAACAAAACAAGTCTTTCTACAAAGGTGTTTTGGCCTGACAGACAGTGGACCCCTGCAATGGCTTGGCCTGATATTTCAGGAGTAGGCTGTGTGTCGGTCATTCTTCCCCCGCTAGAAAACGTAGATGCATATTCATCCCAGGCCAGGGACATCAACAGGGCCACAGCAGGGACAGCACATGGCTTTCTCCGCTCAACACACTTCAGTTAATGCTCCATTTGTTTTTTTTTGTTTTTCGTTTTGAAAATCCATATAACAAAAGCTTTTGGAAAAAAAACAGCTGAGAATGTCATCACATCTTCATCAAGTCTTTGGAGTTGTGGTTCGGTTCTAAAATGCTTTTTGACGTGGTATTTTTCACTGATATGTCCTCTTTGGAGATCAAACTGTAGGTCCTTGTGTGTTGTGTTGTGTTTCTACAGTCATATGATAATTTTGGCGGCCCGTTTGTTTGGTGGCTTTGTTAGAATGTTAAGTTTGACACCATGGTGGTGAGCATCCCAGGGGAGGGGTTGGTTAATTAGTTCATCACTACATCGCTTTTAAAAGGGCATTTTAAATGTTTCTTTAAATGTTTTTAATGTCATTTTAAGATTTCTTCTTCTTTTTTGCACAGTTCATGTTCCTCCATATGACAATGGAGTGATTCTACCAACAGTCTTGTCAAAGTAGAAGGAGGAGTAGGGCCTAGAACAGGAGGAAGAGGAGGATGAAGAGGAGGAGGGTAAGGGACGAAGGTGTTGTGATGTGCCAGCGCGCTGGTTGGTAAAAGTGGGCAGGGGGCACATTATGCCTCTTTGGGAGCCAGTGGTTGGCAGGGGCTGAGAACAGGCTTGGACTCGGTGCTCGGACTGTCAAGGTGCCACTCGGGGGCGACGCTCGACAGGTGCTCGGACTCTCGAAGGGCCCCTCAGACGCGACGCTCGACCGGCTGCTGCAGACACACCTCACTTCCTGCCGACACGATGGGCAGCCGGTTGTCCATGTGGTAGCTGATCAGGTGGCTCACGCTCTCAAAGCGGTGGTCTTTGGTTCGCACCTGCCGAGAGAGGGACAGGAGGAGAGAGAGAGAGAGAGAGAGAGAGAGAGAGAGAGAGAGAGAGAGAGAGAGAGAGAGAGAGAGAGAGAGACAAGAGATAGAGGAGGAGAAGAGGAAAAAAAAAGAGATGAATTAGAGGAGAGGGAAGAAAGAGAGAGAGGGCTGAGACATTGCACAGAGACAGGAGCTTCCACACATTTAGATTTAGTACCGTTTTCATATTAGAGTGAGCTTCACACCTGAGGATGACTACTTCCTCTTTAGTGGTCGCATCACTTCCTGTTTTATGGGCTTGTGGTTTGGAAGAGGTGACACGAGTTCCTGCTTTCATCAAAACACCTCTCAGTGAAATTATGAGTCGCCCTTTTGTTGCCTTCTGCCTTTCCTTCAACTATTCCCTCTCATCCCCTCTTGGCCTCATCTGAATCTGGTCCTGTTCCATCTGCTCAGAGGTACTGGAGTATATATATATATATATTATGCTATACTATAGTATAGGTTCCCAAGGGCAGAGTGCAATAGGGACAAGTTCTCCTATGTTCACAGTGCAATGAATGCACTTAACCAATCACTTTAAGTTGCACTGGAACTTTATGTCATATTTATTATTTTATCTTGTATAGGCTATTCACACACACACACACACACACACACACACACACACACACACACACACACACACACACACACACACACACACACATAAAATACTAATCTACGGATATGTTTTAGTGCAAGAGTATCTGTAAATACTCTTGTAGTTTTTATGCAAGTCTCAAACCAGTAGCCCCACTTCAGTAAAAAGTGTTAACATGCAGGCTTAAAAGGGTGAATATGTATTTCATGAATAAAACAAATTTGATAAAATCAGGCCTATAATCTAAGTCACCTTGGCTAAATGAGAAATGATTCTATTTAGGGAAGGCTACACAGGCCGGATTAAATAGCTCAATGGGCCGCATGTGGCCCCCGGGCCTTGGCTTGCCCAGGTCTGGATTAGAGTAACACACAGAAGTAGAGCGGAGCTGCATGAAATACTGCATGACTGCATGAAATACGGTACTCCAACAGCGTCCCAGCTGGCTAACTCATTTCACTGAGATTAGACATTTCACCCCGCGGTTAATGGGATTGAGGCACCTCTTCGGCTGCAAAGATTAGCCTCCTACTCTGGCTCTGACCTGCTAAATGTCACATCATCCTCCTCTCTCGTCTTTTCCGTTTAGCTCCATCCGTTTGTTCATCCATCCATCCATTCATCCATCCATCCATCCATCCATCCGCCCACCCATAAACCCATCAAATGATATGAATGCATATGCAGCTCCCACACTGCTGGGAGTTCTTTTCCCTGGTGTGGACCACTCCTCTCCATCCCTCTTCACTAATGCACTATAGTATCACTCCATCTCTCCATCCCTCCATCCCTCCATCCCCCACTCCTGCCACTTCACCAGAGAGCCATCCAACCATCACCTCTAATCGTGGACAACAACTGGGGTGGTTGAAATCTCTCGATCTCTGTACACAAGCCTGCACAAACTTACACACACTCACAAATACTGTACGCGCACACACCCACATACACACATAAGCACAAACATGCTAGCCTGGGAATTTCCATGCTCCTTTGCGCGCTTATTTCATTTCACTCTGCAGAGGAGCATGGTGACCATGGCTGTTTTTCTCGCTTGCTTTCGGTATCCAATCGCAAAACAAAACGGGATTTGTACGGCCCTTGATTGCATTTTACGTCACGTGGTGGCTCTGGTATTGGCTCCGAGGTATGTACAGACGCTATGATAGACATTCGTAGCGCCCAATAAACGGCTATGGACAATTGTAAACGATGCTTCCGCTACGAGAAATGCAATAGGTAGGTCCCCAGACTAAATATCACTTGTGATTTTAGTTTGGCATTCGCCAGGCTACAAACATGCACCATTGGGCTCAAGTTTTAGTCTTACGGAGAAAGAGTTCACTTGGGATTATATTTAGGGCCATCAAAGTTAATGCTTTAGTAATCCACTGGCACAATCTCATTTTAATATGATGATAAAAAAAATGTTTTGCCATTAACACAGGGTGAGATACAGCACACAACAGCATGGATAAAGTAGTGCAGGTTGGACTGGGAGGACTGGAATGCAAAATGATGCTTGCTATGACATAACTGTAATCAAATGTAGCTCTACAATCTGCCAAGTGCAATGAGTCCAATTCGTTTATACAGACCAATTACTTTCAGTTTACTTTCATTTTTACAGTAGGACAACAGAGGCAGCTAGTGTTTGAGGGCAGATAGGCAGCTAATATGAATGTGATGTGCGCCTCTTTCCTCCATCTAACCACTGGAGCTCATCTATCTGTTAGCTTATTTCAATTCTATTTTGCATTTACTGTATGCCAAATACATGTCTGAAGTACTGCATTGTAGCCTACTATCCATTGTTTGCAAACAGAATAAAAACTCTAAGTGCAAATATGCAGCATATCACTGAATATTTGAATGCCGGGACAGCCCTACTTCAAATAAACCCTGTAATACCTATTGTCATCCATAAAGGCCTTGCAAAGAGTCCCATCTGACTAACAAATCTCTCTGACGCTACAGTATTAAATCCATATGGCTAAAATTAGTGGCAATCAAAACCAGGGAAATCTTGAAAATGGCTGATAGATTTCTGACAGAAAACGTTTATTGCATGCTTTGCAGGGCTATTGAATTTCACCAATTTCTCTTTCAGGGCCTGGTAGATATTCAGGTTTCATTTTCACCAATGTTTATATATGGTTAATTTTGACCCATGGCTATACTGTACATGGTTTATTATGACCCATGCTGCTGTACAAAGTGCAACTGCAGTGTCTACATTTTAAAATATAAAATAAAAAAAAATTAAATGCACAAATTAGAATTACAGTATCAGTTCTTACAAGGGTATTGCAAAGTGTCTTGCAAAATTCAGAGATAGATACTGGAGATGCTGTATCTGCATTTTTTCCACTTTGCTGCATCTCCAACAATGCAAGTGAAACAAAGGCAAAGAGCAGTAACTGCACTGTAAATTCACACTGTAAATTCACACTGTGCTTTTACTGCACTCTGACTTGGTTGAACAGTATGGTCAGGGGGAGGAGCTCAACTTTCTTCATGGCAAAACCAAGGCAAAAGCCAATTGATCTAATTGACTTTATCATGGAGGTCAAATTTTGCCTGAATCGGGTGAATCTTAAGCAAGTTATATTTTCAAATGTAATGTGATGCTCTGGTTTGGTGAAAGGAAAACACAAACAGATACTGCATTTAAGCTTTGTACAGCAGCATAGTTCTGCATTTCTGAGGTTTTGCTCTGTACTTAATGGAATGAACACACACCTTGACTGCCTAACTTACCCTCCTACTCAGGCATACCGTACCACACATCACACCATTATCCTCTGTTTTTAGGGGTTTAGCTCCACACACACACACACACACACACACACACACACACACACACACACACACACACACACACACACACACACACACACACACACACACACACACACACACCATATACAGTATGAAGGGCACTTTTCCAAAACGCTATATATTACTAAGTTATTGTTACAGATTTGTTGTTTTAACTGGGTAAGGACAAATCAGATAACATAAACACACTTTAATCTGGACCTGGATGTTACCTGAATCTCAAAATTTACAACTGAAATTTAAATGGCTTTTCTTTAGTATTTTGGAAAAGAACTCTTCATACAGTTTGTAAGTCCACATGGTGAAGTGGTGTTGTGTGTTGGTGGCGGGCGGTGCGGTGCGGTGCGGAGACCTACCACTCCCTCTGGGTCCACGAGCAGCAGGTGTTTGGGTTGGCCGCCCTGCTGTCCGGTCAGCACGTACTGGCCCGGCGTGGTGCCCGACTCTCGCACCAGGAAGTCTCCATCACGAGTCAGCAGTCGCTCTGCCTGTCGACGGCTCAGCGGCCCGTGGAACCAGGGCTCGCTCTGCAGCTGCTCGGCCAGAGGGGGCGCTACTGAGCCCGACATGCCAGAGATGCCCAGAGCGTCATCAAACGGCTCTGAGGAGCGGAGGAGAAGAAGAAGAAGAAGTAGGGAGGTCAGAATGATCTTAATCTGGGGCCAGAGATCAGAATTCAGAATTCAGAGTTCAGAATGATTTATTCTGGGGCCAGAGTTCAGAATTTAGAGGTCAGAATGATCTTAATCTGGAGCCAGAGATCAGAATTTAGAATTCAGAGTTCAGAATGATTTATTCTGGGGCCAGAGTTCAGAATTCAGAATGATTTATTCCTAATAAGCCTATTGACACAGAGGCAGGTATAGATTTTCTCTTCTTCCTTTTCCACTCACTATGCCTGTGCCATCGATAGCCTAACTCTGCAGATCCTGTTTGGTGAGCTCATTAGATTACACAACAAAATGACAGTAAATTCTTCAGTGTTTCTACTGTAGGCCGTTGCTGTATGCCAATTTGGATTACGGTGTGATGAGCTCACAAATTCTCCTTATCTTAATAGGACTCTATTTTTAGCTCACTTCCATCTACACTACAGTAAGCCGTAACCATAGCCACAGTACACGAGGAGGTCTCACAAAGAAAGAAGAGATCATGCCCTTGGATTAATTAATTCATTCATTAATGATTAGTGATGTAATGTGATGTCATTATTCTCCTATCTAGGGCCACTGTAGCTGGATGACTGACACAGACTCTGACAAATGAACACTCACTCATATCAAAAGCATCTCTGTGAGCGTTCCCATTGGCTGCTGACACTGGGGGGCGGTTCTTGTCCACATTGACATAAGAGGGGTCATCAAACATGTCACGCCCTCCTTCTTTCACTCCAACTAGAGGGAGAGACGGAGAGAGAGAGAGAGAGAGAGAGAGAGAGAGAGAGAGAGAGAGAGAGAGAGAGAGAGAGAGAGAGAGAGAGAGAGAGAGGGTGGGTGAGGGAGAACATGAAACATGATGGGAGAGAAAGAGGGTGTGTGTGTGTGTGTGTGTGTGTGTAACAGGATGACAGGAAGAAAGCGGAAATGTTAGACACAGAATCAGTTAGGGCCGTTTCCTGCAATAGCTGGAGTCTGGCGGAGACTCAAAGCGCAGCGATAAGCCATGACAGAGAGGGGAAAGAGCTGACTAATTCACAAAGGCAAGGACACGGGGAGAGAGAGAGAGAGAGAGAGAGAGAGAGAGAGAGAGAGAGAGAGAGAGAGAGAGAGAGAGAGAGATGGGTGGTATTATGGGAAAGACACTGAGGAGATAATTCCAATGAGGCAGAGAGGAAAAAGAAAGATTAAAAAAAAAAGAGCAAAGGAAAGGGGATTGGGGGGAAATCGAGGAACGTGTGTGTGTGTGTGTGTGTGTGTGTGTGTGTGTGTGTGTGTGTGTGTGTGTGTGTGTGGAGCAGAGTGGTGGAGAAAAGCATAAAGGGGTGTGTGAGGGGTGTGTCAGTGGAGAGGAGTGTAATGCAGGATGAAGGGGAGGCACTAGAGCAGGTGACCAATAGAAAGGCACTAGAGCAGGGGACCAATAGAAAGGCACGCTTTGGCCCGTAGTGGAGGAGATACTGTACCTGGGAGCGGAGGCAGCGGCTGCTTGTGGATGTCGTTTTGTCCATAGGGCTGTGGAAACAGTGCAAAACAGGTTAAACACACACACACACACACACACACACACACACACCTAATAGAGACTAGTAGGATGTCGTTTTGACCATAGTGCTGTGGAAACAGTTCACTACAGGTTAAACACACACACACACACCTAACAGAGACTAGTAGGATGTCGTTTGGCCATAGGGCTGTGGAAACAGTTCAGAACAGAACACACACACACACACACACACACACACACACACACACACACACACACACACACACACACACACACACACACACACAATCTAGTAGAGGCATGAATAAGAGCAACTGTAATATGGCCAGTATTCTCTCAGATGCTTAAGTCCAAAAAAGTGCTTAGCTTCATGCATTTCAGCCTGTACTAAGCACTTTTTTGGACTTAAAGGAAAAATCCGGCGTGAATCAACACGTAGCCCTACTGTTTTATAGTGCCAAGCGCTGTTGATAGCCACCTCAATCACTGGATTTCATGCAACGCAGACTGAGATAGTGAAACGGCAGCTAACGTTAATAGAATAGAATGGGGCATTTCAAAACGAAAGCAAATCAATTAGGTTTAGTTTTTGACATGCCTCATTCAGTTAGTGTTAGCTGCCGTTTCACAAACTAGGTCTACGACGCACAAAACTTGATAATTGAGGTGGCTTTCAGTAGCGCTTAGCAGTGTAAAACAGCAGGGCTATGTGTTGATTCACTTAAGCACCTGGGAGAGCAGTACCCTATGAGAGCAGAGGAAGCTAAACAGCCTCCATTAGGAGAGCTCAGTGCAGTGTGGCTGTTGCCTGATGATGATCGGTTATCAAGGCATTAACTGAGCCACCATACAATTCTGCCGTCCACCCAGTGCCCAGTGCTGCAGGTTTAAAATTAGCACCCGTGACCCGTGTCATCTGAGGTCTCTCTATGGCTCTGATCGTAGTGCTATGCTATCATGTGCAGAGGAAAGTTGAAAGATTCTGCCCCTAAGATGTGTGTGTGTGTGTGTGTGTGTGTGTGTGTGTGTGCCTGGTGTGCATCAGTTGGGCAGACTATGTGCATAAGTATAGGCCTACCACAGGCGGGATGCTGTGTGTGTGAGTGTGCGTCCGAGCAGTATAGCTTCACTGCTCTGTGTGTCTCTTACTAAGTGTGATCTAGTGTGATGTGAGGATAATGTTTGTGTGTGTGTGTGTGTGTGTGTGTGTGTGTGTGTGTGTGTGTGTGTGTGTGTGTGTGTGTGTGTTTATATGTGTGTGTGTGTGTGTGTCTCTCTCACCAGTGTTGCCCCAGTGCTGTGCCCCTGTGCCCCTGTCGGGTGCGCATGTCCACCAGACCTCCAGGGCTGGCTGTTTCTGTGTGTGTGTGTGTGTGTGTGTGTGTGTGTGTCTCTCACCAGTGTAGCCCCAGTGCTGTGCCCCGGTCGGGTGCGCATGTCCACCAGACCACCAGGGGGCGGCTGTTTGCCGGGGAAGTTGTTGTAGTACGGAACCTCAGGGGGAGGAGCCACCTCCTCATCTTCCTCCTCCCATGCAGAGCCGTCAAATGGGGCCATCCTACACACACACACACACACACACACACACACACACACACACACACACACACACACACACACACACACACACACACACACACAATGCATTTTTAAAAATCAGCACAAACTTTGTCATACATGGACCTATATGAATGCATGGACACACACACACACACACACACACACACACACACACACACACACACACACACACACACACACACACACACACACACAAATGGGACCATGCTACACACACATGTACACGTATTTTCAATAGTCATCACAATCATAAACATACACACCACACCTAAATCAAAAGAGTGCATGTATGGGCGGGCAGACACACACACACACACACACACACACACACACACACACACACACAATACAAAGAGTGCACAGAGCCATACATGACATGACGACCCCCAACCCCCACAGCCAACACCCAACCAAAGTAGTGAGGTGTTGCAGCCTACTGGTCTCACCGGTCATGTGGCGTGACCAGTTTGGGCAGACACACACACACACACACACACTACTGGACTCACCGGTCATGTGGCGTGACCAGTTTGGGCGGGTTCTTGAGGTACTGCTTGAAGCGCAGCTCGAAGGCCTGTCCAATGGTGCTGATGACCTCCTGGGCCAGACCCTCGGAGCACTCCAGGATATGACACGCTAGCACACAGGAAACAGATTGGCAAGGTACTGTAAGACAAGTCAAGTCACTTTTATCTATTTAGCACCTTTCATATATAGTTGATCCAAAGGGCCTGATAGGATTGGATCAAAAGGAGGGATTTTCTCATGTTTGTTTGTTTATTTATTTATTTTTTTCTAGTTTATTGTGTCCTGATATGTGTTTTTTTTATCTGTGATATGGATCCTCCTGGGTCTGCAAAAAAGAATTGAATTGAATTGAATTGAATTACACAGAGAGATGGCCATGTAATGTAAGTACCGGTAGTTTCAAGACTGACCAAAACATCATGGCTGACTAGAAAACAGCTAGACAACTCTGCCAATGACAACTCACCCTTAGTTTAGCAAACACAATACTGATTCACTTACACAGAGAGAAACATGTCACTTGTCTCCCAAACTACCATTTCAGTTGTGTTTTAGACCTCAGGGGCCTTACGTTCTGCTGGAGATGTTACAGACATCACAGTGGCAGCATTTTAACAACTGCTTTTAAAAATACATATTGAAACATATGTAACATGCGTACTCAGAGGGCTCTAGACGTC
>JAODXP020000023.1:9720329-9725329 GCA_027497455.2 Sardinella longiceps | reverse complement strand
ACAACCCGCAACATGCATGCATTCGCTATCTTAAGTGTGTGTGTGTGTGTGTGTGTGTGTGTGTGTGTGAGAGAGTGTGTATGAGTGTGTGAGTATCCCATAAAAAAGGCTATTAGACGCAGAGTCAAAGAAAGGAGCCATACACTGAACAGACAGATCAATACTGCCAGAGGGAGTGAGAGGAAGGGAAAGGAGAGAGAGAGAGAGAGAGAGAGAGAGAGAGAGAGAGAGAGAGAGAGAGAGAGAGAGAGAGAGAGAGAGAGAGAGAGAGAGAGAGAGAGAGAGAGAGAGAGAGAGAGAGAGAGAGAAAGAGAGAGAGAGAGAAGCTAAGAGCTAAGACTTGTCTAAATGTATCAGAGCGCTTACAGCAGCCGACAAGACTTCACTGAGGAGAACTAAGTCTTGCCTGTGGACGGGGAGCCAGAGATCAGGAGAGTGTGCACAGACACACACACTCACATACACACACACACACACACACACACACACACACACACACACACACACCGGACCAATGGGCCAGAGCTAGTGGGGATTAAAGCTTCAGTCCGGCGCGCAGCAGCAGGTCCAGACTCAGAGTCCCGCCACAGGACTAATGTGGACTGACTGGCACTCTCAGAGTCTCACACTCTCACACTCGCCACTTCTGTGTGACGTAGTATCAATCATCCAGCACGCCGCTACATCACCCCACACACCCTCACACACACACACACAAAACAGCCCACACACTCACTGCTAAGCCAAGAGTTCCCACCGGAAATGCGTGCCAATACACAACACAATTTTTGCCTGTGTTCCTCTCCTCCCTTCCTCCTTCCCACACATACATACAGTACACACACACACACACACACCCACACACAGACACAGACGTCAGTCAGTCAGTCAGTCCCTCTCCCTCTTCCTCCAGATGGTCTGATGTCCCCTCTCGCCACCCAGCGCACGCTGCCTGTCTCTGGCCCGCTCTTCCTCCTCCTCTTCCCTGCGTTTCCAGATCACCTCCGGCTGTTTCTGGCACCCCCCTCTTCCTCCTCCTCCTCCTCCTCCTCTGTCGGCGCTCCCCTCGGCTGTGGCGTAGTCGCTACGCGGTGACTGGAAGCCCTCACGGAGCTGCCAGACGATACACTTCTCCAGCTGCCGCCGCGCCTCCTCCTCCCGGACCCGCTGACGCTCGCGCTCTCGCTCCCTCTCCAGCACCTCCTCGCGCTTCTTCCACACGATCTCACGCTCCCTCTCCCCTTCACGGTCACCGACCCCCACGCCCACACCTACGCCCCCACCCTCTTCCACCTTGCCGTTCTCCAGGCTGTCCGCCGGCTGTTTGTTTTGTTCTTTTCTTATTTCGATTTTTTTTTTTAAAGAATAAAAACGACTTTTTACTTTTACTCACATGAAGTCACAGAAGCTCATGTCCCCTAACTGTAACTCTTCAGTGTGGAGCAAAAGAGCCAAAGAATATCCACGCTTAATCAAATACAAAGACGATAACAAACAGATGGCTTTTTCTTTTGTTAAGAAAGAAAGAAGGCTGGTCGAGAGAAAAAGAAAGGAAGGAACTTGAAGAAGTTCACCCCGGTTAAGTTGGGTCCAGTTCCTGTCCCGTGCAGTCTCTATGGCTGTGAGGTTTATGGCTGAGTGTCTCGGGCTGGACTTAGTTGCAGAGCCGGCCCATAAACCACCACTACCCCCAGTAGTAAACAGTAGATAAGAGAACGAAAAGGACTTCTCGGTGAGTTTGACCTCGAGCACCAAAAGACTGTTTCCTTCACGCCGTGACAAAACAAAACAAAACAACACAACACAACGTCTTCATGCACACACATACAGACTGAGCTTGCTTGCTGAGTATGAATGTGGAAACTTGAGAATATGATCTAATTTGAGTAAGACCAATGCTAGAGAGACAGAGAGAGAGAGAGAGAGAGAGAGAGAGAGAGAGAGAGAGAGAGAGAGAGAGAGAGAGAGAGAGAGAGAGAGAGATAGAGAGAAAGAGAGAGAGAGGGAGAGAGAGATAGAGAGATAGAGAGACAGGAGACGGAGGAGAGTCACCGGCTGTCCTGAGCAATAACGATGACGCTCCACAGGGCTGTTGTCTGAAGCCTAATGAATCCTGATTGGCACCATTTGTAGTCCCTTCCCAGGGTTCCCTGAAGCTTCGACTCGTTAGGCGTGACCATGAGATCAATCACACACTCATTAAGTTAACACTCCACCTGTCTCTCTTGTACAGACTCACACACACACACACACACACACACACACACACACACACACACACACACACACACACACACACACACACACACACACGATATCTCCCACCTAGATACCTGAGAATGAATCTAGCCAGGATCTAAATCAGATTAATGTTGTAGAAATGAACACATGGCCATTTTAAAGGAGTAACTCTCCCCTCAATGGGCTCCAATAAAAAAGAGGGAAAAATCGATACTCATTTAACTAGGGCATTAGCCATAGAGGATGAGACAGTCTATGCAGTGGGCACCTGACGTCACGTACTGTAGCACCCACTGCTGTTGAGGGTCTCCACAGAGGCAGATAATGACCACTAAAGTCCAATGGAGAAAACAATCCCCAAGAATGTTCTTCTTTAGAATACTGCTGTTGTTCTTTAGAATACTGCTGTTGTTCTTAAGAATACTGCTGTCGCTCTTTAGAATACTGCTGTTGTTCTTAAGAATACTGCTGTCGTTCTTTAGAACACTGCTGTCGCTCTTTAGAACACTGTTGTTGTTCTTAAGAATACTGCTGTCGTTCTTTAGAACACTGTTGTCGCTCTTTAGAATACTGCTGTTGTTCTTAAGAATACTGCTGTCGTTCTTTAGAACACTGTTGTCGTTCTTTAGACCACTGCTGTGGTTCCTGTGGTTCTATTTCAGCAATAAGGGGAGTCGTGCTGTCAAATGTCACGCTGACAACATCTAAAAAGCCACATTAAGCAGCGAGTGATGTCTGACACAGTCTTGATGTCACCTTCGTCTTCTGTAAAAGCTCAGTCTGTATAGCATTAGACAGCTGAAGGACACCAAGGTCATTGCTTGAGTTTTGCCGCTTTCTTGCAGAAGGAGCATGTCCTTACAAACGCACACACACACACACACACACAAACACACACACACACACACACACTCCTACTGATACTCCTACTGATAGGCTGCGCTTGAGTGGCAGGATGCTAAAGTCAACAGGACAGCAACATCATCACCCTAGCCACGCACGCACGCACGCACACACACACACACACACACACACACACACACACTTCAGCACCACTTCCCAGGTTTAGACTGCCAGTCTAGACACCCAGGGTCTGTGGCTATGCAAGGAGACTAAACAGATTCTGATGGATTCAAAGCGACAATGAGGTCATATCAAACAAACACCGTCTTAAGTAAAGAATCAAATACATTCACACCAAACACACCAAGTACACAAATAATCACTTATCACTCTTAGAAATGAAGTAAAGCTAAAACAACTGGTATTCAACAGTCGCTTTTATCCAAAGTTACACATAAATGGCGTAGTGCTAGAAAAAGGATTGTGATATGACTTGACTAAGATATGATTTAAGACGTGCCTCAAGAGATTGATTCAGACCCGTTGGTCTTTCGCTGAGAGTTTAAAGCAGCTGTAGAACTGCTCCTGTGCACCTGTTTCAGAGTGTCTGAGTGCGGAACAGAACAGAACAAAAGGAACTGTAGCACATTCCCACCGGAATGAGCGGAAAACCAGTAAAAAACTGCACAGGAGTGGAAACAGTCGACGCTAATGCAACACGACACTACTGATGACAACACTGCTCCTGTGGAGGACACCGAACACAAGAGTAAACAGTAAACAAACAAACAAACTCAACTTTTAGACAGTGCTGTTGTGCGGGGGTAGTGTGTCCAGTGTTTCCAAAAAAAAACAAAAAAAAACGGTGCAAACAAGATGCTTCAGGTTTAAAGGTCTTTAGCTACAGCCTGAACCTTCCCAAATGCCCCTGTTGCTAATGCAATGTGGTTCAATGCCAGATCTTTAAAAACATCAGAGGTAAGGATGGAGAGTCAATGTCCTGACAAAAGAAAGTAAACAGTTAATCTGCACGCCTGAACCCGTTAGTTCATCTAAAACACGTTAACAGCGGACTGTGTCGATGCAGGTCACCTACACAATCACATACACACAGACACACACTTTGTGTGTGTTGCAATGAGCACCAGTCAACACAAGGACGTTCCAAGCACCAGTTGGAGTGAGCGAACTCCACAGACGGCCAATGGATGAGCACCAGTGTAGGTCGTTAAGGTCGTTAAGATTAACGAGTGACCTACGGATGGGTTTGGTGTCCACTGGTCAGTTAGTGCAGGTAGCTGGAGCACAGTGAAGGTTAGAGCCCCAATAAAGAGCTCTTGAGCCTGAGTGTCCTACCCTTTTTGTAAATACACAGAAACATATAGACATACACACACACACACACAAACACACACACGCTGTGCTTCAGACAAAAACACAGCTGGACATCTGAGAACAAATTGAACAAATTCACACGTTAGAAAAAATCGTGGTATGTTCCACTGACTGGATCAGGGAAAATGGGTAAAACAACATTATCATGTAACAGCAATGCTGGGTTAACACCTGACTAGCCAAAGCATTGTGCAGACAAAAGAAATGTAATGCGCATCTTCCCAAGCACTGGATCTCAGTCTCGGAGCAAGATTGCAGGTTCACAATAAGCTCAGAGCTCCATTCTTGACCAAGCAGGTACCCTTGGGTAACCAAGCACTGGATGTCGGGAGCGCAAGTGAGCACCGGAATGTCCCGACAAAAGGGCACAATTAATTCTTGTGCGCTATGATGTTGCTATGGTGACTACGGGTTGAATTTAGGAATAGAGTTCACCTAAGACTAAAGTCTGTCGGGAGCCCAGACAACAGATGACAGCGTTGGCACACAGAGATCCGCTGCACCTACACACACACCGCGTC
>JAODXP020000023.1:9677829-9715329 GCA_027497455.2 Sardinella longiceps | reverse complement strand
GATGCTCATTGGCTCACACACACACACACACACACACGCACGCACACACACAGACAGACACACACACACGCACACACACACACACACACAGACAGCAGAGGACGTGATTGTGTTTCCAACAGGAAGTATCTGACTCCCACTCCCAGCTGACACTCGTGTTTAAGTACAGACTGATGACCTACATATCCCCCAGATAGTCTTTTGTGTGTGTGTGTGTGTGTGTGTGTGTGTGTGTGTGTGTGTGTGTGTGTGTGTGTGTGTGTGTGTGTGTGTGTGTGTGATAGTGGGTCACCACTGTTTCATCGTCTGTGACTGTTTTTCATTTGATATCGGACTTTACTCAGTCTTTATGTGTGGAATTATCCAGTCTGAAAACCCCACTCCTCCTCCACTACTCCTCTTCCTCCTCTTCTTCCTCTTCTTCCTCCTCTCCTCCTGCCCCGCACCCCATAATAACTACTACTACTATGGCAACAGAGTCACTGGCAGAGATTCTTACTGCTACTCAGATCACTGCCAGTGCTGCACGGCGGAACAAAAGCCATGCAGGGCTTATGTAAGACAAAGATTATGTGTACACAAAACCTACTCATGCTGCCGTCTTCGGTAGAAGTACAATCAACACAACGCAACGCACTGCACTGACGGGCATGTACCTAAACCCTACTTCCTTTACACTTCCAGAGGCTCCACACACACACACACACACACACACACACACACACACACAACGCAACGCAACGCACTGCACTGCACTGGCTGATTACTTGCTTGGTACCTTGGCCCTATATACAGCATGCTCCCTATTCCAAGTATGAACTGAGGAGAAAGAATTGTGTGTGTGTGTGTGTGTGTGTGTGTGTGTGTGTGGAGCCTCTGGAAGTGTAAAGGAAGTAGGGTTTAGGTGCATGGGCATGCTCAGAGTGAGGGTAAAACACATCACAACATGCCCGTCTTGGTGTCAAGGTAACACACACACACATTTAATGCGGGTGACGTCTGAGGTGTCTAATGTAGATGCTTTTAGAAACGCATATGGTTTTTTTTTTTATTTGTTTGGGCCTTATGTTAAATGTAAGCGTTAAACGTAGACACACACACACACACACACACTCACAGAGACACACACAGAGACACACACACAGAGACACACACACAGAGACACACACACAGAGACACACACAGAGACATACACACACACACACACACGACCTGAGATGTGTGAATTGAGGAGCAGTCTCTATGCCCCAGTGAGGGGGTGGGGATGGGGATGGGGGTGGGGGTGGGGTGGTGTTGAGAAAGGTGTGGAGAAGGAAGGATATTGTAAATCAGAACAGAAGTCTTACCACATAGTCCATCGGCCGATTCTCTCTCTGTTTGTCTTTTAACCCTAAAAACACCATAAGCGGACATTACCACACACACACACAGACACACAAGCGCGCGCACACACACACACACACACACACACACACACACACACAGATATGCAGCCAATTGCAACAAGCATCTCATTATCCCCCCCCCACCCCAATCACAGCCAATGAAATGAAGCTTTGACCCATGCATCACAACCCAAGTAGCCAATTACGGTGGGCCTCCCAGACCACAGCACGAGCTCAGGACAGAGGCATATGTCATGTGACAGCCAGGACACAGGTGTGCGGACACACACACACACACACACACACATACGCACACACACATACGCACACACTCGCTCAACTATGCCTTAAAGGCTGTTTACACATTTGATGAAAGAACATAAGTGTGTGTGTGTGTGTGTGTGAGTTAGAGAGAGAGAGAGAGAGTGTGTGTGTGTGTGAGTGACAAATGGTCAGGGTCTGGCATACACAGTGGAATGAATGGAATTAGAGAAGGGGAGGGGTGTGTGCTTGTGTCCCAGCTTGCCCCTCTCTCTCTCTCTCTCTCTCTCTCTCTCTCTCTCCCCCTCTCTCTCTCTCTCTCTCTCTCTCTCTCTCTCTCTCTCATACACACACACACAAACACACATGCATATGGGCATGTGTGTGCATGTACAGTATTCCACTGTCTTTCTCTCTCACATACACACACACACACACACACACACACTTACAGTAACTGTGATTGCAACAGCTGCACCATTCTTTGAGAATTCGAGCCATCTTGTGCAATGCATTTCCCAGGTGGATTGCGCAACCCCTGCAATGATTAAATGGATTCCGGCGGCAGTGAAGTTTCATCACTTCAGAACCTCCTGCCTGTGCCAGACTCAGACTGCTGTCCCTCTCACAACATCAGCAGCAAACTAAACTAAACTAAACTAAACAAAAGCCACAGCGCTGGCTAGCCGGCCGGCCTGCCAGGATGCTGTTTGTTTGGGCCCTACGTGTGTGTGTGTGTGTGTGTGTGTGTGTGTGCACTAGTGACGTTGGGCTGCGTTCTGGTTTTGCAGCCCACTGTGAACAGACAGACCAGACGAGATGAGATGAGATGAACAGAGAGAGAGAGAGAGAGAGAGAGAGAGAGAGAGAGAGAGAGAGAGAGAGAGAGAGAGAGGAGGTAGCCCTCAGATGATGACCTTTGCTGTCAGCTCTCTGTGGTTAAAAAAGCAAGCTATGTTGTCTAGAGTGTCGGTACAAACACACAGTGATGTTACATCAATTAGCCGCTTACAGTGAAAACCTGGCCCTGACAGAAACAGGTCACTGGTCCACCAATGCCATTCATTTGTTTGAGCTAACTATACTATACTATACTATACTATACTATACCATACCATACAACTATACTATACAAACATGCTCCAATGGAGATCCGCGCATCGCTGGGTTTGATACGCTAAGTTTAGCCGTGAGATGAAGAGAACAGGGCGTACAGGAAATGATGCGTGCTGCTTTGAATGAGCGGCCCACCTAGCCAACCATGGCATGAACTACCCTGTAGACGCAGCAAGGATGAGCACACAAGCCTCGAAGCGACAGTCACCATGGATACATGACTAAGTAAGTGCTGTAAGGAAATAATAAATAAATAAATAAATAAATAAATAAAATTGTGACTAGTTGAAGAACTCATATACACTGTCAATTATAGTGGTTATTTGCCTGCTTTTATCTGTTCATAACATCCATATGTGCAGATTTATGTGAGGGCATGTGGCCATTTACCATAATACAGGTCACTATTGCGTAAGTCACACCAAAGGCAAATTGAAATTGAAAGGCAAAAGTTATATCTCCACTGATCAGGGAAACATGGCTCATAACGAGCTAATACAATGATAGCCATTAATTTTGGAAGCTCAAAACACAGCTTTTAGCAAAAGCATTCCAGCTTCTGACAAGACCATTCACTTCAATGTGTGTGTGTGTGTGTGTGTGTGTGTGTGTGTGTGTGTGCGCGCGCATGTGTACTAACTTGTAGACCAATGGGAGCTGCACCTCCAATTGCCCTGCTTGCAATGACATATAAAGGCTTCATAAAGGCTTCATAAAGGCTTCTCTTCAAGGGAGTGAAAGAGAAAGTAGTTTGGTAAAGATCGTAGACTAATGCGTACTTATTTCGGCCTCAAAATGTAACCTCTAAATATCCCCCCCCAAAAAACAAAACAAAACAAACAAACAAACAAAAAAAACCATCCCAAGTTGGGCAAGTTGAGTAGCTTTGGCCTTGCCGGGGGGCTGGGGCAGGCTGGTGAGCGCTGCACGCTCATACATATTTATCATTGATAGATGGATGGGCTAGGACTCCCGGATCATCCGCCACTAGTCATACGCAGGATAATTAATTCAACATGAATTAATGTCTGAGTTATTAATTAATATTCATCATGGATACCATGGTCTAGGACTCCCGTCTCATCTGCTACTAATCCTAGTCACGCTTCCTCTGTGGGTCATTTCAGGCACTAAATACCTTGGAAAACACACACACACACACACACACACACACACACACACACACACACACACACACACACACACACACACACACACACACACACACATACACATGCCACGACAACATCAATACGTCTGCACAGTCTGGCCTCGACAATGGTAACACACTCCCAAGTTGTGTCTGCTCTCAAACAGGCCATTAGATTACCATTCATTTCGAATGAGAGGCAGCTGAAAACTCAACATGTGAGTTTTCTATTTTAAGTCCCCCCTCTCTTCCCTCCCTCCCTCCCTGCCTGCCTCAAACAGTCCCTCTCAAATATGCACTCACTCTCATTCCTTCTTACCAACGCCAGCTCTTTCAGCACAGAATAGCCTCTCTCTAGTTCACCCTATACACACACACGCACACACACGCACACACACACACACACACACACACACACACACAGACACACCGGACATGCACACAGGCACGCACACACACACAGAGCACCCTGGGTTAAACATGGGTTAGGGTATGACACAAAAAAAATTCCCAATTGAAGTTGGCGCATGTCAGGGCAGATTTCAAACTTACTATGAAAATAATAGGTAAGGGATGATGTTCTATGAGGCAGTTACCATGGTGAAATAACTCCTCCTGACTGAGTGTGGCAGGAACCCAACGCCTGTGAAGGGATTCAGAGTCACGATAATGACCACCTCGCCTCGCCGGCCGAGCATCATAAAGCTTATTACTGTACAGTACATGGCTACCTGTTGAAGATAGCAATACATGATAATGATTGAGTGACAAAGCACTGTTCTTCATTGCTTTGATGATTTTTTGATTTATTTTGTCATTTTATTTGTAGCTGACCATGTACAGTTTTAAACATAAATGTTTCCATTTGATGCACTGTACCAGAGTTAGCCTTAGGCTAGTTTACATCCGGAGTCCCCATCATTTTAATGATTAAGATAGATAATAGTCCGTTAACTTATAGATCAGCTGATTGGTAATAAAAACGTTCCATTTCCCTTTCCTTAAAGTGGTGCTTTCTACTTAGCACGGTCTGTTATCACGACCCCACTGTTGAACTTTGGGAAGTGTCAGTGAGGTGAGTGAAGCGCTCCACAGCCTCACAAAGCCATGGGAGGATTAAAACATCTTACAGAGAGTGGCTTTAAGGAAACAAACCAAAGCGACCCATGGCAAACATTCATTTTCTTAGTTGGCATGTGAAAGCCCATTCTACACCCCCCCCCCCCCCACGCGTCCGCCAATTATTGACTTATGTCAGAGGTGGTGGTGCTTCTCTCTGCTTCCTCCATAGCTCCAAACACTTCTACTACTTCTTCTTCTTCTTCTTTTTCTTCTTCTTCTTCTTCACCCAGCTCCCTCACACTGCAGAGCGCAGGCCTACTGCAGTCTCTCAAAGGTAAATATTAACACCATGAGGCCTTTGTCTTCTTCTCCAGGCCTCACTAGGACAGACCTGGCCTCGCCTCGCCCTGCCCTTCAAGATAGCAGATATGAGCTTCAAGACAAGTTTGTTTGCTTTTCAAAGAAAGTCTGAACGAGCTAATTAGGCCACTGAATTATTCTCCTATATGGCAAATCATTCTCACATAAAGAAATGCGCACCATCGGTTCTAAAATAATATGGCAAAAGGACATTTTACTATGCATGAGGACTTGAGTCATAGAAATAGCATAGGCGAGAGCAACTGATGCCCCGCTGCACTGTTGTGTGTCATTTTTTTCTGTGCTAATGAGGCTGGCAGAAGTGATGCACTTTAAGTGTTTACAGAGTAACTTGCGCGGCACATTGTTTGTGTAATTCCAGAGAATGTGTGTGTGTGTGTGTGTGTGTGTGTCTGTTACTGTAAGGTGGATTGCAAAATAAGTGTGTGTGTGTGTGTGTGTGTGTGTGTGTGTGTGTGTGTGGGTGTTTGGGGGGGTTGCATGTCTGCGAGAGTGGCTTAAAGCTTTCTGTATATATGACCTAATCTGCGTGTGGTTACTTGTGTGTGTGTGTGTGTGTGTGTGTGTGTGTGTGTGTGTGTGTGTGTGTGTGTGTGTGTGTGTGTGTGTGTGTGCGCGTGCGTGTGTGTGTTTGTATGTTACTTGTGTGGTGTGTGCTTCTATAGCCTCATACACGTGTGACTTTGAGTCATATTTCCCACAACAACTGAATAGCCTGTCAAGCATTTCAGGAAACCAGTATATTAAAAAAAAAAAAAAGTATAAGCAAAAACCACGAATCACAAATGCCTTTAGACTGCGTGCGCGAGTGTGAGAGTAGAAGACTCAGAGAGAGACAGAGAGAGAGGAAGAGTGTGTGTGTGTGTGTGTGTGGGGGGGGGGGGTGACTAACAACTGTGTGGGGTTATTGGTTGAGCAAGTCTTTGTATTACTTCCATGACAATCCAACTGTGTGTGTGTGTGTGTGAGAGCGGCCAATGGATATGGATGTGGAGAATGATGTGGGAAGCCAGCACTGCCCGAGCAGGAAGTCAACCCACACACACACAACCCCTTGGCCTCTGCATACACCCATACCTTACTGAGAGAGGGACTAAAAGGGCAAAAGAAGGAACACAAGGAAAAGGGAGAGGGGGGGGGGGGGTATGTGTGCATGTGTGTGTAAAAGAGAGAGGCAGGGAGAGAGAGAGACAGAAAGAGAGAGAGTGTGTGTGTGTGTGTGTGTGTGTGTGTGTGTGTGTGTGTGTGTGAGAGAGAGAGAGAGAGAGAGAGAGAGAGACAGAGAGAGAGAGAGAGAGAGAGAGAGAGAGAGAGAGAGAGAGAGAGAGAGAGACAGGGAGACATACACAGCTACACTCAACTATATGGAGGTGACAAAGAATCTCATTGCCATGCACAACATAACATCACCGCTTGACAGAGACTGGCAGTCCACAAAGTCTTGACAGTCCCCCCCACAAACACACACACACACACACACACACACACACACACATACGCAAGGTGTGCCATTGTGATAGCAAAGCTACAGTGTGTGTGTGTGTGAGAGTGCGTGTGTGTGTCAGAATCCGATATGAGTGTGGTGTCTATTAACTGGAGAAAATAAATCTCTCGTGCGTTGTGCTTGTTATCAGTGGCGATCAGGTGCAATATGGCCTAGGCTCCACGGCAGCAGAGCAGCAGAGACGTCTGCAAAGCGCCTGATAACGCTGGAAAACAGAGTGAGTGAGTGAGTGAGCCACAGAGAGCCAGACTGACAGAGAAAGGCCTGCCAACTTTTACAATGCTGGTCATCTCAAAGGATGCTCAATATAGTTTTTGTCACTCACTTGCTGGATGGCTTGGATACATTCTATATAGCCTACAGAAGCAACATGATGCAGCTGTCCCAAAGCAATACGCAAACACCATATGATCAGGCCAAATAAAAAGTAAAAAACAAACAAGCAAACAGACAAACAAACAAACACACACTTTTTGTCTGTCTAGAGTTGGGGTGACTGCAGATTAGAAGACATGAAGAGTTTACAGACACATCATGCGTCCCAAAAGCCACTTTCACCATCTAATAGTCTACCAATTCACCATTTAATAGTCTACCAATTCACCAAAAAACTAACGTTACTAAAAACTTCCCGGGCTACTTGACTACAGAATAATGAGATTCCACTGTCTGTGATTTGAGCACTACTTTGGGCCTATAGTTGCTAACTCAAGAGCAGCTGAAATAGGGACAGCTGAAAAGTAGACGCTAGTGGTTCTAGGGCAGTCAACCACTCTGGCATCATCGATGCTTAATCATACATTACCACATAATCGAGGTTTCATTTTCAACTGGCACAAGTTATCCACCAACAGAGATTTATATTATAGAGTCTAAACATCTATTTTTAATTCCCAAGGATGCCTAACATTACGTGTGCAACGTACTTTTACATAGACTCACTGCCCACCCAGGCTATGTGTAACTTAACCTTTATAAATTGTCATGATGATGAAAGAAGGATCCATCTAGGTCAATGAACTAATAGGCCTGAACAGTCGTTTGATGTCAACAAGGCGAATAATTTAATTGTGCAAGTTGAGTTGAACAAGGTCTTAATATAATCTAATTACCACGACACATTTAAGATGAGAGGCAAAAGAAAGACGATGTGCTGAGAAAGGCCACGGTTTGGCTATTTGGCCAAGACTGTCAGGCCAGGAATTCTATGTGTAACCTGCATGAAAACGCGAGAACATTGATCTACAACATTTACACTATCAACAAAGAACCTCTGCGCAAGAGTGGTTCACTGGCTGTCAATCATCATCGGGCTATGACCGACTTTGAGGACGCTAAAAACCTATTCTGCCAAGCATGTAACATGCCTTCTGAAAAAAATCATTGGATTCATGGAATAGCCTAGGCCACAACACTGTGCCAACTTTGATAGACAGAACTTCTTGGTTTCATTGTATCACATCGACCACGTTCCAACACGCCGCCTAGAAAATCCCTACTTGAATCGGGCTGACCAAATTTGTGGTCAACTTCTGCTGAAACTTACCCAGTCTTTTCCTTGCGTCTCTTTCGTGCCTTTCTTCTCTGGTCACGTCGAACTCCTCGGAGTTCTACTTAAAATTACATCTAAAACCCCGGATTACTGAAATAATGGAACCCAATTGTCGTTTCCAATTCATTTCCAGTTCTTTAAAGAAAGAGTTTGAAACTTTTCTTCGCTTCTCTCCCTTCCGTTTCTCACCCAGTCGCCCCCTCCTTTCTATGGTCTAAAAACGCCACTTCCGCGATCAACTGGCTGCGTCATGTGGTTTGGCGTTCGAACAGGCGCTCGCACCTGGCTCCTCATGCTTGCGGCCTTGACTTGTTTTTCGCTAGAGGGATTTTTTCTTCCAAAACGGACACATGTTGGGTCCCGACTCCAGAGCAAAGTCAGTTCCTCTCAAGCGACTGGCTACGGCGATAGTAGATTAGGTCAAATGGAGGGCTCCATAATGGAGGCTGCAGTGAACACAAAACTCAGATATGGGACTATGTGACTAAAGGCTATTCACTTTTAATAGGTTTCAGAGCTGATTTTAACACACAATATTAGGCAGCATAGGCCAAGTCTTAAAATAGCCCAGGCATTTGTAATGATATATTAAAACGAATTAGGCTATAGAGCTTACAAATGAAATATTGTATTTTAACAGTCCCAGACAGGGTCTAACCAGTGAGGCTATCTAATCAATTAATTTAAAATCATTTTAAATTCATGCATTCCTTTCTTAGTCACATTTTGTGACATCTGATGTGACAGAAATAAGTCCCATGTTACTTTTTATCTATACAGCATTTGCATATTATAAGAAAGAAACTGAACAATGATAAGGTCATATATAACTATGAAGGTCTATCTATAAAATTATATAATTTCCCCTTATGGAGCAGTAAGGATAGAAATAGGCCTATATCATCTAAAGTGAATGAGTCCGTTTGACTGTGGCTGACTGGCAAAAGCAATGCATTCTGGAGGGCACTTGGGCAAGAGTCAGATGAAGTAGACTACTCCATTTCTTTATTTAGGTCTAACATACTCCTAGTTGAAAATTAGTGCACTGCAAATGAAAGTTGGCATGTCAAATTTTTACTTAAAGGGGTGCTCCGGAGTGATTTCAAGCATAGCCCTATCGAACGAGCCTGCTAAATGCACTAGTAAGCAAGTGGAACAAAATAATTTGGAAAAGCATAGACTGAACGCGAACACAGAAGCGAACCAGCACTTTACATTGAATCAATGGAAACTGATTATTCAAAACCAAAAGTAAGATCTGAGGTACCACTGACTCAATGACTGCATTTACATGGACATTAATATTCCAATATTATTCGGATTATGACCATATCCTGAATACGATTTTGCCATGTAAAAAATATTCTGATTACTTTAACCTGAATAAGGTCATATTCCGAATAATCATAAAGTAGGTGGAGTACACCGATCATATTCTGATTATTGAGGTGATGGTGAGGTGAGGTCATGTAAACACCTTAATCGCTCTATTCACATTTTGGAATCTTCACAGACGAGAAGGCTCGTGCAACTGGGCTATGTTGAAATGTGTTTTAAATATGCTATGTGTTTTGTAATTGATGTGTTATATGATGTTTATTGTCAAGTAATTGAGGGGTTGAGAAATTGGCTTTGAAATCACTTCAAAATCAATGTCTCATTGTAATGAGTATCCTACTAGGCCTACATGTTCAATTTAAAATGTATTGAATTCAAAAGTATATTTTCATCAACATGTCCTAGTGACGTGAAAGTCACAAGTATGGCCTACAAAACCTGAGTATATTTACTCACACTGTTTCTCATGTTTTTACTGCATCATGGACCAATGGGGGCTGGGGGGATCATTATTAGAGATAGGCAATAGATACATTAAGTCAGCAGGCCGGGCCCAGTTGCAGCACCCTTTCCTACTTTTTAATGCAATGTGCATGCTGATGAACAAACTTATTAACACTTCTGTTGTGCAATAGCCAAATAAGTTGTAGAGTCACAGACACAAACCTACCCCATAGGCATAGATGGTCTAGAGAAACAAGAGGGAAAATATCCACTTATTGCTGATAATAATGAGGTCATTTGGTCAGTGCGAGGGCAGATGAGAAATAATCAATAAATTGAATGTAGATTATGGTTCACTGAAGAGGTGTTTGTCAGATGTTACTTTGAGAGTCACTGCTTCACAGCCCTTTCAGAGTGAGTGTCATATTTTCTGGACAATAAAGTTCAAGTTTGCACTCAAATCTCATTATCTCAACATCTGTGTTGACATTTCTCAAGTCCTGTCATGACATTTCTTTATCATGTAGCCTACACTAGATCGGACTTTCCAAAATGATTAAATAAATGAATAAATAAATAAATAGGCCTAAATATAGGCTAAATATACCCCCCCCCCCCCACACACACACACACAAAAAAAAAAGAAAGAAAGAAAAAAAGTTTTTAAAACAGCAGAAAAGTAGGGATGTTATCAAATCATTAGTAGGTCTCTTGCGTAACTACTTTAACGAATAGGCCTGGGCTGCGTATTATTATAATTAGACCTACAGTTGTATTTGAGAAAAAAACGCCACTGAAACAGTTTTTCATGTGTGTGGAATAGGCTACATTGTAATGAAATCGTTGGTGATGACGACCCCTGCCGACTTACACAGTGATTGAAGGAGTTTAAAAATAGAGGAACATACTTCACACTAACATACCATATTTTGGCAAACCTTTGTATCTACATTTTTGAATTTATGTATTTATATTGCCAATGAATTTGCTTTCTTTTTTCTATGAGGGCATGTCATTTTCTGCCGCTTCCGTCTTACAAAACAGCATGAGTTACTTGTGCGCCTCCCTTTACAGCCATTGGATGCCTTGTGGTGAAGTCTGGATTTTCCCTCTTCCTGATTGGTGTGCTGCGATCATGTGATTAGTAAGTGTCGACAGTGACGCTGCAAAATACATAACTGGGCGCACCACACTTGTCATGGTAAGTGTAGTCTTGTGTAATGTAGCACATTGCTGTAAATAACAGACAACTTTTAGCCCATGATTTATTCATTCATGATAGTGTTTCTTGTGTTTTCTAGAATATTCGTAAAGTAGGCTACGTGACTTAGGCCCTACAAAGCGTGATCAGTCGGCTCTGTCCACTTTCTTACCAAATGACCGTGGTAGTGTACCCTTGCCAAGAAGAAGGTCCACTCCACTGTCCTCATTTGGCTCACAGACAACCCATGTTACTGATTGATCAATTGTAGCAAGACTCATTGACACATTCACCCTGACTGCGGCTTCAGCGTAGCACCGGCAACACTTCAGTAATTGTTACCACTTCTGGAGGAGGTAGGTTGTTACAACGTTTCGCTGCTCCTTCCTCAACATCAAGTTAGCTAACATGGTTAGCAATGTCACAAGTTGGTGACTAGTAAGTTAGTAAGCTAGTTAGTTCTTATGTAACTATATAATAAGCTGCTGTTCCTTGATGAGATTTCACTCCCTACTGCTACAGACGACTTCGATATGTTCATTCAATTACACATCACACACTTTTCATTCTGATTGACAGCGGCTATAATTGTATTAATAGTCCTATACTGTAAGTTATCTTGTTAAGGACAGAGGCTTCTCTGACTGCTCATAGGCCCACCATGTTAAGGGCAGTGTAGGCTAACTGTTTGTAATTAGGCCTACTTTAGGGCCTACTGTATTTGACACACTGTTTAGCTAAGCCATCATTGAGATATTGTCACCTTGTCTCTACACCAGAAGTTCTCTCCCTTTCTCCCCCGTGTCCGTCCCGCTTGGGGGCCTGGATGCTGCAGGCACTCCCCAGGTTGAGCAGTGCCGTGGTGCGAGTAAGGCGGATTGGGGCTCAGGTCACAGCGATGGCCCTTAACCACCAGAGCAGCAGTGCCTCCTCACAGGAGCAGGACAAGACTGGCACTGTCACAGCAGCCATCCTCATCATTGGTGATGAGATACTCAAGGTATTGTAATAACTGCTCTATTACTAACTAGAAAAGCGCTCAGACAGCACAGACCTCCGCCAAGGCAATGTGGTCACAGACACAATACATTTCAGATCATGTTTTGGATCAACGATCGCCACCAAAATCGAGTCATTTCTTGCTCGTCCCAATATACACATTGTCTGAATTACATCCAAATCCGTGCAGTACTTTTCGAGTTATCCTGCTGACAGACAAATAGACAAACAGCAGACAGACAGACGAACAGACAAACCAACGCTACCTCCGAGGCGGAGGTAACAAGCTATAAGTCACCCTTTTTGTTGATGTCAGTTAATTATTTTATTTTATTATTTTACTTTGGATGTGCGCATATTACAACACGCTTCGTTAATTATTTTTATGTATATGTAACAGATGCCAACTAACCTGGGCTAGCTGGCGGCAGTACGTGTAAGTCCTCACAACCCAATGATTAAGAAGCACCCCCCCCCCCCCCAGAAAAAGCAAACAAACAAATACACTAGAAACAAACACCAAAACTAATATACACGGATACAGTGCTATACAGTGCTAATTCAACTTAAATGATGCAATGAAAATCTCTTTTCATATTTCAACTGATGGAAGCGAACTACAGGGCCACTCTTAAACACTTTTTATAGCAGCACAATTCGAATGTCCTTCTAGGCCTACCTGGTTTCAGCAATTTGTGTTGTAAACATCTCCAATTATTACAGTAGATGGCTCTTTATAAGGTTAAATAGGGTTTTTGCCCTGTAGTACACTTACCTCAAACTCACGCACCAGAGGGTGCACTATCTGTCTTTTCACATGTCAATAATCTGTAGGCCTAGTGCCAAAGCCATGCCATCATGCAACTTCAAATATCTCTTGTTCAATAAACTGCTCATACTATTGACAATCACCTTACCGATGGGTGACGCAATTGCCGTTTTAAATTCTTTGCACCGGTTCTTCTCTTAGTAATTCTCAGTAATTTGCATTTGACAAATAACAGTGGTGATAATAATTATACTTTTCCTGTAGTTGTTATAGATTGTAGAGGTGAGAATATGAAACAAGCTCGTAGATCATGCTGGATAGACAACATATTGAAGCAATGCGTTATATCACACTTTGCCTACATGTTTGTATCGGTATCCTGGCATTATATCGCAGATGGTAACTTTTTTTCCTCCTACAATCTCTACAACCCACCAGTTAGGAAACATTGTTCTATACATCATTTCATTACTTCTAGGTAGTATTTCAACCAACAACAACAACAACAACAAAAACATTCAGAAGTTGAGAAAGCACCAGAATTGTTTTCCCCCTGTCAACTGGACAGTTTAGTTAGAATGGCATTCGACCCTAGTGTATAGTGATGCATGCCATTCAAAACCCTCTGTTGATGACGTCTATGGTTCTATTGAAAACTGGTGGAAACACAGGCAGCTTAATCCGTAGAGAGCACCAGGGTTTCAATCAATTCATCCCGATAACCTGTGTGAATCAGACGTCGATGTATTCAGGTTCACATGTTGTTTTCCTGTCACAGGGTCACACAGTGGACACCAACAGTGCCTTCCTGTGTCGTAACCTACGCAAGCTGGGCGTGAGCGTGCAGCGTATCAGCGTAGTGCCCGATGTCCAGGACGTCATTGCCAAGGAAGTAGCCACCCTGGCACCCTCCGTTACGCACCTCATCACGTCCGGCGGCATCGGTCCCACACATGACGATGTTACCTTCGAGAGCGTGGCGATGGCTTTCGGGGAACGCCTGGCACCACACCCGGAGCTGTCGAAACTAGTGGAGGAGTTCTTTGGCGCGTCCGACCCTGGCTCGCCATCGATGAAGCTAGCCACGGTGCCCGAGTCCGCACAGCTCAACTACGGCACCGACCCACAGACTGGCAAGCGCATGCGCTACCCGCTGGTGAGCGTCCGCAACGTCTACATCTTCCCCGGCATCCCCTCGCTGCTGGAGCGCGCCTTCCACGGCCTCTCGCACCTCTTCGCCGGCTCGGGAACCACCTTCCACACGCGTGAGGTGTTTGTGGACGCAGACGAGGCAGAGATCGCGCCCGTGCTGACAAAACTCCAGAAGGGCTGGGGCAAGCGGGTGGCCCTGGGCTCTTACCCAGACTGGCTCAGCAACTACCATCGCGTGCGCCTGGTGCTGGACTCAGACAGCCTGGACGCGGTGGACAAAGCCCGGGCGCAGCTAGTGGAGGACCTTCCCCCCGGTAGTGTGGTTCCCCTTGTCACAGACCCCGTCTCCATCGCCCCTGTGGAGGTCTACATGCTCGCCAACAGCGGTGAGTACGTGAGGAATTAAAGGGATCCTCTGGAGTCATTTACAGTAATTTCCTGCATATAAGCCGCATTGTGCATAAGCCGCAGGACGGTGTTTTATGCAAGTTGAAAAAAAACAAAACCATATTAACACCATATTTACTGCCCCGCTATTTTAACCTCATAGCAGAAGAAATTGAGCAAAATCAATGTATAAGCCGCAGCTAATAGTCGGGAAATTACGGTAGACGCACAGCCCTGTTAGTTGAGTTAGCTGAGAGATGCTGTGGGATGAATGAGAATGTGATACAACCAAATTAGCTGAAGCTGAATCAACAGCTAAAGGCTACGCTAGCTAAAGGGGGCACAGGGAAACAGTTCATTTGGCTCCTGTTTCTTTATTTGGTCTATGTTGTATCAAATTCTTTCATTGTTATTTCCTATAGCAGACAGCAACCTTGAGCAATGGGGCTGTGGGTGGGTTGACTCTGGACTATTCCTTTAAGTAAGTGTCTGTGGAATGCGGGCCTTAAATGTCTCAGGCCCTGTGTTGTAACATTGGTGTGGGCTGGAATACTTACGTTTTACAAAGTTTTCCTTTGTATTAAAACCTGGCAGTGGCACAAGTGGGAGGAACAGGGGCCAAATGAGGGAGATAGTAGAAGAGAAATAAAATAATGAAAACCTTTAGAAACAAACTCATGTTACAGATCCCAGCTAGCCTGGGCATACTGTATGTGATAAATCCTTACAACCCTAGCCTTATGAACACTTCTAACGGCTGAGTTGGAAGCCTGGGCTTTTCAGCTAAGTGGTTAGACTGTCCAGCTCCCATATTGTGGGTTTGCTGTAGTTGACGAGGTAACATGTAGCAGCTACATTTAGCTGTGAAACGTTACAGTATAAAAGAAGAGTCAGCCATGTCATGTACTGTATGGGTTTATGGTGTTAGTCCATTGGTATAACTAATACACTGATAATGCACACATGTAATAACTAATACACTGATAATGCACACAATGTAATAACTAATACACTGATAATGCAACATAATGTGCATGTATGAATAAAATGCATGTAATAACACATACAAGTGTATGGACCATGTACTGTATGGTTAGAGTTGGTAGTCACAACTCTTTGGACACAACAAACACATAAGTTTAAAGGGTGGTAAATTAGATTGAAAATGGACCAGGTTGGGTTGGTTGAGTCCGCAAGTGTTTGATAAACAGCCAGAAAGAAAGGTAACGTGAGGGTGAGAAGGATGTACCATATATAGCAAGGTGAGGTCATAGTGACATACAGTCATAAAAGCAGCCAGTGACACGTCACAGACACAGGGAAGTGTGACACACCTAGCCTTACACCTGCCAATCAGATAGGATGCAAATGCTATTGTTAATGTAGGTTACAGTATATGGACACTTAAAGGAAAAGTTTGGTGTAACTCAAGCATAGCCCTGTTGCACAAGCCTGCTGACTGCATTACTTAGCAAGTGGAATGAAATAATTTGGAACAACATAGACCGAATGTGAATGCAAAAGCGAACAAGCAGTTAACAGTGAGTCAACGGAAAATTCTGATCTTACTTTCGGTTTCGAAGGTAGTGTGTTCCTTTGACTCAATGTAAAGTGCTCGTTCGCCTAATTTGTGTTCGTGTTCGGTCTACTGTATGTTGTTCCAAATTCTTTTATTCCACTCCCTATGTAGTGCAGTCAGCAGGCTATGCTTGAATTACACCAAGCTTTCAGCTCAATGGTGTTTTTTGCCCTCAACGGCACCTTCCAGGCAGCACAGCCTAAAAGGCACTACCTTTACCCTATTCCAAACCCTAACCCCCTCAATCCTCACCTTAGTCCTAAATTGGGGGGAGTAGTGCCTTTAGGCCGTGCTGCCTGGAAGGCACCACTGAGGGCAAAAGATACCAATGATCAAACATTCACTTTAACTCTAGTCTGTTCTCTGCATCATCACAAGCACTGTCTTCCGCTTGTTCCCTACTCTAGCAGCACAAACTTTCCCTTTAACTCTAGTCTGTTCTCTGCATCATCACAAGCACTGGCTTCCGCTTGTTCCCCACTCTAGCAGCACAAACTCTGAATAGCTGTCTGTGCCAGGAGCCTCTGAGATCTCCCCACACCGGTGCAGGGATGTATTTCAGTGCCTGAGGTTGGGTAATTGTGGGAGAGGTGACAGGTGGGCAGTAAACTTCATCTTCAGTCCCAGTGGAGGGCTGATTTGTGTGCAGAGTCGTGTAAGCCAACCGCCCGCCTGTCTGACCCACCTTCTATTTTACGGACAAATTTAGAGTAGAAGTGGGCGAAATTAGGGTACAGGTTGTGCCTTCACAAAGAGAGCTATATAGTGGCTATTTCTGATCCGTCTTCTTAGCCATTTATGTCAGTGTGTGTGTGTGTGTGTGTGTGCGTGTGTGTGTGTGTGTGTGTGTGTGTGTGTGTGTGTGTGTGTGTGTGTGTTCATTCCTGCATACAAATGCAAATGAATGCAAAGGGTGTCTGATGGAAATGCCATTCATGTGATAGGCTTCGCCAGTGTGGTTACATGCATTTGTTTAACTCTATTGCTTCCTGTCTGACTACATTTCCCAACAGGCACTGCTCTGGGTGATAAGGTGGCGTCGGCCTTGAAGACCATTGAGACGGCGCTGGACCAGTACACAGTGGATGACACCTGTGTGGGCTTTAATGGAGGCAAAGACTGCACTGCTCTTCTGCATCTCTTCTATGCTGCTGTCAAGCGGTGAGTGTGAGTGTAACGGAGGCCAGCTAGCTCGGCTAGCGCGGCTAGTTCGGCGGTAGTACAGTACGTGTAAATCCTCATCACCCAATTCCATGGGCGCTTCTAACAGCTGAGTTAGAAGCTCGGGCTTTTGGCTCAGTTGGTTAGAGCGTCCCACTCCCACGCCGGGAGTTTGTAGCTTGCCGGGTGGCGGGTTCGAGACCCGTGTGCGGTGCAGACTGCCACCGGCTACATGAGCAAATACTAAACTTGAGTGTGTGAGCTTCTATGCGGCTGTCAAGATGTGAGTGTGAGCAAATACTAAACTTTGAGATGGTTACGTGAGTGCAAACTTCTATGCTGCTGTCAAACAATGGGCCTTATTCACCAACCATTCTTACGAAGAAATTAGTTCTTAGATCCCACTTATGCAGTTTTTAAGAAGTTTTTGTACTCACCAATATAGGTTTCTCAATGGGACCTTAAAAAGAAATGTAGGAAAATTCTTAAGAAGGTATTGGTGAATGAGGCCCATTGAGTTTTAGCCAGGACTAAACAGAAACCTTGAGATGGTTACGTGAGTGTGTGAGCTTCTGAGCTGCTGAGCTGCTGTCAAGTGCTGAGTGTGAGGAAAGAAACCGACAGACGGAAACCTTGAAATGGATGTGAGCTTCTGCTGTCAAACAGTGAGTCTGAGCAAAGATAAGGCAGAGACGTGGAGATTGGTGTGTGTGTGTGTGTGTGTGTGTGTGTGTGTGTGTGTGTGTGTGTGTGTGTGAGAGAGAGAGAGAGAGAGAGAGAGAGTTGCGGGAGAAGAGGTGAGCACAGGTGAGCTCAGGTGTTGTGATGGGATACTGAGAGAATCACTGGTGACAGACACGGAGGAGAGAACTTTAGCTGCGTCTGTGGACCTAAAGAACCTGATGATGCAAGACCACTGAAATAATCCATTTATTCTGCTCTCCATCTACTTGCTTTCTCAACTTCAGCTCAGTGGATTTGCATTTCACATTGTGTTTTTTTTTCATCTCTCTCTCTCTCTCTCTCTCTCTCTCTCTCTCTCTCTCTGTCTCTCTCTTACACACACCATCCTAGACGTTACCCTGAGGGTAAGGACAAAGTGAAGGCTCTTTATATCCGGATCGTTTCCCCGTTCCCAGAGATGGAAAGATTTCTTCAAGATACAATAAACAGGTAAAGAAAAAGAAAAAAAAAAAACCTAAAAGATGGTATTAGGGTTCAAATGGAAACATTATACTCAAGCCAGTGTGGTATCTTGAGTGTGTGCTCAGAGCATAAAAGTAAGTCTTGCAGCTCTCTGTGGATCTCGACTCAGAAGCAGCTATATTCCCAGCACTGCGGTGTTGTACCTTCACTATCGTCTTTCTCAGTCATCATGAATAAAGATGGGAGCAAAAGTGGCCCAGCCCTTCACTTCCTCTTGACGGCAACTTCAAAAGCGTAAAAAGAGGCTCCTTGACATGGCGTCGGGAGCCGAGAGTTGCTATTCAGAGAGCTTCAAATAGAAGGACGGATCCGAACGGAAGTCTTGTCCTTGTTTCTTTGATTCTATCTCACATGACGAGGCAGTAGCGGGCACACAGAATGATGCAATGATGGCTTAAATGTGTTTAAATTGTCTTAAATGTCTTTGAGTAAAAATAGTTTTTAAATGTAACGCCACTTGATCCAAGGTGGAACCTTGTTTATCTTCACTATATACAGTAAAGTGTATATGACTGTATATGTGTATATGACTTGTGTATATACTAAGTGTATATGACTATGGTATATTAACTACAGTTTCATCAAAAATGAATATAGTGTTGTACAAAAGTAAAAAAAAAAATGGTTCAGAGAGCAGAGCCCACAATTTGCAGGTTGCTTAGCATGCTAGTTAAGTTCCTGAACAGCTACAACACTACTGCCCATAAATTTATCACAAAGATTTATCAAAAGATTGATTGACTCTGGCAAATTCTTGCACCACCACTGCCCCTAAATTTATCAAGAAATTTATCAAAAGATTGAATGACTCTGCTAAGTACTTGTTAGCTGCAGCACTGCACTATTGTGTGTAGATCTATAGTATTTCTCTGTGGCTCAGTATGTGATATTTCCCCCCTCAAGTTTATCATGAAGATTTATCAAAAGATTTATTGTTAGCTGCAGCAGTATTGTGTATATATATATATATATATATATGTATATATATATATATATATATATATATATATATATATATATATATATCTGTGGCTCAGTATTTGATATCTCCCCCTGTGCTGTGTCGCAGGTATGACCTGGACCTGATCTCGGTGGAGGGCAGTATTCGGCAGGCCCTGAGCGAGGTGCAGGAGAGACGGCCCGAACTGAAGGCCGTGCTGATGGGCACGCGGCGTAGTGACCCCTACTCACACACACTCACACCCCTGTGCCCCACCGACCCGGGATGGCCACACTACATGAGGGTCAATCCGCTGCTGGTGAGGGGATGCACACACACACACACACACACACACACACACACACACACCGCATGCATGCATGCACCACACAGATAGACAGATTGTCAAATACACACTACATATAAGTAGATAGGCGCACACACATGCACACACAAATGCACACAGAAAGACACCCACTCACGCACACACACACCTACACACCTACACACACAGAAACGCACACATATCCCCACACATCGACACTCTCACACTTTACTTCTTTATTTGGATTGACAGATAGAACATTTATCATGGCACAATCCAAATATGGCTTTAAGGAGTTTTATACAACATTACCAGTATCTACCCACAATGTGTACTAGGGAAAGAGATGACACCTACGCCTCCAAATGAAGAGGCTTCCAATTATGCTAGACACTGAGCAGTACTTTGTGAATTGTTTGGCCCTTTTCTTAGAGAGTCCACAGATCTGAAGGCCCCGCACACACATATTATGCACATGCCACACACGATAGACAGATTGTCAAATAACACACATATAGTAGATAGGGACCTACCATGCACACGAAGACGCTCATTATTAATGCAATAACCTAGGGTTATAACCAAGTGTCCATGTAGGCATCAAATGAACATCCAATTTCTAAAATAATGACTGACTTGTCTATTTCATTGATTAATGTAAGATCAGGCATATTTGGTGAGTGACTGATAACATTCTCCAATGTTATGCACTGATCATATGTGAGTGAGAACCAGTCCGTTTTAACACTTCCAGTGTCATGAATGGATGTGAAGTTAGTAGCATTGCGCAGCTCTTTCTACACACACAGACACGGTCTCACACGTCTTGACACTTTCTACTGTGTATGTACACTTTGACAACTTTCTGTTGCTGAGTAATACACATGCATATGCACACGTGTGTGTGTGTGTGTGTGTGTGTGTGCGTGCTCCGTGGGTTAGAACTCATCATCTTTGGTTAACATGATGAAGCACTAAGTGTGAAAGTGTGACTTTCTTAACTGAGCTTAATATCACATAGAAACTGTGGAGAACCTTTGTAACAGCTACGCTGAGCTAATCTAATCATCTTCTTTTCCACTAACTCACTCCGAATAGTTTCTAAGTTCTGTTGACAATGATGGTTATTCCTGTGATTTCCTGACTACTAACTGAGATGAATGCATTGCTATGACAATCTCTTCAGCTGTGAGGTTAATACAGTGGCATGTGTTTCCTTTCTTTAATCTACTTTCCCATGGCATCATAATCTGATATCTCATCACTACAGTATTTAGTCAGTAATCTGATATGTCATATATGTAATATTTAGTCATGCATCATAATCTGATATCTCATAATATTTAGTCTGTATCATCCTGATATCTCATATATGTAATATTTAGTAAACTGCATCATCACCTGATATCTCATATATGTAATATTTAGTCTGTAATCTGATATCTCATAAATGTAATATTTAGTCTGTAATCTGATATCTCATATATGTAATATTTAGTAAACTGCATGTATATAGCATTAATTAACACATTTGTGCAGTTACTGTGTGGCTTACATTTTAGAGATGTATGTAATTCAGCAAGAGTCGGATTTCGTTTTTTATAGCAAATCTCTCTCTTTTTCTCTCCTTTACTTCATTTTTTTCTCTTTTTTTTTGTATTTTTCAGGACTGGACATATCATGACATCTGGTCATTTCTAAGGACCCTCTATGTGCCGTACTGTATTCTCTATGACAAAGGGTGAGTTTGGCACGGAGTATGGAGTTCATATCACACCTTACAGTTTGATAGATGGATAGATGAAAAGCAGGCCAGGGATTGGCTCCACTAACTGTCATTTATCTTGCAGGTACACGTCATTGGGTAGCATGGACAACACCTGCAGGAATGTGTCTCTGCAGACAGTGGACGATCGAGGCGTCACTCGCTATAAGCCCGCCTACCACCTGGAGAACGAGGAAGAGGAGCGCAACTCCAGAGCCTGAGGCGAACGTCCTTTTCCACAACTCAGGACTCGGACACACAGAGAACTGCAACCACCCTACCTGCTGTTCAATTCACTCATTCATCCACCTCCAACCCCACCCCATCTACACGGCCTAACCAAACACAACACAACCTAACCCTTCTCCAGGACACACTGATAACTGCAACCACCTTACCTGCTGTACACCTACCCACATTCACTCATTCATCCACCTCCAACTCAACCCCATCTACACAGCCTAACCCTTCTTTAGGACTTGGGCAGACAAGTCTCCAACCCCCCTACCTACTGTACATTCACCTCCCCACCCCCCCCCCAGCTACATACACAGCCTTACCAAACCAACCCAGCCCAGTCCTTCTCTAGGACTTGGACACACAGGTCTACAACACCCCTGCCTACATTCACTCATTCATCCACCTCCAACCCCAATACTCATCTACACAACCCAACCAAACACAACACAGCCTAACCTCTTCTTCAGGACTTGGGCACACAGGTCTAAATTCACTCATTCACTCACAGGTCTAAAAATCACTCTTTCATCCACCCCCAACCCTAACACTCATCTACATGGCCCAACCAAAATCAACCCAGCCCAGCCCAGCCCAGCCCTAGCCAACAATTGATTACCCAGCCAAATAACCCAATCAACCATCAGAGGTCAACTGAATGTGATGGACAGAACAAAGAAGAAACGCTGAAGGAAATGTCCACAAATGAAATGACAACCAGGGCATTATACTGTAGAAAAACCTTTGTGTGTGTGTGTGTGTGTTTTCATGTATGTGAGCCATGTTTGTGTGTTTATGTGTGTGTGTTTGTTAGCGAGAGTGGGAGAGAGAAAGAAAGTCTGTCTGTGTGTGTGTGTGTGTGTGTGTGTGTGTGTGTGTGTGTGTGTGTGTGTGTGTGTGTGTGTGTGTGTGTGTTTGATGTCTGTCTGTATGTGTGTGTGGCTCAAGAAAGGGGTTGTTGCTATGATCTCCATGAATATCATATCATGGTTTCTAATAAAAGACTTGAATTTTCTCCAGGTTGATGTGTGAGTGTTTCATTTACCGAGAGTGCATGGAGATTCTGATGATTCAGACTATGGTAAAAGACACCCAGCGTGTCTGTGTGTCTCAGGACCGAAGCTGCAAATGCAATCATTAAACGCACCGCTTGTGTGAAATTTCGCAAGCTGTCGAGAAGTAGATTGGGTGTGTGAACAGCGAGCACTTTGCTTCATCACGTGTAAAGCCGACCAAGCGAGGTGTGACGGATGGAATCCGATGCCAAGGTGTGATTGCTTTTGATCTGAGAGGGAGGCGATGTACATCACCTTCAGGCTCTCCGCCTCACCTGCCCAAGAGTGCGGACTGAGGAATCCTCTGGAGATGAACAGGGCTACACAAGTGTTATCTGACAAGAATAATAATAGTGGAAGAAATGCATCGTTGATTTATGTGTGATTCATGTTTATCATGGCATGGAAATCATATAATCTTTGAAACTAATAGAGTAATATACTATTATTTGCCAACAAGGCTATTTACTTTATTCACAGATATATTACCCCCTTAACATGGGATGTAGGAGAGGATACAGCCTGAACACTAGGATTTATTTTATAAGATTTACATTTTTTTTCTTTTCTTCCATATATGGTACATAACATTTTTTTCTGTAGGCCAGTGAAAATGACAAAACGTGATTCACAACATGCTTAAAAATTGCAGGTCTGTACCCCCTACATAACCCCCCTTTCAAACTTGAGTGAAACTTTGGACCAGGGGGTTATCTAAAAAATATTTTACAAGAGCAAAGAGCAAAATTTGACCAAGATAGACTATGTCTGTTTTAAAAAGTGATTTAATTCGGTGTGAAATGAATACAGCAGCACGATGCACAGAATTGTAGTTTCGACGAGACACCTCTAGGTAGCGGTGTAATCACATTTTACATGACGCGATTACACGATTGCAATGAATTACCTTTTTCAAGCAAGATTGAATCCAGGCATATCGATCTCTCCTCCCCGCTTGGAAATTACTCAACGGTCTGGAAACAAGGATCGATACGGTGCAATCTAATAAAGCGACTCGCTTACGGACGCGCATCCCTGGGACGCCCAGGTCTTAACACCTCCAATTACAGCTACACAGTTTCCATACATAGTTAAATTCTCTCTCTCTCTCTCTCTCTCTCTCTCTCTCTCTCTCTCTCTCTCTCTTCAGGCTGCTAAGTTTCTCTTTTCAAATAAAATCTTAATATGGCTAAATTAAATTTAGCAGAAAAAAACGTGATCAACATTAGCTACATTTATTGTAACTTAAAGTGGGCCTATGCGTAAAGCAAGCCTAAGCATTGGTATCTACAAGCTGGTAAATGTGTTCAAGTGAAATATCCTGGCAGGGAGGTATCCAGGCAGAAAATAACATTCAAATTGGCTAAATGCTTCCTGTAAGTCACTATAGATTACTGAAAACAATTAATTATCTTCCCATTAAGACATCCCTCATGCTTGGCCAGTGGCCTGTTGTTTTTCCAAGCCCAAATATCAACAAAGACAAAGGTCTTTTTTTTTACCTCAACTTCTAAATTTTCAATTTGCTTGGGGTCTCCATTACAGCTGAGAAGTTTGTTTGGTATCACTTAAAAAGCGTTGACAGAGAACATCAGAAGTAGCCTGACACGCCAGACTATTCAAATTTGCTACCGCTAGGGAGTACGTCTAGAGTTCTAGGCTACATCAGACGTAGGCTATTAAAAAACACCAATCAGAAATATATTTTGTTTATGTTTTTAAATTACAATCCAAGCTTGGCTGATTAATACAGTATACGCTGCTCAAAAAATTAAGGTAGGCCTAAAACTTTTAAAAGGGGCTGATTGTATAGATCCCTGAAATCAAAGTGAAATAATGTAGCTCACTGGCAGGCTAACCCATTTTGCCTGAAATTAAATTTCCACTACTCAAAATCCTTTTTAATATCTTGTGTACATTCCCCATTTGTTTTGTATAGTATGCATGCTTGATAACGTTGCTCCTGTGAGACGGGTGATGACATCTAGTAGAATGTCCTTCCAGATTCTCCCAGACCAGTGTAAGTGCAAGGCCCTAAGCTCCTGTAAGGTCAATCTGGCTGCGCCTGATGGACCGAAACATAATGTCCCACAGGTGTTCTATGGAGTTTAAGTCAGGTGATGGTAAGGGCCATTCAGTTGTATCGATTCTTTCATCCTCCATTTGTCAAAATGTCAATGTCGATCCAAAAACAAGGTTTAATGTCATATACTGCACACCAAACTGCTTTAACATACAATCTAATCTCATACTGTGTATATAATTTATTGCATAATCCCATTAAAATGACAACAGTGCAGTCCCATTTTTAGCAGACTTTGATATTCCCAGGATAATATTCCCAAAGATTCCTAAAATAATTCCTAAAATAATCCCAAAGATCTTGCATTCAAGTGACACACAGTATACTGAAGTGAAAGAAGGTTACACAAGGCGAGAGTGGAAAACCATAATTTATTCCAGGAGTGCATTTTAACATGGGCATTACAGACAGTATACCCCCTGAGCTGTGACAGAAGAGTCTTCTAACCAGCGGCAGGCAATCTTCTGCTCAGTGGTGTTCCGACTACTCAGTTGTTGACATCACAGGCTAAGTAAAGCAGAATCCATCTGTTTCGAACAGTAAGGATACAATGACATCAGGGTCAAGCAATACTGTTCAGCATCAGCACACTTTATTGGCATATCAATCCAAGTGCGGCACAGAATGCAAATACGTGACTTTATCAAGGCAAATGTTTATCATCAAAAGACGTTTCTCTCAGTTTCTCTTTCACTCTGAATGGCTGATGTTCTCTTTAATCTGACTCTGTCTTGGGTTCTTACTTCTTTTTCTATCTGCATATTTATGATGTTGTTTACAGTGAGGTGTTCCACATTGGAGAATGTGAAGTGAGTCAAGCGGTGAGTTGTGTGTGATCTCTGACAGTGGTGTGTGTTTGAGAAGACAGGGTGGGATAGAAGGTGGAACATTAGGCTTCAAATCCACTCATTTTTTGGTGTGTGTGACAAGTCAGTTCTGTGTGTCACTGCAAATCAATGAACAAATTGGCATAAAGCCACTCCATACAGAAGACAGGTGGAGGGTATATCCCCCATATTCAAATAGCGGCCTCCTGGCCTTTTTAGGCCCACCAAGCATCTATTATTGCCCCCCGGGCCCAAGCAGTTTTGAAAAGTTTTATATACATATTTTTAATTATGACTCTTTTTTTTTCAATCGCGCTGTCCGCTCTTATTTTGAAATTGTGCGCCCTAAGACGCGGCGTGGGAGTCAGGCATGTGAATGACAGTGTGCATATGTGTATGTCTATAATCCTATGTGTATGCCGTGTGTGTGTGTGTGTGTGTGTGTGTGTGTGTGTGTGTGTGTATGCGCATGTGAGCATGTGTATGTGTGTATGATCCGACATTCCAACAGGCTCTTCTTGTTTACAAGCCTGGTTATCAGTCGAAAAATCTGCCATGGAGTTTAGGTGTGGGCCTTGCGGCTATGACATTTGCATGTCATTATAACAAAGGTGAAACAAGGATGAAACCCAGCAACTTGTATTTTGCTAGAAACGAAATCGAAACAACTTTCTTACAATTGTACAAGGAAGGAGAGTGGGGGGCTGATGAGAAAAGAAACTTCTTTTTAAAATACTGTAATGCTCATTCTTTGAATACACCAACAGCCGGGTTGCTAACAAAAGATGAACAATGACGTCAACATTGTCATAATTGGTTCTCCATGTCGAACGAGTTTGCATAATAAAACTCTTGAAGTGTAAGTGACTGACGTGATATCTGAGATCTGAGACGACTCGTGAAGGATAATAAAATGCAGTTTGGATGTGATACGCCGAACTTCCTGTTTGCCGACTTTGCCATCAAAAGTTATCGGCCATAGAAGGCGAGCACTTGGACTTTTGAACAAAACAGATGATGTGTACCAAATTTCGTGTGAATCAGCCAAAGTACCTATGGGACAGCTGAAATATTAGTTTCACTTTTGACAAAATCCATTGCAGGTGGTGTTCTGGATCACTGATCAACACAAAAATCGAGTCAGTTCTTACTTGTCCCAATGCAGACGTGGTCCAAAAATCTCATTCAAATCCATGACGTTTTTGAGATATGTTGTACACAGACAGACAGACACACAAACAGACACACACCAGCGAAAACATAACCTCCTTAGCGGAGGTAATAATAAAAAAAACATAAGGAATGTTAATCTTCAAAGATTTTGGAAACAGCTATGACATAAATAATCAAATAAATACATCATATTCCTTCACTCTATTATGTGAAAAATTCTTGGATTTAGACACATCAACATTGTTGTTAAAAATGATAGTAGCATATGTGTAGAACTGCAGGTATAGTGAGAGGCATGGCAATGACAGTGCATGTATGTGTATGTCTACAATCCCATGTGGTGTGTGTGAGTGCGCATGTTTGCATGTGTGTGTGTGTGTGTGTATGTGTGAATGTGTATGTGTGAATGTGTGCAGAGATGTTTAGTACTTAAGTAGCCTACCTAGGTACGAAAATGCAGTATCTGTACTTGACTGGAGTATTGCTTTTTCTCCTACTTCCACTTTTACTTCACTACATAATTTTGATGAATTTAATACTTTTACTTCAATACATTTTTCATGTGGTGAATGTTATACTTCAATAAAAATGTTACAAATCGTACCACATCCAATGGTATCAATGCAGTATGTAAAAAGACCTCATGCTTCCCTTCAGCCTTTCGCAATGCTGCATGCATTAAATTGGGAGCGCTTAGCCTAAGTCAGTCTACTGCTCCATTTCGAGATGGAAGATGATTCAGAAACACAAAGTTCTTTGACTTTGAATGATGGCGAGGATGATGAAAGTGACAACCCCTGGCCCTACTTATTTTCCTTAGTTTGCCAAAGACAATTTGTATGAAATGAAGAGCCTACTCTGCTTCCCCTCAGCCAAATAAATTGTGCCCTAAATTCTAAATGTTGCACTTTTGACAGCTTTCTTTAATATACACAGAAGGCCTACTTCTACTTTCAGTACTTGAGTAGCAATTTTTAAAATACTTCTACTTGCAATACATAATAAGTACAAAACATTTTGAATGCTTTAGAACTTCCTCTTTGGAGGAAGAACACTTCAACTTCTAGGCCTACTTAAGTCACTTTTTTTGATATGGTATTTTTACTTTTTACCTCTACTCCAGTACTTTATACAACTCTGATGTGTGTGTTTGTATGATCTGACATTTGAGCAGGGCTCACAAGCCTGGTTATCAGGCAGAAAATCTAGTCTACAGGTGGTGGGCCTTGAGGCTATGACATTAGCATATCATTATAACTTATAAAACAGGTGAAACAAGGACGAGACCCAGACACTTATTTTTCTAGAAACAAAAACAAAACAACTTTTTTACAAGGATTACAAGGGATTTTAATTTGTCACATGTATGCATTAGGCTACTGGTGTACTGGTGTAAGGCATTAAGAGATATGCTACTAAAACACTTTCCTTTTTTCCATTTATATATCTGTAGTAGGCCAACTGAAAACTGCTCCTGAACTGCCAACTTCTGCAATAACATAAAATGATTGTGATAAGCAAAATATATTCCTAGATTGAAAGTTCAAAAGCAGGTTTGTAAGAGATATTTAAAGATGTTAAGTTCATTACACAATTAACAAATAAAAAAGGCTGATGGTCAATTGTTGATTTTTTCAGTTTCAGTGTTTTTTCAGTGCTGATAAGTTTTATTTAGAGATTTATGAAAATATATCATAAACCAGAACTGTTCACATGGGGCGAAGAATCACCTTACTGGTATCAATTACTGACACACCCATCATCTTAATTATTCGTTTGCATGTAACCTCAAATGTCATCTCAATCCACATCATACACATACCTGACATTTCATTGCAATTATACGTGAAACAAGTTCCATGGAACTGCTCAAATCCAAATAAGGGAGTTGCTCCTATGAGATGCCTGTAAATGCTATTACACACATACCACATGTAGGCTACTTAATCAGTATCTCCATCGTCTGTCTTATCACACTCGGAAGAAACAGCAGGGTTCACATATTTACTTGTGAGAGTGGAGGTAAGTGCCTCTTTCATTACTCCTTAAATTATGGTGGTTCCCATAGCAGTTGAACACTGTTTTTTTTTTATATAAGTGCTCTGAACACTATAGCCTACTGACCAAAAATTATTACTTCTAATGATCTAAATGAGAACACATTTTTAAAGGAATACTAAGAAGTTTTATGATATTTTTATGAAGCTCCCCCTACAGTTTCAAACTAAAAACAGTGCCTTAACTACTTACCGATACAAAGAGATTGGTTTCTTCACCAAAGAATAATAAACAGATAATCATGACAGACTGGGTAATAACATGATCGAAAGTTATGCTGGTAGCAACAAGGCTGGGAAACCGAGATACAAAGGGCCTTCATTTACCCCTAACAAGGCTTTTAACTATGAAAGTAACTACTTGTATGAAGGTAGAATGTACTTTCCAATACTACTACTACCACTACTACTACTACTACTAATAATGGTAACAATGTTATTATCATTATGCTGTTGTTGCTGATGATTATTATAGCTTTTGTGTGACTTTCAAGATAACCAACAAGATAACCAAGGTTGCTTCATAAGGAGGGGGTTTTGGGGCAGTTAAAGAAGAAGATATTTAACGGTTTTAGTTCCTTTTCCGGGGTGTCTAGGATGAAATAGACTCAAAATTTTGCCAATTTTCTCTGATATTTGGCTCATTTAGAATAGAATAAAACAACCTTAAACCTTTATTTTATAAAACATGTGCTGCTCACCAAGTGGTTAGTAGGCTAGTGTCCAATGATGTTCGATTATCGATTATCAACCACTCAGTGAGCAGCACATGTTTTAAAATTAAGGTTTAAGGTTGCTGTTTTAAGGACATTATTCAGACATGCACATAGCAAGTCATTCCGAAGCAGAAAAGGGAGGATTCTAAATGAGCCAAAGATCTGAGACAAGACCAATCGTTAAACTTTTGGTGTTCTGATTCTATTTCATTGTAGACACTCCAGATAAGCTAGGGGATAAAAATGGCTAAAAACAGAACTTCCTGTTTGAAGACCAAAGGTCGCTGTGAACATGGATGTTTTAAGACATCAGTGTGGGAATTGGGGTGGAGAATGTCAGGGAGGTTTTGTACTGTGGAGGGATTTGTACGTAACATATTGTGATGGAAAATGAAAACTACATTTAAAAGAGAAACCGGTTTAGTTAAACGCATTTCCTGTTACAGGGAAACTATGGAAGCTACACCTAGAAATGTTTTCCATTCCTTATTTACATGTCATGATTCTTGACATCAGGTTGTGACTGTCTGACTTCATCTGTCTTCAAACGTCATCTGCCAGGAAGAACTAGAGGAATTGGCAGACCAACCCAAGGTAAAGGAGTTGGTTTTTTGAAGGAGCGTGAAGGCAGAGGCTGCTGAACAGTCTTGCTACATGCAGGGCTGGCCCAAGCCTTTATGGGGCCCCTAAGCAAAATTTAATTTGCATTGTCAGAATAAAACAAAACCATGACACTACATGTCATATTTTAGATGCAGTCAAACTGACGACTAACACAAGGAGTCTGGATTTGTAGCTTTTGTTGTCTGAAAAGATAATTTCTCACTTGTGTTATTTAGTATTCTTCCTAGTTTTGACCAATCATGGATATGCATGAACATTCATGTTGTCAATATTTAAATATTCCAAAGTTCCAATATTTAGCACTTTTAGCTACAAAATAGATACCCTGATTGGACCACCACCTTCACATCACTTCGTGCAAAGCGTCTAGAATATCTCCATTGGCAATCGTTTTCACTCTAAAGAAGTGTTTCTCTAGCCTGGCGATGCCATCCTACGTACTTCCGCTAAACGATTTTACCTCCATATGTAGTCTGGCCCAACCCGCCTAGCTCTGTAGCCCTCGGTAGCCCTACGTTTGTAGGCACCGTTTTGAGCTAAAAGTGAAGAACTACCTGTCCCATAAGTCAATGCGAGCGATAACATTTCTTAAGTTTTTGACCTAACGGTAGTTCACTGAGCCTCCAAATCAGTTGTGTACACCACAGTGACTTACTTCCTACAGTTTACTGTGAGTGGATTTCGCTTAAAATACATGGAAAACATGTTTTACCTGATACAAAATGATTCCATAAAATGGCGTCATTTGCTCCCAGAGCCCGTTTCCCGCGTCTGAACCATGTCGAATTACATCACTGCGCCGTTGCTACTAACAGATTACCTAGCATTACATTTACATTTATGCATTTAGCAGACGCTTTTATCCAAAGCGACTTACACAAGAGGATTAACAATCAAGCTACATAAGAGAGCTAGAAAGAAATTATCACAGATCATTTAGCAACGGTAATCTCCTCCAATCGAAGGCGCCGTTTTACACTGTGGGATGACGGGTAGTGTAGTGGTTTCTAGTTACATTCCGATTCAAATACGTTTGTATTAAATCAAGGTTGGTGCCATATGAACCTGTAGCATTGTTATGATCACAGGCAATCCCTTTGTTCTGCTGTAGCTAGTAGCTGGCACTCCGTCTTTACAGTCCATCATAGCCGGAGTAAAGGAGTGGCTATACTGATAAAGAAAAGTCTCAATTACACTTATGAATTTCATGATGAAGACTATGGGGGCAGTTACATTGTCCTTGTCTGTCAGTTAGAAGGAAAATACTTCACACTTATTAATGTGTACAATCATGCTAAAGATAAAACAGTACTTCCACGGCTGTCCCAGTATCTACATGAGTTTGCTAAGGGCATTTTAGTGATTGGTGGGGATTTCAATGCAATCCTACATTATGACTTGGACAGGAAATGTCCAACTGGTCATATGGAGCCTCTAAGGCCTTATTTAGAGCAGTTCATCTCTTCACTGAATCTGGTAGATGTGTGGGGTCAGAAACATCCCCGGACTAGAGACTTTACTTACTACAAATCAAATCAAGACAAAAAAGTTTCTTCAGCTGACAGAAATACCCCATTGCTAGGGAAAAAACATAAGAAAGGCACAGCAAAAAGACCCCCAAAGAAATTTCTACCAAGGGATCAATATGAAATAGCATCTCGTTTAGACATGTTTTTCATGCCATGTGATACTATTCAGTATGTTGTAAAATGCGCAATTTGTCAAGCTGACATCTCAGATCACGATCCTGTTCTTTTAGAAATCTGCATTCGATCTCTGACAGATCATCAACAGCCCAAATTGAATATGTCTATCACACCTATCACTCAGGCAGTAGCACAGAGACAGGATTCAGGTAAATCACCAGGTATGATCAGTGGAGCAGAAGTCCTCACTGCCATAAAATCCCTGATAGGCTCGAAGAGGATAATTGATAGATATCAGTTTACAGGCCTCAACAAGAAGGCTACAATAACAAACAACCTGAAGTCAAACTTTAATGAGATGATTCAGAAAAACATCTTAACGGTACAGAATGGAAGTTTTGAACACTTAATCCTCACCACCATATTTGCTAGGCGCTTGGAGGCGTATGTGAGGCCATCGTTAAAAAGCAGAACTCGTAAAATAGAATTGAATTGTTTTATCCTGGTAACTTTCAGCACAACCCAAAAGAAAACCAATTGCCGTTTTCTGAAAGAAGCGCTCACTGCACTGAAGAGAATTAATCCAGCTCCCCCACGCAATTTCAGCATCCTAAGGATGCTGTTCTCGTCAAATGATCATCATATACACTTGCCGCGAAACTCCCCCCTCACTGCAGCCATATTGACACTGTCTCTACAGTGGCTGGCTAATAACCTCAAACGTGACTTGAAGGAGTGTGAGGTGGATGTTTGCCGGCACAGGCAGTGTATGGTGGTCTACATGCATGATAGAGAGAATGAAAGAGAACTACTGCACGGTCGAGTGTTAGAATTCAGAAAGTCATCAGGTCTGAAGCTGCGTTATGATCAGAAGCCTTTGTTCAGGAGACCAGACCCTAACCTCTGGGATTATCTGTTAAGTCTTTTTCAAAAAGTGTACTCAACTCCAGATGATTTTCTCGAGGTCTTTGGGTATGAGAGAACAGATTCGTAGTTCATTTTAAGTAAAAAGCCGCACTCAAGTATATTTTCTTAATTTATTTTAGGGTGTTTAGCATGACAGACAAGACAGACGTTTTGGCCTGAGCCTTCTTCAAACCGAAACATCTGTCTTGTCTGTCATGCTAAACCCCTTAAAATAAATTAAGAAAATATACGTGAGAGTGCGACTTTTTACATAAAATGGATTATCTGTTTAGCCAGATGTTTGATGTTTCACTCCCATGCCGTGGGGTTTGTTGTAGCAGACGAGGTAGCGGGTTTGAGACCTCCCTTGGCAGGGTATATACAGGAATCCTGGTGCTGAATTTACTACCATTTACTACCTTTTTTCCTACCTGTTACAATATTTTTACTACCTCCACAACATCTAGCAGCGCACTTGGTGGCATCCTACATATTCCGACAATTTTGGTACAATCAGTGATCCAGAACACAATCTGGAATTTATGTTGTGTCTTTGTCCACATTGCCTTGGCGGAGGTCTGCGCTCTCTCAGTGCTTTTCTAGTTTGTCAATATTAGGCTATGCCGCCAAAGTTTGAAAACCCACGATGATTCTTTCTGGTTACAGTACATACAGTAGAAGTAGATACCCTAAATTACAGGAGCCTGGATAGGATCCCCCCACCCCTCTCTCTTTCCTTATGCAACCTACTGTACATGTTCGGGGACACTTGACACATGACAAAAATGCAACTAAAATCTGAAATATCTATTTTTGCTTTAGTCCAGTGGTTCTCAAACTTTTTGAGCTCAAGGCACCCCATCAACATTTTTTGCATTCACAGCACCCCTAAATTACTGTAAATTCTTGCTTATGATACCGCTTACTTGTGTCAGGACACCGTATTAGGCTATACATCTTTAACTTTCAGGATCATATATATTACTGTTCTGAATATGTTTATTATTTACCTTTATCTTTATCACTCATGTGCACATATAAGGTTACACGGGGCTCATCATAAGAGAACAGGATTGGGTGAGAGCCGTCTGGCCTTTCCCCATTCAATTTCTCATAAGTCCTATGTGCAATTCAGCGCACAGGCAGGTGCATGCTGACAATAGCTTCAGTGATCTTTCCACATTTCTTTGAAATACTCAAAATCACTGTATGTTTGAAACACTTAAAAAAAAAATATTACTGACGTGCTATTTGGCTATATTTTCTTAAATCTAGCCTCATTCATAGCACTGGTAATTTGCAAAGTCAAGCTATAGCTAGCAAAAATGACGGTTCATTTGAAATCGTTTTGATCCCTACGGGGCTTTGACGGATAATGTAGCCGAAATGTATGCCATTACGAGGCAAAGACTAGTGAGCCAACATCATCCAGCTGCGTCTCATCTAAAACGCCCAGTCCTCGATAAAACGCCCTCACACAGTACTGCCCCTTACTTCGTCACTGTCAACGTGCTGCTTTGTTATTGAACATCCGGGTTCTCATGTGCTATCGCTAGCCTCGATAGATAGGAAAGTGAAAGCATTTGGCGACTCGTTTGTATTTTGTCCAGAGTAAAGTTCGTGAAAATGATTCTTATTCCGATTGTAAAAGGAGTATTTGCAATATTTAAGTCATGCAGATTGTTTGATGTCAAACGGAAAAAGAGTTAACAGGACACGTAGGCCTACATCAACCAAATATTTTTCGGTGTATCCCTACGTAATACCAGTGAATACACTCAATGAGGCCCCTTCCTTTACATTACAGATAGCCTACTGACTGAATCCGCAGAGCTCATAAGTCACGCGGCACGTCCCTCTACGTTATAGTATGATAACGATAACACAAAAACAGTTTTATTCCGCCATTGAGACCATACAGAAAACTTGCACTTCCTAGGTTGCATGTTGAACGTCGCTTACGAGCTGGGGACACTTCTATGCCGCCCCCACCACCTTTAGCACACATTGGATGATTAAATAAAACAGAATTGTAACTCTCAAACAGTTTATTTCAAACAAACATGAACAGTGAAGTGAAGTTTAGTTTATTGGTTTATTTGACAGGGGCCATGTACCAGTTAGCTACAAAGCTATTTTACATCTGTGGACATATTAAAACACATTTCAGACCGGCATAACAAATAAATAAATACCAAAAACACATTATAGACCAGAATAGCAAATAAATAAAAAGCAATGAATAAACAAGAAATAAAGAATGAATAAAACTGGATTAAAGCTGTGGCACAAGGTCAGGAATCAGCTTGGCAGTGTTAAGTTTCTCTCCTTTTCCCTAGTTTCTCTTCTTTCTTTTTCAAACTGAACAAATAAAATCCTTAAACTTCAGATACTATTATATTATATTGCAAACATATCCCCCAATCCTCTCTCTCTCTCAAAAAAGAAGCATGTCTCAGAACTCAAAACAAAAAAAGCCTGAGATATCCCTACCCCCAGTTTTAGAGATAAGAAATTAGAACTTACACCTTGCTCTGTTAAGGATATGGTATTATTAACTAATTTGCATTAACTTCAAGGATTTCAGGACAATTTGTGGTCAGATACATTAAAATGCTGTGCAGTGAGTTGGGAGACTGGCTGGACTGTGTGTGTGTGTGTGTGTGTGTGTGTGTGTGTGTGTGTGTGTGTGTGTGTGTGTGTGTTAGTGCCAGGCAGGGAGTCAGACATCTTCTATGATGATATCCTATTAAAAAAAAACAGCATTCCCATGTCCAAGCAGAGCGTCTCCTTGATGATCCTCTGCAGGATCTCCGGGGGAGGACAGGCCTGTCCATCGCTGCCACTTGTTCTGCGGGGCTGAGGAGAGGGAAAGAGAGAATACACCAAATAAAAAATAAATGCAAGGTTTGCTTTGAATGATTTACTGCTTTGGGCAATGGCTTAATATTTAGATATTAGTTGTTTTTGGTCCAAAGCCAACCACTTTGCACTGCACTCACACATGCCATTAGCAAAACCTGTAGCAAATTGAAGGTCAGTCAGATGAGTGGTTCAAGAGTTACACAGGGAGGCAACCATCTTCATGAGCAGCCAATATGAACAGAGAGAAAATTATGCAATATGTATGAGTAGTGAGAAAATTATGGATACAGTGTATAATGACATTTGTTGTTTTTGGTCCAAAGCCAACAACTTCGCACTGCTCTCACACATAGTAGCAAATTGATGGTAAGTCAGATGAGTGGTTCAAGAGTTACACAGGGAGGCTACGCTGGATGCATGAAGTGAAAGCCACTTCTGCCGTAACAATTAACTTCCACTGTGATCAATGGAACTGGTTACACCACAGAAGGCAGTGCAGTGAACATCCTAAAAACAAAATAGACCACTTTTTCATGTGCTTATGATATAAATTGACTTAATGTCAATGTAAAGCATCCTGTGTCGCCCACGGGTTTTGCATGGAATAGACACACAGGGTAACAGACAGGCCTTCCATGCATTAATAGATAGATGTTGGCAAATGGCAAAGTACATTCTTTAATACCTTTCTCTGCTCAATGCTTCAAGGGTGGGACCAACATGTGTTAATGGCGAGGGCAAGAAAGGTGTTCCAGCTTGTTCTGTTGGGGTACAGAGAGAGAGAGAGAGAGAGAGGGTGAGGTTTAACTACCAGCTTCATGAGCAGCCAATATGAGCAGAGAGGAAAATACTCAAAATTTCTTTTGTATAACTTATTGCTATGTGGGCAAATGGTAAAGTACAATCTCTAATACTGTACCTCTCCATGCATGCGGCCTCCAGGGTTTGGCTGACAGGTGCCACAGATGCGCTACGTTGACCTGTAGGGCTACAGGAAAGGGGGGGGGGGGGGTAGTGGGAAAGGTATTGGGAACACCCAATATGTATGAGTAGTGAGGAAATTATGAATACAGTATATAATACTTCAGTAGGGATCCCTGCAACAGCTGTTGGCACCACCACCTCCAAATAGACAACATATCAACCTGTACAGTAAAAAGATGAACTATGCATATGAATATTGCATATTCAATTTCTACGCCGAGAGGAGCTAGAGCGAGGCGAAGCGGTTATCAATCGACCTAAAAACTGCTGTACAATCACCACAATGACTCTTAAGCTGCTAAATAAAGGTAAATTGAACTAAAAATGTTAGTATAGTAGCGTAGCATAGTTCCCTTTTAAAGATCTCCATAGCTTTTTACAAGGTTATAGTACTGGCAATGTACAGAGATGTAGTCCTTTCCTTCAATAGCTAAGTGTATATGGTGAATGTTAACTGTAGGCTCCAAATAGGATGGCTGGAATATTAAAAAAACATATTCCACTACATATTCTTTTAAGATTCAGAAAACTCACCTCCCCAAAATCACACGTCTTTTCCAGTGTGGCGTACATTGCATACTGAAAAAAACAAACAAACAAACAAAAAACATCAGGACCTGTTAGTTGGTCTGCAAACGCAATATCAGTAA
>JAODXP020000023.1:9660105-9677729 GCA_027497455.2 Sardinella longiceps | reverse complement strand
GCATGCTGAGCGCCCGCTGCCCACCTCTCCACGGGCTGAGGTGATGTACTCCTCGAGCACTCAGTCCACACATCTTCCTCCACCACTTTTTCCCCCATCCACGCTGCTTATCGGCGACTCCATCATAAAGAGAGTGCGCTACTTTGATGCGATCACTCACTGTCTCCCGGGTGCAACTGTCTCTATAATATTACAAAAACTCCAACACCTCATGTCCTCTCTCCCTGCCTCTGTAAGCAGGATTATTGTTCATGTTGGCTCGAATGACATAACGAGTACGCCCTCTGAGCTCGTGAAGTCGAGTTTCAAAAAACTTTTTGAGTTTCTCCGACAAAGTGGAAAATCTGTATTTTTATCTGGACCCATTCCCCCATTTGGCCGTGGAGACATGAGGTTCAGTAGAATTCATGGCCTCCACACTTGGCTTCAATCAGCGTGTAGTGTTAACCGTGTGGAATTTATCGATAACTTCGATCTTTTTTGGGAACGCCAATCTTTCTTTCATGTTGACGGCATTCATCCAAGTGCCGTGGGCATTTACTCACTGTCCGAGAACATTAAGAACTTTGTAAAACGCACCAGCCCGTATCCGCACCACTGACTAGCCACACACCATGATGTGTTCCGAGCCCAGTTTCCTCTCACTACCACGCCGCTTCCGGCCACCTGTAAAACTGTCCATGAAACTAGCTCCCCCTGTTGCCTTAACGAGGAACCTATATCGCAATGTACACTACCATGCAACTTAAATCAACACGAACCCAAAAGCCATCAAGAATTTCCTATCCCCGTAGTGCACAAGAGAAGGAGAACTGTTAATCCACTAACAGACAGATGTGGTGGCAGGTCAAACTTAGTGCATGTGCCACGGGTGTCCCTTTGCCCCCGAGTAGACCACACTACCTCTACTGAGTCTATAATGAAGATGGCATTATTAAATGTCAGATCGCTTGTTGGCAAATCATTCTTGATCAATGATCTTATTCAGAGTTATAACCTTGATATCCTGTTTTTAACTGAAACTTGGCTGGACCAATCAAATAATAATATAACACTCATTGAATCAGCACCCACAGACTTTCACTTCCTCAGTGCCAATAGAACAAACAGACGAGGGGGTGGAATTTGTATGATTTTCAATGTCTTGTTTCATTGTAAACAGTCTTTTTTTGGTGACTTCTCCTCTTTTGAATATCTTGGTGCTATGATAGAATACTCCCCTAAAATTCTTCTACTCACCATCTATAGGCCTCCTAAGAAATCAGTTAAAGCTTTTCTTGATGAATTTAGTGAACTTCTGTCTGTCATCTGTATTGAATTTGAGCATCTTATCATATCAGGGGATTTTAACCTGCATATGGATAACCTTGAAAATAATTATGTCAAAGACTTCACTACTATGCTTGATACCTTTAGCCTAATACAACATGTAATGGAGCCAACTCACTCTCATGGCCATACTTTGGATTTAGTCATTACAAAGGGCCTCAACATCTCTGTGGATGTCAAAGACCTGGCTCTGTCAGATCACTTTTGTGTATTCTTCAATGCAGGTATGTCACCTCTCATACAAAATAGCTCTATGACTTTCAAAAGACGTATTATTACGGACCAAACAAAGTACCTATTTGAACAGGAATTATCATACTACTCTCTGCAATCATCTGATTCCACAGATGAGCTATTAGATCATTTTAATTCAAAAATGTTAAATATAATGAACAATATTGCCCCCCTCAGAGTTAAGTCACTAAAAAACAAAAAGAAACCCCCGTGGCTACTAAATCCATCCATCAATCTCCTAAAGCGAGAATGTAGGCAAAGTGAGAGAAAGTGGCGTAAACATAAACTACATATTGACTATGAAGTATATAAAGGAAAACTGCATAAGTACAACATGGAAATATGCAAGGCAAGGCAGTCCTATTTCTCAGGCATTATTAACAGAAACCTCAATAACAGCCGTGTCCTGTTCTCTACAGTTGAGAAACTGACCAATCCCACTGTTCAGTTACCGCCTAGTTTTGTCTCTGCCAGCAAGTGCAATGATTTTGCCATCTTCTTCAAAGAAAAAATTGATAATATCAGGTTAAATATATCTTCTCATATACAAGCCACAAGCCCTCCTGATCTCTCAATTGTAAATGACCCAGTACAGTCAATGTCAGAATTCTGCCTGATTGATGATACTACCCTGAAGAGCACTGTCCAACATCTGAACACTTCTACGTGCTGTCTAGACATTCTCCCCACAAACTTCTTTAAGTCTGTCTTTCATTTGATGTCTTTTGAAGTGTTACAGATTGTTAATGCATCCCTCTCAACGGGAACATTTCCCAAAGCCCTTAAAGTAGCAGTTGTCAAACCACTTCTTAAGAAGAACAACTTGGACGCTACTGTTCTTAACAACTATAGGCCTATATCAAACCTAGCTTTTATTGGTAAAATAATAGAAAAAATAGTTTTTAATCAATTAACAGACTTTTTAAACATCACCTGCTGTCTTGACAGCTTTCAGTCAGGTTTCCGTCCCCACCATAGCACTGAGACGGCACTTATCAAGGTCGTAAATGACATACGACTCAATACTGACACAGGAAAGACATCAGTCCTTGTGTTATTAGACCTCAGTGCAGCTTTTGACACTGTTGATCATGCAATTCTGCTCCACAGACTACAACATTACATTGGAATATCAGGCACAGTCATAAACTGGCTTAAAACTTACCTACAGGACAGGAGTTTCTTTGTCGCCATTGGTAACTCTACCTCTACCCCAACCCCATTGACCTGTGGTGTCCCCCAGGGGTCAATCTTGGGGCCATTACTCTTTAATTTATACATGCTCCCTCTAGCACGCATCATTAAGCAATATCATATATCCTATCACAGTTACGCTGACGACACCCAGCTTTACATAGCTCTGTCCCCAAAAGACACTGGCCCTCTTGAATCCCTGTACCATTGTACTGACCATATTAGTAACTGGATGTCACAAAATTTTCTCCAACTTAACAAAGACAAAACAGAGATAATAATTTTTGGGAAGAATAAAGAAAGATCCAAAATATCTTCACTTTTGGAAGCAAAAGGTCTTAAGGCTAAAACTTCTGTTAAAAATCTTGGTGTAATCCTTGATAGTGATTTGTCTTTTAACAGTCACATGAAAACAATATCTAAATCTTCATTTTATCATTTAAAGAACATTGCTAAATTGAGAGATTTTATGGCCAAACCTGACCTTGAAAAATTAATACATGCTTTTATCACCAGTAGGATTGACTACTGTAATGGACTTTTTACAGGCCTTCCAAAAAGACTATCAACAAACTGCAATTGATTCAGAATGCAGCAGCTAGAGTCCTCACCAGAACTAAGAGAATGGACCATATCACTCCAGTACTTCAATCTCTACACTGGCTCCCAGTAAAACATAGAATTGATTTTAAAGTACTACTCATTATCTACAAATCTCTCCATGGAACTGGTCCCACATACATTGCAAATATGCTTCACAATCACACTCTCCCCCGAACCCTCAGATCTTTAGACAAGCAGCTACTCAAAACACCAACTGTCCAAAGCAAACAAGGTGAAGCAGCCTTTAGTTTTTATGCTGTGAATCTATGGAACAAACTCCCACTTCCCATTAAGAATGCCCCAACCACTGCCTGTTTCAAATCAAGATTAAAAACTAACTTATTCTCTCTTGCCTTTCCATAATGCAATTAACTATACATGGCTGTATCTGTTTAATGTTTTACTTGTTTTAAAATTCTTTAAATTATGTTTTTATTTGCATTTGCCTGTTTTTAATTAGATTTTCTTTCTTTCTATTTATATGCATGTTTACTTTTTACCTCTTTCAAGTCTTTCTTGAATTTCAAGAATTTCATTTTTTTTTTTTTATATGTGTAAAGCACATTGAGTTACCACCATGTATGAAATGCGCTATATAAATAAACTGCCTTTGCCTTTGCCTTTTTACCAGTTGTCCCACTTTACCAATGTTCACCCTATCATGAATTCATGCATGAAATCATTCATGATAAATTCATGATTCATGCATTACTTCATCTCTGAAAATCTAATGAGTTATCAGGAATTAACATGAATTCATTGTTTGTCATTAATGACCTCCTGCTGAAATAGCACATGATCTTAAGTATTAGTTACTCTGGGTACATCATCATGAGTCATGATTAATTAGCATGAGTCATGATTATTAGCATTATCATGATGAATTCATCATGTTTGTGCCCCCTCAACTAAAGTGTTGACATGGTTAAATTGGTAAAATGTAGTTGACGTATGTCGTATGACTAGGCCAAAGTAGGCTAAATAAGTACTTTTATTATATCAAATTATATAAAATTCTTTTGAACAAAAACATCATGATCATGTGTAATTAGTCATGACTCATGATGATGTACCCAGAGTAATTAATGCTTAAGATCATCTGCTATTTCAGCAGGAGGTCATTAATGATGAACAATGAATTCATGCTAATACCTGATGAGTCATTAGATATTCAGAGATGAAGTAATGCATGAATCACGAATGAATCATGAATGAAATCATGCATGAATTCATGATAATTCATGTACCCTTACCGCAAAGTGTTACCTGATTATCTCCCTCTCATCAAGAGGGACCATATGCTTGTTGTGTGTGTGTGTGTGTATGTGTGTGAGTGTGTGTGCATGTGAGTGTGTGTATGTGTGCGTGAGTGTGTGTGTGTGCGCATGTGTGCGTATGTGAGTGTGTGTGTGTGTGTGTGTGTGTGTGTGTGCATGTGAGAGTGTGTGTGCGCGCGTGTGAGTGTGTGTGTGTTACGTGTCCCTGATATGCCCCTGTATTTGCTTTCTGTGGGCAGATCGCCGTCTGCTTCCCTATGGATTAGTTTGTCAAATGTCAGTGGAGGGAAATCTAAATCACTCCATCAATTATTTCTTACTGACTAATATTTGATGCATGCATGCGTGCCAGTGCCCAAAAAATGTGTGTATGTGTGTGTGAATGTGTCTGTATCTATGTGTGATGCTTGTGAATTTGTGTGCCTGTTTGTGTGTTTGTTGCAAATGTATGTGCATCTCTGTATCTGTGTGTGATGAGTGTGTATGTGTGTGTTTGTATCTGTGCGTGATGATGCGTGTATGTACACTGTATATGCATTTGTGCGTAATCTGCGTATGTGTATGTGCATGTGTGCATACAGTATGTGTATGTGCGTTTGAGGAGGCATGCAGAAGTCTAAGAAAATGACAGGGAGAAAGTGAAAAAGGAAAAAGAGAAAAAAGGAAGAAAGAGAGAAAGAAAGAAAGGAGGAAAGAGAGAGAGAGAGAGAGAGAGAGACTAACAGACAGATAGTAGGCCATCCCTCTGGTAACCCGAGGCTCTGGCCTTCTGCTGGATTGGGTGGGGTTGGGTTTCCGTCAAAGATCAGAAGTTCCATTGTGTTTTCGGCGCAGTCTCTCCCTCTCTCGTTCTCCCTCCCTCCCTCCCTCCTCTCCTTTCCCCCCATACAGTATACTCTTTAGCCATTCTAACATCACCTCTCTCTTCCTATCTCTTGTTTTAGAGAGGCTAGTCTTTCCTCTCTCGGCCCACTTCTGAGACGGGCGGCTTTCCGGACGCAAACTGCAATTCTGTCCTCAGGCCACTGACTTCTTTCTTCCTCTTGTGAGGTCGTTTGTCTTGAAGAACTACTCATTTGTTCACTAGTCCTTTATCTACCACTGTCACTGCCTTTTGTCTTGAAGAACTACTCATTTGTTCACCACTGCCATTAACATCCTCATTTGTTTCTGAGAGGATTCACAAGGTCCTATCAATTTGATTTAGTTACATTCAGTATCCATTTTGTTATACCTGAAATAGACTGGTGAACCAGATTCACTTATGCGGTGAAAAGAATCTGACAATCATAGCCATAGACATCTGCCAAAGCATTATCATGGGCGTAGAGTTTGTGTTAACATTAGAATCATTGGTCTAAGGGGTGTTCTTTTTTCATTTGATGCGGTTCTCTTTCACATTGCATTTTTTGGGCGAGTGGGCCAGAATTTCTACCTAAAACCACATGCATGGATTGTTGCTCCGTCATTGGACAGAAATAGACAGAAGAAGTTTTAGACCAAAGTGAAAGTAAACAGTTATGTTAATGTGATCTTTTTTTTTTACATTTGACATTTAATACATCTCCGATTTAACAGCTACACTCAGTTAAAATAAATTTTTAACACTAGGCACATTTAATATGCCACAAACCAACATTTTACAATGATTTGCTTTTAATATTGCTAAAACTGCTTGCATGACAGCTGTGAAAGAAAAGACGTGCATCCGTCTGCACCAGAAGAACCTGTAACCTAGTTTTGATAAATGGGGAAATCTTACACACTTTTGCTTGTCTGCCTGCATGCAGCTTTCAACCCTCAATGCTTGTCTAAAGGTGAAGTTAAAAGTGAGAACAAAACACCACTTTTGCATTATTGGTTCAGATAGTTTCCATCTAAAGCTAGAATCCCATCGTAATTTGATCATAATGGCTATAAAGTATTGAACTTAAAACACTTTGATTGTCAGTGAGCTAATGGTTGACACTGTATGGGAGAACAATTTAACATGACACACGATGCACTCTTAACATTTATATTACTAATGAACATTTAAACCAACCCCAAAGAAATGACATGAATGTCTCCCTCTCTTGCTGTCTAGCTGCGCCAGGTGTGGAGAAAGCTATCCGAGCTGTGGTGGACACCTTCCAGAAGACTGCAGGGAGGGATGGCATGCTTGACAAGGCTGAATTCCGTCGTCTGATTCAGAACCATCTTCGATTCTACCTGACTGTAAGAGGCCCCTTTCATCACTTCCATTCAACTAATCATTCAGTCACACACAGACATCGGCTACATCCCACAGACACTGTCCCAGATCAGCACTGACCACAACTTACGTTTATGCATCTAGCAGACACTTTTATCCAAAGTGATTTACAGCAGTCCAATCTTTCTTGTCTAACTCCAACCTTTGCCCTAATTATGCTGGAAACATTGTCACTTTCCCATTAAAGGAAAAATTCGGAGTGAATCAACACGTAGCCCTACTGTTTTATAGTGCCAAGCGCTACTGATAGCCACCTCAATCACTCGATTTCATGCAACGCAGACTGAGATAGCGAAACGGCAGCTAACGGTAACAAAATGGGGCATTTCGAAAGCAAATCGATTAGGTTTCGTTTTTGACATGCCTCATTCAGTTAGTGTTAGCTGCCGTTTCGCAAACTCGGTCTACAATGCACGAAATTAAATAATTGAAGTGGCTTTCAGTAGCGCATAGCAGTGTAAAACAGCAGGGCTACGTGTTGATTCACTCAGGATTATACCTTTAACACAACTACAGTAGTCATAAATCTAAGACCTCCTTTGTGCGTTTTTATGCTTCATAGACTGTATGTAGCATTATTACACTTATAAATAAACACACAATTGGAAATCAGTGTGAAAAGGTATTTGATTTAAGGTATTTGATTTATTATTCCAAATCGTTTCAGATTCAGAAGTCAATGTGCTGCAGCCTGACTGTCCCCAGACCTCTGACTTGTATGTGTTTTTCTGTGTCTCTCCTTGCCTCTCCCCTGTAGGGCACACACAATGCTGAAGCAGTGGAGAGGTTTAGGTGCATCATGGATAAAGACGGCGATGGAAAGATCAGCTTTGAAGAGTACCTAAAGCTGGTGAAAATAATAGCCTCAGCAGTGAGCAAGTCTAAGTTTAGATCAGCCTAGATTACTTTGGGCAAATTATGATATTTTGAAACTGATGTGATTTTCAATGATTTTGTTCTAAACAGTATAAATACATTTGTTTGTTTTGTGATTCATATTCAGTGCATCAATCCATCAATTATACATTTGTATTACTATCTCTTCTGGTAGTATTACTGTAATACACAGTGTATTGAATTATAACACAACAGCCAAAAGGGGCTGGTTCACATATCTTACAGTTGCTAAAGGCATTTTTGCAGCCATTGTAAAGGATTGTGCTTAAACAAGTTTAAATAAAGTGACCAGACACCTGATTTCCAGGGACAGTCCATGTTTTTGGTGGCCTGTCTTCGGTAAAATACAAGAAAACCCACTTTTCAGATTTGACCCTGACAGGAATAACAGTGTCTTTTAACATTAATATCATTTTAACATTTAGAGAATTGGTTCTCAAAGTGCAATGGCGCGCTCGCGGTTACATCTGCTAATATACTGTAGGTAAAACTGCATTAATTTATTGCGGTAAATGCAAACTGTAGAGATGCAGCGTGGTCATTAAACTGTGTGTACAAATGGATTTTTTTCTTTCCCAGTTTTCTTTTTTCTCCCCACGCTCCATTGGTGGCCCTCAGTTCAATGTTAGGTCCATAAATTGGCCCTCAACTACCTATCAAAACTTTGAGCATCCCTGATTTACAGAAAACAAAATGAAAGTTTACAGTCAAAGTTTGGCTCTAAAAGTTTAAAAGCTTACAGATAAGGTGCACTGTGCATTTGACCAGTAAAAGGATTTTGCCTTCGGATTAAGTTAGCATTGGTCTAAGCATCTTATACTGTATGTATTAGCATGTTGCCTCACACATCATTAGGTCTCAGTGGTATCAACGCATTGCTACAGGGGCTGCTTTATTGGTTTAGCATAAGAAGGGAACATTGCTACAACATCTAGCCTAAGATACTGTGTAGAAGTCAATAAACATGAAATGGATAAACTGCATATCTCAGCCTTAACAGTGATGTCCACTGAAATGTTGCAGAGGCCATGTAGAGATTATTAGGACAAACAAGTCGACAGTCACCAACAACCCCACAAGCCCTGACACACTAGCACCGATCTCTAGTGTCCAAAGGTGTGCCGCATACGTCACATCCTAAACATAGCACAGTTCTATACCATGGCAGGGTTCCGCTGTGTATCTGGAAACTCTACACGGACGCAAGGACTAAAAGGTTCCACCTATCAATCCCTCGGACCAATCCATCCATTCATCCATCCATCCATCCAACTGCCTGTCCCAGTTTGTCTCAATGTGCAATGCAATACTTCACAGACGCAAAAGGGTTGAAAAACAACACGAGGTTAAAGTGAGGTTTTAACTAATAGCCTGTACATTAGCGTCATCACTGTGTGTATTTCATCTTTACTGCAATGCACACACAGTTGGCTGCTGCTGATGAGTTTGTCCAAGAGCCTGTGGAAATGTGTGTGTGTGTGTGTGTGTTGGTAAGGTGTGTGATAGTGTGTAGATTTACCTTTGAGGGTCTCCCTAGGGTGCTTTAAAAGGTGGCTGTCAGGTGTTGTGTGTGGACACCATTCAATTAGCACTAGATTAACACCAACTGTATCAGGTGTGGGCTCTGCCTTTTAGTAAAAACAGCCTAGGGTTACACACACACACACACACACACACACACACACACACACACACACACACACACACAACACAAGTAGGTCGTCCCATATGTTGTCAGGAACTCTGCTGTGTATAATGTCACAAAATGTAACGGGTATAGTCAGCTTATTATCAGCTGAAAAGGAAGGATTAAGTGCACTTTTAAGGGAAAAATACATTCAAAATCCATAATCTTAACTACCCCTATGTATTTTTTTTATTTATGTTAAATAAATATGGTCTAAGTGGGCAATTCAACAGGAAATTCACTTCACGATATTTATACTTACATAAGAGTGACATGACACCATCTTAACTATGACATGACTGTCATGAATTTGACATAAACATTATAAGCTTGTCATAAATGTTTATAACTTCTGCTACACTGTAAACAACGATTTGTAATGGTTACTTGAAAAATGTGTGGAAACTCGTTGCCTCAAATGAGATGAGTAACAATAACTTATCTTTTTCAAGTTAAAAGCCTTTTACATCTAAAAAGATCATTTATAGTTACTCAACTCATTTGAGGCAACGAGTTTCCACACATTTTTCAAGTAACCATTACAAATTGTTTTTACAGTGCAATAAGTGTCATTCAGTTTTTGTCATGACAACTTTAGGTTGTCTTGATTCCGAAATCTTGACATTAATCTAATTCAACGGAAAATTGACCTTTGTCACGTCTATAATTTCACTAAAATGCTTGTTTGTATGATGTGAATCATTATGGAATTTTTTTTATAAAATTATTTTCATGTAAATTCTACAGGCAAATATAGGCTAAATGCAAACACTTGAAGTAACTATTTCCATCACACCATCCTGTCCATGCTTTCTATTGCCATTCTGAACATGACAGAAATGTCCATTTTCCATGGGATTGAAAAGAGACTTCATACATTCTATTGTTGATGTCAGCAAGTGCAGCCAAAAAAGGTAATAAGCCAATATAACTGCAAAATATAGCCTGCTATAGTCTGTATTCAACATACTGCTCAGCCAAAAAAGGTAATAATCCAATATTTAATAAAACTGCAAAGTATAGCCTACTATCGTCAGTATCAAATATACTGTCAATTCAATTGAATTCAATTTATTTTTGTAGAGCGCTCCAATACAGTACATTGTCTTGTGGCGCTTTTTAATAAATATACTCTAAATATTCTGCTGCTGAATTTGAGTCCTCTTTACCAGTGTGTGTGTGTGTGTGTGTGTGTGTGTGTGTGTGTGTGTGTGTGTGTGTGTGTGTATCTCTGTTTGCATTCCAAAGGTCGAGGTATATGAGATGCCCAAAGGATCCTCTTCAGTGACAGGCCAGTGACCTGCCATGTTGTGGTTGCCCGATGCAACACCATTTCAGCCACTGCCTAAACAACCTGTGCTCACCTTACTCTCTCTCTCTCTCTCTCTCTCTCTCTCTGTGTGTGTGTTGGCCATTGACAAATGCCTATAGAGTAAAGCTGTTGACCACTAGATTAAAGTTTTATTTATTATTGTTTTACTAATTCATGCAGGTTGTGGTGTCAGGGTTACCAGATCCATGAGTTTAATCATTAAAGAAAAGCAGATGTACTACACCCAAACTACAATACACACACACACACACACACACACACACACACTGCAAAGGCTTCACTGAAACATTCATGCAACAGACCTGCAAGAAATTCCATGAGACAAGCACTGAGACAAGATAACACAAAAGGGACATTATTACAAATTGAATCAGCTTGTGTAATATCATTGCACAGAACCTACAGTACATGTTAGAAATACTTAGTAATTGAAATGCTGTTTGATATTTGTTCTAAAGAATCTGGTTAAAGCATGCTACAGTATATTGGTATACATGTATTCACACACTCGCAAACACACACACACACACACACACACACACACACACACACATTATTACTGTTGCGAAAGAATGAAAAGCTGTAACTGAGAAGGTACACTATTGTCTGTGGACAACAGGCCTCTACACATCAATGCACACATGCACAAACACATACAGTAGTACAAAACACACACACAGAGGCTCTCCTTACTCATCACACACACACACACAGACACACACACTATACCATGTCATTATCAAATTATGGCTACAATGGCATGAACTTGTTCACTGTCTCCTAACATGAAGTGCTAAATTGTTTTGATACAATAGCGTGTCCTTACTGACAGTGAACATGTGTAAGAACACGTCTCTCTCTCTCTGTGTGTGTGTGTGTGTGTGTGTGTGTCTGTCCATAGATCTGATAGACCAGAAGCAAATTACAATAAAACTATTTCTTACAGTACAACAGAGAGTGGCTGATCCCCTGCAAGGGTTACATAAAGGGGTGTTGGCGCCAATGTGGATAGCATCTGTTTATTTGTAAATATTTTAGTTTCGCTGCATCAACAAAAAGAAAAGGAGGCAACAGGTGGGCAGGGAACAGATGGATGGATGGATGGATGGATGGATGAATGGATAAACGAGGGGAAGGGAGGGATACATGGTAAGGGGGCTGGACTGATAGAAGGATGAATGGATGAATGAAGAGATGGAGAGAGAAAGATAGAAGAGGGAGGGATGAACTGAGGTGGGTGGAGAGAGAGTGGTATATAAGTTGCGTCCCATCTCCCTTCTCCTCATCAGCCTTTGCCTCTGTCTCTATCCACCTCTCTCCATCTCTGGAAGCCACGGGAAGAACCCACCACCACCACCACCACCACCAGCCATCAGGTAAGGAGCCAGTGGCCACCTGTGGTCAGCTACAGGACGAGAGAGAGACAAAAAGACGAGATGACCAAAATAGACTCAGGCTGCTGACTGAGTTCAGAAAGGGGGTGAACAGCAGCAACAAGGGAGAAGGGAGTTTTACAACAAGACTGAGCTGTAGAGGCAGATGTCTTCCGTTTTCTTGGGGCAAATCTAAAACACAACTAACTCAGGAGTTCTGACTCAGGACAGAGTCTTGGAAGTGGACTAGAAGTTGACAGGCCAGGCACATGCTGTAGTTATAGGGAGAACAGATTCTGAACATCTTTTGGCCAAGACTGTTGTGTCATTAGTAGCCCCGTTTACATGGACACTTCTAATCTGATTATTTAACCCAATATTCCATTTCAGATGGCATTTATGAATGCATCTCCTTGGATACTGTTCTATAGAATGCACATGGAATCTTTCTAATCAGATTAGAAGTGTCCATGTAAACTCGCCTAGTGACTGTTTATTTTTATTTCTGTTGGGCTCTGTCCTGTTACTGTAACCTGTAGGCCAATACTATGTGTGTTTACTTCCATCACTTCTGGTGAGGGTAACACAGTTTGAGACCAGGGACATGGATGTTGTGGTTGTGATCTTATGGTGATCTTTCCCATCTGTGTGTGTAGTGTAGCCCTCTCCATTTCCCCCCTCCCCCTCCATCTCAATCAGCAGGTGCTCCTTGTAGTGAACTGTGCTGGTGTCTCCTTGCTTCCTCTGTTCCACTTTCATCAGCAACATGCTCCTTAGTTCCTGCTCACCGCTGCTTACCTGAGTGGGACGAGGACCTCTCTAAAGATGCATGACCAAGCATGGGAGGCAGGGAGAGAATGAGGGAAAGAGAAAGATAATGAGAGAGAGAGACCTAGGGATGGAGTGAGAGAGAGGGGGAGAGGATAGAGAGATAGGAGAGAATCGAGAATAGGAGTGTGCGTGTGTGTGTGTGTGTGAGAGAGAGAGAGAGAGAGAGAGAGAGAGAGAGAGAGAGAGAGAGAGAGAGAGAGAGATTGAAAGTGTGAGGTTACCTTTATTTCCTGCCCTAGTCTAAGAGGGAGGTTTTCACCAGTCTGATGTTTCACTCTTATTAGACTGAGTGTGTGTGTCAGGTTAACTGTTAATGTGATGGGACCAGTAGGGAAGGGATGAGGGGACTATTTTACATTCACTTTTATCAGCATGGGCCTGTACTATTGAGTATGTTAAAGAAGAAACAAAACATGGCCTTGTTGGAATCAATTTCGAGATAACTTTTTGACAGGGTTGCATACACATAGACTACAGTCAAATAAGTCTGCTCCATCATACATCACACACACATACACACACACACATGCAGATTTTGTTTACTTACTATCTCCTTTCCTGTGTAGAATGAGCGTCTTCAACTCTGAGAATGCCTCCACCCTGGAGAACGCCATGCAGCTGATGATCCAGACTTTCCACAAGTACTCTGGCAACGAGGGCGACAAGTACACCCTCAGCAAAGCGGAGCTCAAAGAGATGCTCACGACAGAGCTGGGCAACTACCTCGGGGTAAGTGACAGGACATAGGCTAGCCTCGCACTTTTATTGCGGTCATATGTTTGTTGTCTAACTTTGCTTGTAACACACGGTTTGCTTGATCCGTGACAGAACGCCCAGGATAAAGATGCCGTGGAAAAGGTAATGGGTGATTTGGACTCGAATAACGACGGCGAGGTCGACTTCACCGAGTTCATCATTCTCGTCGGGGCGCTTACCGTGGCCTGCAACGACTTCTTCCTGGAGTACCACCAAGACGACAAGAAACCAGCCAAGTCGGAGTAAACAACAACAAAATAATATCACCCATCTCACTCTATATGCTAAGACAACATGACCAGCTCGAAGAAGAGGGGGGAGAAGATGGAAAAAGGAAGAGAATGGCATGTGCGTCCAATATCAACACCAGATTTCACAACCATCCGATGATTTTTATCACAGGGGTTTTCAAATCAGGCTGGCATTGGCTGCGAGGTATGCCAACAGAAACGATGTAAGCTTCAATCACTGAAAAAACGAAATCTGATTTGTTTTAAGAATGAATGTTATAGGGAAGTTCCAGTGACGGTCATTGTTGAAATTGTTAATAATTTCTCTTTCATTCGTTTTTTTAAACCTATCTATTTGTTATTTCAAGAGATTTCTCTTCAAATAAATAAAATGTTTAAGCTCTAAGCAAATGTTTCATTTTCATGTTTTTAAAGGTCCCATATTATGAAAAATCACTTTTTATGGCTTTTGAATGTGTTTCTTGGGGGATGATCTGATATCACCAAGTAATTACCGTTAAGAGTCCAGGATCAATGTCAAACTTCTTGCCCTGGATCAACAGGTTAGGTTTAGGGTTAGGTTTAAGGTTAGGGTTAGGGTTAGGGTTAAACTACATTGATCCAGGACAAACAAGTTTAACATTGATCCTGGACTCTTAATTACTTGGTGATATCAGATGTTGCCTTCCTGGGTCTATACTGCCTGTACACACACTTTAAGTTTGTTAAAAAGCCTCAATTGTTAAAATAGACAATTTACACTGTTAGTAACTGTTCAGCTACTTAAACCAACTGCATAGAATTTTCCTAACTATGTATGTCACAGGGTAAGGTGGCTAGGGTCCCACAACATTGGCAGCCACGTAAGCAGCTGAGGGCAATGAGAATGTATAATTGCCATAAAAAGAGAGAGAAGTTGGCAGGCACTTTGCAGTTGAGAACAATGAAAATGATCATTTGACTAATTAGGGGTGGTCTGTCATAGGCTACAGGGGAAATACTCAATGTGTTGGCTGCAGGTGTCTAGTTACCTGGTGCACGCCCCTATGAGAAACAGAGAGAACTTTTTTAGAGTTAAAAAAGTTAGCTTGGAAAAAGCATAATATGAGACCTTTAAAATGTAGGCCTGCTAGACCTTTGTTTGTTTGAGCACTAGATGGCGGTGTTGAGCTATTGAACGTCAGCTACACTTCCAATGCTGAGGTGTCTTCCCTAAACGAGAGTTCCTGCCTTGGCCTATTACCTCTTATAAAATGTTTGTTGAAGTGGAACAGTGGAATACTGTTTTAATGTAAACATTGTAAGGATATTAAATCTGTTTTGCTCACTTGTGATGGTCCCACTAGTCTTGTAGCCTTGTCACCTAGACTAGAGGTATCCGAACATGAGTTCATGGTGTGCATTTGATCTCAAACAAGAATACCCAACCGAGGCAGCATTGTCAAGGCATGGCATGCAGTTTAACACAGAAAAAGAAACAGCAAGTGATATTGATATTCTCTACTCTTTATTTGATTGGCTAAGCAGTGGTGAGGGCAGAGTTAAAAGGGGGGGGGGGGCATGTCCGTCCTTTTATTGTCTAATGTTAGTCACAGTCAAAAGACAGGAAAGATTACAGGAGAAGAGGAGGATGAGAAAAGAGAGGGATGAAGAAGACGGATTATTAGAGGATGTAGTAGTGTACTCTCAGAAAGCTTGTCTTAATATTGGGTGAACAAAAAAGGCGGGTTCTCTGCATCCCACACACCCTAACTCACCCCATACAACACTGGCTGTGGCTGGCCTAGGCCTGCTGTAGCCTGACATAGCCCGACCATAATACTGCTGTTCATCCGTATTCATGGTTCTTTAACCTGACATAGCCCGACCATAATACTGCTGTTCATCCGTATTCATGGTCTGGAGGTTCTTTAACCTGACGCGATTATACTGCGGGGGGGGGGGGGGCATTCACCTCTGGTTTGAAACGATAGGACAGCTCGTCTAATCAGCTTCGCTTATTGGCCGATAGACTCTCTATGATGTAAACACGCCCCAGAGGACCGTGCCCAGACCATGATACGTATGAACATTCGTATTAGGGGCTATGGGCTATGTCAGGCTAGGCCTACTGCATGCCAAGCTACTCAACAAGACAATTTACTTCCCCCACATAAACTGGTATTTCATGCAAGGTTTGACTGGAGAGCTGCCAGCCTAATCTGGTAAACAGAAGTCTTTCTGCAAACTCTGGATAGGCATAATATGTTTACTTTGAGCTTGGTGTAAACAGCAACTTTAAACCTATTGGCTCTGCCTTCAATTCCCTTTTTATTTTTGTTGCCTGGAAATACAGTGAAAAGAAATCCTCAAAGCAAACCAGAACCTTTGGAGAGTTACCTGACTAGTGCTTAGCAATATACAATATTGAGTAGGCTATAGCCTAGCCGCTAGCCACGGCTCACAATAGTCTCTGAAGTGGCCTGTGTACGGTAGTGGGAATAATGTGATGGTTGACTGCACCGACGGTCCGGAAGAGTCAATGAAGCACTGTCTTACTGCATTCACAAGATTGTGCCTACAGAGGGCCCAACGTCTACTCAGCCATCTACGTGTTGTTTCTCAGTCTCAGCCGCAATATTTATTTGTAAGCCTCTGCCCGTGCTTGAGTGGGTGTGGCCTCTGGACCTGTTGCCTTTCCAAGGAGGAGGTGTTACATCAAACTTATTATTTACTGGGACTTGTGTCACATCAACTCCTAATAGTGAATATCTAGGCCTAGTATTTTCTTTCACTTTCCTTTTCAGGCTAACTGATTAGCAATAACAAATGTGTCTGTCTGTTTAGCACTAGCAATAACATTAGCGTCAAAGCCTTCACCTCTGACCTTCCACTGCTCCAGGAGACACATGTAGCCTACTTTGTGGGACAACACAGAATGGCAAGAAAAGGTTTAAAGGTCTGCAGATGAGAATTTCTGAAAAAACAGATCAGACTGGGCACAGGAAAGAGAAAGGGAAAGAGCAAGAGAAAGGTGAGCAAGTACACGAAAGGGACGGGAGGAGAGAACCAGAGTCGACAGTCTGCTGTGTCAGAGCAGAGGGTAGCAAAATCACTGACATCCAATATACTTTCATTGCATAACAAGCTTAGACCAGGTAGGCTACATTGTACATTTTTCAAAAGGAAAAGGTAATATTTGTTTGTTTATGCACACCTGGACTACCTGAATTGAGTAAAAATGGACTTTGATTGATGAGACCTAATTGAAAAGTGAAATTGTGAGAGGGGTGGAGGTGAGATTGTGGGATGAAGGGATAGAATTGTCAGTCCCTACATAACACTGTACTGTCACTATGGCAACTGTCTTTCCCATGGTCCCCCGTTACCTTACATACTCAAGCAAACAACAGTAGGCTACATGGATGTCAAAATGAATGTGTGTGTGTGTGTGTGTGTGTGTGTGTGTGTGTGTAAGGGGGTGCTATTTGTGTGTAATGTGAGGACATGAAGACACACACACACACACACACACTGCCACTGCTAAATTGGAGAATCCAAAGAGAAGAGAGAGTGAGATGGGAGGAGGAGAGGAACAGAGGAGGGAGGAGGAGAGGAAAAGGAAAGAAGAGAGAGTGAGATGGGAG
>JAODXP020000023.1:9650105-9652605 GCA_027497455.2 Sardinella longiceps | reverse complement strand
GAAGGCGCGATAAACTGAGCATGAAGAAAATAGCGTCAAAAACCTTGACAAAAGCCACAGTGCTGAAGCGTTGGTTAAATGAAGAAGATGAATGTGTGCGCTATATACAAGTTCAACAGTCCCAACGTTTAGCAACTTATTCCAATGAGTGATGGATGTAACATTTTGAACCGCTTTGCCATGGTTGCCATTCAGTCTAATAGGTGACAAATCTAATGCTTTGTCTTCTTGAACTTGAGGCTGCACAGCGTTTCAGCAACTACTGGGCGTTTAGATTTAGTGTCAAAAGCAAAAAAAAAAAAACAAGACAAACGAGAAACATCTTCCGGTTGTCAGCCCTCCACGCCGCAGCTCAGCAGATGGAGTCAGTGGACTGAAGAGATCTGATTGGCCAACTCTGTTAAGCTCACGGAGGGTTTGCGGCGATAGTCAGCATTCGTCCACACACACACACACACACACACACACACACACACACACACACACACACACACCCCCCCCCCCCCCCCCAACACACACACACACTCCCCCCCAGAGGAAGGGTATAGCTCGGGCTTGATAGCAGCTGTATATTTAACAAGGTGTAAATATTTGAAGAGCAGAGTTGCAAAATGCCTCTTGACTCTACTGAGCTGAGCTGAGCTGTGGTCAGTTTTTAATGGGCTCCTATCCTCCTAGTCTTTTATGGCCTTTTATTTTGACAGCAATCGGAGCGGCTTTAAAGAGGCGGGGCAGGGTAAGGTAACGCCAGAGGAGCGGGACGAGGTGAGGGCGTCTCGTTTCACATGGTCAAGGCCATACCAGACAGTCACACACACACACACACACACACACACACACGCACACACACACACACACACACACACACAGACGCACACACACACACACACACACACACACACACACACACACACACACACACACACACACACACACACACACACACACAGAGAGAGAGAGAGAGAGAGAGAGAGAGAGAGAGAGAGAGAGAGAGAGAGAGAGAGAGAAGGATGGAGCTCAAATCCCTCTCAGCCTTAGATCAGCTTTTACTTTACTGATGAAAATGTAAATACTTTAGTCATCCTCATATGGATGAAGTGAATGAACATCTTTAATTATGCACAAATGAATGAATCTGAAGAAATGTGGATAATTAAATTGTAATCTGATTGAGATAGCCCTAAGGTTATATAAATAAAATTAGTATATAAAATTAATTCAGTAGTAAAGCAAATTAAAAAAAAATACTTCATGCATTATTACGTAACTCTCAATGATGTCACTAATTGTGCATTACTGTATTATTTACAATTTGTGACCATTATTACAATCATTATTATATTATTATATTATTACTATTATTACTATTATTTACAATGGCATTATATCTGTGCTGATAATAACATTGTTGACAATATGGATAAAAAATGTGTGTGGTGCTTTGTGTGTAATCAGAGGCAAAGGAATGTTGGGCTCTGAGGTGTGTGAAAGCAAATCAGTGTGAAGAGAAACAAACCGAAATGGATATGTGTGTGTGTGTGTGTGTGTGTGTGTGTGTGTGTGTGTGTGTGTGTGTGTGTGTGTAGTGTGTAGTGTATGTGTGCGTGTGTGTGTGTGTGTGTGTGTGTGTGTGTGTGTGTTTGTCTGTGTGTGTGGCTTTGGCACCTCTGCTCTAGCCTGAGGTGACAAGACATGGGAAAGAAAGAGAGGGAGTGTGTGTGTGTGTGTATGTATGAGAAAGAGAGAGAGAGAGAGAGAAAGAAAGTGTGTGTGTGTGTGTGTATGAGAGAGAGAGAGAGAGAGAGAGAGAGAGAGAGAGAGAGAGAGAGAGAGAGAGAGAGAGAGAGAATGTGTGTGTGTGTTGGGCGGGCGGGCGATGACTCACACTGCGGTCGTCGTCCTCACTCTTCATGTGGTTGGCGATGAAGCGAACGCCATCCACCGCCTCCTCCAGTCCCGGGCAGGCCTGGCCCAGCAGAGCCTGAGTGAGGGCGGCCGCGGCCGGAGGCTGCTTGCCCCGCGTGAGTGCAGACGTCTGCAGAGACACAGCGCTAACCCCTCCCCCTGCGCTAACCCCTCCCCCTCCTCCTCCTCCCTCTCGGCTGCCGGCCCCCTCCCTTAGTCCGTTCACCCCGTCTGGAGACTCCCCAGCCCCCCCAACCCCCACCCCAACCCCTCCGCTCATCTCGCCCCCAAACTGCTTAACGGAGGCGTGGTTAACGTAGCAGGTACACGCCTCACTGTTGCTGTCCTTCCCGAACCCTCCTCCTCCTCCTCCTCCTCCTGTCGTCGTGGCAGATGACCCACCCGTCGCCATGGTGACTGCTCCCCCTCCCACTTCCCCTCCCACTTCTCCTGCCCCTCCCCCTCCTCCTCCGTTCCCACCAATCCCAAAGCCGAGCCCCGCCAGGATCCCCAGGCCCCGCCCTGCCACCGACCCGGCGGCCGCAGCCTGGCGTCTCTCGTTGGCATGGCGACGGTGGCGAAGCTTCTGGCGCTC
>JAODXP020000023.1:9637605-9640105 GCA_027497455.2 Sardinella longiceps | reverse complement strand
CTTGTCACATACATAGACCACACAAGCACAGAGAATGACCTATAGTTTGAAACAGACTACACAAGCACAGAGAATGACCTACGCTTGTCACATACATAGACCACACAAGCACAGAGAATGACCTATGCTTGTCACATACATAGACCACACAAGCACAGAGAATGACCTACGCTACGCTTGTCACATACATAGACCACACAAGCACAGAGAATGACCTATAGTTTGAAACAGACTACACAAGCACAGAGAATGACCTACGCTTGTCACATACATTGACCATACAAGCACAGAGAATGACCTATGCTTGCCACAAACACAGACTCTATACAAGCACAGAGAAAGACCTATATGCTTGCCACAAACACAGACACCCGCTCTACAGAGAAGTACTGTATGTTTTCCACAAACACAGGGAGAAACTGTGTTCATTTATGAGAGGGGAGGAATGAGGTTCCCAGGGGTGGAGAGAGGGAGAGAGGGAGAGAGGGTGAGAGAGAGAGAGAGAGGGTGGAGAGAGAGAGAGGGTGAGAGAGGGAGAGGGTGAGAGAGAGAGAGGGTGAGAGAGAGAGGGTGAGAGAGGGAGAGGGTGAGAGAGAGAGAGAGGGTGAGAGAGGGAGAGGGTGAGAGAGAGAGAGAGGGTGAGAGATGGAGTGGGTGAGAAAGACACATAAATGGACCCACTGCAGTAAATCACCATAATAAATATAGTCAGAGCCGAGGACTGTGGATCTGCACAGAAAACAAGGCAGGTTACTGCACCTGAAGGATACAGTAAGAGGACCCCTAACTCCAGAAATACTCAAACTTTTACTGCTTTAGTTATTGGTGTAGAGTGTTATTTCCATATACTGTCAGTCATCTGTCAGCCAATACCTTTTTGTCCCCCAGTGGGACAACAGTGAGAAGCACACAGGAGATACACAGTAATACAAATACTCATAGTATAATAAATATCATCCTGAACAGCTTAGTAATAAATAATGTACAAACAGTAAGAAAAGACTCTCTTATACTCAGTTCTAAACAATAACAATAAAAAGATGGCATATGCTACAGTATATAAGGATAATCCACCCTAATGGGTAAACTCAGTGGTTAAAGTGGGATTTGGGAGGAGGGGGAACTCTCATATTTTATGTCGGCACAAACAAAGAAAAATGTATAGAAGAAGAATGGGATGATATTGTTAATTTCTCTGAGGTGCCGGTACTGCGTACTCCTGGTGTTTGAACAATACTGTAGTCAACAGAATACATAAAGGAGTGTTTGTGTCTGTTTGTGTCAGCAGGTGGGCGTCTGTGAGAGCAGTGGACCTGATGGGAGGCTAGTAGACATGCACTGACACTGTTGATGAGGATGAGAGCAGACAGACAAGATGGAGTTGGCTTTCTTACTGTAATCTAAGCAGCCGTTGGCTGTAAAGATCCTGTAGAGTTTCCTGTGCAGATTTCACTCATTTTACTACTACAGTAACACTGACAGCCTTGTTTGGGAGATTTCTCTCTTTTATCCTCAATGATTTCATTTTAAACCAACAAATAAAGGTAGGTAATGAAGTGTAATACTGTAACAGACTTGCAGTAAGAACGTAAGAATGATGAAACGTAATCATCAAGGTAGAGTCAATCTGGTCACAATATGGATGGATGGATGGATGGACAAAGATTGGATAGATAGACAGATAGATAGATAGATAGATAGATAGATAGATAGATAGATAGATAGATAGATAGATAGATAGACAGATAGATAGACAGATAGATAGATAGATAGATAGATAGATAGATAGATAGATAGATAGATAGATAGATAGATAGATAGATAGATAGATAGATAGATAGATAGATAGATAGATAGATAGATAGATAGATACGTAGATAGATAGATACGGTCTAGGTATGATGGTGCTGCTGTATCTCACCACGCTGATAAGCTGAGCCAATGACAGCATGAACTGCACGGTCACCAGTTCAGAGCCATTGGTGGCTGGTCGGATCAATTTGTTGTAGTGGGCGGGGTTTAGCAGGTGCTCCACCAATCGTTCCTCTGTGTCTGCCCCAAGACTGTCTGCCAAGACAAACATAAAAAAGTGATTGGTTAGGCTGATATTGATACAAAAACACCATAGATTCAGTTCGACAATAGCCTGACATACCCCGTCCATAATACTACTGTTCATCCGTATTCATGGTCTGGAGACAGTCTTCTAGGGAGGGTTTAGTCTGTTAACAAACAGCCAACCAATCAGTGAGGCTGATTGGGAGAGCTGGCCAATCATTTCAAACCAGATCTGAGTGCCCTCCCTCCGCCCTATAATCGCTTCAGGTTAAAGAACCTCCAGACCATGAATACGGATGAACAGTAGTATTATGGGCTATGGGCTATGTCAGGCTAGTTCGGCACCACTCATACAGTTGCATTTTTCACTTGCTTAAGCACATTAGAAAACATGCAAATAACACAAAACTTTACACAAACCGCCCCTGAGACCTTACTGATG
>JAODXP020000023.1:9615105-9622605 GCA_027497455.2 Sardinella longiceps | reverse complement strand
TAATAATAATAATAATAATAATAATAATAATAATAATAATGTTATCCAATATTACCATCACTATCATCTCTATCAAGGAGAGAGATTAAAGAGAGGCACTACTCAGAAAAACACTCCATTCCCAATACTATATGGAAAAAGATGACACACAGTTCAGTTGCATTTTGGACAAAAAGGGGTTGTGATTGAAGTCCCTTGGGCAGAAGCATTGGACATGTTGAGCCAGCTACATAAGCTACTCTTCAGTGTGTTCAGTTGCTAGTGAGCAACGGGGCTCTGTGTGTGTGTGTGTGTGTGTGTGTGTGTGTGTGTGTGTGTGTGTGTCTGTCTGTCTGTCCGTCTGCAGTGCTGTTCTGTGTGTTAGCTGGCACAGGGGAAGATGCTGCAGTTGGTATTGACACTTTTGCAAATGAATATTAGCCTAGAAATCTCAACGTGCCCTTGCGGCGGCAAATACCTTTGCTCAGCCAGTACGTCTAGTAGCAAGCCAAAGGGAATTTGATTGGATGACGCTGTTGGCGACATCTAATCACAACACTCTATGTGTTTAGGGCGGGCTTCGCCGAACACAACAGCCTTTTCAATTGGTGTTTACATTTTGTTTGTTCCTCTGATTGGCCATAGGCTATCCTGTTGCGTCCAGAAGTAGTTTGAAAGATAACAGCCTTGTTCCGCCCACGATTGAGTTCGGTTTATCTCTCGATGCCAGACTATACATTTCAATGATATAGGATGGCCTGCCAGGCTAAATGAATATCTGATTGAACACAAACATTAAAGGGGAAGTCTGGGGAGTCTAACATAGGGCTGATCTGATCTGTGTCAAACATTGTTAACATAATGGGGAAAGGGGAAAATGAAGTTTCCTTGCCCTTATGATTTACAATCAGCAGTCGTTGATTTCACTAAACTTCGGTCTATTTTGTTGAGCAATTTTTCTGTTCTTCTACCACCAGTGGCACTCAGTGATCTCGAGCAACAGGGTTATGGATTAGTGTCTATCTTATCTTTCATCTTTCATTGAGTGTAATGAATAGATTTATTTTACCAACCAAATAGAGAGGTGATGTATCATCTTATCTGGGAAGCAGATAGCAGATAGAGAGAGAGAGAGAGAGAGAGAGAGAGAGAGAGAGAGAGAGAGAGAGAGAGAGAGAAAGAGCAAATTATCTGTTGATTTCTGCGTACTAAAAACATGCATACGTGTCTGAATTGTGGGTAGAAAATTCTACCCATATTTGCATCAGACAGCAAATGTAGTTTGTGCAGTATGGATTAAAATAAAACTCAGATTGCTGGTGTTTTAATGCTGAGGGAAAAGAAGGAGAGAGGAGAGGAAGAGGAGAGAGGAAGGCCCACAGTGGGAGAGATGGGAGAGATGGGGTGGGGCGGCTGCGCCAGTCCGATAGCCTGGGAGAAGAGGGCGGCGGAGGAGGAGGATGGGATTAGTGCCTATCGGTGGTCCCCGGGCCCTTGGTCAGCGGACGACCCCTGCTAGACCTCTGCCCGTTCATCCATCACTTCACTGGGTCGGCTTTTTCCTGCTTCCCTCTCTGCCTCCAGCTAATTAGTGGGCCTCCGCCTATGGGAGCTAAACACACTAACAGAGGGGAACTAACTAAGCTGAAATGACTGAAAACAAGGTGTGTTTATTGTAGTGCATATGTGTGTGTGTGTGTGTGTGTGTGTGTGTGTGTGTGTGTGTGACAGAGAGAGAGAGAGAGAGAGAGAGAGAGAGAGAGAGAGAGAGAGAGAGAGTGAGTGTGTGAGTGTGTGTGTGTGTGTGTGTGTGTGCACCTAGAAAAATTAATTTAGGTTCAGGGTATGTGTGTGTGACAAAAGTATTTGTGTGAGTCTGTGGCCTTACTGTTTCTCTTGCTTTCACATCAATCCAAGGGCTCGTGAAGCCGGGCAGGGGCAGCTGAGCCGACGAGGCTCGACCATACATCAGCCAGCCCGTTAGTAGCACTGACAATGTGACAGAGCACCACCAGCGCCATACACACTTCCGATCATCACACGCCCCCGCTAGCGTTCCCATCATAACGACAGCGTTTCATCACTCGCTTCTGGATGCGTAACAGCTCTCTCTCTCTCTCTCTCTCTCTCTCTCTCTCTCTCTCTCTCTCACACACACACACACACACACACACGCACGCACGCACCCGCGCGCGCGCACGCACACACACACGCACACACACACACACACACACACACACACACACACAGTATGTAACAGGCCAAACGGAGAACCTGGTCCGCGACACGTTTTTAACACATGAATGCACACGTTCTACCAATGGCCACTCCAAGAACCTGCCGGTTTCTGCGGCACATCGGAGGAGCAAGCCTGAGACGCACTCACGCGGGTTACACCTGACCGCTGCCTTTGTGCGGGGACAGAGTGGAGAGAAAGGCGCTTATGTCATACTGCAAATGCGTGGTGAGACAGCACCGAGTATGCCCCCCCCTCTCCATATCTTCCCGCACAAATACACGCGCTCTGTATGGCTAGCGGTTCTTTATTCAGTCGAGTTAAATGTGCATAGCGCAACCGATCGACTGAGCAAGAATAATAATAAGCAACTCGAGGCATCCATCTTCTCTCTTTCATCTTCGTTCCTCTTGTATACAATCGTTCTCTCTCTCACGCACTCACATACAAAGACCTGCATACATATTTTTAGAGACCTTCTACACAGTCAAGAGACACACACACACACACACACACACACACACACGGCGCGCACTCCAAAATACCAAGAGCTAACTTACTTTTGACGATGGCGAGGAGGGAGAGGAGCATCCACAATGCCATCTCTGCGATGGGTGCCCAGCATTAGCCAACGGGAGATTATTTCTAGGCCGTCTCAGAATGTCCAACACGCTGTTTTGTGTGTGAGAGAGTGTCTGTGTGTATGTGCATGTGTGTGTGTGCGTGTTCAAATGTTTGTGTGAGTGCCTGTGTGTGCACGCGCGCTTGTGATTGTGTGGGTATAGAGGTGGACATGCAAACGCCTCCTGAAAGCACCATGCAGTCTTTCTCTCTGTCTCCCTCTCGATGATGTCCGTTATTCCTTGCCTGACATTGTTGCGTTATTTCTTCCGTATTGAAAAGTGCATGAATACAATTCGCTTTTTTTTCTCCTCCCGCGGTCTACGGAGACAGTCCTATGTGAGCGCAGGTAGACCGTTGGGCGGTTCGTGATGATGAGCAGCGCGATGCAAAGAGCCACCGGAGAACGGGTGGGGGCGGGGAAGAAGGGAGGACGCGGGGAGACATACCTCAGAATATCCCTCTTCCGCTAGCTTCAACTCACTTAGTAACATTTCATACGTCTCTCTCTCTCTCTCTCTCTGTGTGTGTGTGTGTGTGTGTGTGAGAGAGAGAGAGAGAGAGAGAGAGAGAGAGAGGAGAAGTCAAGAGCAAGAGAAAGAGAGAGGAGGGGGGAAAGAGTGTGCTGATGTGTCCATTACAAGGTCACAATATGCAATAGGCACTTGCAGACACTTGTGGCTAGATGCAGTGTCTCTAATATGATTCCAGCTGAAATCTGTCCAAGAGGAATTTGGGCTCTCATAGACCACACCTGCTTCCCTAAGCCCCCTCATCACCGCAGATGAACATCGAAACAGGTAGCAGGACTAGGGGAGAGGGAGATGAATCTGACTAAACAATTATGTGTGTTTTGCACTCTTGGAAAATGCTATATAGTTCCATTCAAAGACTTAGATTGGACTTATGCACAGGTAGTCATGAACCACATCTCTCTCTCTCTCCTCTTTCTCTCTCTCTCTCTCTGTCCTTACATGTTTAACACTCTTCCAGACACTTTTCACCCCCCCCCCCTCTCTCTCTCTCTCCCTCCTCCTCTCTCTCTGTCCTTCCGGCTGAAAAGATCTATTTCTGTGTACGCTCTAGGGGTTTGCATATAGGTGACCCCTACTCTACCTCTTTAATGTCAGTGACAGCTGACAGCAGAGCGGGAGGAAGAGGAGGAGGAGGAGGAGGGGACGTATGGGGGGAGCGACTGAAACAGAGCCAACGAAAGAAAGAGAGAGTGAGTGAGCGAGCTCGAGATGGATGGCAGCAGGGTCATTAAAAGGATAGATAGATGGATGGATAGATAGATGGATGGATGGATGGATACATTAGATATGGGAGGAGAGGAGGAGAGGAAACGGGAGATCTCCTCGCTTTCGCTGGCTGCGGCGTCTCGTCATGACGGAGGTCCTCTTACGTAAAGTGCCCCTGCAGAAGTGTGTGAAGACCGAAGCAACAGTAGAGGGAACTACGTGAGAGAGGAGGGGGAGGGTGTGTGTGTGTGTGTGTGTGAGGGGGGGGGGGTCTGACAGACTGCAGAGAGCTTTGAGGAATCCTTTGTGAGCACAGAGGAATACTTAACACACACACACACACACACACACACACACACACACACACACACACACGCGCACACGCACACACACAAACACAAACACACACACGGATGGAACACAACACACACATTCACATACACACACACAGTTTCACACAAACAGTGTCACACACACAGTGTCACACACACACACTCACACATACACACACACAGTTTCACACGTGCGCGGATGCAGCACAACACACACAAACACACACACACACACGCACATACTGCAGTCTGGGCCGTCGAGTCGCATCAGGAGTCGTGACTGAGGTACAAGAGAAAACGAGGGAATGTGAAAAAGAGAAGAAAGGAAAGAAGATGGAGGGATGAAACAGATTCTGAGGGAAGAGGAGGTGTGAAAAAAATAAAGTGAATTTTTGAAGGAGTGGTGATAACAACAAAATGAAATGGGGATTTAGAGGGCTGCATAGAGAGAGAGAGAGAGAGAGAGAGAGAGAGAGAGAGAGAGAGAGAGAGAGATTAGGTAGAGGTGGAGTGAACAGTGGATGCTGAGGGACAGGAGGGGGAGATTGAGGACGTGCTGCCCAGCACTGGTAAGCACGGAGGCAGCAGAAAGAAAACGACAGGAAAGACAAAAATTACTTGTTTCACCCACTCTCTCTCTCTCTCTCTCTCTCTCTCCCCCTATTCACCCCTCTTTAATATAATCCCAATTCTTTTTTTTAATTTATAGTTTATCTGTGTTTTCCATGCCAGAGGATAAAACATACAGAAACAAAAAACAAAGCAGACAAACACCATAATAAGAAAACTATACAAACAGGGAGAACATACACATATAATACTATCAATAAAGTCAATTAGAATCTTATTTCTGTGTAGAGTTTCAAATTAGGCCTTGATACCTAACTCTTCTCAAGTTACACCTTATAGTTTCCCCTTTTTCTGACCATTTTGATGTTTTGAAAGCTTTCCTTTTTCTATATTTTTGGTGTAAATCAAGCCTCTAATATTTAGGACTTATTGCTTTCCCAGCAGCCTGTCTGTGGAGGGGACTGTGAGTGAATGGCGCTATCTAAATAACCTTGTTGCCTTGCCTGATTATTTCTCCTGATGAGTTTAGCTGCAGTGGCCCTCTCCGTCATTTACACTGTCTGCTGTCATCAATCTCCTCCTGTTTTCATCTTAACTGCTGTCCCTCGTTTCCGCATTTGTCTTCCCTCTTTACTTCCCACTTCCCCTCTCTCTCTTTCTCATCCCTCTCTCGCATCCCTCCATCTCTCTCTCCCTCTCTCTTTGTGCTGAATGAGTTGACCTGACAGTGGTGCTTATGCGCTCTGAGTGCTTGGAGTCTCTCTCTCAATTATTTAGAGAATGGGAGCCCCCCAAGTGCCTCCCCCCTCCTTACACACACACACACACACACACACACACACACACACACGCTCATCCTCTTCCTCTCTGCCAGCCCCTCTCTTTTCTCCCCACCTCTCTCTCCTTCTCTCTCTCTCTTTCTCTCCCACTCACTCATTTACACACACACACACACACACACATCCTCTTCCTCTCTGTCAGCCCTTCTCTTTTCACTTTCTCACTCACTCACTCATTCACACACACACACACACACACACACACACACACACACACACACACACACACACACACAGTGGTAGGCCTGTTATTTCTACCCTCCTGTGACTGGCACACTGACTGCAGTCAGATGGGGGTCCACTGCACCAGAGCAGAGCAGACAAAGCTGAGTTATGACACTCACTCTCTCTCTCTCTCTCTCCCTCTCTCTGCAGGCAGGCAGGCAGCATCGCTGAGTGACTGAGTGAGTGACTGAGCGACTGTCAGCAGCCGCTGGTATCGTCCTGCCTGTCCGTGGCAGACGGTCGGTCGCTGCTGCTCACCGCTACCACTATACCGATACTGTACGGGCGTAACGCTCTGCTCTGCTCTGATGGGCACTAACCCAAAGAGAGAGAGAGAGACATCAGGAGTGGGCGGGATCACTGTCTGTCTGTCTGTCTGTCTGTCTGTCTGTCAGCACAGGACGTAACAAGGGAGGAAACGATGTCTGACAGACAGACAGAGCGACGCAAAGCGCTGATAATGGGATGGGGACATGATGCTCTGAACAAGGAGATTGATGGATTGAAAGAGACGGAAAGATTGGTGTAGGCCTACACTACAGGGCATCGTAGTAAAGTTTCCACACACACACACACACACACACACACACACACACACGAAAATCTGTGAAGGATGGAACCACCTCAGCCTCTAGCCCATTTTGACCCAGAAAAGACGCTAAATACAGGTTTTCGTACAAATGAGAGAGAGAGAGAGAGAGCGAGAGAGAGAGAGAGAGAGAGAACAAGAGAGAGAACAAGAGAGTTGAGAAGGGTTCGTTGTGTAATGTTTTTACTTGGAAAGGGTCTGCAAGCAAAAAAGGTATTTTTGGAAACCTTCTGGAGTGTGTTTCTCTCTCACTATCCCTCTCTCTCTCTCTCTCTCTCTCACACACACACACACACACACACACACAGAGAGAGAGAGATAAGAGTGAGAGCGAGGGGTGGGGGCATTCTTGCATTCAGAAATTCTTTTTTTTTTTTTTTAAAGTAGTCTTGGCATCGTATCTGGTCAGACCTCTGTCACACACTTTTTTTCTGCAGCCTATCCAGGCTATCTCTCTGTTTTTCCCTCTTGCTGCTGCCCGCCCTCCCGCCCTCACAGGCTCTCTCCCTGAGGAGACGGCTCAATATCGCACTCACTAATCACCATGGCAACCTGGTAATCCCTTATCCAGCAGAAAAGTCTGACACACACACACACACACACACATACATAGCCTACAAATGAATACATGCGCAGAGGCGCACTGACATTACACATTTCTGTACTAGACACCGCACGCAAATTCCGACACGCTAGAGGACGCACATCCAGACAAATGATGCACATTATAGCCTACAATGTGTGTACACTATACAGTATTTACAGTGTGAAGGCGCTCAGTACTTGAAGAGGTTAAATGCATAGGCTACTTGCGTCATTGATTTAGACCTACACGCGTGCACATTTTCCTATGTTGTCTGCGTTTGTA
>JAODXP020000023.1:9607605-9610105 GCA_027497455.2 Sardinella longiceps | reverse complement strand
TAACTGTCAAATAACACTGGACTAAAAAGGGCATTATACTTTCCATTCGTTCTTCTATATTCCGTTAGATCTTCTGCTATTTGACATTGGCCACATAATGGACATATGACAGTATGAGATGTGAGAGTGTGTTAAACAATAGGTGCCACCAGACAAAATTTCGACGCAAGTACTGTAACCCACATCATAATCAACCCAACGCCCTGTTGTGAGAGGTTGCAGAGAAGTTGCTGACACCAACATAGACCAACAGTAGCAACAGTAGCCAAACAGTAGCTAACGCTAAGTGATGAAGGGCATTTCCGCCTCATTTTCCTGAGTCCTGTTCAGCTTTCATAAACTGTGACAGACTCACAACATCGGTTTGTATTGTCCAGAATTTTCTCATGCTTATTCCCATGACGGCAGCACCAAATTCTGGGCCCCATGCACAAGCAGTGACCATGGGTCCCCCTCACACATAAATTACATTTTTTACATAATATTCTAAAAAATTAAATTTGAGGGCCCTCCCCCCACTTAGGCCCCCGGTAACTCAGTCCCCCTTTTCCGACCACTACGACACCCCTGCTTATTCCTAATGACAGCGCTCAGTAAACTTGAACTACAGGGCAAAGGGTTGGCTGAGTCTGGACAATCCCTCTAATAATACTAAAAATAGAGATGATGTCATGATGAAGTAATGGCCGTGATATCTCTAGGGGGCGCTCTAGGGGTCAATAGGACTGAGATTACCACAAACATGTACAGTAGGCTATATGTATGTGTACACATGGCATGCAGTGTTATGTAATTAGAATGTCATGACAAATGAATAGGAGGCAGGAAAAAGGCACTTGCTGTGCGGAAGCCTCTACCTAAACTATCAAAGTGACTTAAGCTTGATGAATGTACAGTATATCAGATTGTCAAGATGGAATATTTATTTCATGGATGCAACAACAACCTTGGAAGTCTGTGTTTCCTGGGTATCAGAACTGCTATGCGTACGGTAATTGCTACATTTCACACAGCTTGATTTTTTTAAAAGTTTATTCAAGTCATCCCACAGAGTCTACTTTACCAGAACAAGTGCTATTAAATTACTTAAAAAAAATAGATTTATGAGTCAGCTTGAAGTATCCTCCAAATAGTTTCTGTTTATGGTTATCAAGGTAACTTATCATATGTTTGCATCTATAATGAATGCTTATCTCTATAGTTAACATAGATAAATTCTATATCACTCTGATTGGGGGAATGTTTGAGCTTCTAAAATGGGGGACAAGGTCTTCTCATATTTTACCAGGGACAGACAACCAAGATAGGGGGCTGTTCCCAGAAATTGGAGTCATCAGATTGGATATTTACTATAGCTATACTTGAAAATAACTTTAAAGTATGCTGGTCATGTACTGCAGTCCATGTGCACAAACAACTCTATAAGTGTGGACAAGCCAACAATGCCACACAGTGGTATGTTCTACTGTTTGTCCATATGCCTAATGTACATGTATACGTCAATGTCTGTCCCATTTGTCTTAAACCAATGTACATGTCTATGTGTTGTTTTGTAAGGATGTAAATCCTCTCTTTAATTGCAAACTTAGTTTACCCACGGGTTCCAATAAAGTAGCCTGAACCCTGTCATTTGCCTGGTCACTAACATTCCCTCGGTTTACTATTCGCTTCGTACGAGGGTCTGGGATTCTGCCAATTGAGAAATGATTGCTTGCTAGAGGTGTTTAAATTCATAAAGCTGGCAACAGACCTACCGACTTTCTCAGTCTTTTACGATTAGAACGCCAGTCTTTTACGATTAGTGAGCCAAACCTACAGACTCGATCTGGGACGATTGACGGTCGTTCATGAGCACAAACCTAACGATCGAGTTGTCGGCATTTTAATGTCATAATTGGTATCATAGCGACCTCAGAACGGACCGGTTAAGATCATATCAAACATGTTTGATTCAGTCGGACCCAGTCGTAATTGCGTCAACAATGGGAAGAATCGCATCGTTACAAATCTGTCACCCAAACACACATAACGATTCGAGCCACGACTGAAACTTGCGACTACTCATGATTACCCGTGACTACCCATGACTGGCCCGGACGTTCCATCGTATCAAAATCGGGGTTAAAAATCGGTAGGTCTGTTGCCAGCTTAAGACTGAGAGTTGACTGATTAGCCAGGATTTTATGCATCTTAAGTGAACAAAGTAGGAAGGCAATGACCAGCTACCTTCTCATTTACAGGTCACCCTTGACTTACTGTAGATTGGAGCTAATTGTGCTGTTTGTGGTTTAGCGTACCTGACAGCGCTCTGACGATCTGCTCTTTCCTCCACTCCCAGGGCAGTTCGTACTCAGCCTGGGGTCGCGGGTCACATTCGGGGCGGGTCAGCGGGATCCCCTCCAGAACCTCCTCGTACGGCACGTCGTAGATCTGGGGCGCTCCGCCCTCCTCCTCGCCCTTCAGCACCACACACACCTTCAGCAGGTCTCGCGAGCCACGC
>JAODXP020000023.1:9580105-9605105 GCA_027497455.2 Sardinella longiceps | reverse complement strand
TCATGGTGTGCATGAACGCAGAGATGTATGTTAGCAGGGTGTCAGTGTGTGTTGTGGTTGGGGCTGGACAGTGGAGCCAGAGGAGACAGGAAAGGGGAAATGGACGGGTGTAGTGTGAGGTTAGCTCTCATTGTGTTGGGTCTGAATCTGCTAGTGTGACTACTCTGCCACTCACACACAGCCCTACAATGTAGGAACCACTGGAGAGGGAAAGAGAGAGGAAGAGGGAGGGGAGAGAGAGAGAGAGAGAGAGTATCGCTGAAACAAAGACAGCCAGAAAGCTGGGACAGAGATATGATCTGTAACTTTCATAACAAAAAACTTTTTCCTCTGTTCACACAGACGATGGGTAATTGGATACTACCTGCGACTAGCTCATGTATAACTGACACTTTAACTATTAGAATGATGTACAGTCCCTGCTATTTATCTGAGCCTATCATGTGTCCTCATCAGGGTCCTATTAGAGCTGCAATATGACTCTCTTTGTGTCCATGTCAAGGGAAAAAGTGTTGTCGCAGAGAAATAGGAGGAAAGATTAAAAAAATTAAAGGTGTACACTGACAAGGTGTGCAATTGCCAAATGCTTTTCAAAATATAATTTTAAGAGACATTTTTCTTTCACAATTTAACAGACTATGTAGTATCTCACCGTTTCCGTCTTCAACGTTGCTTTTCCTTTCTCGCTGTCTGCCACTGAAGCATCTCCATTCCCAAAACTGGGCTTTTGGTTTTTGTCTTGTTTATCCACCTTGATCATCCTGTTGATGTAAGCACCTGCCAAACTCGATGTCTTGAGGGTTCTGTGATCTTCAAACCCCATATCAAACTTGGGGTTCTTCTTACCTTTCCCAATGAAGATTTCCCATATCTTTCCATCTTTCAGTGGACTTGCCCCTGGGCTTGGCTGGTTCCGTCCCAATTCAATTGCCGAATTTTTTCGATTCCTCCCAGAGAGCAATGAACCCATACCACCTCCATTGCTGCCATTCTCTGAATTTTTACGCACACTGCCCTTTCCCCCTGTACCGACTGTCACAATAGGTTTTGGCCGACCATGGGCACCTGATTCAGAGGCCGAACGAATTCGATCGGTCCCACTTTTCAAACTGGTGGGGAAATCTTTAAACCACTTTGCCATGGTTTATCAATTGGAACAATAAAATCTACAGGCTGCCAACTTTTCTGCGTCTCTCTCCATGCACTACACACACTACCTTCCAAAACTTTTCTTTCCAAGTCAAAGTCGAATTAATCGATTTAATTTGAAATTGAATACAATGGTCCTTGTGCACTTTCTTTACCTAATTAGAATGATTTATTATGTCCCCTTTACCCAAATTAATAAAATACTCAAAGCCACATTTTAAACTAGCAAGCGTATACAGGAGCGTGGTACATTAGCGCATAAATAAGGTAACTTAGTGTACTATATTTCATCCCATTCGTGTTTCTTTTATAACTCTCCTCTTCCCAACTTTCTTACCTATTTTTCATTTGCTATCTTTCCTGCTCCTTATTTTCGCAGCTATTCCCGCAGGATGAAGAGAAGTCTCTGCAGAGCGTAAACGCGGAAAAATTGGAAGTTTTTCTTCACTCTCACAAGAGATCCCATTCCCGGTGCGTCCAATCTGAGCAAAAGTCACTAAGCGGAGTGCTCGGGGGTCTCTGAGAACGCGCCTGTGCCTAGCTGGTGGGGGTGGCTTTTATCATCTGGGGTTAGGATGTGGGATTGAGCTGAAGACAGTAGGAAGGGAACAGAGATGGAGGAGCTAATGTAGGCTAGCTTTCTAGCCTATGTGATGAACTCAACATATAGGTCTAATTAACAACAAGCTAATGTTGCTTACGAGAAATGTTGAAACGTGGGTGCACGTCAAAGGTCTTTTCCCGCTTTCCTACATTACCCTGAACAGGCACATGTTCTTTCCTTATAACTATTTTACGCAGCGCCTAGAAAGCCTTTTGGTGTGCCCAATGCGTAAAGTTGTGAGAGGCTACTTATGTATGTTGTCAGTGCTGTCCATTGTACGTCTTTAAAATGTCTTCCTGAAGTAGGTACTGCACTTTAGGTTTACATTTATGTGCACTCCATGTTTAGCCTAGCCTATAGTTTAATTGAAACACCACTTGGTCCATTTGTGAAAAATGGTTTCGTCTCACTATTTAGTGTGAATAAAACACACTTGTGCTTCCTTCCTTGTAGCCAAAGCTAATTAATACATTTTATTACTGCATTTGCGTCTCAGAAAACGTCAATTATGAATCCTGGCTCGATAATACCCACATTCTCTCTGTGGGCCTGTTTGGTGTTATTGGCCCAAATAGCCAAGGCTACTGTAGGCCTATATGTGTATGGGTTCCTGAAAGACGGTGGTGCGTGCTCTGACTGTGCACCTTGTAATGGATGACCTTGTAGGCTACTTCATATGGACCATTGGTTTGGATATGCAATCGTCCTATGTGTTATGTCGGTAGCCTGCACGCAATGTTGACTTTTTCCATTCTGGACAGGTGCTGATAATCCATGGGGCAATTTGATAAAACATCAGCTGTAGCACAACCTAGTGGCAATGAGGGGAATCAACGTTCCTTTAAGTCTGGGTTCCCAAGAAAACTCAAATGGCTTCAACTCCCATTGAAAGCGTCAGAAATGTGGGTAGGTGGTAAGCAAAACAATTTTAGAAATACGCACAGCTAAGACAACCTACTGTAGGCTATCACTAATTTGACAACATCTTTTAATATATGTTTTGTACCAACCAATCATGATGTATATTTAACAATAATTTATGTCCATAAGGCACCTAAAGAAAGTCCAAAGGCTTACCAGATTTAGAAAATAAACCCTGTTGTTCAGATTTATTTTTTCCTCACTCATGATATTAGGCTACCTGGGATATTTCCATATTCTAAATATAACCCTAAATTAGTTTATAAAAGCGGAGTCTATGAATCTTTTTATTTGTCCCAGTTTCAAAGTCTGATGAAATTACGTCACGAGTACAGATTGACAGATTGGCCTGCAAAAGATACAATCGGTCTCTTGTTCCACCCACAAAGACACTTTTATCCAATGGTGTTATTCCCTCGAGCGGGACAGGGCGGGTCGAATAGTATCGGTCAAAAAGGTAACAGGTTGTCTACCACAGGACAGGGTTGTCTGCCTATCCGATCCACCACCACAATTTTGGATCTTAAATTACTAGAAGCTCCACAAATTGCAGGGAATTATACGGTCGGATGAAGGACAACAACCTGAAGATACTGAAAATTCCCTGAGAACCAAGAGACTGACAACATTGCCACAATAAAAGGTAGGATACTACTTTAGGAGGGAGGATGTTAAGTTAGCGTGTTAGCCCTAGTTTGTGACTAGTCTGATTATCTGGCGCCAGCTACATGATGTTAGCATTAGCTAATCAGCTAATAAACACTCCTCAATATTTGTTTGTAAACAACAAGGGAATCAACTTCGCCGTCTGATTAATGTCCACGTTGACGTGACATTTGAGAGGTAATTTTGCATAGCCTAATCCACAAAGATCAAAGTGCATAACGTTAAATGAGCAGTTCCTAGAAGAAGCATTTCTAAAATAATATCCTTACCTTACCTTACCCTAGTGTTGCTTTAGTTAGCCAGCCGTGGGTATTTCTGCATCGACGTGAGTTTGACTGGAGAAAATTAAATCAGTGTTTACACTCCATGCAGTCTTTGTGTATCTTTCGCCAACTCACTAACGTTACCACAGAATTGAAGGCTTGTGAGACGCAGGTGCACCACCTGTGGCTACACCACAGACCAATAGCATTTTGACGTTATAGTTGAACTGACGTTACGTTGCTAAAACTTGGAAGTTAAGTCTCGAATGACACTTCATTAAGCCACAATCTTTGCAATAATGATGAATGTTTGTGTTTAACGTTATCTGGTCAGATTTGTGTCATTTCCTCCAAGTCTTTCACCAAGTGTTGGGTACACACAGTCACTGTCATAAACCTGTTTTGTTGACATATTGTCTCATGAAGTTACTGCAATTTCTTGAAAGCCGATTTTCAGACGTCTTTACGGCTGGTTTCGGTTGGTATCATTTGTGTGATAACAGAATGAGTCATGAAGTAAAGAAACAAGCGAAGGCTGGAGTCATATATCCACTGTTGCGAGATCTTCTAAAGCTCTTAGTAAGATTATAAAAGCTTAATTTAAAAGTCACTTCACTGTCACATATGACTAAATGACTCATCTCTCAGTGTTCAAAGTCCTTTCAGTGCAGCGTGTTTACTTTACTTGAAATGCATGGACATGGTTGCATATTGTTTTCAGAGATAGATAGAGATCTAGAGTTGGCCTACTTTATTTTTAACCCGAAGGAAATGAAGGTGTCCTGTTGCATTTACACATTTTTTTGGAACTTGATAAATAACAATAAAAAGTTGCATAGTGTCTGTTCCCCACTAAACAAGGGCTTCTTTTCAGCCATGGTTATGGCATGTCGTTGACATAGGATAGAGAACGAATCTGCGCACTACAGTCAGAGATAACGATGTTTACGCGATCTACACACCTGCGCAATGCAGGTAAGATGTGAGATAGAGGAGGAAAGGATATGTACTGTGTGTAGCAACGCCTCAAGCCCAGGATGACAGCTGAGTGAGTGCTAATGGTTTGAGCTGGATTCCATTGCTTACAGGCAAACGATTGGATAACGATAGCTTTGCGTGTGAAAGAGTGTGTGTGTGGGAAAGAAGGAAACAGCATAAGAGTAAAGGGTGGCCTCAGTTTCCCTGTTTCTATGCTGGTAGATTACAGCACTTGTATCTGGCCTTTGTCATGGCAATTAATTATTTGTCTTTGGGTAGAAGGAGGGTTAGAACGTTGTTTGAGACAGAAATGAGAAGCACTCTTATCTTGGAAAGGTGGGAACAGAGTGGAGATAGTTTTGAAAAAGGTGAAGAGATGATTGTATAAATGTAATGTGCTAGGACATTGCAGCCCCCACCCACCCCCCTCCCTCCTCCCTAAACAAAAAGGTGTTTTGATGAAAATGGAAAGTAAACATTCTAGACACTGTGCATTACTTCAGGAGAATGCAGGCCAGTAATTTGATTGGCTTGAATTAAAAAGTCAGCTGCCTTTTGAAGCTGCCTTTTAAATCAGTTTTCAGTTCAGGTTCGAGGTTTTAACAGGAGGTGTGTGTGTGTGTGTGTGTGTGTGTGTGTGTGTTAGAGAGAGGACTGGAGTCAAATCATGAGGAGCTGAGTAAGGTGGATATAAGGTGGTGCATATAACACACACACACACACACACACACACACAATGACACAATCTTTATCACACACATGCATCTACTACACACACATCCTTCACACAATGCTAGACTGCATAGTGAAGGTTCCCCTCCTAATTCTATTTAACTTTCCACCACTGAGACTGAAACTGCCTCAATTCAATTTACCACAAGCAAATTGAATTTGCCCCAGAGAGCTAAGACCAGAGGCAGGGAGCGCTGTCGAGCACTAGGACCCTGCAGACAATACTCTCACACACATACTCTCTCTCTCTCTCTCTCTCTCTCTCTCACTCACCCTCACACTCACACACACACACACACACACACACACACACACACAAACTCTGGTATGGGTGTGGTCAAGTTGAAGGGTCCATCATGTAGCAGCCTACCTCAAGCCCATTGAGACGATCGCAGTGTTAAGGGAAGTTACACTAGTCACAGTTGCCTGACATGAGGGTTAGCCTTAAGCTATCATATATTAGCATAATTCATTTAAATATTCATACTACTAATGTTTGATTTGAATTTTCAGTGGGCTGCTTTTCCATGCTGAATTAATGCATAAAAGAGGCACCTCATTGAACAGACTGAGATGTTTGTTCCTGTTCTCGTTCCTCAAGGTGATTTTATAACGAGGTCCTCGGAAGTGAACTGTTGTCATTAGCGCCATTGTGGTGTTCCTGCTTACTTGATGAGGCTAGTTGTGAAGAAAAGAGGTGGGTGTACTCGGTGCATACAGAGCAGTCATGTTTTAGAGTACGTCAGGTTGAGGAAAAGAGGAAAAGGAATGTTTGAAAAAATCTCCAAAAAGAAATAATTTGGCAGAGAGAGAGAGACAGAGACAGACGTGGAAGAGAGTGAGCGCCTAATTAAAACGTTACCCTAAGAAGGACAAGGTTGATGTGTGCAATTGTTTTATGTTGGAGGCCTGAGCAGAGAGGAGAGAGGAGGCTGCCTGACCGAGAGACTGGCTGAGTGGAGGGAGGGAGGGAGAGAGAAACAGAAGGCGAAGGAGAGAGAGAGAGGCAAAGAGAGAGGGAGGGAGAGAGAGAGAGAGAGAGAGAGAGACATGGGGCTGAGCGGGGGAGAGAGAGAGAGAGAGAGAGAGAGAGAGAGAGAAGAGAGAGAGAGAGAGACAAGAGAGAAAGAGAGAGAGAGAGAGAGAGAGAGAGAGAGAGAGAGAGAGAGAGAGAGAGAGAGAGAGAGAGAGGCAGGCTTGGGGCTGAGGGGCAGCGTTCTCAGCATAGCTGCCCTGGTTTTCTGCCCCACTTCACTCAGATAATGGGATGGTAAGGGGGCTGTCTGACACCCCCATACGCCCACACACACACACACACACACACACACACATGCACATTCATCCCAAATGTTCGCCATTCATCCCTAGCCTCCCATTCAAGCTGTGTTTATCTGTGAGTGTTTGTGAACTCGTATTTGTGTTAGGCCTATATGTGTGTTTCACCGGCAGCAAGAATGTCTCCTGCTGACCCATTGAAGACAGAGAGAGAGAGAGAGAGAGAGAGAGAGAGAGAGAGAGAGAGAGAGAGAGAGAGAGAGAGGAAGAGAGAAAGAAGGCTGAAAGGCAGAAAGGAAGAATGTGAAGAAAATAAAGAGCTTCTGTCTGGACTTTTTTATTTCCCATGACAACAGTGGCGTGCTTTGACCTCCAGCTCCAGCTGATCAAAGCACCTGATGCCTTAAAACCCTTATGGCCCTGTGTGTCACAGAGCCCCATACACCTGTGTGTGAGAACACACACACGCACACACACTAAAGGCTCTGTCGACAGGGCCTAAGGGGAATACCACAAGAGGTTTTTTTTTTTTTTTTTTTACGTCAGTGGCCATTACCACTGCTATAGCATTTCCTGGATAGAAACCCAAGAAGAACACAAAGAACTCTTGAAGTGCGTTGGATTGTGGGCGAAGAAAAGCCTCGGTTTAGAACCGGCATGTCAAGCGTAGCATTTGTAGAGGTTAAGGGGTTAGTGTTGCAAATGTTGAGAAATTGTTTTAGAGTCAGTGTTTAATAGTAGGTTGTTGAGCGAGTCTGTGTGTTGTCTCTCGAGTTAGTCCGTTTTGTATTGTATCCTAGCCTGTTTTGGGGTCAGTGTTTAATTGTAGGTTGTTGAGAGAGTCTGTGTGTTGTCTCTCGAGTTAGTCCGTTTTGTATTGTATCCTAGCCTGTTTTGGGGTCAGTGTTTAATTGTAGGTTGTTGAGAGAGTCCGTGTGTTGTCTCTCGAGTCAGTCTGTTTTGTTTTGTAGCCTAGACTAGCCTAGCCTAGCCGTTGCCAAGCACCTGTTCTAATCACGCTGCAGCCATTCATCATCATCAAGCTTCTGGCTGATGGAGAGCCAGAGGAGACAAGGTGACTGTAGACACACACACACACACACAGACACACAGACGCACACACACACACACACACACACACACACACACACACACGCACACACACACATACACATACACACACACAAAGAAACACACTCTTCCCCAGTGCTATGCAAACTGAATGAAACACATCTCTTTTATGAAGGTGTGAAAAAAGTGAACACACACACGCACACACATAGATAAGGATGAAGGACTGTGAAGGGCTGGGAAGAGACTGAAGGAGAGAGAGAGAAAGAGAGAAGGGGAGAGAGAGCGAGAGAGCATTGGATAAGAGATTAGTGCTTCCTGTGACTGTAGGCTTTTTATCCCTCTTTTCTGCAGTCAGTTTACGGTGCAGAAAGGCCCCCCGCTAGGCAGGCTTTGACTGCCGACCAGTGTGAGCGCTCACCTTCTTACCGCTGGGCCTTTCAAATGCCTCTCTCTCTCTCTGTGCGGTTCAAAAAGAATGAGAATGCCTCATCTGCGTCACAGGCCAATCACACGCCGCGGAGGACTCCGAGAGGTTTTTTTTTTGTTCTGTCTTTTCTTTTTCTTTCTCTCCCTTTTCGCTTGTAAATTAACTACCTAAAATACCTTTTGAAAGTCTAAAATGATTCAGCAGAGACACATGTTAGCTGGATAATATTGCTCCTAGAAGTCTCATTGTAAAGGAGAAATCACATGTTAGCTGGATAATATTGCTCCTAGAAGTCTCATTGTAAAGGAGAAATCACATGTTAGCTGGATAATATTGCTCCTAGAAGTCTCATTGTAAAGGAGAAATCACATGTTAGCTGGATAATATTGCTCCTAGAAGTCTCATTGTAAAGGAGAAATCACATGTTAGCTGGATAATATTGCTCCTAGAAGTCTCACTGGAAAGGAGAAATCAGGTGTGAAGTGAATCAATCTATAGCTTTGCTGTTTGAGGTCACCGAGTGCTGTCTGTGTGGAAAAAGAACCAGGAAATTTAATACGGTATAGAGCAGTGGTTCTCAAACTTTTTTGGGCCAGGGACCCCTCATGGAGCCGAAATTTTTTCGAGGACCTCTCTTGATTGCAAAAAAGTGTGTGTGTGTGTGTGTGTGTGTGCTGTCTGTCTGTCTGTGTGTGTGGAGGGGGGTCTGTGCGTGCTGATATTTAACAAAGGGGAGCATTGTGAGTGTGTTCTAAGAGATGATTTGGGGTGAGTGGGTGTGTGTGTGTGTGTGCTATTGCAAGCAAGAGACAGTGAGCACTCTGTGAATGTGAATGTGTGTGTGTGTGTGTGTGTGTGTGTGTGTGTGTGTGTGTGTGTGTGTGTGTGTGTTATTTTTGTGTGTGTGTCTGTGTCAGGTCACCCTAGCTGTTATCAGCAAAGGCCATGCATTTAAGAGCGGCTCACAAAAGGCCTATATCTAGACATGGGGGCTGGGACTGTGAATGGGAGCCGGTGGGATGATATTATATTTCGCCGGCGGAGAGAGACCCAACAGGCCAGCGTGGTGTCTGTCTAATCTGAACAGAACAGTAACAGCCTCGTTCGCTATCTCCTTAGCCAGGGACAGAAGGGACGCTTTTTCAGCCAGCTACAGTAGCTCTGATGTCATTGGCCCGCAAATCACAACATTCACAGTAAACCACAACAGCGTTAAACCACAACAGCTTACCATGCGCAAGAGGGAAGGTGGTGTGTGTTGTGTGTTGTGTGTGGTGTTTATGGTGGTTGCATGTCTGCAGTGTTTGTCTGAAGTGTGATATCGTTCTTGAGCTCTCTCTCTCTTTCTCTCTCTCTGTCTCTCTCTCTCTTTATCTCTCTTTCTCATGTGTGCCTATTTTATTCTGTCCTCTCACACATTCTCTCTCTCTCTCTCTCTCTCTCTATTTCTAATGTGTGCCTATTCTATTCTGTCCTCTCACACATTCTCTCTCTCTCTCTCTCTCTCTCTCTCTCTCTCTCTCTCTCTCTCTCTCTCTCTCTCTCTCTCTCTTGTGTGCCTATTCTATTCTGTCCTCTCACACATTCTCTCTCTCTCTCTCTCTCTCTCTCTCTCTCTCTCTCTCTCTCTCTCTCTCTCTCTCTCTCTCTGTCTATCTGTTTCGTCCTCTAAACAACCCATCCTGGTGGTGTGTTATCAGAAACCTTACGCATCTGCATGTGACTGTGGTAAGAGATAGCGATGGCTGTAGTGAGTGGAGTGAGTGATAGTGAGAGCTGTAGTATCAGGTTTAAAAGCTTCTCCTTTCTCTCGCTCCAGCATCAGTTTCGCTGGATTACCATCAACATTCATGTGTCCTCTGTCTGCTCAGAGCTACAGAGCTCTATGTTACAGTGCAGTGTTGGGGCTTAGGGGCCATTCATAGTCAACACAAGTAGACCTGCTGTACTGTACTGTACACAAACGTTGCTATGAAGTGGAGCAGATAAGGAGAAAAACACTTCAGTTTGTGATACAAATATAAAAAGATGGCCGCCTATTTTAGACACTTTCAGTGCCACTTTGTCTTAAACAGGATTCATAGTGTTTTTTCACAGCTTTTAATGGTCGCAAACTCACATAATGTATGTTTATAGGCACAAGCAGTCCAGGCTGCTCCATTGACTCCCAGGTTTTTAACACATATTGTTGCATTCTGTCCAAAAAAGCTTTTTTACTTCACATTTGACACATCATGATATTCATGTGTTGGTGTTTGCATATGAGTCTGCTCTTTATCCTAGCAGTCCCATAGGCACTCAGAGATTTAGGCCTACCTGCACAGCTTCAGGCCTAAGCAGTAGTCTGTAGTCAGACATTTGAGCTCGGTGGTGTTTTTTGCCTTCAACGGCACCTTCCAGGCCACACTGCCTGCAAGGCACTAACTTAGCCTTAATCCTAAACAAATATTCTATTTCCGCCATACAAGTTGCCAGCACCTTCCCCAACCTTAAAACCTAACCCCTTAACCCTCATCCTAACCCTGGATTTGGGAAGTAGTAGCCTACCTGTACCTGTAACAATTGATTTGAACATTGAAAAAAAAAAAGAAAAAACAGTCCCCTAAATGTATTTTAATGTGACCTAACATAATGCCAAAGATCTTAATATTGACCACTTCAACCCTCTGTGGTAGCATAATGCTCCCCTCTAACGTCTCCAGTGTAGCCCTAGACATGAGCTTTCATGAGGTTTCTGCCTTCACCAGTCACAGACCTCAGGACCTGAATCACTTAGCGGTTGATTGGCAGACTGGAAACAGTATAGTGAAGCCGCCTCTTGTTCCTTGAACTCCCAGAGGCCTCAGTGAAGTGTACTGTGAGCCCAGAGTGCTGCTGATCACAATCCTATCAGCCCGCCCGTCGTCCTGCTCAGCCATTTCTGTGTGGCGCCTCGGGTAACTCCTCAGAGTTGAGCGGTCCGTACCAGGACCGGACTGGGACCAGAAAATTGCCCGGGCATTTTTGGCCATGGTGGTCCACCATGATTTTATTCAATATAAAATGAGTAAATTATGACAACCACGGCCCAAAAATGACCGTCGGCCCACCGGGCATTGCCCTGTATGCCCTATGGCCAGTCCATGCCTTGTCCGCACACAGGCTCAGACACTCTTCCACAAACTCTGATTCTAAATTACGATTGACGTCTATTTTGTTGGATCCGTCCATTGACATCCATTGTTGATTCACCAGGCTACTGTACTAGTTTTGTTGTGAAATAATGGAATTTGAAAGTGCTCGGTAATGCTGTCGGAACCGGTGTGCAGACGGCTTTAGAGTGGGAGGCTAATTTAGTGGAGTGAGTGGCTTTGTGCAAAGCATGGCCATGGTCCAGCTCAAGTCGAACCATGCCCACTCACCACTCACCCCTCACCCCCCCATGCCCACGATGCCCCCCTCCCCCCCGTGGTTCACACCCCCCCTGCCTGAGCGGCGAGTAAAAAGATTTCCAGATAATGAGGGTGACATCAGTCCTCTGGAATGCCGGCGTGGGTCGTGATTAAGAGCTCGTTAAAGCGGCCGGCGAGTCCTCGCTGATCAATGAGTCGTTCTCGGAGGGCGTCGGGGGGCATTGATCGGCTGAAATGAAGTTGCGAAATCTGCTCTCCCCGTCCATCTCATTTCATTTAGGAGGGCCGGTGTTTGTCTTTGTCCATTTCGTTCATTTGCTCGCTCACTCATGAGTCTGTTGTTGTTTACCCTCTCTCTCCTTCTGCCAGAATCTCTATTTAAGAGTGTCTTACAGTATTGCTTTTGTTTTTTTTTCTCTCTCTCTCTCTCTCTCTCTCTCTCTCTCTCTCTCTCTCTACCAGAGTCTCTTCCAGTCTCTCTCTCTCTCTCTCTCTCTCTCCGTCCGTCTATACATTTTAGTTGCAACCCGGTGATAAGCAGGATAACGGCCACCTTGTCCATTATTTTCTTATATCGGGACACCTCGGCGGCCGTTATCCCTTACATAAATCACAAGAGGCCGGTGGCTATGCTGGTGTTGTTCAGCACGACCACTGGAGTGGTTTATCGGTTTACTAAAACCGTTACCACATTTACCTGGCACGCTTTCATTAAAGGAAAAACAACGAGGAATGTAGCTTATTATTCTTAATTCCTGTGCCAAGAAATATATTTGGTCTAGTTGAGTGGTTATCAAGAAACGTACCAGTACAGCCATTGTTTTCTTTCCTATATGGCGCAGCAATATAGACCGAAACACAGTTGGAGCTGTGGTGTAATATTTACTGAATTCTACAACAGAATCAAGGAGCGGAACTATGTGGTTCAGAAAAGAACCTCACCCTTTATCACTCTCACTGAGCGGAACTATCTGGTTCAGAAAAGAACTAAAGAACCCTTTATCACTCTCACTTTTCAGAGAGTTTTCACTCTTTTCAACTTCAGGCATCTGAAACCATGAAACCATCCGTCTGTCTTTAACTTTAACAGTGAAAGCCCTGTAATCTTTGGTCAACAAACAGCAAACTGATAAAGGAAGATAGAGGGTTAGTTTCTCTCTCTCTCTCTCTCTCTCTCTCTCTCTCTCTCTCTCTCTCTCTGTCATAGTTATTAAAGTATCATTCCTCATCTGGGCTAATTGCGTTAAATGGGATTACTCCCAGATCTTTCTCTCCGAGTCTTGAAGCTCTGTTAACCACAGCCAGGTTGCTAATAACCACCTTAACCAGCAGAGTTAATGGCCCTCTGATGACCTCCCATTGCATGGGCCATTTGAGATGGACTGGCCTCTTGGGTGGCAGATGAGGAAGACAGAGTATAAAGGGTTTCTGTGTGTGTGTGTGTGTGTGTGTGTGTGTGTGTGTGTGTGTGTGTGTGTGTGTGTGTGTGTGTGTGTGTGTGTGTGTGTGTGTGTTTGCGTTTGCATGTGTGTGTGTGTGTGTGTGTGTGTGTGTGTGTGTGTGAGTGCATGTGTGTATGTGTATGTATGTGTTTATGCAGTAAATAGACTTGGTTGCACAAGTGTAGTGATACACAAGTGTAGTGATCTAAAAGCTAGTATGACCCAAATTAGGCGTGTGTGTGACCCATATGAGTGAGTGAGTGAGTGAGTGAGTGGCCGACAGTATGTGAGTGAGTGTGTGTCTAGGTTAATGACTGATAAAGAACTCAAAGTCCTCTGCAGTCCAGCAGGGAAGGAGATTTTTTCCATGGGTGTGTTTATACACACACGCACACACACACACACACACACACACACACACACACACACACACACACACACACACACACACAGACTGTAGAACCTCACTCTGTCTTATGTAGACTATGTGCTGTTGACTTGTACCAGCAGTCAGACTGTATGTGTGTGTGTGTGTGTGTGTGTGTGTGTGTGTGTGTGTAGCTCTGTCAGTACAACACACAACTTGAGGTCATTTGTACACTTCCCCAATTTGTTCAAGTCTTTGTGTTTTCGAAGTCACTCTCTCTATACTCAACAGTTAACCAGAGAAGTATAATAATTTCGGACTGGTAGACTAACGTCTTGCAAAAAACTGAAGCTCATAGGCTAACTCACTTTAACTTTTTTCCCCCGCAGCCTTTTTTGCTTCCTCTAACACAAGATAAGATAAGCTAAGATAAGAGAGTGCTTTATTCATCCCATAGGAAACTCAAGCATCCCGTATCAAGCATAACAAGATACACACACACACACACACACACACACACACACACACACACACACACACACACACACTCATGATCAAATACACAAACAAGAAGATGTAGGCCTATTGTTTTATGACTTTATTTGAGTAACAGAGCCTACATGACTGTTGTAACATAACATAACTCTGAAAAACCAATAAATAAAATTAGAAAAGAAAAAAAAATACACAAACAAGCACTGTTGTCAAATACTAGACACTTCAACAGGCACAGGCAAGATACAAGCATCCTTTAGCATAGAAATATGCAGAGGGCCATAGTGCAAATGGTGTCACTAGAGAAAAGACCCAGGACTGATTAGATGGATTCTGGTATCCTATCCTATCCTGGTAGCCTATCCTGCATGGTCTTCAGTGGGTAGTTAGAGCTTAAAGGAGACATAGAATGGAAAACCCCTTTAACATTGCCTTTGATGAATTAAGAGAGGTTGTGCATGGTCAAAGAGCCATCATGAACAAGGGGCATGGTTCCGTCCTCTTTCATATGGAAATCCTACATTAAGAAATAGGCACTAAATCATGGGCGAATTAGAACAAAGCCTACAAATGATGTCAAATAGCACAAAGCCATTGCAGTTCAATTAAGGTGGACAGAGTGGGGCGTTGTTTAGGCAAAAAAAAAACCCATTTCAATACACATCTTAAATATGAGGTGTTAACTAGGCTTGTAAAATATCACTTGATCTTTTTGACAAAATACAATTGAATATACTGTATTTTAACATCAGAGAACAAGGTACAATACTCAATTAATCCATTCTATGTCACATTGAAGTGTTGCCTAAGCAAGCGTTGTTTATATAGCCAGCGTTATGTATATGTGTTGCGTTATTCTAATCACATTGGCAGTCTTGACTGTGGCACTGCACACAAGAAAGACACACAATCACAACACATCTCTTGAATTTCCTTAATGATGAATAAAGGACTATTATCTTGTATTATCTTATCTTGTTGTCGACTTGGTTGGTGTGCATTCACCTCTGCAGGCTGGCCAGATCCCATTGACAAGCCTTAGATACCTGCTCAGGGGGGGATTCCAAGAAGGCAGTTAAGTGCCAAACCTGGGTTAATTAAACTGGGAGTAGTTATAAATCTCATAATAGAGGAGCCTTGACTCCTAATTCTCTTAACTAAAACAAAGCCAGCAGGCTCATCTATCAGCAGGTTACCACTTCCTCTAGGTCAGGGGTGGCCAACCAGTCGGAGACAGTCACACACTAACATGATAACAGAAATGTAGCCTACCCCTAAAATAATAAGCCCACAGGCCAGCAACATCATACACATAGGCACACACCCCCAACCATCTCTTCCCTCACACACACACACACACACACACACACACACACACACACACACACACACACCACCAACAACAACAACAACAGCAACACAAAATCACTGTATTAAACGAGGGAAGTGAACACGCACATAAACACACACACAAAAACACAAACTTGTACATGAATGTAAGAGCCGCATGACTCCGGGCCAAGAGCCACATGTGGCTCCCGAGCCATAGGTTGGCCACCCCTACTCTAGGTTAACTTAAGCAGGTTTATCACCTAACTACCTACTTGGAATACCCCTCAGATCCCATAGATCACTGCAGGCATGCTGGAGCAGTGAGTACATTACTCACTGAAAATCATTCCTGAGTTTCTTAGCCCCATGATGTGGGCCCGTACCCTGGGAGTTCCCATGCTCCTTTGCATGCTTATTTCATTCCACTCTGCAAAGCAGCATGGTGACCATGGCCGTTTTTCTCGCTTACTTTCGGTATCCAATCGCAGAACAAAAAGGGATTTGTACGGCCTTCGATTGCATTTTGGTGGCTCTGGTATTGGCTCCGAGATATGTACAGACGCTCTGATAGACATTTGTAGCGCCCAATAAACGGCTCTGGACAAACGTAAATGATGCTTCCGCTACGAGAAATGCAATAGGTAGGTCCCCAGACTAAATATCACTTGTGATTTTAGTTTGGCATTCGCCAGGCTAGTGGGCCCGTGTGGGTCTGGATAAAAGTGAGATGCCAGTTAAAGGAATATTCCACATTTTAATGAAAATTGGTTATTCACCCTCTAACCTAGAGTTACATACAGTATGTGGTCAAAAACATTTTGTTCTCAGTACATGCGTTTTCGTTTCCCTGTCCCGCAACTCCAATTTTAGCTTTATTTTAGCTATAGCTTAGCATAGGCGCTGGAATTGCAAGAAAGCAACTCTTTGACTACTTTACTTACCAGTGCCTATGCTAAGCTAAAGGTAAAATTGGGGTTGCCAAATTAGGAAAGCACATGCACTGAGAGCAAAATGCTTTTACCCACATACAGTATGTAACTCCAGGTATATATACGGTGAATAACCAATTTTCATAAAGAGGTGGAATATTCCTTTAACTACTCTACATGAACCATAATACTGGGCAGACTGCCCCAACTGTTTGTTTGTTTACCCAGCGACAGTTCTAAAGTATTATTGTTCTGAGCCTGTGTATGTTTGAGTGGCTTGCTTTGGTTTTTTCAGTCACCCAAGAGAATGAAGAGCTAGTGAGCCATGAGGAGATATCGCACTTGTGTTATAAAAAGTGTTATGTGTTTACAAACCACATATAATCACTCTCTGCACCTTTTAACGTTACATGAACTATAACACTGGCTGCTTTTCCAACTTTCAGCCTGTAAGTTGCCAGTCAGGGAGGACCAGGTTTTGGCCTTTTTGTTGTGCTGCGCATTCCAAGAAATCAGGTGTCGTATCTCATTACCGTCCCTCATTACTGGATTCTGTGGAACTCTGCAGTTATGCTGCTCAGAACATGGCAGGAGATCAACATTGTGATGCACTATAACAAAGCACTGGCACAATAGCAACACACTGCTATAATGATCTAATAGCAAATGGACTAATGCTAAACTCACGACTTGCATTAGTCTAGTAGAGCTGCTAGAAAAGACAGTCACCTGAAATCAGGTTCAGGTTGCGCCTTTTCTTAAAGATGTCTATAGTGTTGAGAGTTGTGGGATTCCATAGCACAGTGCCTCACGTGTGCAGGCCTGGCTTAAAGATGCTGTAGCTGTTTGAACCTTTGTCTTTGCCGGCTTGTGTACTCCCCCCTAACGTCCACTATGTACACAACACTGTTTGTCCTCCTCTGGCTTTTTTTTCCTTTAACTCAACTCCAAGTTCAGTTCCAGCTGAAAGTGCTCTGTTGTCCTGATAGGTGATATGTATTTGCATTGGCCAAGCACTCAAAGGATAAGGAATGCAAGGCATAAGGAGTCTATTTTTACTCCTCCTACTTACTTGCACACTGTAGGCACTAGGCAGCATAGATTTGTATAAAGGTGAAAAGTAAACAGAGATATCACAAAGGGGGGAAGAACTCCCTCTCTCTCTCGGTCTTGCTCTCGGTTTCGAGGTCATGAGCAAAAGTCAATACAGGCTACATCCCTACACCAGTGCAACAGCGCTTAGCTGGTTGTAATGCTTTTCTGAAACATTCAACACAATACTGCTTGCAGATCAAAATATTTTTAGGTTTGGTCTGAAATTTTGCAGCAAAGTAAAACAATTGCCAGCATGCTGCTGATAGCAGTCAGACTGCCATCTTTTATATAAGAATAGTTTTAGAATTGTATGCTTCTGGTTTTAGATGTTTTGTGGAAAACCTAAAATTTTAGGTGATTAATGGGATTCCCCTCTTTCTTTTATTATTGCCCTGTATTGGAACTCTTTGCTGGCCATTATCCATAATGTAGTCTAATGCTTATATCAAATATGTTGAGTAAAAATGAACAGCTCAGAAATTGGCCTTTGTAATTGATTAATCAGTTAAGCCGGCCGCACACCGGTTCCGACAGCATTGGGGAGCACTTTCGAATCCAACAATTTCGCCTAGCACCTAGCACAGTAGCCTGTGAAATTGACATTGGATGTCAATGGGCGGCTCTGACAAAATAGACTTGAATCGTAATTCACAATCGACGGCGGAAGGGTTCGGCGCTGGTGTGCGGGGTTGCATTGAAAACAATGGAATCGAATGTTGGAAGCAGAGTGCTCAGCACTGTGTCGGAACCGGTGTGCGGTGGCCTTTAGTGTTCCATCCCTAGTACTGTTTTAAGTTGCAGGGTGCTGTCAGTAGGCTATGTATGAGAATGAGAAAATTTGATGCAACCTAGACCGAATTTGCAAAACGCCACCGAATGCTACCAGATCGCTACCTGGGTTACCCATTTGTCAACATTCGAGTTAGCTGCTGATTCTCTATTTGGGCTACTGTACCTTGCACCAAATTCTCATACCTGTGAACAACACTCCACAGGGTCAAACAACAAAGCCATTGAGTGCTGACATGCACATAAATAATCCGATTATTGATATTCCAAGGTGCATTCTATAGAACAGTATCCAAGGAGATGCATTGGTAAACTTCAACTGAAATGGAATATTCAGTTAAATAATCAGATTATTCATGTCCATGTAACCGCACTCATGATTGATTCACTCCAGATTTCTCCTTTTAAAAAAAAAAAAAAAAGGTCCTTAAAATAAACTCCACAAACAAAAACACTCGAGTTCCTCTCTGAGCACCATCGGAACAAGACAAGGTCAGACTGGCACCTCAGAGCAGAGGAGGCGAGAGAAGTCGAGAGGAGAGGAGAGGAGGCGAGAGAAGTGGAGGATAGTTGTGGCTGTTTGTTCTCCCCTACCGATGATGGCACCTCAGGGATCCAGGGACCCGTGTCATTGGTGGAAAAAGCGCAGAGAGCAGCGAGGTGGCATTGAGGGTGTGAAAATGGTTTCAGCCTCCAGCCTTTCTGTTTTGGGAGCGGGAGCAGCGATACTGACAGCTTGAGTCAGGATGTGCCTGCAAGAATATGTGTGTGTGTGTGTGTGTGTGTGTGTGTGTGTCCATGTGTGTGTGTGTGTGTGTGTGTGTGTGTGTTGTCGTGTGTGTGTGTGTGTGTGTGTGTGTGTGTGTGTGTGTGTGTGTGTGTGTGTGTGTGTGTGTGGGCACATGTCCATGAAATGAGGACATTGGGAGTGTTCTAAGGGCTGCCAGAATGGTGCGGAGTTGAGGCCTTCTCTTGGACATGTCATTTTATCTCCTCGATTATGACACACACACACACACACACACACAGACGTCACCCGTCACAGGAAATCAGCAGAATTAAACACCAAACCCTTTCTGACGTTGGAATGATGGCGGGAGCAGCATAGCATGCCTTGGGTGCTTGTCATTTGGACTTTGTCACTTCGGCTTGTGTGTACCGAGCCCAACCACACACACACACACACACACACTCTAAGCATACTGTACTTGCACAACAGCAACATGAGGAGACCCGTTTGGGCTTACTGCAGAAAAGGTCACTTTGTCAGTAAAAAAATAATAAATAAATAGACAAATAATAAATAAATAACAGCACAATATAACACTGTACATACAGTAACACAATCCTCTTGGCCTTCAGTCAGTCCCCTGTGTCCTATTTAATGCATGGTGGCCTTATCCTGAAGTCTAGACTAGCTGTCATCGTTTTGATTCTGGATCATTTGAGATCATTAAACTAGAAAAGCACTCAGAGAGCGCAGACCTCCGCCAAGACAATGTGGTCACAGATAGTGTTCTGGATCACCGATCGCCACCAAAATCGAATCAGTTCTTACTTGTCCCAATACACACGTTGTCCGAAAATTTCATCCAAATCCGTGCAGTACTTTTCGAGTTATCTTGCTCACAGACAGACACACACACACACAGACTCACACGCCGAGCAAAACATAACCTCCTTGGCGGAGGTAATAATGAAAATATGCTGACTGTAAATCAGTGTGCTGTAGGGTCTTGAGAGATGCTACCGTGCAGGACAAGGCACAACTACTGTATTTTTTGATTGTGTAATTGTGCACAACCTGCAAACCTTTCTGTTATATGTGATATTTCAGTTGAAGGGACCTCAGACTGCTGTTGTTAGTGAGGTTTAGTTATTGTCACTGTTTAGATTAACCTTTTAACCTTTTTGAAAGAATGTTCTCAGTGTTGCAACAACCGCTGTTCAGATTTGACTAATATCATACTCTTGTCTCCTTTCCTCTTTTCTCCCCTTTTCTCCTTTCCTCTTTTCTCCTTTCCTCTTTTCTCCTCTTTTCTCCTCTTTTCTCCTCTCTTCTCCTTTCCTCTTTTCTCCTCTTTTCTCCTTTCCTCTTTTCTCCCCTTCTCTCCTCTCTTCTCCTCTCTCCTCTCCTCTCCTCTCCTCTCCTCTCCCATGCCCTTGTTCTCTCCTTCCCAAAACTCTCTATCTATTCCTGTCTTTTCCCCTCCCTCCCTCCCTTCATCCCTCTTTCCATCTACCCCTCCATCCTTCCATCAGTATGTCTGTGCCTGCTGCCTCAGGCAGGAAGACCCCTGTGGATCACGGCCTTCAGATCCGCTTCATCAACGACCTGCAGGACTCTGGAGGGGGCGTGGCTCCGACTGGGACCGCCCGGCAGGGTGGGGCGCCTAAAAACCCCTCCCACTCGAGTGGCGGCGGCGGAGGCAGTCGGCCCTCGCGGTACGGGGTGGCGGTGAGAGTGCAGGGCATCGCTGGACAGCCCTATGTGGTGCTGAAGGAGGGAGAGAAGGGCGACTCGTACGGGGTGCAGCTCAGGACACACAGCTACAACAGCCTGCCCAGGTAGGACCACACACACACACACACACACACACACACACACACACACACACACACACACACACACACACGCACACACACACACACGTGCCTCTGAGTCTAGTCAGAGACACGTGTTGTTTGTAATTGCCAACCAAGTTGCATTACATTAAAGTGTGTGTGTGTGTGTGTGTGTGTGTGTGTGTGTGTGTGTGTGTGTGTGTGTCTGTGTGTGTGCTTACTAGACGTGGAGAGGATGTGGGCCAGAGATCGTACCCTCCAGCGGAGGACCTGGGTCATCTCCGGCGTGCCCAATCCCACGGCTCGCTGCTGGACCACGGCGGTGACCAGTACCCCGATCACATGACCCGCCCCCCTGGAGACGGACGTTCTGGTAGCTACGGCAACCTGGACGGAGGGATCGGAGTAGGAAGAGAGCGAGGACGAAGAGGAGGAGGAGGAGGAGGAGGAGGAGGGGGGAGTTTACAGCGCCACCACTGGGGGGGGTCAGTGGACGTGGGGCTCAACGGCTCGCCAGGGACGGGCAGCGAGTACGGTTCCTCCGAGTCGTTCCCCGACAGCCCCCCTCGACCACCACCACCACACCACCACCATCACCACCATCCACCACCCAGCCAGCCTGCTCCACACCTACACCAACACCCACAACCCTACCCACCCCCTCAGCCTCAGCCTCAGCACCAGCCTCAGCCACCCCCACACCACACCCCAGTCAACCGCCTCATCGGCCAGTTCAATGGGAACCGCAATACCGGAGGTCCCACCGGGGGGCGCCCTGCTGGTGTGGAGGTGATACGGCCGCCTGCTCCTCCGGCCTATTCCGCCCCCTCCCACCACCACGTCTCAAACGCTTCCTCCTCCTCGCCCCCCTCGTCCAATCACAGCAGCCTGGGCCGAGGCTCTGTCGGCTCCGTCGGCAAGGTGACGCCGGTGCAGAACTCCTCCTCCTCTTCTCCTGCCAACGAGTGGCAGTCGCCCAGGCGATATGTTCCCGTGGAAACGGTACCTGCCAATCAGACAGAGGCACAGGTGAGGATGAGCTCTTTCTTGCATAAACACACTCTTGATGATTTCTTTCTCGCTTAAACACTCACGCACTCAGACAGACATACACACACAGAGACAAAAACACAGGGCTACTGTATATTCAGGAGGTTTGTGAGTGTGCGTCTGTGTTTCACTCTCGACACTTTCTATAGGTGACCCCCGACCTTCTGCTGGACCAGGGTCAAAGTTCAGGATCCGAGTTCTCCAACGAGGATGAGCAGATTCAACAGATGATCTACAGCATCTTACGCCAGGGGTAACTGATCCTCTGGTCCTAGTGCCTGTCTCTCCCCTATAGCATCTTACGCCAGGGGTAACTGATCCTAGTGCCTGTCTCTCCCCTATAGCATCTTAGGCCAGGGGGAACTGATCCTAGTGCCTGTCTCTCCCCTATAGCATCTTAGGCCAGGGGGAACTGATCCTCTGATCCTAGTGCCTGTCTCTCCCCTATAGCATCTTAGGCCAGGGGGAAGTGATTTCTCAGCAATGGCTATCCCCTGCAGCATCTGTTCATTTCAGAATAAAATGCTACTAGGATTCTAGGCAGGGTCTTCTGTGCCACCCTGTGTTTAATTACCTCCGCCAAGGAGGTTATGTTTTTGCTGGCTCTGTGTGTGTGTGTGTGTGTGTGTGTGTGTGTGTGTGTGTGTCTGTGTAAAACATAACTCGAAAAGTCCTGCACGGATTTGGATGAAATGTGGTAAAAGTAACATCTGATTAAACTCTGGTGGTGATGGGTGATCCAGAACACCGTCTGGAATAGATATTGTGTCAATAAGCACATTGCCTTGGCTCCCAAGTGCTTTTCTAGTTGTTGTATTCATTTCAGATTGCATATACAGTAGTTCAGATAAACATACACACTCATGATAAACAGAATGCCTAGAGAGTGTCTCTTTTAGGGATGCGTTTAGTTGGCGGCGCTGAAAGCTGCCGTCTCCCCTGGAGACAGCGCAATCTCTATAGCTCCTCACGTCTTCACCTTTGACCCCATGCCGCCCGCAGCGCCTATGACTCACCACAGGACCGCTATTGGCCAGCTGACGGCTGCAGTGGCACATTCCATTCCTGGGTGCAGCTGAGTGTGTGCGTGTGTGTGTGTGTGTGTGTGTGTGTGCGTGTGTGTGTGTGGGAGAGAGATGGGACGGGACGGGAACAGGAGCTTGGCCTTGTGTGAATGCATTTGGCATCTCCTCCCACGCAAAGCAGCACACGTCAGCCCTCCTCTCCTCTCCCTCCTCCTCCTCCTCTCCTCTCCTCTCATTCCCCTCCTCCTCTCTCCTCCTCCCCTCTCCTCTCCTCTCCTTTTCTCTCCTCCCCCCTCCTCCCCTCCTCCTCCTCCTCCTCCTCCTCCTCCTCCTCCTCCTCCTCCTCCTCTACTCTCCTCTCCCTCCTCCTCCCCTCTCCTCTCCTCTCCTCCCCTCTCCTCCCCTCTCCTCCCCTCTCCTCTCCTCTCCTCCCCCTCTCCTGTACAGCCAGAAATAGCTACCCAGCGTTGTGCTTTATGATGCATAGGATGGGAATAGCACCATCAAACCAGAAGGTGTGACTGTCTACTCAGCTGAGGCTAGACGCCTCTTTGTTAACTGTATGTGTGTGTGTGTGTGTGTGTGTGTGTGTAAGTGTGTGTGAGGAGGGGTTAGTGAGTGTCTGTGTGTTTCTCTGTGTTACTATGGTCGTTTTTGCGTGTGTGTGTGTGTGTGTGTGTGTGTGTGTGTGTGTGTGTGTGTGTGTGTGTGTGTGCTTTTCGTGTATTTGAGTGTGAAGGGTGTTAGTGTCTGTGTGTTACTATGGTGGTTTTTGCCATAGTGTGTGTGTGTGTGTGTGTGTGTGTGTGTGTGTGTGTGTGTGTGTGTGTGTGTGTGTGTGCGTGCCCTTGCCCATGACTCATATCCTCCATCCCCTTCCCCCCTCTCTCTCAGGAGCAGTGAGAGTGATGCTGCCATCAAACAGAAGGTCCGAACGCTCTGCAACAAGATCCATGCTCTCAAGGTACAGCACACTCATACCACTCATCCCACTTCCCCCTGTTAACCCTTTAATGGCCAACCGCACTCAAGGTACACTCATCCCACGTCCCCCCGTTAACCCTTTAACGGCCAACCGCACTCAAGGTACACACATCCCACGTCCCCCATTAACCCTTTAACGGCCAACCACACTCAATGTACACTCATCCCACGTCCCCCCGTTAACCCTTTAACGGCCGGCTGTACTCAAGGTACACACATTTCGCCCTGTTAACCCTTCAACGGCCAACCACACTCAAGGTACACACATCCCACGTCCCACTGTTAACCCTTTAATGGCCGGCCACACTGCAAGTGTACACTTGAGTCTCATGTTCAGCCTCGTTAACCGGCGTTAACAGGGCGAAATGTGTTTACCTTGAGTACAGCCGGCCGTTAAAGGGTTAACCCTTTAACAACCGGCCACACTCTCTCTTACCACCACTTCAGCACCTCTGCAAACTGGGCCATTATCCATGGGGTTTAAAAACCTGACTGGACTGTGTGTGGACTGGACTGGACTGTGTGTTTTTATAGACCGTTATAGGAGAGTTTGATTATTACATAGAATCACAGGTCTTTCCACAGGATTTCCATGTTATTATTCCATATGTGATATAAAACATACCTGCCAACAGTTTGGGAATGAAAATGGAATGCTCAGGCATTAGTTTATTGTTTGATCTGTTGCCATGGTACGTACCTGAGGAATTCACATTTGCTGCCATGGTACATACCTGTAAGGAATTCACATTTGCATTTTTCTGTATTAGCGGTATTAGCTTCTGTCTTTATGTAGTTTCCTCCCACACAAAAGGTCATGGTCCCTCAGTACCTTTTCTTTTTTATCCCACCTCTGGTTTAAGATTCATAACATTTGAGAGGATTTCTGAAGCCAGTAACATATTGTAGCCTGCTCAGTGTTTGAACAGAAAGTCTTCAAGCTGTGCTTCAAAATCTAAAGATAAAATCTCAACACTTCCTTGTAATAATTAATAGTAACATGTACAGTATTTCTGTACTTTAGAACTTTTAATGGCCCGGTAGCCATATTATCTTACTTCCTTAACTTAACTAATGTAGCTAAATTGCTAAATTAACCTCTGTACTGCAGAAAGGTAGTGTGTTGCTTGACATGAATCAGCTTGATTCCCTGGGGTTAGAGAGTGTTGCTAAGTTGCTAAATGAACTTCTCTCCTGCAGGAAGCAGTGTGTTGCTTGACATTAATCAGCTTGTGTCCCTGGTGTTAAGCGAGTGTTGCCTGAAGCAGCTTAGATGAAGTGTGTCACACAGACAGATAGATGCCTTTATCATTCTTAGCGGAGCGCCGGAACGCCGCATAAACTCATTCCATTAAGCACCGATAGCCTGCTACTCTACCTAAAGCGGCCCTTCATGATGCCAGCGCTCTTACATCACCTTCTGCAGGCTTATCTGGACTGGAGAGC
>JAODXP020000023.1:9555105-9565105 GCA_027497455.2 Sardinella longiceps | reverse complement strand
CATTTATTATTCAATTAATCAATTAATCATGAATTAGTCACTCTCATGGCATTATCTCAGTCCACATTTAGACTACCTTTGATACTGCATCAGACTGGTGAACATGCCTTGGTGCTCATGGTAACCATTGGCAATGCTTTTAAATAATCTGTTCCCTAGACTGTTACATTGTGCAAGTATTTAGAAAGTGATTTTAAATAATTGTTTAAGTACATACTGTAAATGCACAGGACTCGTCTACATTTGCACCCCTCATTCTAGACTGTCTGTGACTGTTGTTTCTGTGTCATGATCTCTGTGTTTCGTATTAATCATTTTTTTTTCTTTAAAATGAGTTTGCAAATAACAAATGTCATGTTGATATTAAATATTTTGTCTGCCTCAGTAAGATAACCTGATCACTAGAAAAATCCCTTCTTACTTGCGAGATTCTGTTTACAGAAAGCCTGGAGATTGATATAAAGAATCGTTGTCTTTAAATTATGTTTTTGTTTTGGTTTGAACCCTTATGTCATGTCTGATATGTGTAAACTGATTTTGATGATGCTACAGATGAATGTGTTGCAACTATTGTCAAGTTTGTTTATCGCTTTCAAAAAGAACTAATGGTACTACAAGTGAATGTATTTCTGATGTTCTGAAGATTTTTTCATTATTTTCTAAAAGATACAAAAGCAATAGATTAACACCTTATGAAACAGTATAACAGCTATAATTCCGAAGATAAAATAACTTAAAGCTGTATTCGGCAACTCTTCAAATTTCATAGAATTGTCACAATGTTCTGGAAGTAGTACATGAAAAAGACTATTTAGGAAAAAACCTGAATTCTCTAGCTCCATCTAAACCCTGTAATCGTGGTGGCAAAATTCAGCGCTCCCTGTAGCCTTCCACCAATTAGGTTCGGAGGGAGGGATAGCTGCCTGTCGATCACAGCTGTGAGCAAGCCGCTGACAACGTGCTACAGCGAGGGAGGGGTTTGAGAGGCCGTGGAGGTGTGTAGTCGAGGCTTGGGGAGGGCCCAGAGAGTTGTATGATTTGGAAATGTTTAGAATTAAGAATTAGAATTTAGAATTTTTTTTTCGGAATTATAGCCGAATACAGCTTAAAATAATAACTTAAATACATCTGCATTAACCGTACTGGTCTAATCTGAAACGTGATGTATTACACGACCCAATGGAATGGTATAGTATTGAGATGATTTTGTTGCTGTGTTTATTGATGAGCTGTCAACCTGATGTGATGTGTTTGTGTGTGTGTTTGCGTGTTTGCGTGTGTGTGTTTGCATGAATACGCGCGTGTGTGTGTGTGTGTGTGTATGTGTAGGTTGCTCCAGGCTCGTCTGGAGAAGGATGAGTTTGAGGAGGAGCTGAAGGAGCTGCAGGAGAAAGTGGAGTTCATGAAACAGCAGATGCCCGACCCCAACCAAACAGACAAGCTCAAAAAGGTACACGCACACACGCACACACACACACACACACACACTCAGAGAGAGAAAGTGGAGTACATGAAACAGCAGATGCCCGACCCCAACCAGACAGACAAGCTCAAAAAGGTACACGCGCACACACACACACACACACACACACACACACACACACACACACACACACACACACACACACACACACATAGAGAGAGAAAGTGGAGTTCATGAAACAGCAGATGCCCGACCCCAACCAAACAGACAAGCTCAAAAAGGTGCGCACACACACACACACACACACACACACACAGAGAGAAAGTGGAGTTCATGAAACCGCAGATGCCTGACCTTAACCAAACAGACAAGCTCAAAAACACACACACACACACACACACACACACACACACACACACACACACACACACACACCTGAGGGCCTCTCATCAATTTGGGCTTCAAATCTCCTCCCAGAAACTCACACTAAACACACCTCTGACAGAGACTGAGAGAAATACACACACATCATTAATGTTTCATTTAATGTTTCCCCCGGTTTCCCCGGTGCTGCAGGGAATTTATAAGTCACTTTCATAGTGAATTGAGTGCACTCCTCCCGCTTCAGGACAGAGAGACTCCAGACCATGAATACCAATGAACAGAACTATTATGGGCGGGCCATGTCCGACTATAGTTAAGGTGTAGGAATAGTTTAAAAAAAAAAAACGTTGTTCTTGCGCTGTGTGTCCCTGTAGGATCTGGAGCGGGGACCTGGTGGTCAGCGAGCAAGCTGAAGTGCTCCGTTAGAGGATTTCCAAAAATATGTGAATTTAGTCTGTTTCTCACTGATGTTATTTGAGAGTAGTTGTTCAATGAATACTATGAAGCAGGCCTGTCATTTAAATTGATTATATTTTACATTAATGCCAATTTTTAAATACCTAGGGTTAGGAGTAGCACCATGTCACTTGGTGAGGGGGCGCTAGGGTAGGTGGGCCCTGAAAAATACGTTTTTGGGCAAAGTGGTCCTTGGTCTGAAAAAGTTTGAGAAACACTGGTTTAGAGGCTCCTGTTGTGAACCCCCAGTTGTTCTTTTGCGCTGTGTGTCCCTGTAGGATCTGGAGCGGTGTCGTGGGGAGCTGGAGCAGACGCAGGCGGAGGTGGAGAAGGTGAAGCTGGAGCGCGACAGGAAGCTGATGGAGGTGGTGTCACTCAAGAAGAGCCAGCAGGAGCAGGAGGCGGAGCTCACCTACGAGCTGGAACGACTCCGCGAACAGACACGCAAAGACAAGGACGACCTCGCCAAAGCACACGAGAAGGCCAAACAGGTGTGTGTGTGTGTGTGTGTGTGTGTGTGTGTGTGTGTGTGTGTGTGTGTTTGTTTACATGCGCGTTTGTGAGGGTGTGTGTGTGCACGACTGGTGTGTGCGTGTTCACTGGTTAGGTGAACTGAACGTGTGTGTGTGCACTGGTTGGGTGAACTGTGTGTGTGTGTGTGTGTGGTTGGGTGCTGTGTGTGTGTGTGTGCAGTGCCGAATCTTAAAGAATCTAAATGAATGTCTCCTCACTGTAGATTGCTCTGTGTATGTTATCCTCAGGCCTGTGCATGTGGACATGAAGCTCACGTGAACACCACTCTCTCTGCTGTACTTATTATCATTATTAGAGTTCATAAAGTCCAGACTAGCCAGTAGTCTAGTCCAGTAGTCCAGTAGTCTATGAGTGTTTCTCAAAGTCGAGGAAGCATGCTTGGAAGGCTGCTTTTTCGAGCATTCCACGTCATTGTCAGTCGCCAAGTACTGTTCCAAAGTCAAGCGTCCTTGTTCATAGATTTTTCAAGGATGCACTGATGGAACCTTGTTTTTGAAGTGTACGGCTTCCAAGGCTAGTGTGCTACCTAGGAAGCATTCTCGACTTTGAGAAACACACTATATCTCACTTCCTGTTAGACTGCCTGTGGCCCCTCCCCTAAGTCTAGCCATGTCCCGCCCCCTTTGCAGCTAGTCGAGCCCTCATTGGTGGAGGCCCTGCGTGGGGAGCAGAAGGAGGCGCGGTCGGAGGCGGAGTTACTGCGCAGTCGTCTGGCGGAGCGAGACGAGGAGCTGCAGACAGAGAGAGACCGGCTGCAGTCCGCTCAGATCCAGCTTAACACACTCCGGGAACAGAGGGAGGAGCAGGAGGACGCACACACACGCCTCAGGGAGAAACTCACACGACTGGAGGTACACACACACACACACACACACACACACACACACGCACGCACACACACGCCTCAGGGAGAAACTCACTCGACTGGAGGTACACACACACACACACACACACACACACACACACACACACACACACACACACATAACCTCCGGGCCCAGAGGGAGGAGCAGGAGGACGCACACACACGCCTCAGGGAGAAACTCACACGACTGGAGGTACACACACACACACACACACACACACACACACACACACACGCACACACACGCCTCAGGGAGAAACTCACACGACTGGAGGTACACACACACACACACACACACACACACACACACACACACACACACACAAACTCCGGGACCAGAGGGAGGAGCAGGACGCACACACACGCCTCAGGGAGAAACCCACTCGACTGGAGGTGAACACACACACACACACACATACACACACACATGCGTGCGTGCGCACACACACACACAGAGTTTTGGGGGAAAAAACTATCCATAGTGGGATATTAATGCGTGCGTGCACGCACACACACACACACACACACAAAATTTATACTCGAAACACAATTAATATTCACATTGTGTGTGTGTGTGTGTGTGTGTGTGTGTCTCTCTCTCATCCAGTCCCAGCTGCAGGAGCGAGAGCACCAGAGCTCTGAGGCGGAGCAGGAGCTCCAGCAGGAGGTGGAGAGGCTGAAGGCGCAGCTGGACGAGTCCAGGAGAGGCAGCTCCAAACTGGGACGGGAGAGGGACGAGATGGCCTTCCGTCTGGAGGAGAAGGAGCGAGAGAGAGAGGCCCTGCGCAAGGAGAACGGCCTGCTGGAGGACCAGAAGAGACAGGCAGAGCGCACACTGGACAGACTCACAAAGGAGGTACGGTGTGTGAGAGTTTTTGACTGTGTGTGTGTGTGTGTGTGTGTGTGTGTGTGTGTGTGTGTGTGTGTGTGTGTGTGTGTGTGTGTGTGAGAGAGTGCATGTGTGTGTGTGTGTGTGTGTGAGTGCATGGAGACAGGCAGAGCACACACTGGACACCTCACAGAGGAGTTGTTGTGTGTGTGTGTGTGTGTGTGTGTGTGTGTGTGTGTGTGTGTGTGTGTGTGTCCATAACTAAGGTAGACACATATTATAATGCAACCTGCACAATATACTACACGTGGGTAGACACTCACTCCCTCTCTCCCTCCCTCCCTCCCTCCCTCCCTCTCTCTCTCCCTCCCTCCCTCACTCCCTCTCTCCCTCCCTCCCTCCCTCCCCCTCCCTCTCTCTCTGAGCAGCTGGAGCAGGTGTCTGCTGATGGCCGTGTGTCTGTGGAGTCCCTGCAGACTCAGCTGGAGGACCAGAGAGAGCGTGTGCGCCGCGAGCAACAGGAGCATCAGAAGCTGGGCAGAGAGCGCCTGCTGGAGCTGGAGAAGGCCCAGAGTACACTACGCTCTTTACAGGAGGAGGTGAAGAAGGAGGGAGGGAGGGAGGGAGGGAGGGGGAGAGAGAGAGAGAGAGAGAGAGAGAGAGAGAGAGAGAGAGAGAGAGAGAGAGAACATTACATTACATTTATGGATTTAGGAGACGCTTTTATCCAAAGCGACTTACATTTGTCAACTATCAATTACTTCAGGGTAAGTCTCCCCCAGAGCAACTTAAGCCCCCCCCCCCCCCCCAAAGGAAAACAATGACAACACTGATTGGTGTGAATCGTCCGTAAGACCTCAGCCTGACCTCAGACAGTATGTAGCATTGCCTAAGTGTCGCATAACATTCAGTAAAAACAAGGGCTTACAGACACAGGAAAAAGTGTAATATATGTTGGAGAAAATTATATTATATTTGTGTGTGTGTGTGTGTGTGTGTGTGTGTGTGTGTGTGTGTGTGTGTGTGTGTGTGTGTGTGCAGGTGTCGCGTCAGAAGAAGGATTATATCACCATCAGTGAGGAGAAAGACAACGCTATTCTGGATCGGGAGCTGCTCACCAACCGCCTGCGTCACCTGGAGGGGGAGCTAGAGAACCAGCGGGGCAGCCAGAGCGACAAGGCCAGAGAGATGCGCAGTATGGAGGTACAGTGTGTGTGTGTGTCTGTCTGTGTGTCTGTGTGTGTGTGTGTGTGTGTGCGGCGCAGCCAGAGCGACAAGGCCAGAGAGATGCGCAGTATGGAGGTACAGTCTGTGTGTGTGTGTGTGTGTGTGTGTGTGTGTGTGTGTGTGTGTGTGTGTGTGTGTGTGTGTGTGTGTGTGTGTGTGTGTGTGCGGCGCAGCTAGAGCGACAAGGCCAGAGAGATGCGCAGTATGGAGGTACAGGATATGTGTGTGTGTGGGCGCAGCATGGAGGTATACAATAATATCTGTCTCGCAGAGAGAGAGATAGAGAGAGAGAGAATGGTATGCCCTCAGGTGTGTGTGGACTTGGACTAATTTTTGGCTGGCATAGGGCTCTCGTGGTGGGCCTGTGAAGAGTTGCTCACTGACAAAGCGCTGGCCCTGCAGTACTGGTCGGGCAAAGGCAAGGGCCCCTAAGCCTGAAATGCACCGTTGAGTGCAGAAAAAGACCAAAGACCGTGGCAGGGGGTAGAGGCATGCTGAAAAGGTCGATGGGCAGACATTCATATTTACAGATGAAAACAACATTGCTGGACACTCACCACACCATTTCCTCCAGATACCACTCACCCAGTTGAACTTGACAAAGTTAATTTTCAGTTCATTTTCGCAATCCTGGTCTCAACTCCAGATATTAATGTTGTAGCTCAATATAAACTTCATTTTCAGGACATTTTGGACCAAGTTCATTTTCAGGACTTTTTGGACCAAGTTCATTTTCAGAAATTTTTCGACCAAGTTCATTTTCAGTACATTTTGGACCAAGTTCATTTTCAGTTTATTTTCAGTACATTTGCAACCAAGGTCATTTAAAGGACATTTTGACAAACTTCACTTTTAGGACATTTTGGGCCAAGTCCATTTTCAGAAATTTCTCGACCAAGTTCATTTTCAGAAAAATTTCGACCAAGCTCATTTTCAGTACATTTTCAACCAAGGTCATTTTCAGGACATTTTTGACAAACTTCATTTTCAGGACATTTTGGACTAAGTTCATTTTCAGAAATTTTTCAACCAAGTTCATTTTCAGTACATTTTCAACCAAGTTCATTTTCAGTGCATTTCCGACAAAGTTCATTTTCAGTACATTTTTGACAAAGTTCATTTTCAGGACATTTTTGACAAACTTCATTTTCAGGACATTTTGGACCAAGTTCATTTTCAGTACATTTTCACATTCCTGGTCTCAACTCTAGATATTAATGTTGTAGCTCAAGACATCTTTGAGCAGACCATTTTCAGTTAATTTTGGACCAAGTTCATTTTCAGTATATTTTCAGTACATTTTCAACCAAGGTCATTTTCAGGACATTTTTGACAAACTTCATTTTTAGGACATTTTGGGCCAAGTCCATTTTCAGACATTTTTCGACCAAGTTCATTTTCAGTACATTTTCAACCAAGTTCATTTTCAGTACATTTCCGACAAAGTTCATTTTCAGGACATTTTCACATTCCTGGTCTCAACTCTAGATATTAATGTTGTAGCTCACGACATCTTTGAACGGACCATTTTCAATTAATTTTTGACCAAGTTCATTTTCAGGATATTTTTGACCAAGTTCATTTTCAGTACATTTTGGACCAAGTTCATTTTTAGAAATTTTCAACCAAGTTCCTTTTCAGTACATTTTCACATTCCTGGTCTTAACTCCAGATATTAATATTGTACCTCAAGACATCTTTGAACAGACCATTTTCAGTAAATTTCTGACCAAGTTCATTTTCAGGACATTTTGGACCAAGTATATTTTCAGTACATTTTCACATTCCGTGTCCCAACTCTAGATATTAGTGTTGTAGCTCAATACATCTTTGAAATTGTATCCCCGGGACACTACTAATCACTTGTTGAGAGGAGGCTAATCATTTTACAATGATGACTTTCTTGAAGCCTTACCAGATAACCAAGGCCCTTTATGTAACCATTTATAGTCTTTTGCAAATATGTATTACATTATACCCAATGCTCAAAGCCACTTATGAAATCATTAATGGTCTTGTGCAAATATGTATTGCCTTATACTCAAAGCTGAAACCAAAAGAAGCCCCTACCGTTTCCTGGGTGCAGTCAAAGTGGAAAGTCGTCACCCTGATATTTGCACTGTGTGACGTGTGTAGTGGAATGCAATTCTTTTACATGACTTTTACGTCTGGAAAGGAGAGCGTCACATCCAATGTGTTGCCATTTCCCTCAACTGTCACCTGCAGCTCGGCTTATAAAGCCATCTGTAGTTTGGTGCAGATATGCATTACCTTATACCCACTGCTCAAGGCCACTCATGATGTCATTAATGGTCTTGCAGATATGCATTACCTTATACCCACTGCTCAAGGCCACTCATGATATTATTAATGGTCTTGCAGATATGCATTACCTTATACCCACTGCTCAAGGCCACTCATGATGTCATTAATGGTCTTGCAGATATGCATTACCTTATACCCACTGCTCAAGGCCACTCATGATGTCATTAATGGTCTTGCAGAAATATGCATTACCTTATACCCACTGCTCAAGGCCACTCATGATATTATTAATGGTCTTGCAGAAATATGCATTACCTTATACCCACTGCTCAAGGCCACTCATGATATTATTAATGGTCTTGCAGATATGCATTACCTTATACCCACTGCTCAAGGCCACTCATGATATTATTAATGGTCTTGCAGATATGCATTACCTTATACCCACTGCTCAAGGCCACTCATGATGTCATTAATGGTCTTGCAGAAATATGCATTACCTTATACCCACTGCTCAAGGCCACTCATGATGTCATTAATGGTCTTGCAGAAATATGTATTACCTTATACCCACTGCTCAAGGCCACTCATGATATTATTATTGGTCTTGCAGAAATATGCATTACCTTATACCCACTGCTCAAGGCCACTCATGATGTCATTAATGGTCTTGCAGAAATATGCATTACCTTATACCCACTGCTCAAGGCCACTCATGATATCATTAATGGTCTTGCAGAAATATGCATTACCTTATACCCACTGCTCAAGGCCACTCATGATATTATTATTGGTCTTGCAGAAATATGCATTACCTTATACCCACTGCTCAAGGCCACTCATGATATTATTATTGGTCTTGCAGAAATATGCATTACCTTATACCCACTGCTCAAGGCCACTCATGATGTCATTAATGGTCTTGCAGATATGCATTACCTTATACCCACTGCTCAAGGCCACTCATGATATTATTAATGGTCTTGCAGAAATATGTATTGCCTTATACTCACAGCTGAAACCAAAGAAAAAATCCTTTCCTCTAGAGGAGGTGACAGTTACCGATCCTGAAAATTGCACACAAGCTGACGTCACGACGTGGGAGCAATGTATTTCCTCGGTGCGATCAATGCACAAAGTCATCACCCTGATATTTGCACCGTGGCACGTGTATAGTGGAATATGTTTCCTTTACAAGACTTGGATGTCTGGATGAGAGGACATCACAGCCATTGTGTTGCCATTTCCCTCAGCCACAACTGTCACCTGCAGCCTGGATTCAAGACAAACTTTGCTGTTCTTTCACAATCATAAAACAAAGGCCAAAAGCTATCCTGTAAATAAATATATATGTACAGAATAAATAAACCACTCCTCCTTCATGACAATGACTCTACACAGTGTCTTTAATGAAATTAATATTTCGGTAGTTGTCTCCAGTCTCTCTGGGATAACCATACCCTCAAACACATCCTTGCAGGGCCCACACAGGTCCCATGCTGGCTTTCTTCAGGTATGGTGGGTTAGGACCAGCCCAAACCAAACCCTAATCGGGCCAGAATGGGCTTGTCCAGGTCAGGCCCAAAAGCCTTTGGGTTCTGTGTTGGCTGCCCACAATCAGGCAATTGCCCACTGAAAACCTATGCGGGCCCCACATGTGCCTAAAGAGAGGGCAAAGTGAGGGGCCAGTACTGCGGGGCCAGCTCTTTGCCGATGCGCAAATCCTGACGGGCCCACTGTGCCAGCCAAAAGTGAGCCCAAGAGGGGGCTCCTGTGGACTTGCTTGCTGGGTAACCGTCCCAGAGACCAAGCCCTCGTGGGCCTATTTTGAGCTCACTTTTGGGCTCACTTTTGGCTGGCATAGGGCCGCGGCATAACCGTCCCAGAGAGCAAGCCCTCGTGGGCCTCTTTTGGGTTCACTTTTGGCTGGCATAGGGCTCTCGCGGTGGGCCTGTGAGGACATGCTCACTGGCAAAGTGCTGGCCCCGCAGTACTGGTCAGGAAAAGGCAAGGGACA
>JAODXP020000023.1:9545105-9550105 GCA_027497455.2 Sardinella longiceps | reverse complement strand
GTAAACAGACACACACACACACACACACACACACACTCACACATTCACAGATCTGAACTTAGAAAGATATTTAAAAATCATGAGCTGGTCTCAAAGTCTCCACTATATGCTAACTGTAACTGTTCTTTCTAAGTGGGCATTAACTTTTGAAACTGGTTATGTGGTTGATATGGAAGACATTGATCGTGATGGTTAATCAGAGGTGTTCTGTTATCTGAAAATAACAAACACCCTTTCACAAAATCAGAAAACAGTATTTCATTCCATGGGGTGATCATTTCTGTTAACATGCGCCATTGAAGTTGATTTATTCCTTATTTATTCCTTATCATCTCCTTCTCTTCTCCTCCCAGGCGAAAGACCCAGCAGGCCATGCGTCCCGTACTGGACTCCTCCGCCCTCAGCTCAGACGACGATTACGATGACGACGGTCTCTACGACCCCAGCAGCATCACCTCCATCCTCACCGAGAGCAACCTGCAGACCAGCTCCTGTTGAGGAGGTGGGGGGGGAGGAGGAGGAAGAAGTGGAGGGGGTGGTGGTGGGGGTTTGGGTCTATGGGTCCCTTCATGCTTCTGTGTTTAATCTATGCTTTAGGTCAGGCCTTATTTTTAAAAATGAAGGGGGAAATAAGCCAAACAAGTTTAACTTGTTTTAGGGACGACCATTTATAGAGATTGAGGTACATCGTCTTTGTTTGTTTTTGTTTTTGTTTTGTCTTTTCCCCTACCTTGTACAGCATTGTATTCCAAATGTTCACAAACATCTCATCCTGTACAATGTAGGTTTGATATGAAGCTCCCAATGGAAGCATAATAAATCAACATCACTGGCGTGCCTACAGCTTAGATTCAACACAGAAGCATCAGCCAGAGAGGGCAGGAACATAATAGGTGACTAGCACTGGGTTTGACTGCCTGAGGTGACCAGAAAGACAAGGCCAAAGACTCAATCTTTTCCTTTTCTGGACATCCATTTTCTGAAGTCAAAAGCATGTAGGAGGCTAGACAGGGGCTGAAAGCAGGGCCAGAGATAGTGAAAAAATGCCTTGCACCCCCAATGGGCATTTGTGTGAAATTGGGTTTGGCGAAAGAAAGAAAGAAAGAAAGAAAGAAAGAAAGAAAGAAAGAAAGAAAGAAAGAAAGAAAGAAAGAAAGAAAGAAAAAGAAAGAAAGAAAGAAAGACTTCCCCTTGGTCCTTAAAGCACAACCCCTCAATAATGAGCCTTGGGTCATTGGCTTTGTAGCCAGTGCGTAAATGGCATGCTGTAGACCTGAGTTTTAGGGTTTGAAGGGGTGACTACACTTCTCCTCTTCACTACAAATGTGTGGAAAGAAGTAGGATGGCTTGCCATGAGGTCATTACAAAGCTGCTTAAAGTGTATACCATGTTAAAGACGCTCATAATTTGACCCCTGGCCTTTGGGCCACAGACCCCAGCTATGAGAGAAACACTGGTGGGTCGGGCACCATAAGATGGCAAAAGTACACTACGGGTATTTTTTTCTATCATTTATTATAAATTAAAAGCAAAACCTTGTTGTCTCAGTCAACCCTTTGTCATTTCAAACTTTGAAATTAGTTAAAAAAAAAAAAAAAAAAAACATGTAGCAGTAAGTCTCGATGTCCTCTACAGGGGACATTGAACAAATGTTGTGTTTTGAAGGTGTTAAAATGACTGGTTCTTTCTGAAATCTCTCTGTATTCATATTTAGACTCACTTTTATCATCAAATTTGATAATATGAAAAAAAAACTAAATATCTGACAAAAATTGATGGATGCCCTGTCTGGTTGCCATGAAAAGCCAAAAATGATATATCCACCATTTTCAAATCAATTCTGAGTGATTGGTTAACCCCACCTACATAATAATGGTATCACCAGAAAGCCCTGGATGTCCCCCAGACAGTACAACGGGATTTTAAAAGTTGCCATGAATGGTTTTTCACTTATAAGACTTAAACTGATGTCCACTACAGAGGACAAAAAGGAATTGCTGGGTCTTAGGAGGATATTAGGGCTAGAGCTAGGGTTAGGGTTGGGGAACCTAAAGCAGGCAGGACCTTGAAAGAGGACTGGACGTATGCCTGAGGTGACCAGAAAGACAAGGCCAACCTCCAATCTTTCCTTTTCTGACATCCATTTTCTGAAGTCAAAAGCATGTAGGAGGCTAGACAGGGGCTGAAAGCAGGGCCAGAGATAGTGAAAAATGCCTTGCATCTCCAATGGGCATTTGTGTGAAATTGGGTTTGGCGAAGAAAGAAAGAAAGAAAGAAAGAAAGAAAGAAAGAAAGAAAGAAAGAAAGAAAGACTTCCCTTGGTCCTTAAAGCACAACCCCTCAATAATGAGCCTTGGGTCATTGGCTTTGTAGCCAGTGTACAGAAATGGCATGCTGTAGACCTGAGTTTTAGGGTTTGAAGGGGTGACTACACTCTCCCTTCACTACAAATGTGGAAAAGAAGTAGGATGGCTTGCCATGAGGTCATTACAAAGCTGCTTAAAGTGTATACCATGTTAAAGACGCTCATAATTTGACCCCTGGCCTTTGGGCCACAGACCCCAGCTATGAGAGAAACACTGGTGGGTCGGGCACCATAAGATGGCAAAAGTACACTACGGGTATTTTTTTCTATCATTTATTATAAATTAAAAGCAAAAACCTTGTTGTCTCAGTCAACCCTTTGTCATTTCAAACTTTGAAATTAGTTAAAAAAAAAAAAAAAAAAAACATGTAGCAGTAAGTCTCGATGTCCTCTACAGGGGACATTGAACAAATGTTGTGTTTTGAAGGTGTTAAAATGACTGGTTCTTTCTGAAATCTCTCTGTATTCATATTTAGACTCACTTTTATCATCAAATTTGATAATATGAAAAAAAAACTAAATATCTGACAAAAATTGATGGATGCCCTGTCTGGTTGCCATGAAAAGCCAAAAATGATATATCCACCATTTTCAAATCAATTCTGAGTGATTGGTTAACCCCACCTACATAATAATGGTATCACCAGAAAGCCCTGGATGTCCCCCAGACAGTACAACGGGATTTTAAAAGTTGCCATGAATGGTTTTTCACTTATAAGACTTAAACTGATGTCCACTACAGAGGACAAAAAAGGAATTGCTGGGTCTTAGGAGGATATTAGGGCTAGAGCTAGGGTTAGGGTTGGGGAACCTAAAGCAGGCAGGACCTTGAAAGAGGACTGGACGTATGCCTGAGGTGACCAGAAAGACAAGGCCAACCTCCAATCTTTTCCTTTTCTGACATCCATTTTCTGAAGTCAAAAGCATGTAGGAGGCTAGACAGGGGCTGAAAGCAGGGCCAGAGATAGTGAAAAAATGCCTTGCATCTCCAATGGGCATTTGTGTGAAATTGGGTTTGGCGAAAGAAAGAAAGAAAGAAAGAAAGAAAGAAAGAAAGAAAGAAAGAAAGAAAGACTTCCCTTGGTCCTTAAAGCACAACCCCTCAATAATGAGCCTTGGGTCATTGGCTTTGTAGCCAGTGTACAGAAATGGCATGCTGTAGACCTGAGTTTTAGGGTTTGAAGGGGTGACTACACTCTCCCTTCACTACAAATGTGGAAAAGAAGTAGGATGGCTTGCCATGAGGTCATTACAAAGCTGCTTAAAGTGTATACCATGTTAAAGACGCTCATAATTTGACCCTGGCCTTTGGGCCACAGACCCCAGCTATGAGAGAAACACTGGTGGGTCGGGCACCATAAGATGGCAAAAGTACACTACGGGTATTTTTTTCTATCATTTATTATAAATTAAAAGCAAAAACCTTGTTGTCTCAGTCAACCCTTTGTCATTTCAAACTTTGAAATTAGTTAAAAAAAAAAAAAAAAAAAACATGTAGCAGTAAGTCTCGATGTCCTCTACAGGGGACATTGAACAAATGTTGTGTTTTGAAGGTGTTAAAATGACTGGTTCTTTCTGAAATCTCTCTGTATTCATATTTAGACTCACTTTTATCATCAAATTTGATAATATGAAAAAAAAACTAAATATCTGACAAAAATTGATGGATGCCCTGTCTGGTTGCCATGAAAAGCCAAAAATGATATATCCACCATTTTCAAATCAATTCTGAGTGATTGGTTAACCCCACCTACATAATAATGGTATCACCAGAAAGCCCTGGATGTCCCCCAGACAGTACAACGGGATTTTAAAAGTTGCCATGAATGGTTTTTCACTTATAAGACTTAAACTGATGTCCACTACAGAGGACAAAAAAGGAATTGCTGGGTCTTAGGAGGATATTAGGGCTAGAGCTAGGGTTAGGGTTGGGGAACCTAAAGCAGGCAGGACCTTGAAAGAGGACTGGACGTATGCCTGAGGTGACCAGAAAGACAAGGCCAACCTCCAATCTTTCCTTTTCTGACATCCATTTTCTGAAGTCAAAAGCATGTAGGAGGCTAGACAGGGGCTGAAAGCAGGGCCAGAGATAGTGAAAAAATGCCTTGCATCTCCAATGGGCATTTGTGTGAAATTGGGTTTGGCAGAAAGAAAGAAAGAAAGAAAGAAAGAAAGAAAGAAAGAAGAAGAAAGAAAGAAAGACTTTCCCTTGGTCCTTAAAGCACAACCCCTCAATAATGAGCCTTGGGTCATTGGCTTTGTAGCCAGTGTACAGAAATGGCATGCTGTAGACCTGAGTTTTAGGGTTTGAAGGGGTGACTACACTCTCCCTTCACTACAAATGTGGAAAAGAAGTAGGATGGCTTGCCATGAGGTCATTACAAAGCTGCTTAAAGTGTATACCATGTTAAAGACGCTCATAATTTGACCCCTGGCCTTTGGGCCACAGACCCCAGCTATGAGAGAAACACTGGTGGGTCGGGCACCATAAGATGGCAAAAGTACACTACGGGTATTTTTTTCTATCATTTATTATAAATTAAAAGCAAAAACCTTGTTGTCTCAGTCAACCCTTTGTCATTTCAAACTTTGAAATTAGTTAAAAAAAAAAAAAAACATGTAGCAGTAAGTCTCG
>JAODXP020000023.1:9523570-9545005 GCA_027497455.2 Sardinella longiceps | reverse complement strand
ACCAATTCTGTGTCTACTGAGGGGAGGGGTAAGAACCACGGTACCGCAACCAGTACCATAGACATGAACAGGTTTATGGGACCATGGGGAGGCAGGGAAGGGAGAACGGAGGGATTTCTACAGGGTACGAAAGAAAAGCACTAAAAGGGGGGGGGGTTAGACCTCTTACGCAAAGGGAGGAATGTTAATAGCACTGGGGAGCTGTACTGGACTTCTTTAGACTTATAGATTTATATGTAGTTGTAATATGGGGAGATGAGGCTGATGGGGTAGAACTCTCCTATAAGCGGGATGGGAGGATAGAGACAGAGGGAGAGGAGGGGTGGGTGAAGGAGGGAAGAGAGGGAGGTAGTTAGAGCACAACGAACATTCCACTAGGAAAGAGGAAAGGAGGCAGACTGTAACCCAGGTACCTGATTGGTCGGTCTGCACAGCTCCTCACTGGCCATTGGATAACACAAACCAGCCGAGAGACAGGATTGGTCCTCTCTCACAGATCAAAGTGCCTGACAGGCTCTCCTGTCATCACTGCTTCCACACTGGCAGCTAACACAGACTCAGACACAGACATAGCAGCCCCCATACCCAGCACTCATTAACGAGGACAGTGGGAGTAATAAACGTTTAATAAAGTCTTAATAATGACACAAACTCTGTGGTGAAATGGTACAGCATCCCCATTCCAAGCACTCATAGATGAGGATAACATGAGTAATAAGTGTTTAATAAAGTCTTAATAAGCACACAATCTCTATGGTTAAAACGGCCCAGACACAGTGGGCTATAATATAAGCTCACTGATTCTTCCCAGTCAGACTAGGCCCAGTGTCTCACATGTCAATGAGGGCAGTGAGCAGCAACTACACAGTAGTATACATGTGCGTAAGAGGCCCACTGGACAACAGTAATGGTACAGGTCTGCACTGTAGAGGATTACATAAGAAGTACATAAGAACAGGGTAGTGTTCAGCTGCCACAGGACACACCAGTACACACAGAATTAATGGCACACACACACACACCGCAATAATGGCGCGCACACACACACACACACACACACCGCAATAATGGCGCGCACACACACACACACACACACACACACACTCAGAGCAATAATGGCGCACACACACACACACACACACACACACACACACTCAAAGCAATAATGGCGCGCACACACACACACACACACACACACAGAGCGATAATGCCACGCATGTGCACACACAGCAATAATGGGATGGTATACTGTCAACAGTAAACCCTAAGACAAGGCAAATAGTGACAAACGAAATGTTGTCCAGTCACTTACCTTATCTCTGCACTACACTACACTACACTTGCTTAACCAATATACTGTAGCAGATATAGGGCAGCTGTGCTACTGCAAGGCCATGTGCTGTGTAACACACTACATTCATAAGCGGAGATACTAAAGTTCACTGTAAGATTGCCTCCGTCGCTGCCTCTGCCCTGTAATCCACATCAGCAGAAATGTTGAGTACAGACCCCACAGGGTTGGCAGCGTTGAAGCTGATTGTTGCCCTGTCATTTACAAACACAGAGAGGCGGTATGTGGCCACTGCTAAGCAGCACTGTCACACATTAGAATGATAGATTGAGTCGGTTGTCATAGGTGCACATTATGTATGGCAACCCACAACACTGCAAAGACATTTCAGATAAACTACCAGCAAAGAACTACACATAGATGCAACACACGTTTATTCTCTAGGCTAATGGTATCCTAGCAGTTAGCGCTACTTGAATAGATTGTGCTAAAATATACTTATACGTACCTACATACACTATATGTCTTGCAATAATAAACAGTCAGTAAACGTTTGTAATTGTATGCAATTCCTGTATACACTAATTATTATACGTAATGCAAAGAGATGAAGCACAGTATCCTGTATGTGTATTGCGAGCATAGAAAACAATAATCTAATTTATACTTCTCAACATTCCTAGCCTATTCCTGTCTATCGATATTTTCTCATGTATGCAATTTGTGCCGTCTTTGCTTGAACACGGAAGAAACCTTACTGAGCATGCCTGAACCCAAGGTACTTAACACTGCTTGCAGAGTACACTATGTGCATGCAGTACAGTTAAAATAGTGCTGTAACTTGCAGTACACTACATTCAGCCAACAGCTGACCATTGAGAGTATTTCTGCCTTTAATCACTGGAATTGTGCAACTTCCCCTTTAAATAGTAAAGGCAACTTAGTCCTTTAAGAATGTTTGTTTGTTTGTTTGTTTGTTTCCTTTGAATGAAATGAAATACAATGCAAGCTTGCAGCATTCAATTTGAGTTGAGAATGTCAGCATTGCAATCTCTATCTGCCAGTGCAGTAGTTGACCTGTCTATGTCCGAGTCACAGACACACTTCTCTGCATATAGAGTGTTTCTCAAAGTCGAGGCTGTCGCCAAGTACTGTTCCAATGTTAAGGGTCCTTCTAAATTCTAGCGAGGACAGAGGCCTTTGTTCATAGATTTCTCAAGGATGCACTGATGGATCCTTGGAAGTGTATGACTTCCAAGGCGAGTGTGCTACCTAGGGAACATGCTCGACTGTGAGAAACACTCATAGTATGTATTCTGCTTTGCATCCCTGATTCCGTGAGGTCACTTCCTGTAATATCACATTAATGCCTTACAGTCGTCACTGTTTTTTGTTTTGTTTTCTGCCACTCTCTCAGTTGTAATTGTGTTTGCATGGCCTTTCTTTCCAAAGGATTTTTTTTTTTTTTTTAAGGTAATTTCTGTTTTGTACCTGTTCCTTTTTTATATTTAAGTAGACTTTCTTTGACAATGCAAACAATGACCTTGATTATGATTTTAATTCATCAGTGCGATTTCTGATTCATCAGTGTGGTTTATAATTGTAATTTGTACATGTATGAAAAATGGTTCCTTACTGTAGAGATGCTTTTTGCTGTATTTTATTCTTATGGAGTATTTTCATACGTGGCATGGTACACATACAAATAATAAGGGTTGTTTAGAACTGTAAATCTGTATTTTTACAGTATAAAATCATTTTCTATTTAAATAAAAAAAAATCTGCAATGATTAATGACAGTAATGTAGTCTTATGTCTTTCTTTGAGCGTTATGTGAAGTGTTGATTAAAAAATCACAAAACTAAAGTACTCAGTAAAGTGCCCTGAAATAGTGGAATGATGACAAGGTGGAAGTACATCACGGAACACGGAGATGTCCTGTTATCTGAAAATAACAGACACCCTTTTAGCCAATCAGAAAACAGTATACTATTCCACCAGGTGATACAAATACAAAATACAAAATATCTAATAATAAAACAAATGCCAAATAATGCAGTAGGCAGACCCAGAGCCATCTCTATGGCTCTGGATAGACCTATGTGTTGAATCCTGAGAGATCTAGAGCTTTTTGTCCCCATGGCTACAGTTGCAGAGATAAACACACAAAGTTAATTTAATCCTTTTTAAGTTAGCCAAATTGCTCACATCCATCATTGACTCTTGCTCACATTAAATATGTGTCTGTCTGTGTGTGTGTGTGTGTGTGTGTGTGTGTGTGTGTGTGTGTGTGTGTTACTCGTCTCCTCTTTGTTAATTTGTCTGTCATCTTTGTATGTGTGGCCTACGGTGTCATAAACTTGCTCAGCTGTCTGTGCTGTATTTGTGTGTGTGTGTGTGTCCGTTTGTGTGTGTGTGTGTGTGTGTGTGTGTGTGTGTGTGTGTGTGTGTTAGGTCATAGCCTGAATCAGATGCTTAGTTATTCATGTGCATTGTGTTGTAACCTTTCCCTCTGCTCCTCCTGGGCTCTGAAGCTCAGCCCAGCTATGAGGACGCTGCCTGGCTTACAGCGCTGGGCCTTAAACACACGTCACACTCTTTACTGTAGGCCTACACTGAGATAAGTTCACTATACAGCACATTACACACAGGTACAGTATGTGCAACACACAGCACACTACACAGATTAGTACACACACAGGTTAGTACACCATAGAGCACACAAAGTATAACATACAGTACAGCACACTACACACACAGGTTAGTACACCATACAGCACGTTCTGGTTGGTACACCGTAAAGCACACAACACAGGGACACAAATCTGTCTGCACAACTCGTTCAGCAACTGTTCACAGATGCTCTATATAACATATCATTTGCAGTACTTTTAAATAATGCCACCTTTTCAGAGGCAGGGCAGCAGACGTAATCTAGCGGTAGTAAATTGAATTTTCTCAGCGAGTATGTCCAGCTATTTAGCCTAGCATGCTAATACCCGTACAGATTTTCTGTACTAGGGTCTAGCAAGGCTCAGTTATCATGCGGGCGGGCAAAGCAGTTTGTCAACTCGCCGCTGCAAACGTCAAGTAATATCTTTCGTCACAATGAACATAAACTTTTTATCTTCATACATTGTAAAATAATATTAAAATGATTCCTTGTGTCATAGTATTGTCTGTAATCATTGGCTAGACTTTGGTAGCAAACTCTGGTTGGCTAGACTGTGGTAGCAAAATCAGTTTGCTGTCACTAGGGGGTCTAGATTTCTAGGCTACCAGCTATTAGCTATAGGTTGTACTCAGACATCAGTGGTGTCTGTGCTGTTTATCCAATCTAAACACTCTAGGTTGTATTCAGACATCGTGGAGTTTAGCGAATCACAACGTTCTATCTGGACAGGGAGGGGGCAGGCTTAGCGTTGTTTGAATCGGGTTGTTAGTTGTGCTGATTGGTCTTAGCCGTCTTACTGCTTGACCATTACTGACCATAAGAATCATCATTCTATCATAAGAATTATCATTCTATCATAAGTGTCATCATGCCCAATTTCAACCATAAATATTTGAACTGCCATTTTGTCCCCAAGGAGAGTGACAAGAAATTCATTGACACGATTCATTGAGAACTTCCTGTTTTCCTCATGAAGAAGAGAGTTTAAAGAGCAGTTTTTCCTCCTTTCTCTCTATCTCTGAGGAGGGGCCCAGTGCACTTGTTCATTAGCTAGCAGAACTGTGAGTCAGGTTCCCTTTTTATCCACACATGGATGAATGGATGGATGACTCCTCAGTCCTCCTTTGGCATGTGACATTCCAGTCAGAGTCCTTGGATTAACCCAACCTGCATATCAACCACATGAGGAAATGGGAAGGTTGTGTGTTTTTATTGCGCAATATGGGCAAATCTGTCTGAGGATTACTTCTGAACTGGTTTATGTTTTATTAGATCGCACAGGGGTGTGGTGCAGGTATGATCAGAATGCATGACTGTTTTATAGAACAATCTTTTTAATGATCAACAGATTTTACTAGAGCACCATCCTTGATAAAGCCATCACCCAGATGGACTCAATGCAGCTCATATTTATTACATGTCTTCATAACAAAAGGTCTTAAAATAAACCAACACGCCCAGTACGTGGGCCAGTGGTATGGGATATCCTTTCTGTTGAACCTGCCTACTGAACGCACTTGCCTTGGGCTAACTCCTTTGCATTAAATATTCAGTCATGGATGATCCCCCTCACAATGGATCGCATATAAGAGTGACCATGACCAATGGCATTAGTAATTAATAGTGCTGTCAAAAAATGTTTTTTTGATTAATCATGTGATTAATCAGTTAATTTTGCCAGCACTAGTAATTCGCTATTAGAGTAAGAGAGAACGAGAGCAAAAGTGCAAAGATAAGGATGGACCTCCCGGCTTCTCATGACCAGTCAGGTGTGTCCCTGCCAGACTGACTGTCTGACTCCCAGGGGAGTGGTGGTGTTGTGGCCAGCACTCATGTAATAGCAGCTAATTACTGGCTAACACAGAGACTAGGTGGGTCTGGTCGTACCTGTACTGCAGATGAGGTTGTTGTGGTAAACAAATACAACAGTTTCAGTACAGGAGGCTAGTTTTTGTTGTTGTTTTTCTGTATCATTTGCATCCTCAGCCCAAACTTATAGGCATTCCAAACAAAAACCTAACAAAAAAATATTTGAATTACACTATTTGGAATATTCATAATAGTAGCAATAATGGCAAGTGCACAATGACAAGTGATTCAGTTAATAGTGATGAAATTAAATGGTCAGTGGTCCTTACTGTTTAGATATTCCAGCTTGTCAGGATTGGTATGATGCTTTCTCATGGAAAATATATTTATTTTCTGTCTACAGGAAGCATGGATTTCCACAGTAGATTATCAGCAGTCCTATCAGATTTCTGTGTGTGTGTGTGTGTGTGTGTGTGTGTGTGTGTGTGTGTGTGTGTGTGTGTGTGTGTGTGTGTGTGTGTGTGTGTGAGAATTCAGGTGAGGGCGTGTGTTATTCTTCAGAAATGCTCTCAACCATTCTGAAAATTCCACAGAAGATCAATTTGAGAGCATTATTGCGTCTTTTTATTGTTTGGATATCTTGGAGACATTTATGTTCTGTGCAAAGATTGCTCTTTATTGAGAAGCCTTTTGACCTTTCCAAGGTATTCTTGGTGCTTACAGGCACAGTTAGCCTACTAGCTTTGTTATTGCAACATCAATCATCCACGTCATCAAACGCTGGTGTCTGAAGCAATAATTGTTTTGCTCCATAATTACTAAATACCATTAGAGTGTTGCTCTTATAAGGGTGTGGAGTCCATGCAAAAGGTGTGTGTGTGTGTGTGTGTGTGTGTGTGTGTGTGTGTGTGTGTGTGTGTGTGTGTGTGTGTGTGTGTGTGTGTGTGTCATGCAATGTGATGTTTATTTTAGGACTTGTGTAAGAATTGGTTTTCTTGTATGTTGAGATTTGCATCTGCTGGACAAGAGCCCAGAATGTTGACCTTTTGGTTGCTGTTGTTTAACAGTGAAGCCAGCAAAGCACCCAGACTTCTGGGGAACTCGTGTCACAAAGCCACAACATGCTCTCTTGACAGTGTATGCTATGCACACACACACACACACACACACACACACACACACACACACACACACACACACACACACACACACACACACACACACACCTGCCAGTGTATGCAAACACATTTCCCACAAAATGGCCTCACATTACAGCTCAGGCAAATTCTGCTACCTCTTCCTCTTCATTTTAGTTATTATGCCTCTCTCTCTCTCTCTCTCTCTCTCTCTCTCTCTCTCACACACACACACACACACACACACACACACACACACACACACACACACACACACACACACACATAATTATCATTCCACCAAAAAACACAATGTGTGTGTCAGTGTGTGTGTGTGTGTGTGTGTGTGTGTGTGTGTGTGTGTGTGTGTGTGTGTGTGTGTGTGTGTGTGTGTGTGTGCTGGAGCAAAGTTGTTTGTGTGTGCAGTGTATCATAGAGCTTTTTACAGTATACACACAAGCAATTCGAGGTAAAAGTCAAAGAAGAGTTCAAAGGACAAAAACAAATGCAGATGCCAAGACAAGTACAATAAAAGAGACACAATTAAAAAGAGTAATATAATTAATCTAAAATTGACATCTAAACCATGTTTTGATTGGACCATACTAGGTGAGCCAAAGTGGTGGATGCGAGAGCCATGGGTTGAACAATTTAAACCTTAGAGATGCCTCCCTCCTCTTTAGTTGCTCATCTTTTTGTTTTTAGGTTTTGCTTACATGCCTGTATGCTTCTGTGAGCATACTGTACTTGTATGTAGGCCTAAGGGCCAGGACACAGAAACAGTAACATGTTTGGCACTTTGATAGATAACCTTATCTTGAACAGTTGACTGTATGTCAAATACCAAATCTCTCTCTCATCTTGAACAGTTGACCTACGTACATCAAATACCAAATACCAAATCTCTCTCTCATTTTGAACAGTTGACCTACGTACACCAAATACCAAATACCAAATCTCCCTCTTAACTTGAACTTGATTTTCTTGATCAGTGTTCCATGGAACTGCAGTGTTGTCATTCCATTTACCACTATTTGTTTTTCAGAGATTTGTGATTTGTTTTTGTTTCACGGTAAATAGCCTACTGTCTTCATGTGAATTATATCTATGTGTATCATTTACAGGCTCATGGGTAAATATTCTATTCGTCCCAAAGGAAAGTAATGACTGCCTCCTGTTAAAGAGGAATGCTGTAGGACCTTGACAGCATTTGATAGGCTATGTGGTGGCATATTGATAAGGACTGCAATATTTGGATTCTTTTCAGAGAATTAATCAATAACTAAATTCTTTTCAGAGAATTAATCAATAATGTCTTGATTAATCAAAAATTAAACAATAAAATTAATTAATAACTTAATAAATTGCCACTGATTAAGTTGTAAAACAACATCTCAGAATAGTTTTCTCTTGCAGCTATTGATATTTTGATGTGATTTAACAAAAAATCTCCCTTAATACATCCAGATACAAACTTTAAGCAAGGTTGCCAGGAGTGCACCATTGCAAAGATTAACAAAAGCAATCAGATAACCATTTAAAGCAACACAATAATGAAGCAACGACAATGAATTATTGCTTTTTTTTTTTTTCTTTTTTTGCCATTTAATGTTGGGATGGCTTTGGATACTTTGGTCATAATATTATTAGTGGTCTGAAAGCCATGGTTTTTATTAGCACTCAATATTCTAATATCACACAATACCATATTAGTCCTTGTTCAGTCAGTGTTGACATAGCTCTAGTGGGCCTATGGTAGTTGATGTGAAAGGTCTGCTGGGAAGAACTCATACTTAGGCTATTTACCAAGTCTGGCTTGCAGAACAGGAGCCACTGTGGTGTTTAAAGGGCTAAGCCAGCATACAGGACAGAAGGGTTTGTTTGTACCCATCTCCAACACTATAGATCTAGACCCTGAGTCAGACCTCAGTGATCAGACATGGCACCATTATAATAGACATGAGCCAGTGACTGTGTGCATGTGTGTTTGGTGTGCATTTGCTGAAGAGAGAAAGGAAGGATGTCAACCTGTTTGGTCATAATTTTCATATAGCCCTGTTTGAGTTGAATACTATTCTGACAGAGAAATTAAAATTTCTCAAATTGTTTGTGTGTGTGTGTGTGTGTGTGTGTGTGTGTGTGTGTGTGTGTGTGTGTGCTTACACACTATTATAATGTCATACTGCATATGTTTTATGACTGCCAAAGGCAGAATTCCAAACAAGCAGAGACGGTATGTTCTCTTGGGCTGAGCTGAAATGTGTTGTGTTGAAATTTAACTAAAAGGCCATGTGCAACAGTGAATGGTGCTTGAATGGGAATGTAGGCTTCTGTGATTAATTATAAAGATGCAGCATGGTTATTTTTTCTGTATTGTTCCTTTCTCTTCCCCGTCCCCTCTCCAAAGTCGGGAAACCAGGACACCGGTGGCGAGTTGTCTTGTCTCTCAGATCCCTGTGGAATTTCGCGCACAGAGTGGGTCAGAGAGACGGCCTGACTTACTCTTTTCACAGCTGCCTGGAAAGCACTTGTCCTCCGGGACTTCTTAATGAAGAGGCCACTGTGTTCTCTGTGTGATATGTCCTCAGCTCCTTTTCAAGCGAAGCACCAGCACGGCTGACGGGAAGGGACAGCCCCCCACCCCCTTAAAAATACTTTAGAGTAAAATGCTTCTTTTATTCTCTCCGACTAAACTTTATCCAGACATGCCTTTAATTCTTTGACTCAAGCCAAGCATCCTATAACGGACTGTGCATTTTAAATACAACGAAATGTATCTCTGTACTTTGAACACATCATATTATCATGTTGATTACTGTGTTCTTCATCATTCTTTTTACTTCCTCATTTTTTACCGAGTTGATATTGCAGGTGGCCAGGTGTCGGCTCAGACACGCGCTTGAGTTCGTGAGCGGCTCATCCTCGCGGGGGCGTGCCGGGATAGGCTGTGCAGAGGAGCGCGAGCTGCTTGAGCGGTGAGGTCACGCGCGAACTCTCGGTTCAGCCAGTCACTGACGTGATGAGAGCGAGGTAGCCTAGAGGGAGGGGAACGCTATAGAAAACCGTTTATCACCCGGTGTGCGCAAAGCATTGCATATTTTGTCATCCAGAACATCACTGAAGAGACACTCCGGTTTGGATAAATAGCCTATACGAGTTGTGTGTGATTAGGCTGACACAGAATAACATCCGTTCCGATCAGTTGTTGCCCGTTAATTAATAATTTAATACTATTTATTTATTTATTTCTCTAACTTTTCGTGAGATTGTTGCAAAGATGAGTGGAAGCACGCGGAGTTTGTGTACAGTTGATGACATCAGAGCCGAAGAAAGACTGGTGAGTGTTTATGTTTATTAAACCTTGAGATTATGCTATTTTCATTTATCAAGCTCAAGGGAAGACTATTTTTTTGTAAACAAGGTTAATCGTGGGGATTAGCCTACTCGTGGATGGCCTTTTGGAAGACAGCGAAAGTCACGCCATCGATCGTTCGCCCAGGTGTCAGTTGCGCATCGGACCCTATGATCAGACCGACAATTAAGACCTGTTTGTTTCTACCCATGCTGCAGTGTATCCTACCCCATTCCGCTGTTTCCTGTAAAAATGCCGTTTTTATTATTTAATTAGGCTTAGTGTGATCCATCGAAGGATCGAGCTCGATTGGTCTTATTTTTCTGTCAAACTTTGTTACCAACTAAAACTAAAACTGTCAAACCGCACAAAGTTCTCCAATTTCAGTGTGCTTTTTAGTGTAGGCTTCTCAGTTAACTCACAGTAGCACATTCAGCCCCTACTGTTCAACAGATGCTTAATCTGGTTTAGTGCCACCTGATGTTTGGTGCGACACTTGCTACCATCAGGCGCAGAGAGAGATCAATGCGGGCATTACCTCTGAACATCTGTCGTTCCAACAACTACGTGGCTCCTTGTTGCAGGTAGACCCAGGCAAGGGTCAAGTCGGTTTCTAATGAAAGTGATAAACCGTCGCCTAGTTGAGTGTCGAAGATAACCATGGTAAATTATTAACCGGCATTATTTAAAATGTAGTGCTGAACACTCTGACCAAGTTTGCTACAGGCCTATATATGGGTCAGAGGTAATTATCCTAGGTGTGTTGCAGTTTTCACACGCAGACGATAAAGTTCATACAGTCAATTCATATAGCCAAGGTATAGCTGACTTTTGGACCCGCATAGGTTGGCAGATTCCGCGCAGCTCCTTATTCGGTGTTGTTGGTCAGGATCAGGTTCAGGTTTGTTGCAGGTGGACAGGTAAAGGGTTCATTGAGTGGCACAGCTTGGGATGAGATTAAGCAACAAATGCCACACAAGTATGCGTCTTAGGGGGGCTTAGTTGGCCAAACCTGCTTGGCATGTTCTGATGCCTCAACAACAAATCCATAGTCTGCCTAGTGATGGGAAGTCTTTCCTGCGCAGAATAACTAGACAGAGTCATACTTTAAAGACATTTGTTTTTGTTTTTGTTTTTGTTTGTTTTTGTTGTTGTTGTTGTTGTTGTTGTTGTTGTTGTTGTTTCTGACCCTCCTGCCCAGTGAAAGTCCTGAATGGTTGGATTTGTGTTTATCCTTCCTTCACATGACTACATGGCATCCAAATGAATTTGGAGATGGTATCTAAACAAATGCTTTGGAACCTAAAAAGGAATACTTAAAAACAGTATAATGTTAAAAGTGTTGCTTTGAAATGTCTGAAACTAAAAATAAAAATAGCCTAACCATGCATGAAAGGCCTTGTCAAAAGGTAGGCCTAAACAAGGTTATTTTCTTTAATAGAGTACTTTGTAGAGTAGTAGATTGAATAGTTGCAGCTAAATCTGATGTCTGTAGTTTCAGACTACAGGTGCTGTTCAGGTTGGTGCTGCTGATGAAAGATTGTGTTTGATCAGAGATATTTCATCAGCAACTCCGTGGAATGGGACACTTTGTCTCTTCCTGGCATAGTTTCCGTAGTGAGGCTACTGTGTTTGTGCAGGAAGTTATGTCCACAAACAGGGAGGTATTGGAACATTCCAAACATTCCATGATTGACCCCTGACAATATTTAATGACCACCATCATAATGATCGACTAATCACGGGGAAGAAACTTATAACGCTGTATTTTTCTGTCCATTATTATAATAATAGCATAATTGGTAGGCTAATACATCTTAACCATTTGTTTTGTATAGTATTGATCCCATTAGAAAAATTCCCCATCCTGTTAGGAAAAAAAACTATCTGTGGAACAGTGACACATGTAAACACACGTGTGCATTTCTGTTCTTGTTTGTTGAGATTGTACAACACAGAATCCGTGACATCACATACTTTAGAGGTCAGACATTCTAAAAATCTGCCACATATTGTATTTTAGCTTGGTCACACCTGATAGACGGATTAGAGCGTTTAACTCTCTCTCTCTCTCTCTCTCACACACACACACACACACACACACACACACACACACACACAAACTCATTGAAGGTGAATTTAGTGAGTAAACACTAAACCTCCGAGTCACTCCCTGCTCTGCACACTGATGGCTTTGTTAGAAAAGCTCGGTAGCGTCCAGAGCTTGTGTGTGTGTGTGTGTGTGTGTGTGTGTGTGTGTGTGTGTATGTGTGTGTGTTAGAAAAACTCTGTGGTGTCCAAAACCTTCCCCTGCTTCCTTAACATCCTGACCCTCACTAGGCCACCTTTCCCTGTGTGTGTGTGTGTGTGTGTGTGTGTGTGTGTGTGTGTTCTAGAATAGTTTGGTGACTTCCAGAGCCTCAACCCTCTGCTTCTTTTACATACTAATCTTGTGTTCGTGTGCGTGTTTTTGCTATGTGTGTGTGTGTGTGTGTGTGTGTGTGTGTGTGTGTGTGTTCTTCTACCTTTCCCTATGTTATTGCTCTGTACATGTGTGTGTGTGTGTGTGTGTGTGTGTGTGTGTGTGTGTGTGTGTTGTGTTATGTTTTTTTTTTTACCTTTCCCTGTGTTCTTCCTCATTGCATGTGTTGTGTGTGTGTGTGTGTGTGTGTGTGTGTGTGTGTGTGTGTGTGTGTGTTCTTTCTTGCTGCAGTCTGATCATTCCACTGGTTTGCTAATTGTTCCCCAGCTGGTTGTGGTGTTATGGCCCCGTGTGGAGTTACATAAAAGTAGGGACACTTTTACACACGGCCAAAAACATATTTGTCATACCTCACTGAAACCTGCTGAGTCTGTCAACTCTCTCTCTCTCTCAGTCTCTCTCTCTCTCTCTCTCTCTCTCTCTCTCTCTCTCTCTCTCTCTCTCTCTCTCACACACACACACACACACACACACACACACACACACACACACACACACACATACACTTTTCCACTCTCTCTCTCTCTCTCTCTCTCTCTCTCTCTCTCTCTCATTTCACTCTTTTTTTCCCCTCCACTTATCTGTCTGTGTAACTCGCTTTATCTGTCTGGGATGCAAACGGCTCATTTGCTGACATTCATCCCCCTCTCTCGCTGCCGGGAAGGAAAGAGAAGAGGGAGAACAGCAAATATTTGCCCTGAGGCCACTCATGTCATGTAGTCATGTAAACGTTATGTGCGGAGCGCACCGAGCACACACACACACACACACACACACACACACACACACACAGATCACGGTAAACGCACGCAAATCAGACAGAGGTCGGTCGCCCTGGCCACCCCTTACGTCACCTCCAGTCTGTCAGCGTCTGGGAGTCGTGTCAGAGCGTCTATATGTTGAGAGTCTCGAGACTCACACAGCTATTATCTGTGAACTCCTGCCTTAAAAAGACTCCTCAGGTCTACAGTATCACCACCTGTGCTCATATTAGTGGCATTTATGACTGCCTTTTTTTTTTTTTTTTTTTTTTAGCTTAGCTTCGCTTAGTTTTTCTTTGCTAATATTTATGTCATGTTTTGTTTTATATGTAATGTCTCCTTTTTTGGCCTTGAGCCCGTATTAAAGTTTATTATTATTATTATTACTAGACTGCCATATTACAACTTCGATATATAACTTCTTAAAAGTTTCTCCCTCTGTGCTCAATCATAACAGACTGTCATATCTGAGGTTCTATATGTCGAGAAGAAGAACGCCATTATCTGTGCACTGCTTCTTTAAATAACTCCTTCAGTCTCTCACTGTCTGTGTTCATATCAGACTGTCCTATAAGAGCGTCTGTATGTCCAGAATGACAGAGCCATTATCTGTGCACTGTGTCTTTAAATAACTCACCATCTGGGATCATATTATATATGACTCTCATATCAGAGATTCTATATGTCCAGAACAACATGACCACTATCTGTGCACTGCTTCTTTAAACAACTCCACAGTGCTGTTACTCATTAAACTATTCACGGGAACCGTTGCGGTATTATATAATGAGTTTTCCATAGGGACAGGTGCATGTGCAGAATACTCCATGTGGGGAAAAAAAAACGCTGAGTGGTTTCCACTGTTTGTCCACTATGCAAATGGCCGTGCCTGGAGAGACAAACAGCATAGCTGCGGCCATCGTCGCTCAGGTGTGTCACCACCACCATGGCCGTCGGCCGTGCCCGTCTCTCTCTCGCCTCTCAGGTGCGTGACTGTGGCACCCGTGCCGCAACGGGTTCCGCCGGAGAACTGCAGTGCACGCTACTGCTCTGCCAGCGCCACGCTTTGCAGGACTGACAGTGTTCTCGCAGGGTTCTCAGATTTCAGAACACAACAATCTCAATTTCCTCAGTGCAGGAAGGGAACGGAACACTGTGTTTTGTTTTGTTTTTTTCTCTGGGTTCTGTTCCACTGACCTTGTAGGCCATGTTAGGAGGTCATTATCAGAGCAAAGGGCTATTTTTAAATGTTTTAAATTTAATATTTTTTATTAAAAACAATTAAAAACAATATTTTTAATTGTTTTTAAATGGATTGTTTATGGATAAATGGATGAGAGACAGACAACCATATCAAAGTTGCTACCAAACTATTAAATATATTTTATCACTAACACATCTAAATGATTAAACCATTGAATTTCTGTTGCCGTGAAGCCTGTTGTTAGTTTGGGCTGGATGTACGTACACACACACACACAGACTTCTTAATCCAGTAATGCAACACCAAGCTGTCTTCTGCAAGATGGGTTTCAGATTTTGTCTGTTTACAAATCACTGATTGTTAGTTTGAATGTATATAGGGGTAAACTGGACCCACCCATGAGCTAGTATGTGTGTGTGTCTGTGTGCTTCACAGGGGAGACACTATGTGCTCTCTCTCACACTGTGTGTGTGTGTGTGTGTGTGTGTGTGTGTGTGTGTGTGTGTGTGTGTGTGTGTGTGTGTGTGTGTGTGAGTGTGGACAGATTAACTGGGCTTTTTTGTCCACTTGCCGCTGAAAGCGAGGCCTCTATCTGGTATTCAATACCACAGGCCTCTGGACTCATAAACAACCCCCTGCACCTCTCTCTCTCTCTCTCTCTCTCTCTCTCTCTCTCTCTCTCTCTCTCTCTCTCTCTCTCTCTCTCTCTCTCTCTCTCTCACTGCATTCTCTCCCAGTAAACACACATTTAGTTGCCCGTCTATTCTATTTCTCCAATGCCTTCTCACAGGTGCTTGGACAAAGTCCTGTCTTATGGCCTCACACCCCCTGCACACACCCACACACACACACACACACACACACACACACACACACACACACACACACACACACACACACACACACTTTTCTCTTTATTGTGTGTAATTCCCCGCAATTCACCATGTTGGAAGTAGGCCAATGGTGCATTCCTCTCCTCCCCCCCATTCTGTTCCTCTCTGGGCTGCCCCGCTCTGGGCTTGGAGCTTCAGAGGCTTCAGACAGGAGCCAGACCTGCATTCAGAGCCTGTAACATGAGCAGAGGAGTGGAGAGAGAGAGAGAATAAGAGAGAGAGAGAGAGAGAGGGAGGGAGGGAGGAAGACAGAGAGAGAATGAGAGAGAGAGGGGGGAATGAGAGAGAGAGGGAGAGAATGAAAGAGAGAGAGAGACAGAGAGAATGAGAGACTGGAGGAAGGCAGTGACAAGATTATTGTTTATTTGGCCACCTTGAAATTCTGTTATGTGAGAAGTTTATCCACCTGGGAAATGTCCTATTCATCACCTCTCTCTCTCTCTCTCTCTCTCTCTCTCTCTCTCTCTCTCTCTCTCTCTCTCTCTCTCTCTCTCTATCCCTCTCTCTCTCTCATTCTTCTATCTTCTGCTGCGTCACTCTGGTTAGCGTTGTTTACATATCTCCGAGCACTCATAACTTAATTTCATAGCAGTGCATGGAAAATGGGCACGCATGTATACACAAAGTGAGACGGAGGCTTTATGTTATGTAAGACACGTTCTGTGTTATGTGCCGTGGAGGTGAATGAGGCTGTGTGTTGACTTCACTGGTGAACAGAACAGTAGTTTTTAGACTCGGGCAAACAGCTTTAAAGTTGCCTTTGTTAACTGCATACTCTCTGACACACAACAAATAGTCAGCCTAATCCACTACAGTTGCACACAATGCTGGTGTATTAGCTGTGTGTGTGTGTGTGTGTGTGTGTGTGTGTGTGTGTGTGTGTGTGTGTGTGTGTGTGTGTGTGTGTGTGTGTGTGTGTGTGTGTGTGTGTGTGTGTGTGTGTGTGTGTGTGTGTGTGTGTGTGTGTGTGTGTGTGTGTGTGTGTCTGCATGCCTGGTTCCTGCCTATCCCTTGGGCAGAGGTGTGGTGATGTACTGGTCAGCACTCTCATTGCCTTGTATGGGAGATAAACACACACACACACACACACACACACCGCGCTCCGCGCTCGCTGTGCTCATGACACATGGTGTGGCTGTGACCAACCACAGTCCCAGTCTTCACAGAGGAGAGTGGAGTGAATGCGTGTTCCTCAGACAGACAAATCCAGGTAAAGCTGGTTAAAGTCAGACTTCCTTGCACTCTTTCTCACTAAACTTTAAAGGTATGCTTGAGTTTGTTTTGACTGAGTTAGTGGGTGGATTTTGAAACGGTGTCTTGACTTGAAGGTGGCGGGTGCTTTGTGTGGCTCTTGTATTGTCTAGAGGAAGCGGATGATGAAAGGGTTGTTTTGATACAGTCGTTACAGTAAGTCAGGTTTTGGAGAGTTAAATCACAGAGGATTATAGGAGATCTGACTGTAAATATACGGTTATACTGTATATAGTGCAACATTATATAATAATACACATCTACCAGGAAGTCTGTGTTAGCGTGGCATTGTGGCGTGTGACATTGGTGATGGGTGTTTGACATGAACTGAAACTCATTTCTGCTAGATTTAGCCTATTTGGCTAGTTTGATCTGTGAATGGTGGCTTACAGTATATTATTTGTGGTAAGAGTGCAGTGTATGCATGTCCTTGATGTAAGCTGTGTGTGTGTGCTGGAATGTTGATAGCCTCTGTGTGTTTTATCATTAACAAAGATAAGGCCTATTCCCTTGTTTGGTATTGTGTGTGTGTGTGTGTGTGTGTGTGTGTGTGTGTTATGCAACTGTGGGTCATTGCCATAGAGAAGTACATACGTCAGTTGAGTTTTTATCACTAGGGCTTTGGAAGATGCGCATGCGTGTGGTGTGCTGACATAAAGCAGGCAAATGATAGTCTGTAGACACCCAATTTCAGTGGTATCTCTGCATGTAGACACACCTCACATATGGAACTCTTTTAAAGTAAACTCTTCATGTTACATGTAAGATGAGCTCCACTGGTTATTGTATGCAGCTGATATGCTGCACCAAAGGCCAGATCAGAAAGACTGGGCGGCAGAGGCCCTCAGCGCAGTGACCCTTAGTGATAGAGGAGGCACAGTATGCATGGAATGTGTGCTCTCTTCCTCTTTCTCTTTCTCTCTCTCCCTCTGTCTCTCTCTCTCTCCCTCTGTCTCTTCCTCTCTCTCTCTCTCTCTCTCTCTCTCTCTCTCTCTCTCTCTCTCTCTCTGTCTCTTCCTCCCTCTCTCTCTCTCTCTCTCTCTCTCTCTCTCTCTCTCTCTCTCTCTTCTTCTTTCTCTCTTCTGTCTATTCTCGGTCTTTTGTCTGTCCCTGCTGTGGGTGGTAAACTTGTGGAGTCTCATAAGAGACCTCACTGCTCTCGCCAGTCAGCTCAGCTCAGCTCAGCTCCCACTGTTTGCCTGCTCAGCAGGAGACACGCTAACAAAGTGGCGTTGAGAGAGACGGACAGACAGACTCAGATAGATAGACAGACAGACAGACACAGATGGACAGACAGACAGACAGACAGACAGACAGACACAGATGGACAGACGGACAGACAGACTCAGATAGATAGACAGACAGACAGACGGACAGACAGACTCAGATAGATAGACAGACAGACAGACACAGATGGACAGACAGACAGACAGACAGACACAGATGGACAGACAGACAGACAGATGGACAGACAGACAGACAGACCGACCACCAGTGGATATGAGAGGGACAATGACAGAGAAGAAGGTAGACGGATGGACGGATGGATGGACAGACAGACAGATAGGTGGGCCTGGACTTGCACAAAAGTTTTGTGACAAAACAAACACAAAAGGAAAGTAGAAAGAGAGAGAGAAAGAAAATGGGAGAGGAAGAGAGAGAGAAAGAGAGGGGGGAGGTAGAGAGAGAGAGAGAGAGAGAGAGAGAGAGAGAGAGAGATAGAGCAAGAAAGACCTTCAATTGTGAAAGAGTTGATTATACCATGGTGGAGGTCTGTGGCAACAGACAGATGGCTGCACTTATCCACACACACACACACACACACACACACACACACACACACACACACACACACACACACACACACACACACACACACACACACACAAGACCACTGGGAGGAGAGCAAAATGTGGAGCTGGAGACGTGTGTTATGTAAGCGCCACACCCCCTTCACATCCTCCCCTCACAAGCATGGGTGACAGGCAAATAAACACACACACACACACACACACACACACACACACACACACACACACAGTCCTTTTTTGCTGCCATAAACACTCTGAATTACATGTTTATATCTGAATCTCATTCACTTCTCAGAGTTCTGTTCATCCTACACGTGTGTGTGTGTGTGTGTGTGTGTGTGTGTGTGTGTGTGTGTGTGTGTGTGTGTGTGTGTGTGTGTGTCTGTGAGTGTGTGCATGTGTATGCGTGTGTGCCCACGTGTGAATGAGTGTAAGAGACTTTGTGTACAGTATGTTTAGAAGTCTGTGTTTTGTTGGTGTGTCCCTCACACTCCTTGCGTCTCCAGCGTTTCTGTTTATTGTGCGCTGGGAACGCCGTCGCCATAGTGATGTTCCGTCTTCGTCCTCCACCCCCCCCAAAAGGATGGTCATAACTTAACTCCAACCCTCCCTCTTCCTCTTTTTCTCTTTCGTTCTTTCTCTCTTTTGCTCCCTCTCTCTCTCCATTCAAATTGACATTCAAATGTGGATGCAGCTGGCAGGATTGTGTGTTCAGTGTTCAGTGTTCTGGCATCTTCCAGGAGCAAGAGAGTAGCGGACGCAGTTTACACTGAACATTCCGTTTCTTTGGACCTGTAAATATTCCTTTTCTTTTTCTTTTTCTTTTTTTACTCTTTTGCGTTCCCTCCTCCCTCGTTTCTCCTGTTCTCCTGGCATTGGCTTTCCCTTCACACTTTTTACGACTTTTTGGCCTCCATTCAGTCTTCCACCCGCTCTCTCTCTCCCTCTCTCTCTCTCTCTCTCTCCTTTGTCTCTCTATCCCTCTCTTCTCTCTCCTCTGTCCCCTCTTTCTCTCTCTCTTTCCCTTTCCCACTCTCCCTCCCTCTCTCTCAATCTCCTCTCTCCCTCCCTCCCTCCCTCCCTCTCTCTCTCTCTCTCTCTCTCTCTCTCTCTCTCTCTCTCTCTCTCTCTCTCTCTTCTGTGATTATTACTCATTCTCTCCTCCCCTGTTTTTTTTCATACTTGTTCATATAGCGACGGCCCTTCTCCATCCATCCCTCGTTTTTTCCCCTGTCCATAACGGCCTCTTTGTGCGACGCTGCTGCTCTCTGCTCTTTTCTCTCCCACTGCTCATTTGTTAACGGGGGACCATCCCTCTCTCTCTCTCTCTCTCTCTCTCTCTGTCTCTCTCTTTCCATCCGTCTCTTCAGGAGAACTGCAGAAGACTCCGGCTCACCCTGCAAGACCAGAGCCACGAGCAGAACCAGCCACAGAGCCACAGTAAGGTAAGAACCTCAAACTCCTTTCATACACACACACTTGCGCACACACACACACACACGTGTTACTGTAACACACAGATGTACATGACACACGCATACTGTACACATACACACACAGGCTTAATGGTCAAAGTACATGCATACACAAGAATGCCAAGGCAACAGATTGATTTTAGACACTGCACATACCCAGTACCACACACACACACACACACACACACACACACACACACACACACAGCTCTAGGTTTAGCCCAGTAGGCTGAATGAGTAACTACAGTATTCCTCAGCAGACTTATGATTCTCAGGCATCTGGGCCACTGCTTGCTCCATACCTGCACTTTCATCTCATCACTTTACTATACATTGACCTCCTGACACCTGGTCTATACATTAACCTATGGCCGCTAGACTGAAGTGTCTGAAGTCTGTTCCATACATTAACCTATGGCCGCTAGACTGAAGTGTCTGAAGTCTGTTCCATACATTAACCTTTGGGCACTAACTTGTCTAGTCAGTTCCATACATTAACCTATGGGTGCTAGACTGAAGTGTTGTAGTCAGTTCCATACATGTACATTAAGTTGTAGGCACTAGATTGAAGTATGTATAGTCTGTTCCATACACTAACCTGTAGGCACTAGACTGGGGTGTCTCTAGTCTGTTGCATACATTAACCTTTGAGAACTAAACTAACATGTCTATTATATAGTGAATTCTATACATTAACCTGTGGAAACTACTTGTAGACTGACATGTCTATTATATAGTGAGTTCCATACATTAACCTGTGGGAACTAGACTGCTGTGTCTATAGGCAGGTCTGTTATCTGTACTCTATTATCTGTAAGTGCCATAATGTTCCCCGATAGTTTCAAAGAGATTTGATGTGATTAGATCTCTTGAAAGGTTAAGTGCTTTGCTCTGTGTACATGCAAGCTGAAGTGTCTATACATCTCTGCACTCTTCACAGCCAATAGGAATCTGTTGAATGTGCAGAATGTACTGTACGTATTCTTAATCATATGCTGTGGGCTATTCTACAGATTATGTAGTCAAAGGGTATGGACTATTATATAGGTATCTAAGGTAGTGAGCATAGGTTGTGCAATTCTTCTGTTGAAATGTAGATATGGGGTTTGTCTGCACCAGTGTGTGCGTGTGCGTGTGCGTGTGCGTGTGCGTGTGTGTGTGCGTGTGTGTGTGTGTGTGTGTGTGTGTGTGTGTGTGCGTGCGTGCGTGCGTGTGTGAGTTGTGTCCATGGTGTGTATTAGAGTAATGTGGGTAGTTTAGTAGTGAAGTTAATCTCTCTGTAGAGATGCCAGTATT
>JAODXP020000023.1:9453570-9516070 GCA_027497455.2 Sardinella longiceps | reverse complement strand
TTGCCTGCTTGCACTTAGTGTTCTAGACTGTACGTACGGCAGCATGAAGCTAACCTCACTCCAGTGACCCCACTGCACCCCCCCCCCTTTTCTTTCTCTCCACTCCAGTCCATTTCTGCTCATACCTCTCATTCCTTTCTATCTCTCCTCCTTATTCTTTATTCAGTTCATTCCAAATAAGGTCCAATTAGTCCACACATGTTTACATCTCTCTCTCTCTCTTTCTCTCTCTCTCTCTCTCTCTCTCTCTCTCTCTCTCTCTCTCTCTCTCTCTCTCTCTGTCTCCCCCTCTATTAATCTCTCTGTCAGAGGGAGGCGGGTCATTACAAGCAACAGCTGGCCGAGCAGAGTGAGCGCCTGCGAGAGGCTGAGCAGAATGCCAATCAACAGGACGAGCAAGTCACGCAGCTGCAGAGACTCCTGTCGGGCATGGAGCAGGAGAGCTCCGGCCTGAGGGAGGAGCTTATGACACGGGAGGCGGAGCTTCTGCAGCTCAGAGAGCAGAAGGAGGAGGGGCTAGACGACAGGAGGAGGTAAGGAGTCTAAGTGAGGTTTTTAAAATTCCGTTTGTGCATACTGTATTATGCATTCATATATTCTTATGTACAGCAGCACATACACATACATACCGTAAATTCATGACATATATATATATATGTTTGTGTGTGTTGTATGTGTGAATGTACAAAAGTGTACTATGGACAGACATACATACACACATACAGTATATACATATATGCCTACTGTATGTTCTGTAAAAGGTATGAACTAAAGTGTGTATGGGCATTCTTACAGGTCAGAGGAGCTTGAGAAGGAGAACGCTGTTCTGAAAGAGAAGCTGCATCACCTAGACGACATGCTGAAATGCCAGCAGAGGAAACTCAGATGCATGATTGAACAGGTACACACACACACACAGCGCCAGCAGAGGAAACTTGATGCATGATTATACAGGTACACACACACACACACACACACACACACACACACACACACACACACACACACACACACACACACAGTACACACACACATTGTATTAGCCACTGGTATTAATATGACATGTGTGTATCCCTCAGGTGCAGAACTCAAAGATGGTGATCCAGGAGAGGGACCGTGTGATCAGAGAGCTGGAGGAGAGAGTGGCTTACCTAGAGTCAGAGGTGAGACTCTACTGGGAGATGTAGTCTTTTACCTCCTGGGGGAGAATTGTAGTTTTTTTTTTTTCATATCACTTTGTCCCCTGTCTACAAAGACTTTTCTTCTTTACATTTTGTACAAACATTCTAACTAACTAAAACTTTTACTACAACCAAATTCAACTTCAGAGCTGTAATTGCACCTAATGCTAGAACTACTAGAATACTGTCTTGAGTAGTGTTAAAGTTAGAGAGTTAACGAAATGTCTTTGTGTTTCCAGAGCACCTAATGAACTTTAGTGTTGTTCTTCATTGGTGTTAAAATCACAGAGTTAACTAAAGCTCATTGTGTTTACAGAACCGTGAGATGCACGACCAGTTGGATTACTACCTGGGGGGACAGAGGAGGAACTCTTACCTCTCGTCAGACCAGAACCCCCAGATCGTCTACAGGTGAGAACATACATACCCCACACACCCAGACACACACCCAGACACACACACCCACACACACACACACACACACACACAGACACAAACACACTCACGCACACATAGCCAAGGTCAGGTCGCACCACACAGGTCTCGAACTCGCCACCTCATCTTTAAAACTACTGTAACCCACGGCATGGGAGTCGAACGTTTTAATCACTGAGCTGAAAATCCCAGGCTTCCAACGCAGCGGTTAGAGGCATTCTTGAAAGATAAGGTTGTGAGGATCTACACGTACTGCACACTACACTCTCAGGGGCTCTCTTTCTTTATACACAACTCACACTGCTATGTGTATGTTTTTTTCTCTCCTCTTTAGTAAGCCTTTGCGGCCCTCTACACACAGCAACAAGGCTCTGCCCTTCATCAAGGTCATTGAGATCAAATCATGAGTGGAGAAGAACTCTGTATCTCTAGCGTCACCACGGCAACTATTCCAAACACTCAGCTGGGCCGCAGCAACAACCCGTACCAACCAATCACAGCTCAGCAGGACTACGCATTTAACCTGCTGACCATCCCAACAGTATTATGCACTAGGATTGACATCCTGTGTGTGTTTGAGTGTGTGTGTGTGTGTGTGTATATTTGTGCGTGAGTGTGTGTTTGAGTGTGTCTGTGTGTGTGTGTGTGTGTGAGTGTGTACGCTCTCAGTAAGTTTTATGTGTTTATGCGTTTACTGTAGCTAAGCCACACCCTCGGTAGGTTCTGGCACCTGTGTGTGTGTGTGTGTATGTGTGTTTTTCCATGTATGCAAAATCAGAAGACTATGCAACCCCAACTTGCTCTAAGCTACATGTAGACACTCTCTACTCCACACACACACACACACACACCCACACAAACACACACACACACGTTGCAACAGGTGAAAGATGTGACGGAGAGCAGGATGATGAAGAAATAATATGGGCAGGCAGAGAATGATTGTCAAGGGAGAAGCATGGTGGCGCAATATAAAATATAAGCCTTGGGGGGGATTGAGTAGGAGGAATAAAAAAAATGGAGATGATTTATGGTTTCCACTGCTAGAGCTCCAAGCGCTACAGCTTGCCTTCTGGCGCCACACACACATGTAGAGTAGAAGCACTAAACCCACTTTACCTCAGTCCCATTAACACACAGGCAAGCACAGATAGCACTGGAGCTGATTAAGGGGCTTTAACACCTACAGCAGCTACTGGGATTAAACAGAGTGGCTCTGATCTTTATAGAAAGAGACAACAGGCAAACAACAGTGGGCTCTGTGTGTGTGTGTGTGTGTGTGTGTGTGTGTGTGTGTGTGTGTGTGTGTGTGTGCGTGTTGTGGATATACAGTATGTGTGTGTGTGTACATATGTGTGTGTGTGTGTGTGTGTGTGTGTTTGTACATATGTGTGTGTGTGTGTGTGTGTGTGTGTGTGTGTGTTTGTACATATGTGTGTGTGTGTGTGTGTGATGTGTCCTTGTGTGTGTGTGTTTGTGTACCTGTGTGTGTGTGTGTGGGAGTGGGTGTGAGTAAGGGAAGGGCTGAGTTCAGTAATAATATTCTATCATATTTAAACGAAGCCCAAACAGGAAGTTGGATCATTCCTGATGATGAGTTGTCAGAGAGGGATGTCGATACTGGCCCTGAGCATTCCAGAACTCTCCGCAGGTCAAGTCCAGACCAGTCTGTCGCCTCCAGTCACACAAAGATCTTAGCTTAATGAAATACACACACAGACTTGTTCCATCAGGATAAGTGTGTTACTTACGAGGAGTGGTGATGTCAACAGAGTAGCCCGTGGGTAAATAAAATACCACAGGAACGGCAACTGCTTGAACATTCTTGATCATTCAGGCCATTGCAGATCTTTTTAACCGTACATGGGAGGGATCACCTCGGGACAGGAAAAAGGAAGTGATATCATAGAAACTGATCGGTTACTTTTTAAAAAGAGCGTCACCATGGCAGCTGTGGGTGTTTTGTTTGCTGGGATTGGCAGGAGTTTCTATAGCAATAACCTATAAACCAGCTATCCCTCAATCTCGTACTCGACCAACGTTTCGACTTTAGACACACTTTACACATGTACACACTTTTTTTTTCTTCCTCTCCTGTTTTTTACAGTTTGTGTTTTACAGTTATTAACATTGGAGATAGCCTAGTGCACAGAGTGTCTTATCATCTGTGTGTGTGTGTGTGTGTGTGTGTGTGAGAGAGAGAGAGGGTCTAGACTCTGAACGGAACTCTGTGGCATCATCTCTGGGTAGCTGGGTGGGTGGGTGTGTGTGCGTGTGTGTGTGTAATTTCGAAGGAATTTGGCCGGTTGCGTCACAGCAGCAGTGCTGAAACAAGGGAAATGAAGAAGATGATGGTAAAGATGAAGATTATTTAAAACACAGATGTTTGTTATATTTAATATTGATCCTAGATATGAAAAATACATGTTCCGTTTCACTACAATGAAGCTTTTGTTCCTAATAACCAAGTCTGTGCATAGTAAAATGTTTGTGTTTGTCTATTGTTGATGTCTTATCTTTTTTTTGTTCTTTTTCTGACTGTATACTTTTTGCTATCTTGAGAAAAACAGTAGCACTTAGCTAAAAGCTTTTCCTTGATGTTCCCTGTAAATAGTGAAGGCTTATTTTTTGTAGTTCCTTTGATGTGCTTTAGAAAGCATTTAATAACTTATACCTTATATCAAAATACTGTGTGAATGGTTTGGATATTTCAATAAATCATCCCAAATCTCTGTTGTGTCTCTTGTGTGGTTCACTGTGTGTTGATGACTAAGACTAGAGCATGGCTATCCGTTAACAACAAAAACAGTTTGAGTAAAAAAAAAAACTATTATGTTAAAACAGGAAGGGTTGGTAGTATAAGAGTTCTTCCTAAAAAAAAATGCTCCTACTTTTTACACACTTTATAAAATCTTGTTGATTAGAAAGTTGATTGTAAAGTAGCGGTGGGTGTGCAGGGAGACTGATCCTGGCTATTTCAATGTCAAATACATGTAGGGAAACTACTGCTCTGTTGCTCTATCTACTGCTTCACACACTGATTTGCTGCTGAGCACTCATCATTAGGAGGCAGAGCTCCATCTAGTGGCAATGTATGGTACTGACAAATAAGGCTATTTTGCAAGGGTAAGAGGCCTGTCCTGAGGGCTATAGGCCTACCAAGTTGTGTCAAACATGGGTAAGCCACTATGAAAGATCTTTGGGTAAGTTCTGCTGGAGTTAGTATTAAATCTGGTCATAAGACACTAGAGTCCTCATTCTCTTAACTAAGCAAAGCAAGTAGTGGGAGGGTCACCACTTCCTCTAGCTTAAAGGGATATGCCACCATTTGGGGAAACGCACTACTTTTCCACCTCCAATAATTAAACTTGACTCTTCTTTAGTTGCAAAGTGTACTAAGACCAACTGGGAATGAAAGGTGGTAATTTTCCAGACTGATATGACTACATGCTCTCATTCCGGCTTAATTAAAAGTGCCATCTGCCAGACGGCTGGATAAACTGGAGAAAGGTAAAAGTCAATTGTTGAGTTGAGTTGTTGAGTTTGAGTGTATTTCCCCAAATGGTGGTGTATCCATTTAACTGATCTACTTGGAATACCCCCCTAGCCCAAAACATGTTATCACAATTCTGACAGGTTATCCACATTTTGATGAGATCTAAGTGTGCAATATTTGGAAACTAAACTGCCACCTTCAGTTCCTCAGAGAGCATACAGTATTTACTGACTGATGTTTTACATAAGACAAAGAGGCAAAACATTGCGCTGATATTTTTATGGTCCGTTTCCCATAAACATGAGACAAGATTACATTCAGGTCCACACTAATGGAACTGCACTATTAATCACGTGCACAAGGGAATAATTCATGAGATTAAAAGGGTTTAAAACATACTAATGTGCACACTAAACTCAAACAAACACACACACAAGTGCATCTGAATACACCTCAACACCCCACTCACACACACACACACACACACACACACACAGGCATACAGTCAAACATCCAAATACACCTGAACCCCCACCCCCACTCATACATACACACACACACACACACACACACACACACACACACACACACACACACACACACACACAGGCATACAGTCAAACATCCAAATACACCTGAACCCCCACCCCCACTCATACACACACACAGACAAACACTCCAGTCTCATCATTTCCATAAAACATTCACCTAATAATGAGAAATACATTAAATGGAATAAAAGTGCACTTAGAATCACAGTAAAATAATATACAGTTCAGCTGTCCAGATTTTTTCAATTAATCAAATGTTTTAAATAGTTTCTATGGCGAGTGCATCTGGAGACTGCAGAGACTTATGGGAAGTGTAGTTTTCATATGAGGGGATGGCACAGACACAGGTAATGTAGGCTACTGTACACTACCCACAAGGCATGGTCTCTCGGCAATGTACTTGGCAAGGCAAGGGGCCGTTCACACAGAACACAGTTTTCACCTCAAAAAACACAAGTGTTCCAAAGTAGCGAGCGACAAAAACATGCAAGGTTGACACTGTTTATGTACATCTTGTTGCTATGACAGCATAGATTTTGCTAAACCGCTAACTCCCGGACTTAGCTATGACTGGCAGCAGCAACGACCCATTGCTGAAGAAAACGTGACCTCAAAAGAAAAACTTTTTTCAACTTTGATCCCTTGCGTTTTTTTAGTCGCTTGCACCTTGCGTCTAGCTCATATCTACACGAGACACATAGCAACGGTCAAGTCGCATCGTTCCATAGGGAAACAACTGAATTTGACCTACTGAAGGAGAAAAAAGGCCTGTCAGTGTGAACGGCCCCTGAGTCACAATTTCTCTTGCACCTACACCTCTGATGTACTGCTAGCTTGTGAGTATTGTTTATATTTAACACTTGGACTGTATTCCAATGACAGGCATGGCCAAGAAAATGCTGTCAGACTCAAATGATCAAACTCTAGTTTGAGTGGGAAAGGACTATCTTTATCATGACTTGCAGAGAATGTTCTAAGCCCATCTTTAAAAAAAAAAACCAAACTCTAAAGTAATTCTAGAAGGGTCATCACCTTTGACCTCTATCCTCCCCTAGCTGATCCAATAAGGCTTGGGAGTCTCACTACAGAATTTAAAGAAGCTTCTTCAGATCTCTTTGCATGGCATGATGTTAATAAGACACAGGATCATCACATTACACCATACTGTAGGTTTTTTTTTTTCTTGCCTCTCATCAGCACCCCAGGGTGACGGAAGGACATCTCTCAGCAGCGCAGTAGCAGCCTATTGCTCCAGTACTTCCTGACTTTACTTCACTTCCTGTTGCTGTGCCACAGCTAAACATGTACACACACACATTTCTCCCTCCTCTTTCCTTATAAAACAGACACACACCACTCTGCTCAGAATCATCCTCTACCCACCCCTCTGGAGGCTGCTTCTGCCTAGCACTGGTACTGAACACTATTCTGCACCCATGACAGGCCTCCCAATGCAATAAGTGTAGAAAAAAAAAAATCTACTGTTGTTGATTCCAGTGATTCTCTCATTTGGATGTCTTTGTCTCTTCCTCTCCTTGGAATGGTTAAAGGGTCTATTCCAGTGTTTAGTACTTGTCCTTGAAGTTCCCCTCCCCCTCTCCGTTGCCATAGTTAAAGGGTGCTCTCCAGTGTGTTGTAGTTGTCCTTGAAGTTCTTGAGCTCCAGGAAGTGTTTGGGCCTCTTGCTGCGCTGGCCGGAGGACGGCAGGTAAGTCACCTGGATGGTGGAGGCCGAGGACGGGCCGGGGGAGCTGGTCAGGTCTTTGGCAGCTGACTGGTGCTGCTGGTTCAGGCTGGTGGAGCTGGAATGGGTCTTCACACTGCAGAGATTGGGTTCAGGCAAAGGCAGGGTTTTAAAATGCTGCCGGGTCAAAGATAGGGATAGAGAGGAACTATACATGGCCTTTCAATTGAAGAGACACAACACAGTTTTTGCTGTAAAACTAGTGAACTAGGGGGTGAACTATCTATATAAAAGGCATACCGGTACAAACCTTTTTCTGAGTCTTTCTGGCTCTATTTGAACATGATAATGATGTCTGGTAGCAAGACAATTAGCAATGTCATGCTGTAACTAGGCTGTATTTTATTTTGAGTGTTTGGTGTTTTCCTACCCCTCCCCACCCAGAACTATAAAGTACACATACTGGATGGCTGCTGCTTGGGACAAAACTTGCATTTATCCACCCTTCATATGGCTATATGTCATCCAAATTAATTTAGAGATTGTAGAAAAACTAATTCTCTGATAAAAAGGATACCTCAAACAATGGTGTAAAGTTGCTTGGTGTTCCTTTAACAAACAGGTGGATGAAAAGCCATGTGTGTCAGTAGTGAAGACAGAGCAACAGAGACAGAGAAAGAGAGAAAAGAAGCCTGGAGAATAATAGAGTGCATAAATGAACTGTGGTGAAAAGGTGTGCAATACTCACACTGTAGCCAGTTCATTCAAGGCATCCTGATATTTCAGAAATTCAGCTTCTCCAAACGCCTGTGCCAAGACACACCAGTCAGACACACACTCATTACTATTACCGGTAGGGAAGAAAAGCTGTGCAGCTTGCACACATGTGCACTTCAATACTGTTTAGGAATAAGTACTACTAAATGACACAAGTTATCCACAAGCACAAAGAACTTACCCCTGTTCCATGTCTGGCACTGTCGTAGCCCTCGAGCAGTCTGTCGATGAGCCCGCTCCGGGTGGTCTTAAACAGGGAGTGGGAGTTTCTCAGCTCTATCAACCAGTTCCTGTAGCGCCGGCCAGTCAACGCACTGGCACTGTTACCTAGCTCCTGAAAAGGTAAATCTGACCACACACCCACACAGAGAGATGAATTGAGAAATAATACAATTCATAAGCACATGGTGGCTTGTATCACATGATATCAGAAGTGTGTTAAGGGAAATGCAAATGTTGCTCTCTCACCTGTGTCCCTGATGGCATCTAATGCTTTCATTCGATATAGGTAGTTAAAGCAACCTGAAAATCAAATGAAACAACATTTATGAAAGACTATAGATGTATGAACCATATTAGATTTATATTTTGGCCTTTGGCATTATAATTCAGAAAAGATAATGACTTGGGATAAGATCTATTCAAAAGGGTCAGAGGATGAATAAGTGCCCCATAATAACTTTATTTCCCACTTTGAGATGTAACAGCAGCATTACCAGTCTGACCCCTGTATGTGAGGCGGTCGTCTTCCGCTGCCAAAAGGCGCGGCTCGTAGCGGATGTCATTCACTTTGGATAGACGCGAGTCTATCTCCTCCCTCATGTCCTGCATTTAGAGGTAAAACGTTATGTCAGTAGACGGACTGTAGTTGGAACAGTCAAGGTGAGTTTTCACGCAGGCTAACGTTAACTTACATAGGCCAACCAGTTTTCAAATGTCTCTACCCTACCGTAACCAAATGTCAAAAGTTTTAAATTGGAAATGGATGATGATGCTAAGTTAGTTACCTTCGGAGCATTGTGACCCAAAGGTACATGTGGTCCTCGGCGAGACTTCATGGCGAACCGCATTATCTGCCTTTTCACAAAAATGAAAAGCAACACAAACACCTAGAACAAAGAGAGAGAGGGATTAGTAGGTAACATTAGTAGGCCTAACGTTAGTAACCCAACGTTATAAGTTATCTCACCGTTGAGGGCTGAGACACATGATAATAATAAAAATTCTGCCTTAATATTGCTGTCATCCACTATTCTGTATAACGTTAACGTCAAGCATGCTACGGAAAATGTTAACATTAGGGCTTGAGCAGACTAACCGAAATGACTGTCCTTTAGATTCCTAACGTTATAAGTTACTTGAATAGGACCGCTGAGTCGACAACACTAAGTTTAGCACGTTCACATTTTAGAAAGTGTTAACGTTACCGTGCTTGCCAATAACTAATATTAATCAACTGTTGGCTAGTTATCATAGGGATAAAATGTAAACAACTCTTACCAGACTGCCGTAGGCCATCACAAGCACTACGTTGACGCCAGAGAGCGGTGAGTCCGACGACGACATGATTAAAAGCGTCAGTTACAACACTCAAAGTTGTTTGTAAGAAACTCATATAAAGAGTAATCCAAATATGAACATCTTTCGTTTATTTTGAGATGTTGCCCATGCAAAACATTTCCTGTTTTGTTGTCCCTGTCATCTGACTTCTTCGATGGGGATTGGTTTTGCGAGAGGTATTTAGAAATTGAAGTTGAACACTGCCATCTACTGTCATGGAAGAAGCACTAGTTCACTTGTATTCTAAATTAGCCTAGGTAGCCTAATGTCAGTGATCAAAATGCGCATCATCTCAACCTGTGAATATATGAATTTGATTACAAATAACTCTTCAGTTGTGGCCTTTACATGTCCTCAATTAGGCCTATTAATTATATTTTACTTCACAAAAGGACATCGTAGGCCTTAGCTCATTAACCATTGAGTACACTACCACTAGATGGCATTAATCAAGAGGTTAACTTCTGTCATACTTGACAGAAGGCTAATCAACAACTTAAAGGTCCCATAATACACTTTTGCCAAGCTAACTTTTTTTTTTTAGCTCTGATGTTCAGAAGGGGTTGTTTGTCATGTGGGGTGCACCAGGTAACTAGACACCTGCAGCCAACACGTTGAGTATTTCTCCTAGCCTATGACAGACCACCCCTAATTTGTCAATTGATCATTTGCATTGTTCTCAGCTGCAAAGTGCCTGCCAACTTCTCTCTCTTTTGTGCAATTATCCATTCTCATTGCCCTCAGCTGCTTTCATGGCTGCCAATGTTGTGGGACCCCACCCAACTTACCCTGTGACATAACAGTTAGAACAATTATGCAGGTGGTTTAAGCACACAGCAGCTGAATAGTTACTAACAGTGTAAATTGTACATTTTAACAATTGAGGCTTTTTATCCAACTTGAAGTCTGTGTAGAGGCAGTATAGACCCAAGAAACATTCAAAAGCCATAAAAAGTGATTTTTCGTAATATGGGACCTTTAACCTTTGTCTAATGATGTGTTGTATGTTCTGTATGTTCTTGTCTGTATGTAATTTTTTTGGTAAGAATATAGATTTTTCTGAACAAGTGACTTTCTAATAGCCTATGCCTATTTCGCAGGCGTGCATTTAGCTGTCTCTTGAAATAATTGAGAGTGAATGACGCTATTGCAGCTTGTTGTGCGCCAGAAACCTTTTAAACAATAATAATATCTTTAATCGTGTGCCCTCCAGGTTTTTTTTATACCGACTTCTTTCTTGTCAGGTCTAAAATACTGTTCATAGGCTACCCCTCAATCTTCCTTGTTTTTACTGTTCTAAAGCCACAAAGCTGTTTCCTCACCACTAGATTATACCAGATGGCTGGCGTGTTGGTTGCATGAGGCAATCTGGAAGAAAAAAAAAGAAGAAAAAAAAACCCACAGTGCTGTTGGGTTCTGCAGGTGACTCAACCATCAGTAACCCCAAAACTGGGCCATTAACTAAATTCACACCCTCTCTCTCTCTCTCTCTCTCTCTCTCTCTCTCTCTCTCTCTCTCTCTCTCTCTCTCTCTCTCTGTGTGTGTGTGTGTGTTTGTGTTTGTTTGTGAGTTTTTGTGTTTGTTTGTGTGTTTGTCTGTGTGTGTGTGTGTGTGTGTGTGTGTGTGTGTGTGTGTGTGTGTGTGTGTGTGTGTGTGTGTGTGTGTGTGTTTATGAGTCCAGGGTTTTGTCATATATGTCACATGTGCCCGTACACATTACTGCCTGTCGGGGGAGTAACACAGACTGTGACAGTTAACATGTTGATGCTGCTGATGAGAATAAGGGTCTCCTTTGTGTCAGTTGATCCCAATCTGAGGGGCTTCTGTAAATGGGAGTCTTGTTGTCCTTCCCACATGATGAAATAGAAATGAAATATGCACATTAAAGCTTACTCTTCCTCCTTCTCCTTTCCTGTCTGCTTTTCCCTCTTTGACTGTCTGCAGTCAGTCTATCTTTTTCTGCCCTCGCCTTTTTGGTTGTTCCCCCTACCCTACCTATTACTGTGTTGTGTTTCTGTCCTTTGTGATCGCTTCTCTGGCTTCTTGTATCGGAGTCTGAAGCCTGCTGGCACTAGTTTGATGCAAAGTCACACAGGAAGTGGTGAAGTTGCTTTGAGACCGTTGCTCTCTTTTCTTTTCGAACGCCTGCAGCTGAGCCGAGGAACAGAAAGACAAGAGTGCTGATGGTGGTGGTGGTGACACAGACCACAGAAGACATTCGATGCAAAACAGGTAAAAATCATTTGTTATCGCTTGTGTTTTTCATCTTCTAAATAGCATGGTTATAGATTACAGTCATCCTGACACATATGATAGTCCAACCGAGCAGTGTTGAATGATGCAAGCTATAATTCATTAGTAATTACCAAGTGAAGCTTAATTACCCCACCTCAGGGCATGCCCTGTATCTAATCTTCAGAGTGTAGTTCTCCTGTCCTGGGGTACATCAGTGGTTAACCTGCAGTAAGTAAAGGGACTGTAATGTCATTGGCAGGAGTCCGAGGTAATGATATGTCATGCAGTAAGTGCCATGCTTGTTTTTGCCAGATGGTTGAGTACAGTAGCCTAGGCTATGCCCTCCAGAGGAGTCGTTGGTTCCCTCCATTTTTAGCCTGCAGGGAGACTGGCTTTACATTACATGCGGCCAGTCATTGCTCTCCTCCTGACTGACAAATGATGACAATGATTTACAGGTTTTTCATTTCAACTTTTCTCAGTGCTGATGGACGGCCCATGGAACTGTAGCCTATTGGATAGAGCAGTAAGTGCACAGTGGACCCAGTCGGAGGTGGTCTAGCGTTACCACCAGGGGTGAAAGTAGTTTCAATTTTTTACCGGTACTAATTACAACTTTATCAACACTCTTTCGAGAGAGAGAGAGAGAGAGAGAGAGAGAGAGAGAGAGAGAGAGAGTGAGAGAGAAAGAGAGAGAGGAAAAAAACTTGTTAGTAGGCCTGTTTTATGTATAATGTTCATGGATGTATTCAGCATGGTTAGCAGCAGACTCCACTCCCCTGACACCTCATCCTGTGGAGGTGTTTATACACCAAATGAATGAATTGACTTAGCGTTAGCGTTTGATGAGTAGAATATAGTTTATTTCCAATGTCATATAGTTTGTAGATGTGCTTTTAGTTACTGTAATCAGCGCATGTGACTTCTTTTTAATATGGGTTTTTGGTCAGCAGAAACCCTCTTCTCTTACCACTACTACGTACCACTTGTCAATCTTATAGCTATACTTAGTAGATGCGTATAGGCTTACTTACTACACCCCTGATTACCACTGTTCCATGTGTCAGAGAGTAATGTCATACAAGTAGACATACAGCCAGTTGTTTTAGTAAAGAAGCAGAAAGGTGTCTCAGATCGCTCACTGTGGTTCGATCAGTTAGAAAGGGGTCAACTGAGTACTCAGTAAGTTGCTGTTCTGGTGGTTTTTACAAAAACTTTCCATTCCTTGGGTTGCAGAAGTGACATTGCAGAACTGGCGTTTCGCTGCACTGTACGGTAACTCTACCACAATGCCACTATATTTATCTGTTCAGTCAATCAGGGTAGTCTCTGAACCACAGACAGGCACTGTACTCTTGGTTAAGTGGACATAAGACGAGTCTAGGATCTTTACTTCCGCCAAGGAGGTTATGTTTTCGCTGGTGTCTGTGTGTGTGTGTGTGTGTGTGTGTGTGTGTGTGTGTGTGTGTCTGTCTGTCTGTCTGTCTGTCTGTCTGTTTGTCTGTCTGTGTGTGTACAACATGACTCAAAAAGTATGGCACGGTCGGATTTGGATGAAAGTTTCAGACAACGTGTGTGCACGACCTGGAATTTATATTGAGTTATAACAATAATAATAATAGTTATATTGAGATATAACACTCTTATATCTCAGAGTGTTTTTCTAGTTTTCTAATTACAATGTGATGATATTTTTTTTCTAATTTGTGAAGAGACCTTGGGGGCGGTGGGAGGACCCTCAGTCACCCTGTAATGAATCCTTTAACCATCACCATTAAGTTACTGCAAAGCTGGTAAATTGCTGTAAAAACTTGCCTAGTGTACCTTTAAATTCTATACTGTTACATCTGCACAAAATACCCCCCCCCTCCCCTCCCTTATTTTTAGTTGCCAGTATGGTTTTAGTATTAGTATGGTTGCCAGAAGAGGAACATCCTCCCATGGAGCAATGTTATGTAGGAACTAGGACAGTTTATATAATGTTACAATGTTTCTCATAATTTGTCAGATTTGAACTCTGTCAGATTTATGTTGTGTGTGTGTGTGTGTGTGTGTGTGAGAGAGAGAGAGAGAGAGAGAGAGAGAGAGAGAGAGAGAGAGAGAGAGAGAGAGAGAGAGAGAGAGAGAGAGAGAGAGAGAGAGAGAGAGAGAGAGAGAGAGAGAGAGAGAGAGAGAGAGAGAGAGTATGTGTGTATGTGTGAGTGTGTATGTGTGCTACACGCCTGTTGCTTTACCAAATATGAAGGTAACCTGATTCTCTGCTGTGTGTGACATGAGTCACCAGGTGCTGCTTTGTGTTGGTAAAGGGCCACTACTGTGGGAGTGCTTTTGTGCGCTCATGTGATTTTCTCAGGTGAGACAGGTGAGAGGTTTTACAGGTGGACATCAAGGTCCATGTACAGGTGTCCTGGGAACTAGCTTAGTGCTGTGTTTGGTATAGGCTAGACTCTAACGCTAGAGTGTGTGCCACTTCCTACCCACCACCTAGCTTTTACCCCCTTTCTGCCTTCTCTCTCTCTCTCTCTCTCTCATGCTCTCTCTCTCTCTCTTTCTCTGTCTCTCTCTCATGCTCTCTCTCTCTCTCTCTCTCTAATGCTCTCTCTCTCTTTCTCTGTCTCTCTCTCTCTCTCTCTCATTCTCACTCTCTCATGCTCTCTCTCTCTCTCTCTCTCTCTCTCTCTCTCTCTCTCTCTCTCTCTCACGCTCTCATTTTGTTTCCTCAAACTCTGTCTCTGTTGTTTATTGCTCTCTTCAGACTCTGATGATGTCATGACAACAATGGCCATAGGGGCCCGTGGGTATTAGCCTGTCTCTTTCGGCGTCTCTATGTATGCATACATGGCTTTGTGTGTGTGTGTGTGTGTGTGTGTGTGTGTGTGTGTGTGTGTGTGTGTGTGTGTGTGTGTGTGTGATGTGTGTGTGTTCAGGTCATGTGTGAGGATTTGTTTGTGTGGTTGTGGTAAGATTGTGCGTTTGTGTGTGTGTGTGTGTGTGTGTGTGTGTGTGTGTGTGTGTGTGTGTGTGTGTGTTCAGGTCATTTGTGTGGATTGATTTGTTTGTGTGGTGGTGGTAGGATTGTGTGTGTGTGTGTGTGTGTGTGTGTGTGTGTGTGTGTGTGTGGTTGTGTTCCTGTGTACCCGTTCCCATGTTCAAATACATTACCATAATTGCATTAGTCACGGCTTCGCACCTACAGACTACATGTCCATGTCAGAAGCCTGGACACAGAAAAGCGCATGTGTGTGTGTGTGTGTGTGTGTGTGTGTGTGTGTGTGTGTGTGTCCATTGTGTTCACCCCTACTATATGTGTGTGTGTGCTTGGCCTGGGCATGACCCACTCTAAAGAACACACCACACTAAAGAAACATGCGTCCAGGTGCCTGACTATCACTTCATCCCTCTTTGAACACAGAGAGCTCTTTGTCAGCCAACACCATCCATACCATGTTGAGTCGCAAGCACCGTCATCAGGAATGCTGCCTTGTCAGAGTGTGACAGAGGGATAGAGAGAGGGAGGGAGGGAGAGAGAGAGAGAGAGAGAGAGAGAGAGAGAGAGAGAGAGAGAAGGGGTGGGAGGAGGAGAGAGAGAGGAGTAGGAGGAGTAGGAGTGGAACAAGAGAAGGAACAACAATAGGAATGGGGTATAGACGAGAGGAGAGAGAGAGAGAGAGAGAGAGAGAGAGAGAGAGAGAGAGGTGACAAACCAGTCGGACAAGTCTATGTGGCACTGGAGTGACATAATGTAAGAATGACAGTGTTCTGAGAGAGAGAGAGAGAGAGAGAGAGAGAGAGAGAGAGAGAGAGAAGGAGGAGAGGATGGAGAGAGAGCCTTTATTCGCTCACTCAACTCCAGCAGGTGTTTTGCAGTTAGTCTGACCACAGTGAATGTGTGTGAGTGTGAGTGAGGGTTCTAGAGCCACAGTGAGTGTGTGAGTGAGGGTGCTAGAGCCACAGTGCTCGCGGAAGGAGGAAGTGACCATGTGTGTGTGAGTGTGTGTGTGTGTGTGTGTGTGATCGCTGGAGCCAGGAGAACAGGTGCTTCTGTAAACTGACACGACTCTTCTCTTCCATTCATCAGCAGGAGAGGAGGTAGGGTCATACACACACACACACACACACACACACACACACACACACACACACACAGGCAGGCACACATGCTTTTGTTTCCTCTCTGCTTCTGTGTGATTTACCTGCCGCGTTTCTCTCACCTAGGGTTAGTCGTTTGTGTGCTCTACCTACCTGCCTGCCTACCTACCTACAGTACCTTGTTTGCTTGATACGCTTGTTATTTCTTTGTTTGTTTTATGTGCACGCTGCTCTGATTTCACACTGTCCTTCTGAGGAATCAGTGGGTAGATCAGAAATATCCTTTTTCACTCTGTCTAGCACTTCCTTTCATGCTCTCCCTCTCTCTCTTTTCCCCTCTTTCGTTTGTTTTTTCTCTTGTTTTTTTTTTCCGCCACATGCATGTTCTGTTTGTCTTTCTTGTTTAATTAGTCCCTGCTGGAACTCCTCCAAGCTCTCTCCATCTCTCCCTACCCTTCAAGCACAGCTTAAGAGCGGACTATCATCATATTTCTCATCAGATCTCTCATCACTTCTGTCCTCTGTCTTCCAAGCTCACAAACAGCTTAAGAGCGGACTATCATCATATTTCTCATCAGATCTCTCATCACTTCTGTCCTCTGTCTTCCAAGCTCACAAACAACAGCAGGTGTATTCAAGGGTGATTGACTTGATGCTTATTTGATGCCTTTTGTGAGTTTGTATTTAAGGCGGGTCAGTCAACTTGCTGACACATCAGAGTTAGAGTGTTATCAGGCCATTGCGTGTTAGCATTCAGGTGTGGTAATCTGTGATTGGTGATCGCTCTTCGCAAACATCTGACTGGAAATCTGTGCCTTGATGTCAATCGCAGTAAGTGCTCTTCATCAGAAAAGAACTCAATCTGCGCTTTTACTCGGCGTACAGACTGCCGCGTAAGTGAGTTCTGTAAGTTCACTGTTTTCCTTAATTTTGTTGGCACAGCTTTGCTTGGAAATTCGACCAGTTGTAGTGTGTGTGTACATCACATTTGGATTTATTTATTTTTTTCATGTGTTTCTCAATAAGTTTCTGGAGAAGTGCTTCTCTGTGTGTGTCATAAGTTTGACAGTGTAACCAATTGTGCCCAAGTCAGGATTGCTGTCTGATGTGTTTTTCCTGTTGACTGTTTGCTATTCAGGTTTTGTCAGTGAGTGTGTGCGTATGTGCATGTGTACTGTGTGTGTGTGTGTGTGTGTGTGTGTGTGTGTGTGTGTGCGCATACAGTATGTGTGACAGAATAGCCAAAGCATGTAGCTTTTGTAAACAGACCAGACGGAAATAGAGTGAGACATACTCTCATGTCTTAGAGTCTCAGAACATGTACAGTATCTGAGCAATCACAATGGGTGTATTGTGCTGGAACTACAGGTTACAGGCACTTACATTCTCTGTGACTGATGTTTGTGCTAATATGGGTGGAACAGTTGTGTCAACTTGATTAAAAATGTCATATAAAGTTTCATTTATAAGATGCTATGGATAAATAAAAACATCAGATAGAAAAATAAATGGATAGAAGTTAATGTAGAATTAGTCATAAAATGCTTCATAGAGAGCTGCGTCTTATTCCTTTCTCCTGAACCATGATAGATAACTGATAAATGAGTAGATCAAACAGTTGAGAAACGTCAGCCACATCAAATTCACACTTACTCACTCACTCACTCACTCTCTCCCTCACACACACTTTCTCACTCGCTCTCTCACTCCCTCACACATACACACTCACTCTCTCATTCATTCATTCATTCATTCATTCACTCACTAACCCTCTCACTCACTTTCATTTCCTTCCCTCTTCCCCTTTTCTCTCTTTCATTCTCTCTCTCTCTCTCTCTCTCTCTCTCTCTCTCTCTCTCTCTCTCTCTCTTTTCTTGGTCATCCTCTCAGATGACTATAATCAGGCTTCTTTGCCCTGTAAAATATCCCGCTCTTTAAACGCACCATAATTAAGTTTGGCCTTCCCCAGCAGTGGTTGCCTGTGTGTGTCTGACCTGGATACCATTACCAAAGCATTCCAGGGAATTAGATCAGGATTTGAAGGAGGGACAATTTAAGGAAAATAAACTCTGTCCTTGTCTCTCTTTTTTTTTCCCTTTCTGCTTGCAGGCATTTCAGGAAAACAAAAGCCGATAGGAGGGGGGAACAAAAAAAAGGTCTCCTTGAATAACAAGACATTGGAACAGATGACCACTGCAGCTCGTTGGATCTGAGGCCAGAGAATTGTGGAGACTGTCGACAGAAAAGGGACTCATTTGTCACAGTGGTGGGACTCTGAGGAAAACAATAGAGAAAACAAAGAGTTGATCCACGCTGAAGTGTAAATGGACTGTCAAACCTCAAGGACCAAATCGATATAAACACATGTGTGTCTCTCTCTAGGCGTCAGTGGATGTTTGGTCTGGAGAGAGCTTGATCACAGAGCCTGCATATTTTCTGAGTATACCATGGTTTCTCTCGTGCCCATCCAAATCAACACAGCAGTTTCCTTTTTTTAACAAGCCTGAAGACACTGACTGAGCTAAACAGTAATCCAGCCTTCCTGTCGTCAGAACACACCTGTGGATTGCAACACACATCGTCCGTCCACATTCTCCAGAGTAGCCGCATAACTCTGAGTTGTTTCTATTTTTCCTCTTGGACTGTTGTCATATAATTATGTTAAGTCTTTGTTTTTGTTTGACACAGAGTGCTACGTTTTTTCTCCCGCATTTTTGAAACTCTTTTGGAAACCACACTGGCTAAGTCCTGCTCTGCTTTCTCCTCTTCTGTTCTGTTCTGACCAGACCAGCTCTAATGGAGGGCTATGAGAAATGGAGCACCAAATATATATAGCAAAACCACTGGAAGCTTCCAGAATGGGGGGGTTGCCAAGGAAACAATGTTCCAACTCCATTGACTAATCAGTTTTGTCTGTGTGCGCTTGTGTTATAATTCTGCCCATCAGCCGCCCACTCCTGGACCCACTGAGTCCTGGAACATGAGTGCACCAGTGCCATCAGCTGTTGTGAATTTGAGCACGCTGCCAGAGTCGTCGTCTGGCGGGAGGAACGCCGCTAGCTCGGCAGAGTCACGGTCGGCGAGCCACCTTGCGCCTGGCTCGTCCACTGCGCGCTTCACGGTCCGCTCAGCCAATTCTCTCTCTCTCTCAAATCTGAGGAGGCAGCGCCACGTCTCCGAGGAGGAGGAAGCCGGCAGGGCAGCAGAGAGAGAAGTGACTAAACAGGGGAAAGCTGTGGGAGAACCCGCCCGAGGAGAGTCCGCCGTCCAACAGCCACATGCTCCCAGGGAGAATAGCGTGCGTGCGGACGTAAGAGAGAGAGGCAGAGCTCCGAGTCGTGTCAAGTTTACACTCGACACCAAGATAGCCAATGACACGGGGGCCACCACCCAAAGCAGCAGCAGCAGCAGCAACAGCAGTGCTAGCGATGTAAAAGACAGATTAGGCTCTGATGGTGAGGATCCAGGAAAGGCCAGCGGCGGCGGCGGCGGCCGTGTAGGAAGTGCTAGAGGAAGAAGTGAATGGAGGAAGGAGGGTATGCAAAGTAGGAGCAAGAGTCTGGACTGGAGGGGTGGAGCAGACAGCAGAGGCAGGACAGGCACTGAGGACCTCTCAGGAGCCTCTTCCAGACGCGCAGAGAGCTTAGAGAGGAGAGAGGGCAAACACAGCAGCCTTGACAGGAGGGCATATCACAAGGACTTAGGGGAATTTGGCAGCTTGTCGTCTCGAATACAGGCTTACCGTGCCGCTAGCGGGAGTGAGAAGTTGACTCCCTCGTTAAGAGAGGGAGTAACAGGGACTTCATCGTTGAGGCTGAACAACAGAGTGGTCCGTACTCTGGACAGGACAGGAGGGGAACGGTCTTTACCACTACGACTCAGATCTCAGGACTCCCCAAAGTCCCCTGAGGAGGGGAGTTATCCATGGAAGCTGTCGAGTCAGGACCACTCACCCACTTCATTGAAGCTAAATGAAGTCACTGGGAACAAATCCATCTGGGATAGAATAGAGAAACTCTATGGAACGAGTGGACCTGATGATCAAAAAACAAAGCGTCATTCTGCTCCTGTCGGCGACTGGCTTGACGACTTGCCATCAGATTTCCATTCAACCCCAGTTCAAAGAAAGCTCAGCTCAGATACTGGCCCACCATCTTACTCTTCTCATGGGCCCACATTGCACATGTCTCATAGTATAGACAGGAGAGGAACCTTTCCCAGAAGATTTAGTCAAAGTGACCACAAGTCGTTGGAAAACCGCTCATACTTCACAGACAGTATCTCCAGGAAAGACACTTCACCAACTCAGACCACTCCAGTGACATCAGCATCCTTACGATATCGGGAAAGATCGATTGAGAGGAAAACACTTCACCAACCAGAGGTGGGTCTCTACACCAAGTCTTTAGACAGAAGCAGAAGCAGGCTTTCAGCCACAGCCCAGTTCAAGCAGTTGATAGACACAGAGATACCGTCCAAAGAAACGAGTAAGGATACTGTGTCCTTACGTCTGAAAGGTGCTGCTGTTGTCAAGGAAAGGAGCTTAAAAGAAGAGGAGTTAAGAATCGCTATGGACAAAGACAGCACAAGTCGGAAAGCAAAAGAGAGCGTGACTGCCAACAGAGGGGACGAGAGCGGATGCAAATTGGGCAAGTCTGATGGCCTTGATAAACTTAACAGGGCAAAAGATTCTCAAGGGACATTGGATATGGCGAGCAAAACATCTCCGACAAATATGGGCAAGATTCCAACGAAGGTATATTCCTCAGATAAAGGTTTTGCATCTTCGTCTTCAAAACCCCACACCACCCCAGCTAAAGAGCCCAGAAATGCTGCTGAGGATGAGGATGTGTTTGACACCCGAGTGAAGGACCCAATCAGAAAGCAAGATAGCGAGAAAGCCAAAGGAAGTAACCCTTCGATAGACTCGGTGAGGAGCACTATCCATAAGTTTGAGGCACTGGCACATCAAAGCCACAAACCTTCCCAGTTCCTGAAGTCTAGAAGGTTCCTTACAACGCCTGAGGATCCAAAGGACCGTGGAGGACTAAAGAAAAGCGAATCCGATCACGCCTTGGCACGGAGAATGCAAGAGGGGAGGAGCACGCAGAACAATGTTTGGGTTGCGAGATCAATGTCTGTGGACGAATCAGGACTGAAGCTAGATAACTGTGACACGTCTGAGGTGGGCTTGAAGATTGGAAGCACCAAATCACCCTCAAAAGTAACAGACTTTCAATCACTTGCTTATCCTCAAAAGGATGTTTATAAGAGGGGAAAAGACATGGATGAGCCAGATTCTTCAGCTAAACCCCTTACTACCAAAGCCAAATTTACGATCAGGAACAGCGTTCAGAGGAACAGCAAACCAGAGAACACTGTGTTTTTGTATCACAAAAACAATCACAATAATAACTCCAATGGGACAGGCACTTTTATGGGAGATGACTCTGCCAGCCTTGTGAATATCTCAAAAGTTTCAGACGCTTCAGAGGACGACTCGGATAAGACGCCCACCAATTCTCCCGACAGGCTTCCCTTATTGCCTGACTTCAATGGCCAGATGCCAGCCGCATCCGAGCCACACGTTTCCTCACTTAATAACATCCGCCATCCATCTGATGCCGACTCTGAGCCGCCCACCCCCACAAACAGCATCCACTCGGCCCGAGGCCCGCTGCTCAATCACGACCCTAAAGGCCTTACTGACTGCCCTCCTCTTGATAGACTTTCTCTGCTGGACAAGGTGGGGGACGCTGGGCCTTTCAGCGCATCGGTAGTGCGCTGGAGCTCAGATGAGGAAGATGAAGAGGATGATGATGATGATGATGATGAGGGGACGCAGAAAGATGAGAACTCGGACTATGACTCGGACTCGGGGGAGTCGTCTGTGACCATCACCAGTAACATGAGCCGAAGAAGTTTCTCAGTCAGGTGAGTGACAAAACACAGTGTCACTTCATTCATGTGGTCGTATAGCGTATTCCAATTCTTGAATTACATCATTGATCATTGCTACTTTTTGTCTTCATCTTATTGTTTCTTTTAGCTTCTGTTTTCTTACTCTCTCTCTCTCTCTCTCTCTCTCTCTCTCTTTCTCTCTCTCTCTGTCTCTCTCTCTTTCTCTCTCTAGCTCTCTTTCTCTTAGTCAAATGTCAAATGATACAGTATATCTCTCCTGCACCCATGAACACTCATCCCTACTCTCTCTCTCCTTTTAGTTTGGCAGATCTGTGTACTTTCGGAGGGGTGGACTACTCCCCCACTGATGACAGCGAGGACGACGCAGATGATTGGCCCACGGGCCGCTCAGCCTCCCTGAGCTCGGACGCCTCCGCCATGTCCTGCGTCACACTGCTGGACTCCGAAGAGCTGGACAGCCTCTTGCAGGACGTCCAAAGCCTGGGGGAAGACACCTTGCAGGTGAGGACCTCAAGTGTCTTGTGACTTCACTTTGACCTTGGTTTTTTTTTTTTTTTAAAGGTCCCATATCCAAAATCACTTTTTATGGTTTTTGAATGTGTTTCTTGGGTCTGCCTCTACACACACTTTAAAATATTGTTAGGGCTTTTTCCACCATTATTGGATAGGACAGTGCAGAGAGACAGGAAACGAGTGGGCGAGAGAAACGGGGAGGGATCGGGAAACGACCCTGGGTCCCCCGGATCTACATGTATGGTGCCTTAGCCAGCTGAGCCATGACGGCCCCGACCTTGGCTTTAATGAGACAAGACGGGAAGGTTGATGAGAGGGATGCACAAACAAAGCGTTTATAATCATTTATCACCCAGTGGAATGGAATACTGTTTTCTGATTGGCAGTGAGGGTGTCCGTTAATTCTCGATAACAGGATTCTCTGAGGCATTGTTGGGTAAAAAAGTTTCACCAGCGTTCTTTATCAATGCTCTTTAGAATGCAGCCTTGTGGATCTTCTTTCATATGGAAATAGTATCCCAACCGAACAGGATAACTTCTTTCAAAACGGAGCCACATGTTTCTTTTATGTTTTAAACACTTGCTTACCGTCTATACGTTTTAGTTGCAACCGGGTGATAAGCGGGATAACGGCGGTTATCCCTTACTTATAGACATTTCACAAAGCTTTGAGTAGTTTAGGATTGTGTTGAAACATGGCTAGTTTATGAAGAGATTCTGACTCTGTCCTACGTGGTGAGTAAGACCAGCAGGCTTACATCATCAGTTAGAGTTTACACACTTTGATTACACGCCTCAATTATACTGTAGGCTCCTTTGGGCAAGCTGAAGACTTTTTGGCTTTACATTTGCATTGCATCCTCTTTGAGTTGCCATCAATATGTTCCTAGTAGATTATTTAGATCACCTGGTGTATGTCATAACATGAACTCCTTTCAGCTAAGTGTGTGTGTGTGTGTGTGTGTGTGTGTGTGTGTGTTTCATCGAAGAACTACAATGATGTCCAAGTGGTGGTCCTGCACAAAGAAGTAGGAACTGGTCTGGGCTTCACAGTGGCAGGAGGAGTCGACCAAAACAAACCAGTTACCGTGAGTGCTGCAGTATCTCATTTACATAATACTCACACACAGCTACACACATCACAGTCACACACATACACACACGGAGCTACACACATCTCATTTACATAATACTCACATGCAGCTACAGGAATCTCAGATCAGATAATACTCACGCACACATCACATTTGACTCTCTCTCTCTCTCTCACACACACACACACACACACACACACACACACACACACACACCCACACACAGCATCACATCACTCACTCTATCTCACATCATTTACTCTCTCTCTCTCTCTCTCCACTCACACTCACTCTCACTCCACTCTCTCACTCACTCACTCACTCCTTCTCTCTGTCTCTCACGCTCACTCTCTGTCTGCCTGTCTCTCTCACTCACTCACTCACTCACTCTCTGTCTCTCACTTACTCTCTCTGTCTCTCTCTCTCTCTCTCTATCTCTCTCTCTCACTCACTCACTCACTCTCGCTCTCTCTCCATCAGGTGCACAAGGTCTTCTTACATGGTGTGGCCAGTCAGGAAGGGTCTATTCAGGTTGGTGACTTGGTGCTGTCAATCAATGGCACCACACTGCAGAACTGCGGCCACTGGGAGGCGCTGCGGACCCTGCGGAAAGCCAGGGGGCGGGGCATGGCTGTGGTGGTGCTGCAGAAAGGCGTGACCGGTGACTCCCGTAAGAAAACCAGTGACTCCTCCAGAGAGCCTCTGAGCACAGACACAGGAGGAACAGGTGAGGGGCGACGGGGTTGGGAATTGGGGCGGTTTGGCTGGTAGTGGGTAGTGGGTGGTGGCGGGGACAATCAAATCTATTCATGTTCATTCAGGTAAGCCACCATTGGCAAATTTGACTCTTTTGAAATTGACCCCATTGCAGCCCGTTTTGGCGGTGCCTTCTAGGCAGTGCTGCCTTAAAGACACCTCTCCCCTAAAGTTACATTTAAGGTGAGGGTTAAGGTTAGAGTTAGGAGTTAAGATACTGGAGTGCCCTGCAGGCAATGCTTTAGGGTCAAAAATACCACAGAGTATCTGTTTCTGTATGTCTGAAACCCCAATTTGTACCCAAACCCAAGAGGTTCTCTTAAAAAGGCCTGGCTTTATGTGAGCAGTGTATGCAAACAGACAGGGTTCTGCTGTTGGACAATTTTTTGATGCCCAAATAATATCGGAGACAGCCCAGAACTGAAGCATGGTAATAACGGCTTTATTATGGTCCCAGGTTGCGACCCTTGGCCGGGAGGAGATCTGTGGGCTCCACACAAGGCGGCTCCCTTGGGCCACTGCCCTTCGGGTTCTCTCCTTGCTCTCCCCGTGCTGTCTCTCCTTCTCCTTCTTCCCCAAATGACACAACTTAGGGGTCTTTTAAGCATTACAGTTACAACATCTTGATTACTGCTATCTTGTCACATGAGTAACCTTTGTTCATGAAGCAACAGAGAATTTGTGGAGCTGACAGTTTTAGCAGGTCATGAGGTTTTCTAAACAATTTGATTGATTTTCTAATCACAATCAGGTGACATGGAAGTTCAGTTGTAGGCCTATATACAGTTAAAAGTTAAAACCATTCCAAATTTTTTACTACACTGCGGTTTGGAAAAACCTGGAAAAGTTGCATTTGAATTTGAAAATATAATAATAATAATTTTCCAGGCCTGGAGACGTTTTGGAAACATAAGCATCTTGGAAAAGTCATGGAATTTTACCCCCTCCCTTTGTGGTTGATTTAAAAATGGTTAATAAAAACTTGAGTTAAGAAAATCTTGCACATTAACGGTTACTGGTAGCCCTATCTATCTAGCCACTTGTTCTCAGCAGATCACGTGTGACGTGCGTTGCATGTTTGAGTTTCGCTTCCGACTATCAATCCAGCATACTGTAGTGACAGCGTAGGCCTACGCAATGTCTGTAAAATGTTCATTTGACAATATCTGGCTTCACGTGGAAAAATACAAACTGAGGTTGGGGAATGTAGAGGACTCAGCGAAAGCAAAATTTAAAAAGTCAAGAAACATAGGCCATCTGTCCCTCAGGAAGGAGGGAATAAGGTTGAGTATCGAGAACCGGTTCCAACTCAAAACGTACGCCTCCAATGTTATCAATTCTTCTTATCAATTCTTTAGTTTCTATGCCTGCACATTGCGGTGCATTAGCGTCACGCACTAACTGCAATTTCCATATATTCACATAGCCTACCATTTTGAGGAGACAGACACACGTAGCTGTTTTCAAGCCTACAAAGACTGCCTTTTTTGGCATGAACTAGGCTACTCAGTATTGATAAGGAATTGGATTGATAGGCTGAATTGATAATGGCACTGATATTGATAAAATCTTATCAATACCCATCCCTAGGAGGGAACCTCCGGACATGACTAGAGAAAATCAGGTGGTTATAGGTCCAGATCCATTGGTCTAGAATAGATGAATGTGCCATTTACAACCAACCTACGTGCCACATTCAGAACTTCAGAGCCCTGCCATCAATCTTTAATGAATTTATTGTTGAAATAGCTTATAAACAAAATAGTTTACGGTACAAAAACCTTGAACATTATAGGCCCTAGATCATAATTCTGATAAATGTGATTGATGCCCTATCAATAGGCCTATACAGCAGCCTACATTCCCTTTACGGTCTGCATTAAAATAAATAAATAAATAAATAAATAAATCCTAGCTTATGTAACGGATACCAACAGGCTGTCGTCTTCCTTAAATGAATGTTAATTTTCTACAAAGCCATATAGTAAATCTAAGTAATACAGTCAATTTGGACACAGATTTCTTTGTCTTGTATGTACTGTAATGCGTTTAATAGCAATCACACAAATATACAGTCATGGAAATTTGCGGAAAAGTCATTGAAATTTGTAGATAAAAATGTGTACGAACTATGAACCTTTGCAGTGCAGTGCAAACTATAGGCCTCTGAACATATGTGTTGGCCATCTAATTTAATTGGCAACTTCATTCAGAACTGCGGTTTACAATTTTCACACTGGTCACTCCCCTGAAAATGAGAAGTGAATGTGCCGACTCATATGAAGTTGTTGAAGTTGTTGAAGGTTGTAAGTGGTTTTATGGAGGATCATTTCATAATTTCCTATGTAATCATTTTGAAATTAATTCTGTTTGTGTGTGTGTGTGTGTGTGTGTGTGTGTGTGTGTGTGTGTGTGTGATTAGGTCGGCAGTTGCGCGTGACGCTGCGGAAGCGAAGCTCTGATCTTGGCTTCAGTCTTGAAGGAGGGGTGGGGTCTAGTCTGGGGGACAGACCACTCATGGTCCAGAAGCTCTTCCATGGTGAGGAGGAGTCAACACATACACTCACACACACACACACACACACACACACACACACATACACACACGAACACACATCTATACACACACACACACACATCTATACACACACACACACACACACACACACACACACACACGAACACACATCTATACACACACACACACACACACACACACACACACACACACACACACACACACACACACACACGTATACATACATTGTATGTCTTCTATAAAGATGCTTAACAATAGCAGGCTAGATGGCAGGCTGTCTTTACTATACTGTTGATTTTTATGTATGTATGAGCTGTCTTAAGATTTTCATGCAGTGCACTGACTGTGAAGTCCAAGACAATTTCCCCTTGGGAACAATGGAGTATACTTTCCTTACTTTACTTACTTAATGCATTAGCAGAAACGTACTACCAGTATATATCATATATAAGTGTATATTACAGCACTAGTTCTGAGTCCGTCAACCCATAGCCATGTTTTTGGAGGTTGCAGGCTGTGCCTGTAGGAGTAACAAGTAATTTACGTACAACATCGACCGAATAGCAAAACAGCAGCCAAAGCTAACTGATCAGGATAACGAAACCTTGTTTCAGTTTTGTTTCCCCGTTCAGTGAGCTTTACAGATGCACTGGAGATGCAAATACAGTCGCTAATCTCTCTCCTTACTTCCTCCATCTACATGTATACTTGTTGTGACCTCTGTAACAACGGGGCTAGGGTTTCACTTTCAGGCCATCCTTTGTTTCACCAATGTGAATGTGAGGGTCTGACTCATCTGATTGTGTAGTATTCTAACTGGAGGGGTCTTAGGTGACTAATTTCCCTGTAGGGAGACAAAATAAACAACTTTGGGGGCGCTGCAGCTCAGTGGGCTAGTGCGTTGTGTTGCACCACAAATCCGGGGACCCGGGTTTGAGTCCAACCTGAGGTCATTTCCCGATTCCTACCCTTCTCTCTCTCCCATTCATTTCCTGTCACACTCTCTACTGTCCCATCAAATTAAAGGCAAAAGCCCTAAAAATATCTTTAGAAAATAAATAAATAAATAAATAAACAACATTGACCTTTGAACTTCCCATGTGCCAGGGGACCCAGTGGGAGACGTGTGCGCTGGAGACGAGCTGCTGGAGATCCAGGGCCAGAGCATGACTGGACTCCGCCGTCTGGAGGCGTGGCAACTCATCAAGAAGCTTCCGCCCGGCCCGGTGGATGTGCTGCTACGCCGACCTCACAAACCGCACTGACCGACTTGCGTCTGTCGTCACTCATTGACGATCTCATTGACAACAGATGTCCTGTCTTCACTCAGTGACATTCATACTGCTAACAGACGTCCTGTCGTCACTCAGTGACGATCTCATTGCTAACAGAAATCATGTTGTCTCTCATTGACACACTCACTGCCAACAGACGTCCTGTGGTAACTTATTGACAATCTTACTGCCAACGGACGTCCTATTGTCACTCATTGACGTGACGGTCTCATTTCCAAACAGATGTCCTGTCATCACCAAGTGACAGTCTCATTGCAAACAGACATCCTGTTGTCTCTTATTAACAGTCTCATTGTCAACAGACGTTTTGTCGTAACTTATTGACAGTCTTACTGCCAACAGATGTCCTATCCTTCCCTGTCATTCCTGTTGTGGATCACAGACAATCATTGCTAACATGTCTTGTTGTGGTTCACAGACAGAGTTCATGTTGTAGTTCACTGATCATCTCACTGTCAACAGATGTCCTGTTGCCACATAGTGACAATATCCCGTCCTGTTGTCATTCTCTATGCTGCCATAGCAACAATATAAAGAGTATTCTAAGCACTGGAGGACCTCTGGAAGTGTCTGGTAAGTAGACAAGAGAGAGGGATTATGTTTTGTTTCATGCCATTCCTTGTTTTACAAAAATGCACAATTTTTAAATACATTGCGTCCATTATTGTAAAACATGTAACTGAAGATATGAAATTATAATTGTTTGTCTCTTTTAATAAAATATCTATAGCTTTCTATTTTGTAAAGAAAAAAAATCGACAATCTCTCTCGATTTTGTTGGTAGTTATGTGCTGCCAGTGGTAAATTACAGAAAAGGACATCCTTAGGAGAGGTTGTCAAACCAGGAATGCTGTAGTATTCTTTAAAACAGAATTAGCGCCAACATTCTGGGCTTCACATTCCGTGTGAATGATTACTGTAAATGAAGTTCTCCTCAATGTCATTCTTTTTCCTGCCTTAGGGCCATCTTGGCTCTAAGAAGCACAGAGGCCAAAGGCAAACAAAAGCTCTTTTTCAACTCTTCTTTGAGAGTGCCTGCTCTATATACATCCCTGGGATAAAAAAAAACCCACTGTTGATCTACAACCTCTTTTTTTAAAACATAAGAATGTGCAGCATCTGTAAACATTTTTACATCCCACTAAAGGTCGCCCAATGTTGACATTTCCTGTGTGCACAAAAAAAGGGCGTCACTCCTAGCATACAGCTGTCTGTAATTCCAATACCATCCACAGGGGGGCAGTGATGCATCACACAGTTACTAGTGTAAGGAGAGCTCAGCGGTGACCACCAGAGTAGGCCTATTAGTAATGTCCACAACATGTGCACATAACACACTAAAACACAATTATGAACTAAACCTGGTGTGATGGGAGCTTTGTTTTAGCAAATCATTTACAGCAAGCTGTGATGATCTAATGTTTATGACACGCCTGAGAACAGTGTGAGATAATAACAGATCCTTATCATCAGCAGCCCCCATTCTCAACAGACTCCGCAAACTGACTTCTCAGCTCTTTTACTAAACCCGTGTTGTGAAAGGACATAGGAAGAGGATGTAGATAATAGGTACCTGTTATCTATTCTTAACATTTATCTGATAGGCTCACTCTTTTTTCATAACAATTGTTTCAACCTATCTGTGCAACTGTTTCTCATCAAATGTTTTGCATGTTGACTTTTTCAGTGTCCTCCTAAGGTCTTCTAGTGCCATTGATAAGGCAGAGCGACATTTAAATATTATAATCAATTTTTTTTTTTTTTTGCTCCACATGGCTACCCTTAATTTGGCTTAGCTTGAGCACTACAAGGCTACCGTTAGCTTCCTCCATCAAATACAGGGGAGTTAATAAATTTGCTCTCATCTCTCCAATCACCCCAATTATCCGTGTGTAGTTGGGCCTGTTTTCAGCCTGTTGCCCGGGTCTCAAACCTGCTGCTACCCTGTCAACTACAAGTTAACAAATTCTCAGCTGAAGGATGAACGCTCTAACCACTGAGCCGAAAAGCCCAGCCTTCCAACTCAGCGTTTGGAAGTGTTCCTGAAGGATAGGGTTGTGAGGATTTACACCAACTGCCATCCATTACACATGTGCCATTCTAACTGCCATCCATTACACATGTGCCATTCTAACTGCCATCCATTACACATGTGCCATTCTAACTGCCATCCATTACACATGTTAGCCATCCTACACTTGCTCATGCCATCTACACATGTGCCATATCTAATTACCATGTGCCATTCCAACTGTCATCCATTACACATGTGCCATTATAACTGCTCATACACATGTGCCACATGCACCATTATAATTGCCCTATCCACTACACTGTGCCATTATAACTGCCATCCATTACACATGCCTACTCATCCTAACTGCCTAACATCTAACAGGCCTTAGCCCTATCCCTATTTAGCGCTCAATGGTGTTTTTTGCCCCCAACGACACCTTCCAGGCAGCACAGCCTAAAAGGCACTACCTTTACCCTATCCCTAACCCTAACCCCCTCAACCCTCATCCTAACCCTAAACTGAGTGGAGTAGTGCCTTAAAGGCAGCGCTGCCTGGAGGGCACCGTTGAGGGCAAAAAATACCAGAGACCTCTTTTAGCAAGTGACTTTGCATAAAATTGATAATGCATCACTTTGAATATCAATGTAAACTACTATAAGAACAGAAATGTATTGGTTATGTTATGACTCCAATTGCAGTTGTGGGGTGGTCTCAATATGGGAGAACTGTGGTATTCAGTCTGAGCTTGTGTGTCCATGAGTTTATCTGTCTACACTTAAGAGCCAACTCCGTAGGGATTCAATGGTGACTCTACTAACAATATACATCAGGGGGGGACAACCAGTCGGAGACCAAGAGCCACATATCTGACTATTTTACAGCAAAGAGCCACATCGGCACACAGGCACATGAACCTGTTCTGACACACACACACAAACACACACACACACACACACACACACACACACACACACACACACACACACACACACACACACACACACTCACACCTTTGAGATGAATTGTAAAAGTCACACACCAACATGATAACAGAAATGTACCCCTACATTAGTAAGCCCACAGGCCAGCAACATCATACACATGGGCACACACCCCCAACCATCTCTTCCTCACACACACACACACACACACACACACACACACACACACACACGCACACACACACACAACAAAACAAAATCACTGTATTAAACGTAAAGGAAGCAAACACGCACATAAACACAAACACACACACATTTGGACATGAACGTAAGAGCCGCATGACTCCGCATGTGGCTCCCGAGCCAGGGTTGGCCACCACCCCTGATATAGATCATTATTAGCTAATTATAGGTCATTTGAAGATAAATACAGATAAACTACAGCGCAAATAACCAACTATCTTATCAGTTCACCATTGGTGATCAATTACCAAGTGCTTCCACCATGACAGAGGGGCTGAATATGACCTCCTGTAATTCACGCATAGATGCACTATACCAAAGGTCAATCTCAAATGACTGACATGCAAAGACTACATAACCCCAGGGATTATAACACGGTAACCATGGTAACCCTTTCTTTCACATTATGTCATCTACTGTATTTTCACCTAAATGGTGGATTTTAGCATAGTGTTGAGCACTTACCCCCTAACGTGAGGGGAAATATCATTATCCGCCTAAAAATGATCTATTTCGATACAGAGCTTTTTTACCTGAGCTAGGTACTTGTACAGTGCAGAGAAACTACAGTGCAAATACCAAGAAAACGTCTCTTCATGTAGCTGTGACTGATTTAGTAATATCTTAAGAAAGCATCTTTCTATGTAGGCAGGCAATTCTTAAAATGCATTATTGCAAATCTGCAATAATGGTTGTTAAAGTTTGATGTTAATGTTCAACCAAATGATAGTGAACAGATTACTTTTTGATAGACTAGTTGTTTGCCGTCACTCCCATTAATAACGGGTTTATCTAATTTACCTGGCAACGCAGGTTGAAGAAGAATCATGGTGCGCCTTTATAGGCTACTATGTCCTTTGCGCAGATGTTTGCTTTTTTTTTTTCCTTTGTAATTTACTTGCAATGTACATAAGCAGAAACTGTAAAATTGTTAAGTGTAGTTCATGTGTGCTTATGTTGTTTAAGCCAGGTGTTGCTTCCTATATTGTGTTTGTGAGAAAGGCATTGACACGTGATAATTTGCAGAGTGTGTTAGATGAAGCTGGAGGCTTCTGTACAACCTTTGTTTGCCCAGTGGCATGTCATCTTGTGTGTCCATCATTTTGTCCTTTGTGATACTGCCCCCGCAGGATATCACCACCACCACTGCGATCCGTTTCACGCATTATTACTGTAACCAAAATTAAATGAGCAACGACTTTATTAATAATTATGTCAATTTGACCTGTATGTTATTTGAACTTTGTGATAGACCTCATCCCACCTGTGAGTAATTTACTGCTGCTCACCATAACCACCACACTAATAATGTGGTGGGAGCTGCGTTTGAGCTTTGCCATTGGCCAAAGTTGAACGATAGAGAACGGATAAGATGGTGCTTGCTGATCAGGTGAGTGTGATCTTGATAGTGATTACAGGTAAGCACAGGTAAGCACAGGTAAGGTGAGTGCAGGCTCTGCAGAGACCAGGAGCAGGTAGAATGAAGAGGTTACGAAAGGCACTAACGGTGAAGAATGAACTGGCCAGACAATGCATGGCGGAGTTCATCGGCACCTTTATTTTATTGGTGAGTGACTGATATTTGACTTGATTTAAATCACAGATAGCTTTAAATATCAGCAAGTACATCAACCTCACTTGTTTATAGTAATAACATAGATTAATTAAAGATTAACTATGTCTGTGTTTACTGCTATTTGAAGACAAAGTCGTTGTATCCAGTAGAACACACATAGGCCTATAGCCTAGATCAAATATATTTGCATCTGAACCACAAAGGCTTCATTACCCCAAAGAGGCACAACAGATGGGTCACATAATACAGATTTACTATAGACATGATAGACATGATAAGCACAGATGCAGATAACTATTTTAACAACCAAACTCCAGTCACGTTTAAAAGGGGCGGGAGAGTAAAGCTCTCAATCAAAATGTTTTATAAATGATTTCCACAAGAGAATTGAGCGTTTCTCTTGAGAGCCTGTCTGAAGTCTGTTCTGTTTATCAACTGGAGCCTCAGTGTCCCTCTAGCTGTTGTTTACAGTTGGTCTCATACAAATATGATTGCCATTTACAACGCAATGCAGTTGCAATGTTTTCATAATGATTGTTTATCATAGGCCTACCATAGAAGCTGTGACTGAGAAAACTAATTTTATCTTTTAAACTTCCCTCCAATTAAATTATTCACGCTTTATTGTAGCTTACAGAAGCTTTGATTTCCAATGCTGCTTAAATGACCGAATGCAAGGCAGATCTTTATAGGTCTTATGAAACACCCTGTTTGCTGTATAGTCCTGACTTTATGAGTTTATGAGCCTTTCGCTCGTGTTTTCCATGAAGGATCATATCTGTATTCTATATAATTATCAAGTGTGTGCATGCTTATTGGACTTCTTATCTGAATTATATCCACAATTCAAATTCTAAAGATTGTTTGGTTACTGAATTGCATTGTCAGTGTCTCTTTGCAAGAGAAATGAGTAGAAGTTCTTTCGTTTTCTTTGCAGTCCCTATTATGGAAATGTGACTAGTCTTTTGAGCAGGGGTGGAAAAAGTTAGGATGATTCCTAAGGCCTGGCACTGACAGGGGGGCCCAGAGAAAATTCTAATATTAAAATCAATATTTAAGGGGCCCAAAATTATGTTTTTGTCATAGGGCCCAAAATTTCTAGCAGCGCCCCTGCTTTTGAGAATCATTTTCTTTTTCTCTTCCTCTGCTTGACCAATACACTAGGCGAGTTTACATGGACACTTCTAATCTGATTAGAAAGATTCCATGTGCATTCTATAGAACAGTATCCAAGGAGATGCATTCATAAATGCAATCTAAAATGGAATATTGGGTTAAATAATCAGATTAGAAGTGTCCATCTGACCACTTGACCTTTCCTCCTCTCGCAGCTGTTTGGCTGTGCGGCAGCCGCCCAGGTGAAGACCAGTCGTGAAACCAAAGGTCAATTCCTGTCCGCCAACTTGGCCTTCTCTGTGGGGGTAATGACTGCCATGTACCTCTCCAAAGGGATCTCAGGTACACGGCTAAAAATGTTTTGCCCTTTTTGTCATCTTTACATTTACTCTTCAGTTAAGATGACTAAGATTCACTACAATTAAACTATAGGTGCAGTTAATATACATACGTTACGTCTACAATAGGTTCTCTGGTGTCAAACATAATTGACTGAGGTCCATTTTGTTAACGAAAAAGTTGAATACAACCAGGTTAAGCTAGTTTTTTAAGTTTATTCTATCTCTGACTCTGTACAGTATATCATACAGAAGGTGATTCCAGAGTAGAATTCAGTCTGGAACAGGGGTTAAACTAAACTAAACTAGACTTAACTTAATTAAACTGAACTCTCAAACTACAAGAGTCTACAATAGATATATGCAATAGTCTTGAGAGATGCTAAAAAGTCTAACAAAATGTTCAGTGCATCCAACTTAAGAACTGTGCATGACCTGTACATAAGTCTCAGCCTTTTCCATCATAAAAAAACTGTGTTGTTTCTGCGTATGCTAAAATCTCATTTATGTATTTGTTTTGTTTTGTGTGTGTGTGTGTGTGTGTGTGTGTGTGTGTGTGTGTGTGTGTGTGTGTTTGTTTGTTTGTGTGTGTGTGTGTGTGTGTGTGTGTGTGTGTGTGTGTGTGTGTGTGTGTGTGTGTGTGTGTGTGTGTGTGTTAGGAGCTCATCTGAACCCTGCTGTGTCTCTGAGCTTCTGTGTGCTGGGCCAGATGTCCTGGAGGAAGCTGCTTCCATACTCACTGGCCCAGCTGCTAGGGGCCTACCTGGCCTCAGGACTCGTATTCTGGGTCTATTACGGTACAGTACTGTAGGCTTCCTCACCCCATAGCCCTGTCTCTTTCACTCCACCCATAGCCCTCTCATAGCCCTGTCTCATTCATCACATACACACTCATGTCAGATAATAACATACAGCAATTTCACAACATTTCTTAAACCAAGCAACTATATGCATGTGACAAATAAACTTCCTTGTAAGTTCCTGCAGGTGTAAATGGCTTGTTGTTGTACTTGTACCCAGTGTATGTAGCCTACATACAGCACAGTACATCAGAATGTGGACAATCAGGTTTCTGTTCGCCATGCTTCTAAATCCTGTCTGTTTTTTTCCCTGTTAATCTTTCCCTCTCCCTTTTGAATCAGATGCCATCATGGACTTCAGTGGGGGGGTGCTGTTGGTGACGGGGCCCAACGAGACAGCCTCCATATTTGCCACTTATCCAAGTGACTTCATTTCCCTGCAGAGGAGCTTCCTGGACCAGGTATAGAGTATAGTATCGTATTTGGAACACATCCAGGGGCCAAGCAATGCTTATGTGATTAGCCAGAGAGCTCATAGAATTAGAATGCGGCGGGGAGAAACAGACCTTGTTCAAATGCTTCACATGATTCCTTTCACTTCATCTGCCTTTGAAATTGGCTACAATATGATTCCGCCAAAGAGACTGGTTCTTTTCCATTGCTGGCTCAGATGCAGTGCCATCTTAACAAAGACTTGGGGCTTTTTGGAGTGTTCCTTGCATTTCATGCAACCTTGAATTCAAATTAATGCATAGAACTACTATTAGATTTTGCTGTCTAGCACTTCCCTGTCAGTTACCTTGCCTTGGTTCTCTCTCTCTCTCCCTTTCTCTCTCACACTCGCTGTGCACCCCCTTCTCCCTCCATTTCTCTTCCTCTTTCTCCCCCCTCTGCCCCCTCCCTTTCTCCCCCTCTCTCTCTCTCTCTCTCTCTCTGCTGTAGGTGGTTGGTACAGCAATGCTGATGTTGAGTATTCTGTCCCTGGGAGAGGAGAGGAATACTCCGGCCCCCCCAGGTCTCATTCCCCCCATAGTGGCGGCTATGGTGCTGGGCATCAGCATGGGGATGTCCCACAACTGTGGCGCCGCCATCAACCCCGCCCGAGACCTGGGACCCCGCCTCTTTACCTTCACTGCAGGATGGGGCACAGAGGTGTTCAGGTCAGATCATCAGTTTCACCCTCAATTCACCTTTTTCACCTGGCCGCCATATTCCGAACGAAAACCTGCCTGGAAGGCACCGTTGAGGGCAAAAAATACCAGACCCAACTTCTCAGACAAATATTATTCCTTTCTCATAGATCGATAGATACTTTAATATCATCTATGCTTGCAGCACAATGAAATTCTTACTTTGTGCTAATTCCGCTTAGAGAACTTGGGGGAAGGGAATAAAACTATAAAAGCTTACATAAATACAGCAAAATAAATACAGAAAGTAGTTACTTAAATAGCATGTAAACAATGAGTCATTTACGGAGTAATAATAAAAAGGGACAAGTAACATGAATAAAGTGTATAGTGCAGCAGGTGCCTGAAGTCCATTAAATTTATCTCCAGTTGAAGTCCATCTGGCCTGTGTAAGGGATAACGGCCGCCGAGGTGTCCCGATATCAGAAGAATAATGGACGACGCGAAGGCAAAGAACAGCCCGACGGCGAAGCCGAAGGGCTGTTTGCCTACGCGAAGTCCATTATTTCTCTGATATCGGGACACCTCGAAGGCCGTTATCCCGCTTATCACCCGGTTACAACTAAAACGTATAGATGGTAAGCAAGTGTTAAAAACATAAAAGAAACACGTGGCTCCGTTTAGAAAGAAGTTATCCTGTTCGGTTGGGGTACTATTTTCAAATGAAAGAAGATCCGCAAGGCTGCATTCTAAAGAGCATTGATATAGAACGCTGGTGAAACTTTTTTAACCCAACAATGCCTCAGGTGTCCTGTTATCTAGAAATAACGGACACCCTGACAGCCAATCAGAAAACTGTATTCCATTCCACCGGGTGATAATGTGGTATAAATCACCAAATCTGTTAGCAGGCTGCAGTGCATAAAAAAAGGTCCATACTTAGGACAGTAAAATAAGTAGCTTGTAAAAAATATATTTCCATCATCCACTGCACTGCAATAACATAAGTCTGTCCTTATGTGAATGATGAACTAATGTCTAAAGTCCCACAGGTGTCAATCCTTTGATATCATATCTCAATGATATTGTTGCACATGTCGCTGTCATTATGTGGTGTTGATGTGTTCACTCATATTCATTATGAGGGTGATACTATAATAGTTGTCATTATAGTCATGGTTCTTGGGTGTGATCAGCCCTTAGGGCAAATACTTTGGCTGCCTCCATTCATTCATTCAGTCATTCATATCATCCAGACTCACTCCACTGCATTACATCTCTGCTACTGTAGTCTAGCCCCCACCCACAACTCCCTTTGCAGATTATGTGTGTGTGTGTGTGTGTGTGTGTGTGTGTGTGTGTGTGTGTGTGTGTGTGTGTGTGTGTGTGCAGGGCCGTCGCAACAAGGCAGGCAAACCAGGCAATTGCCTGGGGCCCCAGGCTGAAAGGGGCCCCCAAGATTGACTGTTTAATCATTTTAGTAGTTATGTTGGTGGTGTTTTTCAACAAAAAATGACTTTAAACTGGACGTAGACAACTGTACAATACAGATAATTATATTGATGATGTTTGAAAATTATAACAATGTGGTTCATGTAAGTATTTACGGGGAGTGAAGGGCCCCCATGTCCCTAGGGGGCCCCCTATGTACCTTGAAACGGCCCTGTGTGTGTGTGTGTGTGTGTGTGTGTGTGTGTGTGTGTGTGTGTGTGTTGTGTCACGCATGCCAATGGGTAAAAGTGCTACAGTGTGAATGGAATCTGCAGCGGCTATTTGGACACATGTGGCTGAAGACACACGGTGTTCCGAAGGAACACTGAGTTCTTTACTGGTGTAACTGGCTTCCCCATACTGGATCTGCTCCCCCCATCCACCATATCAAAGGCACTCAGGTCCATAACGACCCTGATCAGTATGATGTGCTGTTCTGTATTTGTTCTGTATTGGATAACGCTCTGTGTGTGTGGTGTGCATGACCCTAACCCTTGGCGGAGGAAACCGGCCCTCTATATTTCAAGCTGTTGTGTCTTTCTTCAATGAAACAATTCCCGGTTAACGTGGTAACAGTTTTAGAAGTGCAATAAATACCTCGAGTCCTCTCGGTATTTATTGCTTACTTTTATCATGGCCATTTATAATCATTTTAATGATAAAGGAAATAAAAATTGGCTATATCTTATCAATTAATATAGTGTCACACACATTCACACAAAACTGGATACTGCCCGTGACAAACACATACAACCTGCTAGAACACAGCTATCCTGACTGCAGGATCTGAGTGCCTTATTAGCATGCTTATGAAATAACTACAACTACTTCTCCCTATCTGTCAGTCTCTAAAGATAAAGATATTATTGTGTTACATAACATAACCACTCAAAAATGGATACTTCCTCTGACGCCCACATACAATGTGCACATACAGTACAAACTCTCCCAAGTTTAAACAGTCTGATTTTATTTTATTTTATTTTCTGCTTCCCCCACAGCTGCTACAACTATTGGTTCTGGGTGCCTCTGGTGGCCCCGATGATTGGCGGGGTGCTGGGGACGTACATGTACCTCATCTTCATCGAGTGGCACCTGCCTGACACAGAGGAGAGTGAGCCCTCGGCGGAGCCTGCGGTCATGGACTTCAAGCCATGGACAATTTCACAGTCTGAGAACTACAAGGGCAAATCGGCCTCGACTGTAGTTAAACAAACAAATCTATAGACCAACGGTCTACTCACTGAGACAATGCCGGGCCTTGCCAAATGCTCACTCAAAATTTACAATCACTCGGAGGAGTTAGAAAACTTCCGACAGACTGTGGGAATCGTATGCTTGCTGAAGAGGTTTTGAAAGTGGATGCATTTTACCTGACCAAATCCAACATGCAGCTTACACATTATATGTGTCCTTCTCTGCCGTTTCGCTACTGTTGGTTTGCTTTCTGAGATTCATGTACTGCAAGAATAGTTTGGCTCACTATGTATGCTAATGGGATGTAGGGAAGCTTCATCTGTATATTTCTCAGCACTACCTTTCTGTGTCCTTTCTTTGTGCCAAAAGTCAATTTACTGCCTGTGTATATTTTGTAATTAATACAAGAGAATTGTTTGTAAATGTGTTTATGACATGGATCACATCTCAATGGTGATTTCTGACTAACATGAATTTTCAGTTTACTAATTTGTACTATGTACCTGTCTATGTAAATACCTAAATATCAACCTTTACTACCCTCACAATACCAGTCATGACACATAAAACTATTTACTATTATTTTCCATGTTTTCAACATATTCTGGAATTATTCTGCACCACGGTTTGCATACTTGTCATCTTGTCATATCGAACAAAACGCACTTGACTGGGGCAGGCTGTCCCATTCGGTACATGTTTCTGTGTGTACATGCACACATAGAGTAGGTACATGTCACAGTGTGGTGTGTGTGTGTGTGTGTGTGTGTGTGTGTGTGTGTGTGTGTGTGGAGTCATCATGTGTTCTCAAAGAGAAGACAGCAAAGGAAGTTGTTTTGTGAGAAAATGTTTCTCTCTTGGAGGATAACTGTAGCATTTTCTGGAGCACGTTATAAAAGACGGTGACAGTGAGAGACCCAGCATTACAACATTTCATCCTTAGTGGATCCCAATAGGTGCTTGCTCATAGAAATGGAGAAGTCACACGGCAAATGCATCAACATGAAACCTCTATTAAGGGAATGTCTGGCTGAGTTTCTTGGAGTCTACATTATGATTGTGAGTACAGGCTAAAACAGATACAGAAACATGAACACACCAGAGATTTATGTAAATATTAGATTAATATCCACAAACTTGGAAAAGCATGATATACTGCATTACCTTTGTCATAGTGAGGTTTTAAGTGATTTGTATGCCTATGTTGTCTATACTAAAAAGAAACAAGTGAGGTACAATGCAAGCCGATTTTGAAAAGAAGACCTTTTGTTTCATATCATATAGATACCAGGAACAACAACATTTCTTGGTTTTGTTTTCCTATTGTAAGTGAAAACAGATCAATCGCATCAATTATTGTGTTCTAAATTGTGCAGCTCCTGGGCGTGGGGTCGATGGCGCAGGTTGTGACCAGCGGGGGCAGTAAAGGGAGCTATTTCTCCTCCACAGTGGCCTTTGCCCTGGCTACTACATTTGGAATGTACGTCTGCAAAGGAGTATCAGGTACAGTTACAGTCCGACTACTTTTAGTGGTGTATTTGTGCCTTAACTCTCTTAACCTAATATGGAGGTGTGCTGTAATATTATTATCCAACTGCACTGCTGTTTTGATTGATTATCTTCGCAGACATTTCAGTTTACTTTTTCAGATTTATTCCAAATCAAAACAAAATATAAAATAATATGTATTCTCTTTCTCTCTCTCTCTCTTATGTGTGTGCTCCAATGTAGGTGCTCAATTGAACCCAGCAGTGTCCTTGGGTTTATGTGTGCTGGGGAGGTTCCAGTGGCGGAAGCTGCCTGTCTATGCACTCTTCCAGACTTTAGGCTCCTTTCTAGGCGCTGCCACTGTCTATGCTCTTTATTATGGTAAGACAGAGGATGGAGGAGGTCCATGATGATACTGAGTAGCAATGATGAGGATGATGATGATGATGATGATGATGATGATGAGGATGATAACTGGGCCGGACTGGGACCAAAAAACGTCCCGGGCATTTTCAGCCATGGCGGCCCACCATCATTTTTATTCACTAACAATGTTGTGGCTAGCTGAAATAACACTGTAAGTTGGATATATTGCATGAATATGAAAGATTTAATTAAACTAGCCCAATATCCTTCGTGAAAATTATGAGTAAATGACAGCCCCGGCCCAAAAATGACCGTCGGCCCACCGGGCATTGCCCTGTATGCCCTATGGCCAGTCCATGCCTGGATGATAATGATGATGATGATGATGATGATGATGATGATGATGAAGGAAGGCTAGTGTTGACAATAATTATGAAGGGTTGATGACATGAGTGACGTGAGTGAACTTACTTGTCTTCTCAGACGCCATCATGGACTTCAGTCAAGGGAACTTCACAGTCACAGGGCCGAACTCTACTGCCCGTATCTTCTCCACCTACCCCTCAGACTACCTCAGCATCCTCAATGGCTTTGTGGATCAGGTGAAAAACAAACACAATATGCAGCAAGACTCACAGCATTAGATTATCTGTTACACTTTATTTGAAGGTACTGTCATAAGACTGACTTGATACTGTCATTAACTATGACATGACATTGTCAAGAATCTGTCATAAACTTTATAAACCTGTCATGACTGCTGACATACCCTAACCCTAAACATAACCCTAACCATGACAAATACGGGTGACAATTAATGACAGAAGTCATGACAGGTGTATGAACTTTATGACAGAATCATGACGTCATGTCATAGTTAATGACAGTGTCATGTTAGTCTTATGACGGTACCTTCAAATAGAGTGTAACCGATTATCTTTGTTTCACATTTGCCTAATCTAAGTCACTACTTTTGAGGACTCCCGCCACAATCTTTGATAGGCCTAGTAATTATACTTGCTTAATTAAGGATACTGAATTTTACCTAAAAATAAATCATTTAACTATGTATCTATTACAAATGTAATTATATGCTAACCAAACTCCGCATCTACTGTATTAGGTGATAGGCACGGCTGTGCTGTTGGTGTGTGTGCTGGCTCTTGGGGACCGGAGAAATAGCGCGACCACTGCAGAGCTGGAGCCTCTGATGTCGGGGTTGGTCATCTGGGTCATTGGCCTCTCAATGGGGTCCAACTGTGGGTACCCCCTGAATCCTGCCCGAGACCTGGGGCCAAGGGTCTTCACCTACTTGGCTGGTTGGGGAAGTGAGGTGTTTAGGTAAGAGACAAATAACACGAATACAAACACACACACACACACACACACACACACACACACACACACACACACACACACACACACACACACACACACACACACACACACACACACACACACACACACACACACACACACACACACACACACACACACAGGCACACACACATACGCACACACACACACACACACACACACAGTGTTGAACAGATGTTTCACTTTTAGCACTTTTTTACATTTACTATGACCTCCTTTTCCCCATGTAGTGCTGGCAATGGTTGGTTCTGGGTCCCTCTTGTGGCTCCATTTCTGGGTGCTCTCATGGGAGCAGCCTTGTATTACCTCTTCATCGAGATGCATCATCCACCACAGGAGCCATCAGCTGATGGAGATGCCCTCTGTATTACTAACAAGATGCCTGAAATGGACATGAATATGCTCAAGTCTTACACAAAGGATCCTATTTTGGATTGTGAAAAGCCGGTGACAGTGAAAGTTAACAATGTGTGATTTTGTGATGTATTTTTTCTACTTGTAGGCTAAGTTATCACTGATAGCCAATTTGTTTGGGGCATATTTTATAATGGTATAATGTGTGTTTGTTTGTTTTTATTCTGTTTCTCTTTGTACATAGTTTGAATGTTAATGTGTTACACGTGTGTTATGAATCATGTGTGTAAATAAAACATAGCATAAATCTTACTACGATTGTTGATGTGGCAGGCCCATCTGTCATAGCCTATCTGTATGGCAGCATTGAAGCATTTTTCTGGAATGACCAGAGGAGGGAGCAAGAGATCACCATAACAGAAAGCACATGGCCATTGATAGACTCCAACCATCACTTAATTTCTCTGATGTTTTTTTGCTTCAACGAACATATATTTTATGTTAAATAAAGTTACTTTAAAAAAATAAAAGAATAATGGTTGACCTGATAGGCCTACACAGCAAGATGCATAGGCGTAGAAGTAAAACTTCATATTGTTTTATATAAAAGTATTGCTGCGTGATGATAAGACACAGCTTTGGGAAATAATTTCGGAAAAGAAATAACGTAGCCTATCCTGCCTAAAAGTCATATTTTGTGGCCAACAACAGGAATGAGGGGCGCTGATGTCCACGGGTGTACTGTTACCGCCCCTCCTCTCCTCTCTGTCTCGCTTCCTCCTTGCTAAACGTTCGCTACCTTGTGTGTTCTATGAGCTCACCACCCCCCAAGAATGTCATTTTAACGGGGAAACCTCTGCGCATTTACCTATGTTGCCTTAGCCCGGAAGGATGGTTCATGTAAATAAGGAGAATGAAAACAAGACTTACTGGAGTCGACTCACATGTACACTGTCTGCGCTGACATGCGAAGCTGAGAAGGTAAATTGGTTTGACGTTAATTGTGTAGACAATTAGTTTTTTGACGTTAGCAGATGGGAGCTAGTTTCTACGCTTGTCCCATCACCACAGGGGTCAGTCAACCTTGGCAGTCTTTCAAAGAGAAGGGCTGTATGGAGACTCACTGGAAAAGTGAATCTCTTTACGTTTTCTCTTACCGTGATATTGTGTAACAATGATTTTCAACATCATTTCAACACTCTCTATTATTGTTGTTGTGGGATGGTGAATCCTAAACCGCATCACCGTAGCCTACTTGTCATCATGGGCTTCAACCGAAGATAACCTGCTCGCTAGCGTATCGATACTGTTCGTTAACAACGTTTTCCAAAAGTGTAGAATAGCATCCTTACGTTATTAAGTCAAGTATGTGTGTTGTCTTTGATTCACATACAAGTGCAGCAGTTCAAATTTGTGCTCTACTGACCTTTATCATATCAACATTTAAGCATCTGTCACCTGACTTATGTTTTTAAAACTTTATTAACTGACTCAATAAGATGTCGTCATGGTGGTAGCGTTGGCTAATCTCAAATCAAGCTAACGGGCTCGAGCGCGTGAAATTAATATTTCTAGTCTAAATGCTTTATGCTTCTGCAACCAGAGACACTTATTGCTGCAACTCAGTAACTCCGTCTAACATGAGTCCTACATAAGTGTCTCTGTATTAGTCAACCAAATCACAGTTGCCACGCAATTCAGTGCCATGGCTCGCTTTATTACCCTCTTGTCTGATGGCAAAAGTGACATAAAAGGATGTGGGTGCTTGGGGCTTGTTTTACAAGTGTGAAGGGTATGATGGGTAACTAAGCATGTAAATTGTACTAAGTTGTCCTGTAGTCCTTTTAGTATGTAGGCCTACTGTGATTTGTGCATACTGTGACCAGTTTGATTAAGATAGACCAGGCTACCTCCTATGTCTCTCTGTGTGCGGGAACTGCACCATAATGAGTAGGTCTATTCAGGTTCAAAATCCAGTGACAAAAATTCAGGATTTCAGTTTCTCTCTCCTGTAGACAGTAGGCCTATGCCTAGCCTAAAGCTGGATGTTCATAAGCCAAAATCACTAACATTGTACAGTGATACTGCATTGGGCCTATCAGTTCCAAGGGCAGTGAGGCTTAGTATTTCACTGTGTAGTTACACCAGTAGGCCTATTCATTTTGTACATCTGCTGAACACCATGACTGGCACTGTACCTTTGCACTATATTGAAATGGTTCATAGAAACTGCAACTTAGCTTGCCTGCAAAACATGTGGGCGTCCTGTTTGTCTGCTTTTAAAACCGCTCGGACTGCAACTTATTGTCATTATGAGCTCATCCTTGTAGTCTAGTGCGCCCACATGTGCCGTTCAGGTACCCTGTGACACATTTTGTTTGCACCAACACTTTTTAATATTATAATCATTATTTATTTAGAGTTATTCTAATTCAAGGCATTATGGAGTGCATATGACTTAGGCTACTCTCCAGTCTCCACTGTTTGTGTAGCCTAACTAGTATACTGCATTCTCGTGTGTAATTGCCTTTACCCTCCTGACACATAGCTGTAGGCCTGCACAAGTGTGTGTGTGTGTGTGTGTGTGTGTGTGTGTGTGTGTGTGTGGATGATTGTCCTCCCCTCCTCCTGACACATTGCACAGCTACATTACTGTGTGTAGGCCTGCTGTACGCATGTGTGTGTGTGTGTGTGTGTGTGTGTGTGTGTGTGTGTGATTGTCCTCCCCTCCTCCTGACACATTGCACAGCTACATTACTGTATGTGTGTGTAGGCCTACGTTACGCATGTGTGTGTGTGTGTGGGTGTGAGCTGGCGTCACCTCTGAGACAGCCAGACTGAGATCAATGTGTCAGTAGACCCCCTGGAGAGAGAGCTGTCAATATCACGCCCTGCACCTCAGCACTGAGGCTGCACTGAGGATGAGAATGAACTCTTTCACTTGTTTATTACTGTAATGCCTTTTCCTGTTTAATCAGTGCTCTACTGACCTGCATCATATCAACATTTAAGCATCTGTCACCTGACATGTTTTTAAAACTTTGTTAACTGACTCAATAAGATGTTGTCATGGTGGTACCGTTAGCTAATCTCAAATCTAGCTAATTGGCTCGAGCGTGTGAACTTAATATTTCTAAATTCTTTATAGCCTACTTCTGCAACTCAGTAACTCAGTCTAATGGAATGATAGTTATCGCTGTGTTTCAATCAGATGGCATGCAGCCAGGGAATAGTTTTGTGGCAAAGTTTTGTGACACAAGTAGCCTAATGACAGCAGCACCTGTTCATGTACTTAAACTATTGCTGTGATTTTTAGGCTACTTCCTCTTTGGTTTCAGCTCATACTTATGATCAGTTCCTTCGCTAATGATGAGAGAGGGGAAATGGCCTGTCTATACAGGAAATTACTCCACAGTCATCAAAACCATTGCACAGCTGACATGACAGTAACTTTCATGTAGGCTATCTTATAGCCTTGGCTTTCTTTGAGTCGCCTGTCAAGCCAGACTGTGTAGCCTAAGCAAAAAAAATGTATAGTCTTATAAACGCTGGAATCAGCAGTTGTCTTTCAAACTGCTTTTTCATGGTGGTAAGTTGATAAGCTACCATTAGGGTACGTCTAGGCTAGGTGACTCCTCTAGTCTAGGCTTTGATTAAATACTTTGTTAAAATACTAGGCCTACTTATATGGAAGAAGATGCAGTAGGCTAATACAGTAGCTGTGGAAGGTGTTGGTGTGATGGTCTTGTGGAAAGAGTTTTATTTTGTTTTTGAGTGCATTTGATGCCATTGACACAGCTATGTTTGTGTGAGATTGAGACAGGTGGGTGTATGAACTATGTTTGTATGTGTATACGTGTGTGTGTGTGTGTGTGTGTGTGAGTGTGAGAGAGAGAGACCAGACCAGAGGTAGTGTTGCTCTTCAGTAGTGTTGCTCTTCCCCACAGTGAGTGAGGGATTAGATAACCCAGAATTCCCTGACTGAGCTGTCTGTGTCCCCTGCCTCACCCTTGAGATCTTGTTGACGATGGTGTTTTTTTTTTTTTTTTTTTTGGTGTGTGTGTGTGTCTGTGTGTGCGTGTTTGTTTGTGTGTATGTGTTTGTGTGTGTGTATGTGTGTGTGCGTGTGCACATGTGTGTGTGTGTGTGTGTGTGTGTGTGTGTGTGTGTGTAGACTCGCTGATGGGACGGAGTGGTGTAACCTTTGTGGCGTGGAGATGTTCAGAAAGAGACCTCCTCCAGGTAAGGCGTTGATTTTTGCTCAATTCATCCCCTATGCAGTCAGTCCATATACAGTATAAATTCCCATTACAGGACTAAAATGTAAACACCTACAGTATTTTCCACCACCAAATGCCTTTGGGTCCACATTACTGTGACAGTGATTGGGAGGTTGTATTGAACTCACATCTATAATGTACTTTCAACTTGCAAACATCTTTCCTTGACTTTAAAGTCAAAGGATTTAGAATCATTTATTCTGAACAAATCAAAACTTGAAAACTACTCTACTCTCATTTTACTATTAATTAACTCAATATGAATTTGTGTATACTCATATCTTTTCCCACAATGGCTATGGCTATGAACTATAATATCTTAACTTCCTTATTGCATCCAGTACAATTCTGTTTTTTGAACAGCGGAGAAACAAAAGTGTTTACGCTGCAGTGATAACTTCTCTCTTCTCCGTTCCCTGAAGGCTTGTTAGGGCCCAAGCCAGTAAAGAGCTCCACTTGAATTTATTGATGGAGTCTAAATTCATATCTGATGCTGACTTGGTTCCCATCCCGCCAAGAGCTGACGCTTATGAGCCTCCACACTGACTCACATAAGCCATTCACTCCTACAAATATCTGACAGTCTTTTTTCTATCAAGTGTTAAAAAATCCCGCACACTGTCCATTCCACCAACAAACTTTATTACAACGTTTCGGGCATCCGACCTTCTTCAGGTAAAGAAGAAGGTCGGATGACCGAAACGTTGTAATAAAGTTTGCTGGTGGAATGGACAGTGTGCAGGATTTTTTAACACTTGAATGATAACCCCACTGGGATAATATCCGATGCACCTGTCCAATTACTGAGGTGTGCAAAAGTGTAATTTTGAACAGTCTTTCTTCTATAAAAGCTGAAAGCAGGAATCCAGTGTGTATCAATCATAGTCTTGTCTCTCCACGGGACCCAGTGCTGTTTACTCTTGGAAGAAGAACAAGTATATTTAGACACAACATTGACCTGATGGCAGACCGAAAGATAATGTTAACTAAATGACGCATAGAAAAATTACACTCAAAGTGTTTCTATGCCTCATTCGTCTAGAGTTAGCTACCAATGGACTATTTGATCTCTGGTTCTCTGGTTCTTTTTCCTTAACACAGCATTCTATCAAAGATTATAGAAGCTTCTCTACTCTTTGTTTCTATTACCCTGAATTGCAGGACTCTGGATTGCTTCCCACTGGATTTCTCCAATTGTGGTGGTTATAACCATAGATATTATATATAGAATTATATATAGAATACTGTACTGATATCTATGGTTATCACCCGGTGGAATGGAATACTGTTTTCTGATTGGCTGTCAGGGTGTCCGTTATTTCTAGATAACAGGACACCTGAGGCATTGTTGGGTTAAAAAAATTTAACCAGCGTTCTTTATCAATGTTCTTTAGAATGCAGCCTTGTGGAATTTCTTTCATAAGAAAATAGTACCCCAACCGAACAGGATAACTTCTTTCTAAACGGAGCCACGTGTTTCTTTTATGTTTTAAACACTTGCTTACCATCTATACGTACCAACGGCCTTCGAGGTGTCCCGATATCAGAAAAATAATGGACTTCGCCGTTGGGCTGTTCTTCGCCTTCGCGCCGTCCATTATTCTTCTGATATTGGGACACCTCGGCGGCCGTTATCCCGCTTATCACATGGTGTCAGCACTGTAGTGGGTCATTGTAGCTAGCATCCAAGTGGCCAGTGGTGAGTGCTGTTGCATGGGCTTCAGGATGAAATGAACCACCCACAGCAAACACTCATCGAGCAGACCTCACATGTCAGTGAGAATTTGTTTTTGTCAAACCCATTCCTGGAAAGCCTGCCAGAGCTTTTCAAAAACAATCAGGCCAGAATAGAATTTGTTTCATAATTCTGATGCGGTAAGAGCCCAGTATGATATCTAGCCTAAACTAGCATTTATCAGAACATGGCCCAATTAATGTTAAGTAGCCTAACTGTCCTCCATTAAAGCCACAGTTGGTTGTATAAACGGGTGTATTTGCAGCAGAGGAAGGCTTAAAGTAGGAGCAGAAGAGCATTTAAACAGAGCAGAGAGCTTCTGGATGTTTATCCTCTGATATGGAGGAGCTCTGTTAATGTTCTCTCTTCCATTCAAGCCATTAGTGGGGCAATTACCGGTGTCCTTTCTGTAACTAAATTTAGTTTTGCTCGAGTGTGTGTGTGCGTGTGTATGAGTGTGTGAGAGAGTGTATGTGTGTGTGTGTGTGTGTGAGATGGTTCTGTTTGTTAGAATTGGCACCGCTGCTTCTACTGCACCCACAGGTCCCTTAGCTAAAAGTATTCGTCCCCTGCAGCTGCCCGTCTGCCCAATGTACCTGTGTGTGTGTGTGTGTGTGTGTGTGTGTGTGTGTGTGTGTGTGTGTGTGTGAGTGAGAGAGAGCGAGAGAGAGAGAGAGAGAGAGAGAGAGAGAGTCTATTTATGTTTGTGTGTGTGGGAGGATATAGACCACTTACACTAAGCAAATAACATTCAGCATTCTTCTTAAGTCTATGTGCTATTGTGTGTGTCTCGTCTAGTCCAAACACTGAAAATCATAATAGAGATTCTCAGTGGAGATTCTATTGCATCTTCATGCTGCAGCCTAAGTGAGATGTGCAGAATCTGTGAGATCAGATATTGGCTCAGCATTGACCCCCCCCCCCCCCCCCAACTTATATATTATTCTGTAATCTTTTTATAGGATGATGGCAAGCTACCAAGCCATAAAAATGTGAGCATGCTGGCCCATCTTTCCTTTTAGTCAGCTTCCTAATTAAGTTGGTGAATGCTTTGATGAGTTATGGTAACACTCCAGCAAATCTGTGCCTATTTGTGGCATTGTTACCATGCCATCATGTTAAGATGACGCATCAAGATATTTTTTTTATATTTACATGGTTTTTTTTTATTTACATGTATCTAGTGGAATCCACAAAATCCAGTGTTTTGTCAAATCTTCACTTTAGAAGGAATTCTTTAAAAATCTGTAAAAAAAAAAAAAAAAAAAATATCTGTTTTAGGGGGCTAATACTATGTTGACATGTAAGCAAAAGGCCCAAGTGGTTGAAAATATATTTACAGTATTTTGAATATGTTGAGACCAGGGCCTCTGAGGGGAGAGGGATCCGTCTCCTGACTGCCCGGTGGATAAGCACAGCGGAGACAGAACCTGTCCTGGTGATAAAGCTGTTTGCTAGTGGGGCGGACACGGACGTGGAGGCTTCTGCATGCCACAGTTGCACCTTGTTAACTAAACACCAATAGGGTGTTTATATTGTCAATATTCAGTGTTTGTTTGTTTGTTTGTTTACTGCTTCTATTGTTGAGTGCAGTAATTAGTTTACATTAGCTTAGATTGGAAGTGGCTATAGAGTCATTAAGCTCTACTGTAAGTACAGTCAATACGGCTTCTGTGTTCTCTTTGAACACTCTGGATTAGGTCTGTTCAATTAATCAAAGTAAGGCAATCATGGTGATGCAGTATGAACAAGTATCTGATCTACATGGCTGGACAGTGGTAGGGATAAGATGATTCACATATTTGTTTTTCTGTTTAATTATTATTTTAGTGATCTCTGTATTGACTTAAACTATCATATGATTGTGATTTTTGTTTTAATGAAGCAGCCTTGCTCAGTTTTGTTGTTCAATTCCAGTTACACATTTTTTGAGCCTTCCATTTCTCTCTCTCTCTCTCTCTCTCTCTCTCTCTCTCTCTCTCTCTCTGTGTGTGTGTGTGTGTGTGTGTGTGTGTGTGTGTGTGTGCGCACACACACGTTAATGCATCTGTGTAACTGACCTTGCCAGACTGAAGCCGGCCTCTCTTGAAGGACTGGCAGCTTGATTTGCTGACTGTGTGGGAGGTGATCTGGGCTGTTGTGTGTTTTTGCTCTGATTTTCTGTGGGCCTGTCACAGATACATAATAACATGTCTAGAACGTTCCGCTGCATGCTCAGTGTTTTTAAAGTTGGACACTAGATGAACAGACTGTGACACACATTCACTCACCTTCGCACCTTCTGTACATGCAGAGTTGTAGCCTACAGTGTTCTTTTTTTTTCTCACAGACCACAGTCACTCAAGGTCAAATCTAAGTCGACAATCAATCGAGAACCTTAATATACTGCTCCATGTTGTGGGCTGGATTTAAACTTTAAACATAGTTTTATGACTTAATTGTGTGTGTGTGTGTGTGTGTGTGTGTGTGTGTGTGTGTGTGTGAGTGAGCATGATGGGTGCCCCTCACTGACAGCTTGCGCTGCGCAGTGGGGTGTTATGGGAAGGATCTACAGCTGCACGTGAGTGTGTGTGCACCAGACCAAAGAGCCTGTTTAGCTCTCTGGATGTGTCTCCACGCTGCACGAGACCCAGGCAAACGCAGGCAAATCTCCCACACGTGCACAGACACCTGCCTGACCCAGTCGCCTTCTGCAGTGCTCCTCCTCCCTCCAGTTTTTAAAGCCTGACTGACTGACCTGCTGTAGCCTGTGCAACTGCCTCACACCAGGCGCCATTGTGGCTCAGAGACCAAAACATTAGCAGTTCGCTAACCTCCACTCCTTGAGCCAAGATGGCAGACAGTTGCTTTCCTCTAGTGACCTGTTTTTTTTTTTTTGTTTCTCACTCCCCTGCAGAGGCAGTTGCCCTAGCAACGTCAGGGCTTTATTGTCATTGGCTGGCTGCTCAGCCAGTAGTGAGCCTTCCTGATTATGTCACATAAAAACAGCATCAAAGTTGGAGTGGCGGTGCTCTGTTTGATGCGGAGTGAGGGAGAGTGTTATTTGATATGGGTAGTAGGCAGTCTGCTTAGAATAGCCAGAGGAGACTCTTGGATGATGCCACAAGGTGTTCGGTTACACTCTAATGGGCCAAGATAAGATAGTTGTCTCTAAATTGTTTGATAAACGTCAGAGCAGAAACTTATTGAAATTTATGATAACGAGTTTGAGCGGCAAGACTATTCCGTTGTTTTTCACAACTTGAATGCAGTGCGCTATAATGCTGTTTTGCTGGCAAGTAACCCGATCCGGACCAAACGCTTTCGTAATTGATTTAGTCAGCGAAATGTAGACATCGTGATGAGAACGTCTTCAGGACTACCTCAGACCTGATGACCTTAACGGTCTGCGGCAAAACTATCCGGCAGGAGATCGGCGTCGAGATGAAATCGAATTAATTGCGTGGTGCCGGCAGTCGCGCTCTGCAGCTGTGGTGCCGTGATTTCACGTGGAGAGATCTCCTGCCGCGCATCTGTCTCTGCCGTTTTGACGGAGCTGGATCTGTCAAAACAAACGAAATGTAACGGAAACTTTTAGAAGAGCCAGTCCACAATCGATCAACATGACCGTTCCCAAAGACATTCCTGACAAGTGGTTCCCTATTGTTCTTCCACTCCAGCGGAAGAAACAGAACCAAGTCGTCGGCAGTAAAAAGAAAAGAAAAGGCAAAGGTACTTATTGATTGTGTGTTGTTAAACTTTTGAGTTAACTAGCTTCAATCAATGTGATGGATTCACATAGAACTTTTATTACTGATAAAATAATATCAGATTGTGTTAATAGCTACAGTAAGAGAAAGACTGCAAGTAACTAATACCTTCCAATAACAAGTGAGCAATTCCTAATGCATGACTTCAAGCCTCCTCTGTGCTCCTATTAAAATAATTTCCTTATTCTTAAAAGTTAATAAAAGTCTTCATTCTCCATCTGTTGTCACTCATTCCCGTTTGCTCCTTCTGTCATGTGTCAAAGTCACTTCAAACCTATCATACCGTGTGTGTGTGTGTGTGTGTGTGTGTGTGTGTGTGTGTGTGTGTGTGTGTGTGTGTGTTGTGAGGACAAACATTCCTCTCCTCCTTGTCCTTTAAAGTTTCTCCACCTTGTTTGGCATACATTTATGTTTGTGTTGGTCTGTCTTTGGATGACTTCAACTTTTCAGCACCAGTGTGTGTGTGTGTGTGTGTGTGTGTGTGTGTGTGTGTGTGTGTGTCCTGTGTCACCCTTCTCCTTATACTTTCATGAGTCACTCCAGAAACGAATGGTCCGTTCTCAGGCAGTGCCACACTATTAGTCATGCCAGGACATTTTCACCTCACTGTCACTGTGCCAGACCACTTTCATCCTGGCACCACCACTGTCATCACTCTCTAACACACACACACACACACACACACACACATACACAGACAAACCACTTGCTCACCCAGTTAGCCTGGCCAACAAGAGCTGATGATGCGGCACATGGCATGTGAGTGTGTGTGTGTGTGAGTGTATGTGAGAGAGAGAGTTTGCTAAAGTGGGTTTAAATGGGGGAAAGTCACTTTGATGTCCTGGGCCTGCTCTCTCCCTCCCCCCACCCCCTCTCTCTCCCTCTCTCTCTCTCTCTCTCTCTCTCTCTCTCCTCTCTCTCTCTCTCTCTCTCTCTCCCTCTCCCTCTCTCTCTCTCTGAGTGCTGCTGCGTCATTGCTAATGCACCGTTAGCCAGCAGCGCTGTCCGGGGTGCTGATAGCTGAGCGCTGGGTGTCCTGACTGTGGGGGCTCCAGTAATACTGCCCTAGGGAGCAGAGAAGACACTCTCTAGAGAGAGGAGCTTTGTTTAATTTCCCTCTCTCCCTTTTGTGGTGGCATAGTTTAAGTCTGTCTCCTGATGTTATGTCTTGACATCAAAACATTTTTTTGTGTGTTTGTTTGTTTTTGTTTTTTTTAAGTGAATAACATTTAACATTGCTATTGTTTTGATGATGGTCGAATTCCATTTTATTAGGATAAGATTTGAATTGTCTTTGATGCACGGTGGCTGAAGGCTGTGTTTGATCTGATTTATATTAAGTTTCTGCTTGCTTTCTGAAAAGTGCGTAGGTCCTCCAAAGTCCGCAGCAGTCCAATTCAACCCAGTTGTTGGGATTTGCTCATCAAATAACAAGTGGCTACTTGTTTTAACCTTTGTTTGTGCCACTAGTTCAGAGCAGATTTAACACTCTGTTTATTGAACGGGTGAATCAGACAAAGCATCAGGAACATTTTCCCAAGGTCAAGTGTGTCTGTTTGTCTGAGGCTTTGTTTTGGGGACATTCACCTAATATATAAATTACAATACATCCTGACTGTCTTCTCTCAAGTTCTCATTTTCTCAAATGCTGTTCACGGCCAGTGCTTTTATGTCTGTGTTTGTTTATGTCGGGTGTGCTTCTTGTCCCAGTCATGCTGAATAAATCATTAGAGCGACTCTGTGTGCCTGTCTGGGCAGGAGTTTGCCACAGGACTGTCCTTGGTGAGAGCTTGGGATGCTTTATGACAGGCTGGTGGGTGAAAACGCAGTGCTAGACTCGTCCCTGGGTCCTTTCAGCTGACGTCAGTGTTCCCGAATGTCCTCCTCCTCCTCCTCTTCCTCCTCCTCATCCTCATCCTCCTCCTCCTCCTCCTCCAAAAAAAAAGACGACGTTAGGACAGGAGATGAGCCATAGCTGCCCCCTCCGCAGGGTCGTTAATCAATCTCCTTGGCGCCAATCGCCGTGGCAGCTCTGTTCGCTCAGCAGCTAATCAGATCCGACAGCTGAAGATCGAGGTCTTGTCACCGTGTGTGTGTGTGTGTGTGTGTGTGTGTGTGTGTGTGCAGAAGTGTGTGAGTGTAACTTACTCCGACCCAGATTTACTTTGCAGATTAGGGCCATTTCCAGCCTGTAGTAGACTGCCAGTGGTCTCTCTGTCCTGCTTCTAATTGCATATTCTCAAATGCTAAATCCTGAGAGATGCACTGTAGTCTGAGAGACATCCGCAGGTATGAGGGAATGACACTGAATGACAGTGTTTGGTATCTTTTGCTCTCAACGGTGCCTTCAAGGCACTACTCCACTCAGTTAAGTGTTAGGATGAGGGTTGAGGGGGTTACTGTTAGTAATAGGGTAAAGGGTAGTGCCTTTTAGGCTGTGCTGCCTGGAAAGTGCCAGCGTTGGGGGCAAAAAACACCATTGAGCCCAGGGCCGGTTCTAGGCATAGACGAACTAGGCGATCGCCTAGGGCACCAAATCAGGGGGGCATCGCAATACATTTATTACTTTTCTTTGTTCAGTTTTTCACTTGTATTTCTACAAAATAGGGGGCAAAACTCAAATCTGGCATAGGGCACCAAAAAGGCAAGAACCGGCCCTGATTGAGCCTGAATGAGCCCCTAACTAAGAGCAGCATCGGGCCTACTGTATCCCACTGACTTGTGTCCCCCTGCCTTTAACTGCATCCACTGCATCCTGCTCCTCCACAGGCCTGCTCTGAGTCAGGGCTTCCCAGGGCCCCACTCCCAGCTGACCCACATTGCTGAGGGGGCCAGAGTAGCATAGCTTGCTAAAAGCATGCATTAAGCAAAATGAAAAGCACATTAGGGGCTGATGCCTGGTGTAGCGTAGCGTAGCGTAGCGCTCCACAGGTTCACTTGGCATCCAGCTCCGCTCTGCTGCGGCAGCTTCTCCTCCTCCTTCAGTACACTCTCTCATCTCATGCAGGGCCCATTTGTCACCCTGTGTCATAGTTAATACACATTCTTCTAGCCGCTCTTGTTCTGCTTTTATTTTAGGGTCCAAGCGCTGAACTATGTTTTGTCCGTTTTTATTATTATTATTTTCTCTCTCATCATGCAGGGCCCATTTGTCACCGTGTGTCATAGTTAATACACATTCTTCTAGCCGCTCTTGTTCTGCTTTTATTTTATTTATTTATTTTTATTTTTGATTTATTTCATCTGGTCCTCAAAGGCCTGTCCAGATATGCAGTTTTGAGTGATGAATGAAGGATCCTAGCGGGGGGGAATGCAGGGATGGATGAGTAATACTGCAGAGTATTATTGAAATCTAGTGTTCCTGAGGTGGTTTAGTTCACTTCTTTTCTGGGCTTTGGAATCGCATTTGCATGTTAGAAGCAGTGATGTCATTGTTGAAAATGCACCAAGGTTAAATTCTTTGACATTATGATGTTATGGTATGTTTCTGTCAATACCCAGGGCGCATGGTATTGCACTACACTATATACGTATGAAGTTTTTTCAGAATTAGGCTAAGGTACTAAGGTAGTACCACCTGTACTACCCAGCATTGACAGTTGATTAAAGAGCCTTTCTGCATCTGTGATCGTTAGCTTTGAATTGGCCACAAACACGTTATTATTATAAATTCTATGACAGGCGTGCACTTACTGTAAATAAACTGGCTAAGACATGTATGGCCACGTTATGAGCATGGGAATTAGTGGGTGTCAACAGCATTAGCCACATGGAATTTGTATGTGTGTGTGTGTGTCTGTCTGTGTGTGAAGGGGGGATGTCAACAGCATTAGCCATTCTCCTGTGGTTATTTCTGTATGTTGCCACTGTGCTGTTCTGCTGCTATGTGCTGTGTGTTGTGTGTGTTATGTGCTGTGTGTGTGTGTGTGTGTGTGTGTGTGTGTGTGTGTGTGTGTGTGTGTGTGTGTGTGTGTGGGGGGGCAACAGCAGACAAAAAGCCTATAGATATACAGTAAGTCACTAGCCTAGCGGATGCTAATATAAGCAGACCCAGCCAATGTATAGCCTAATGCACTGGCACATTGTGGTCATATAAGCAGACCCAGCCAATGTACAGTATAGCCTAATGCACTGGCACATTGTGGTCATTTGATATCATTCTGGCACCTCCACGGATGATGAAGTGTGACACTTCATTGCATTTGCTATGATTGGGCTACTTTAGGCTGTCTCTGCTGAATCTCCTCCTTAATGGGACTCTAAATGGGCTGTTATCTCACAAAGCCATTTGTTATGGCTACTAATGGGAGGGGTATTTTGGTGCTGTTATGCGGTTGATGGTGATGATACTTCCAGCCCTTTTTTTGGCTCTTGTGTGGGGGGTTAATGCACTGAGACAGTAGGCCGATTAACCGTGCAGAGAGAGAGAGAGAGTGTGTGTTGCGCAGTCAAAACGTGAACGTTCACATGCTGCTTTTTGAATGGTTGTGGTTTGCTGTATGTGGTGTGGTTGGGATTGCGGTGTGGTCACAACAGTCTAATTTTGTCACATCGTTGCCTCAGTATCTCATGGGGCTCCCTGCTGTCAGTGTCATTTAGAGTGTTTCTCTAAGTCGTCATTCCTTGGTTAGGTAGATTTCTCGCCTTGGAAGTCGAGAACGAGGAACGAGGTTTCATCAGTACAGCCTTGAAAAATCTACGAATGAAGGAATCAGTCCTCGATAGAATTTAGAAGTATCCTTGACATTGGGACAGTGCTTGGCGACACACAATAGCGTTGAATTCTCCGAAGAGCAGCTTCCTCGACTTTGAGAAACAGTCAGAGTGTGTGTGTGTGTGTGTGTGTGTGTGTATCTACCCTCTTTCTTTAATTTCCCAAGGCAGCCACTAGCAAGAGCTCAGACTCAACCCCAGTCAAGGTCATACGCTGGTATATGACCCAATGGCTCTGCGAGCTGTGCGCCCGTCCGCCCGACGCAGCCTTGCCGTCCCCATCAGAGGGATGTGTCTGCGCTGATGATGGGCGAGACGTGTTCAGAGGATGGCGGGCCGCGTTGCTCTGCTCTGCTCTGCTTTGCTGTGGAGCTTTGCTCTGCCGCCGGCACATACTGAGAAAGCACACTGGAGTATTGCGTAACAACCCCAAATTTGACCTGACTCTGCCCTGGCATACACAGACAGACGGAATACACACACAGACACACGCACACACACACACACACACACACACACACACACACACACACACACACACACACACACAGGCAAGACAGACAGAATACACACACACACATATATGCACACATACTCACACATACACAGACAGACGAGACAGAACACACACACTCACAGACAAGGCAGGCAGAATACACACGCACACACACACACAGACAGACAATACTAGACAGACAGAATACATACAAACACACACACGCACAGACAAGACATAACAGAATACACACACATACACACACAGTAACTCAGACAGTCCTCAAGGATGATGAACCGTATGTGTACCCACAGTACTGTATGTATGTCCACGTGAGGCTCAGTATAGATTTGTGGCGCACTGGCATAGAACTCATATAGCACAGGCTATCTGTCATCCGCAGCATAGTAATGCAGAATGATTGGCCCTATCACATGTACTTTACTACATTAGTAAACAGATGCCCTTTTCATTCCATCTTGGAGGAACGAGAGATGAGGGGTGATGAAGAGAAAGAGAGAAGGATGGATAGAGAGAGGGAGAGAGAGAAGAGAGGGATGAAGAGGAAGGGAGAGATGCTCACATGTGAGGGGTGATCGGCAGAGGATGAGTCAGGAAGATGGGGCACGTGCCGACACAGCACCAGGGAGAAGGGGGGGGGGGCTGTGGAGGGGATGAGTGGAGAAAGAAGCGGGCATGAGAGGATGCAGAGGATCCTCAGTGCAGGCATAGTGAGAGTGTGTGTGTGTGAGAGTGTGTGTTGGCATGTGTGGGTGTTCATGTGCTTGTGTGTGTGTGTGTGTATTTGCATGTGTAGGTGTTCATGTGTGAGTGTATAGCGTGTGCGGGTGTGCATGTATGTGTGTGTGTTTTTTGCGCGTGTGTGTGTGAGAGAGTGTGTGTGTGTGTGTGTGTGTACACGTGTGTGTGTGTGTGTGTTAGGGAGTGGGAGATGGGAAATGAGGGGAACTCTTCTGCAACAACATGTGCGATTGAGTTATTGCAGACCCCCATTACTGAGCTTCTGCTAATCAGTACATTTCTATGAAAAGGCTTTTTGTTTTCAAAATGAAATGATTCATACTGTAAAAGGCTTTCGTTTTTCAAAGCACACTTTTGTCAAAGAGCCTTTCTACAGTATATGCATGCGTGTGTGTGTGTGGGTGTGTGTGCGTGTGTGTGTGTGTGTATGTGGGTGTGTGTGTGTGTGCGTCTGTGTGCGCAACTGTATATGTGTGCATACGTAGATGTGTGCACGTGAGTGAGAATAATACGTATAGGCTAGAGCACCAGACCATATACTGGTTGTCCAGTCAGAGGGAGGTAATGTCCTGTATCTAACTGGCAGCTGTGTGCGTGTGTGTGTGTGTGTGTGTGTGTGTGTGTGTGTGTGTGTGTGTGTTTGTTTAGCCGGCGTTTAGGAGCTTCATGCTTCAGTGACTTTACATTACCAGCACAGAGCTGGCTAATACACCACATTGACCCACACTAAAGCCATTTCATCCTACTATAAACACACTGGCTGAGCGCTGGAAACCGATACCCAGGCTGCATATCAATACAGTGTGCGTGCATTGCCTAGTAGCCGTGTGCAAATGGCACATACTGTAGCCTAGGCTATATATTGCTTGAGAGATAGCCTATGCAGTGATATCTGTTTAAAGATTAGTTCATCATGATGATGTGTGGCTGATCCTTAAAGAGCCTAGTAGCCATGTGAAAATGTCACGTACTGTAGCCTAGGCCTTGCTTGAGAGATAGCCTATGCAGTGATATCTGTTGAAAGATTAGTTCATCATGATGATGATGTCTGACTGATCTCTAAAGAGAAGCCTAGCCTAGCCTAGCCTAGCTCTGCAGTGTTTCTGCTCTGTTCTCTGCTAATGAAATCAGATGGGCTGGATATGAGTAAATCAAATTAGCCCCAGTCTCCAAAGGCACATTAAGATTCCCATTGGCACAGCAACGCTTGATAACTTCTCTGTGTGTGTGTGTGTGTGTGTGTGTGTGTGTGTGTGTGTGTGTGTGTGTGTAGCATTAGCTGGCTGGCAGCTGCCTTAGCTCTTTAGTGCTGGCTCTTGTTGTTGTTGTTGTTGTTGTTGTTGTTGTTTTCTGGGGCTGCTGCTGCTGCTGCGGCGTGTCTCAGCCCCGTGTCCTTGGCAAAAGCCAGGAGGACAGGCACATAAAAAGTGCTTAATGGCCCGTAGGATAGAGGTGACTCTTTCTCTCCTTCTTTCTTTCCCTCTATCTCTCTCTCTCTCTCTCTCCACTGCACTCTCTCACTCTTTGTTTTTCTTCCACTTTTTCATTCTTTTTGCCACATCTCTTTCTGTCTCTCTCTCTCTTTTTCTTTTTCTCTATCTCTTTCTCTCTGTTTGCATATCTCTCTCTGCCTCTTGTCTGTCTTTGTCTGTGTGTCTGTGTATCTCTTGCCGTCCATCACAGAACTGGCGACTATGTCACTGTTGGCCAGCAGTCAGGTAGCTTAATGTCCCGCAGTGTTTGGCAGGAGGGAGAGAGAGAGAGAGAGAGAGAGAGAGAGAGAGAGAGAGAGAGAGAGAGAGAGAGAGAGAGAGAGAGAGAGAGAGAGAGAGATAAAAGAGAGTCAGATGAAAAGGGAAGGAAGGAACACTGCCATCAGACCTGATTACATGCACACAGCCAGGAGCAGAGAGAGAGAGAGATGAGAGAGGGAGAGAGAGAGAGAGATGAGAGAGGGAGAGATGAGAGAGGGAGGAGAGAGGTGACCTTGGAGACCTGGGAAAGGATGGAAGGAAAAGAGGAAAGAAGGGACTAAGACATGATCTAAAGACATGATCTAAAAACATGATCTAAAGACATGATCTAAAGAGACGGAAAGGAGGTGTGGTGAACGGGTGGTGATCTAGATAGATGGATGGATGGATGGATGGATACTTCATTTCCCTGTTGGAAAGATGCATCCTGAAGCATGCATGTCATGACATGGGCAAAACATACATCCGCTTACAGATAGTATGAAAAGTTACAAAATAAATACTAATTGTGCTGCTATCATTGAAAAGGTGGTGTTAATGGAGAGACAATAGGGTTTTATTTTTTATTTGGAAGAGGAGGAGGCCGACAGGGGAAGATTCCTGTAAAAAATATGGTGAAATACACTTTTAGGCCTACTTACGTACTAGGCCTACATGAATTACTACAGTTGGACAGGATATATATATAATCAACACCCAATGGAAAGAAAAGAAGTGCTATCACATTTTGCAAATGCAACTAAAGGAATCCTAGTGTAGCTTATTGTATAGATGTCAATATACTGTGTATGTATGGCTATGTTTCACTATGTTATGTGTATGTTAAGCTACAGATATGTCTATACTGATAAGTGGCAGAAGTTGTGGACAGTCAGTCAGCACGTGTGCTTGCATGAGAAGAGGAGTTAGTGTCTGTGTTAACTTTGACACCACAGAAGGTGTGAGTGTCTGGTCTGCTCACTGTGGTTTCCTGTCCTCAGCTGTGTGTGTGTGTTTGTGTGTGTGCATGTGAATGTGTGTGTGTGTGTGTGTGTGTGTGTGTGTGTGTGTGTGTGTGTGTGTGTGTGTGTGTGTGTGTGTGTGTGTGTGTGCATGTGAATGTATGTGTGTGTGCGTGTGTGTGTGCATGTGAATGTGTGTGTGTGTGTGTGTGTGTGTGTGCATGTGAATGTGTTTGTGTGTTTGTGTGTGTGCATGTGAATGTGTGTGCATGTGTGTGTGTGTGTGTATGAATGTGTGTGCGTGTGATTGTGTGTGTGTGTGTGTGTGTGTGTGTGTGTGAGAGAGAGAGAGAGAGAGAGAGAGAGAGAGAGAGAGAGAGAGAGAGAGAATAAGTCTGACAAACAACCACACCTGGTCTGCCTCCTGCGTGCCCGTTTGTATTGTTTGGTATTATATAATGGCCTTTCAAGTTCACACAGAAGGGGTTTCCACTGGCCTGTTGTGTTGCATGTGTTATTTTGACACTTGACTTGAAGTAGCCTAGCCTATCTTCCTGTGTGCACCAGCCTACTTGCACACACAGCCTCCCTCTGTTGCATCTTCTGAGTCCCAACTCTGAGTCCCAAACTTAAACCAGGTCAGTGAGTTCATCTGTTTAAAAAACCAAAACCCTTCATCCATATTACATTAGCAGGGAGTAGGTTTGCCGTCCCCCCCACCTCCTCCCCAAGCCTCCTGGGCAGAGAGAGAGAGGGAGAGAGTGGAGGAGCAAGTCCGCCTGTCATGCCCCCTGCACTGACACACAAGGAGATGGATGGAAGACAGGATTTTTTATCATTGTAGTTGAAGATTAAATGTTTGTGTCCTGGCTGTATGAAAAAGCATCAGAAGCATAGCTTTCAGTGGTGGGGAGATGGGGTATGTGTGTTTTTTTAGACATCACAACTTGCTATCAGACTTGGTCTCTGTAACAAGTCCAGACTGGAGACCAGTTATGTACATCTTCCAACTTCTGCTCCGCTTACATTAGGCAAAATTTTGGTTTGTGCAAGGGCACCACCAGTTAAGCCAATAACACTGCCATAAACGTTTCTTTTGACCAGTACTGCTTGCCAACATGTCTCATCAATAGGTAGGCTATGCGTAATGGTTTTGGAGTAATAATAAATAATAATTTGGACCTGGTTTTCTGGCGGATTTGGGTATGGTCTCCGGCATGGCTGAGTGTGGTAGACACTCACACTGTTCACGTTGTCAAAATAAATATAAATATTTCAGGTTTGAAATGCAGTTTGAATGTTGGAAGGGTTTGCACGTGTTCTAGTGTGTTACCAATGAGAGTCTCTTTCTAGAGAAATGAAAGTGTGTGTGGTGTTGTAGAACTATTGTCTGTCCCTGTGGTTATCAGTGTTCTGTTCTCAGTTGAAACCCCAGACACACACACACACACACACACACACACACACACACACACACGTGCAGCTGTCTGCAGCCCCGCCACTGAAACT
>JAODXP020000023.1:9423570-9428570 GCA_027497455.2 Sardinella longiceps | reverse complement strand
GGTGGAGAGCGGCGGCCCCGCCCCCTCCCTGCTGGAATCCATCTCTGGGGAGTTCGCCCTGATCATCAGTGGACACAGTCTGGTGAGTAAGCGGCCGTTCACACTGAACGTGCTTTTCCGCTTCTAAAACGCAAGTGTTCTGAAAATGTAAGTGACAAAAACAAAAAGTCGTGGGTAGAGACAGAGGCCTCTGATTGGACCACAGTCTGAGGCTTCTGATTGGCCCGGTCTGGTGAGTCACACCTAGAGAGAGGCATCTGATTGGCCCACCGTCTGGTGAGTCACAGCTAGAGAGAGGCATCTGATTGGCCCACAGTCTGGTGAGTCACAGCCGAAAAGACAGGCCTCTGATTGGCCCAATGTGTAGTAAGTCACAGTTAGAGAGAGGCCTTTGATTGACCCACAGTCTGTGACCTCTGATTGGCCCACAGTCTGGTGAGTCACAACTAGAGAGAGGCCTCGGATTGGTCCACAGCCTGGTGAGTCACAGCTATGGATAGTAACATCTGATTGGGCCAGAATGGGCCACAGTCTGGTGAGTCACAGCTAGAGAGAGGCTTCTGATTGGGGGAGATTAGGGTTAATGAAGGGTTGAATTGGGGGGGTAGGGGGTATGTATCACAGGGCAGCATTGTTTATTTTTACTTTGGGATCTCTGTGTCTCTGATCTTTTTTTAGCATTCCCACTTCCTCTTCTCTCTTTCTCCATCCACCAGTTTCCCCATTACCCTGTCTGCATGTATTTGTCTGTGTTTGTCTGCTGTCTGTCTGTCTTTCTCTGCTTTTGTATTCTTCTGCTTGCCCCCCCCCCCTCTCCTCCATTGTGTGCCTATAAAGCAGATTTGATTAAATTCCTTCTCCTCTCCCTCCTCTTCCGCCTCTTCCTCCTCCGCCAGGCCCACGCGCTGGAAGGCGACATGGAGCATGAGTTTGTGGAGACGGCGTGCGCGTGCCGCGCAGTCATCTGTTGCCGGGTGACGCCGCTGCAGAAGGCCCTGGTGGTGGAGCTCATCAAGCGGCACAAGAAGGCCGTCACGCTGGCCATCGGTGACGGGGCTAACGACGTCAGCATGATCAAAAGTATGTCATATTTACTTGTGGGTTTGTTTGTTTGTGTGATTGTTGGTTTATATATCTGTGTTATCATGTCATCAAACACAGATGGGATGAGTGTGTGTGTGTGTGTGTGTGTGTGTGTGTGTGTGTGTGTGTGTGTGTGTGTGTGTGTGTGTGTGTGTGTGTGTGTGTGTGTGTGTGTGTGTGTGTGTGTGTGTGTCTGTGTCTGTGTCTGTGTGTGTGTCTGTGTACAACATAACTGGAAAAGTACTGCACGGATTTGGATGAAATGTTCGGACAATGTGTGTATTGGGACAAGTTAAGAACTGAAACATTTTGGTAGCAATCAGTGATCCAGAGCACCATTTGGCCTTGGTGGAGGTAGCACATAGATTTTTCACACACACACACACACACACACACACACACACACACACACACACACACACACACACACACACACAAACACACAGATAGAGAGAGAGAGAAACACCCCCCCCCCCTCAAAAAATAAATAAATAAATAAATAAAAATAAAAATCCATTAGCAGATTATCCCTAACTGACCCCCAGTCAGGTGTCTGGTGTGTTCTAACTGAGCTGCCTTTGACGCAGTAACTTAGGAGGACTGTTTTGGAGAAGAGGAGGGAGGGAAGTATGGAGAGATTAAGAGAGCAAATAGGGTGGAGGGAGAGAGGGATGACAGAGATGAAGAGAGATGTCTGGATAGAAGGAGGGAGGGAGGGAGGGAGGGAGGGAGGAATGAGGAGGGCAATCAGGATAGTGCTTATTAAATTCCAGCAAGAAGCAACTTAGTTGCCATGGTTGTGGGAGTGCACAGTGTGAGCGGGAACTGGAAGAGAGTGATGACAGAGAGAGAGAGAGAGAGAGAGAGTAGTAGTAGTAGCAGTAGTAGTAGTAGCAGTAGTAGTAGCAGTAGTAGTAGTAGCAGTAGTAGTAGTAATAGTAGTAATAATAGTAGTAGTAGTAGTAGTAGTAGCAAGGATGAGTGGATTTGATTTGATTTGATTTGTTACTGTGTGAGAGCACAGTGTTTACTTAGTAATTGTTTTGTACTTTGCTTACGTAACCATAAACCATCCCAATAAATGGCCATAAATGCCTCGTATGGTTGGAAGGCAGGAGAAGTCAGCAATGTGAGGCAGGGGTAGGAGAGAGCAAGTGAGGGACTGTAAGATGGAGTGGGAGGCTGAGCAACTGGAACACAGTGGTGTTGCCAACTTCTTTATCAAGACTCAAGAGTGATTCAGAGGGGTTGGTAAATATGTCTGCTCTACAGTGTTTGTGTAATACTCGTGTCTCTCTTAAAAAGTGAATGTGAGGATCCATGTGCTAAAAAATTTTCTCCTCACAGTCCACACACATTTTATTTGTGTGTCTCTCAGATCCTTGGGGCCTTGTCAGTGTGTGTGTGTGTGTGTGTGTGTGTGTGTGTGTGTGTGTGTGTGTGTGTGTGTGTGTCAATGTACATGCATTTGTGTGCCATGTTGTGTGTGTGTGTGTGTATGTGTGTGCGTGCTATATTGCCTTGTCAGTGTGTGTGTGTGTGTGTGTGTGTGTGTGTGTGTGTGTGTGTGTGTGTGTGTGTGTGTGTGTCAATGTACATGCATTTGTGTGCCATGTTGTGTGTGTGTGTGTGTGTGTGTGTGCTATATTGCCTTGTCAGTGTGTGTGTGTGTGTGTGTGTGTGTATGTTGTATGTGTGTGTGTGTGTGTGTGTGTGTGTGTGTGTGTGTGTGTGTGTGTGTGTGTGTGTGTGTGTGTGAACACTAGATGCGTCCTCTGGGCTCTCCCCTTATTGTCTCTGGTTTTGGCCAAGAGAGGTCTGGGTCATAGACTACACTTCAGTAGAACACAAAAGCAAACATGGGAGATGAAAGTCCAACAAGCACCTGAAACAATAGCGGGCGTGATGGACTGCTAGTGCTACTTTCACTCAGACATCACCGCCACACCGCCACACCTATCGCCCCTATTACATGTAACATCCTCCTGCAATCTAAACAGGACACAGGAGATGGGAGATGTTTGAACATGTTAACCTTAAGTGCAGCGCTAGCTAGCAGTAGCTCTATGCTGCTGTGTTTACACTGGGAACAAGGAGTAAGGGAAACTCCAGTAGCTTGAGAGCTACTTCCCCATCCCCAGGGGGACCACAAACCCTTCATATTAACCTCCCAGACCCAGAATGCATTGCACCACCCCTAACCCCCCACGGAGAAAGCTGTACATGAAAGGTCAAGGGTTGTCTGTGTGTGAGCGAGCCAAGAGGCTGCTGCTGCCCTGCTGAATGAGACCTCATTTCCTGCGTTTCTTAGACTGCCAGGCACTCACTCGCTCGCTCACTTGCTCGCACTCTCACTCACAACTATCTTTGGACTCTCTGGGAAATAAGCCAAACTCACAAGCCAAACTCACAATTCTAGGGAAATTCTGTTTTGTTTGTGTAAGCAGCTTAGCTTTGGTCCAACTGGCTCCATTTTAGCGTTTCCTTGGGAAAGACTCTAATCAGGTTCAGCCTAACAGTCCCTAAACGTCTGACCAGTGTCTAGCCATTACAACACCAGAGCCTTGTGCTGGAGCTATTCAGCCCACAGCCCAACTGGTAGGCAAAAGTACGACAACATTTGGTACAACAACAGACAAAATAATGAGCTAATGCTCGCTAAATGGAGCATAGGGAAATAAAACTGCAGGTTCTTTGCCCCTTATCGTTAGCATCAGATGCCAGTTAGCCTGTGTTGTACCACATTTTGGCATTCACTCCAATTTCCTCCAATCCTTACGTATATTTCTCATATGATCGTCATCATACAATGGATACAGTGACGAAAACTCCACTCGTAGTGCAGCTGCACTATGTCATTTTTTTTTCTATTTCAGGGTGATTGAACTTGGGGGTAGAGTGAGTGTTCCATAAGTAGTGACTACACAACTGCACACACACACACACACACACACACACACACACACATAATATCTTAGTTCAAGGTTAGTCACAAATGCCAAAGCTAGTAACTGTAACTGTAACTGTAAAGGGAGGATTCAGTGAAAATTGACTTCTTGTCTGTACATGCAGTGCAGTCACAACACTCACAACCCAGCAGTAGAGCATACAGTACACACACTCATGCCCACCACACACACACACACACACTCATGCCCACCACACACACACACACACACTCATGCCCACCACACACACACACACACACACACACACACACACACACACACACACACACACACACACACACACACACACACACACACACACACACACACACAAGCTAACAAAAGAACAACATCATTTTTGAACTTAGTGTTCCCCTCTATTGTCCTTTGCCAGTGAAGGGTAGCAGGTGGCTGTCAGATGGGCCTGTTACTTCTGAACTGAGACAATGCTTCACTCGGCCTCATTATTTGTGGAGGCCCTGGCCTGCTGGCTTCCTGTCAAAAGGTGAATGCCAGGGGAAAGTATGACTACCATATAGTAGGTGTTGCAAGCTAACCACAATGTCCGTGCCAAACAGTCTAGCTCTCACCCATGGGAGACATGTAAGTGAGAGTGTGTGTGTGAGGTGGTGGGTGGAGAGTGTGTGGGGTGGCGGTGATGAGTGTGTGTAAACCATATGCCAACAGGTAAACATGTGGGTGTGCTGGGCAGTTGAATGTCTCTTGCATCGACTTAATTGTTACCATTCTGTTGCAAGGAGTTTTCCATGGAAGCAAGCTAGCTACGCAGAAAATTGAGTTTGTGGCCTCTGGGTATTCCATGGAAGCAGACTAACCAGGGTTTTGAGTGGGAACTGAGAACATTACATTTGGGTGGTGGGCGGTGGCCTAGCCTACTTTACAAGATGGTTATTTATTAGTTACAGTGTTGTAATCTACAGCACAGTTCTAGGGTTTGGGTTGGGAATT
>JAODXP020000023.1:9406070-9418570 GCA_027497455.2 Sardinella longiceps | reverse complement strand
AGCCTGGGCAGCTGAATCTGCTGTTTAACAAGCGAGAGTTCTTCATCTGCATCGCTCAGGGCATCTACACCAGCGTGGTGCTCTTCTTCGTTCCCTACGGCGTACTCGCCCACGCCACGCAGAGCAACGGCGTGCCCCTCGCCGACTACCAGACCTTCGCCGTCACCACCGCCACCGCCCTGGTCATCGTGGTCAGCGTGCAGGTGGGTTGTCTCTCCCCTCGTCCCTCATCCGCTCTGCCTGCAATACTGCTGTTGTGTCGGTGCTGTTTGTTGCTCAGCATTTCAAAAGTATTTGGCATGTTTGTGGGAGGGTTTTAGTGCTGATTTGATGTCTGTATTGCACAATTACTCAGCTTGTGTGTGTGTGTGTGTGTGTGTGTGTGTGTGTGTGTGTGTGTGTGTGTGTGTGTGTGTGTGTGTGTGTGTGTGTGTGTGTGTGTGTGTGTGCATGTGTGTGTGTGTGTGTAAGCTTGTGTGTGCATGTGTGTGTGTGTGCACATGTGGTGAAAGAGGGTGAGATAAAGAGTTGCAGAATGATTAATAGCATATGTAATCCACTGGTAGTAGTGCATATAAACCTCCATGTGTTTGTGTGTGTGTTGGACAGATTGCCTTGGACACGGGCTACTGGACGGCCATCAATCACTTCTTTGTGTGGGGCTCTCTAGGCTCCTACTTCACCATTCTCTTCACCATGCACAGCAGCCTGCTCTTCAGATTCTTCCCCAAGCAGTTCCACTTCCTGGGTCAGTACCGCAGGGACACACTATTTATTCTAATAGCGCAAGTCACTTTTATCTTTCAATAGCACATTTCATACAACACAGTTAACATAGTTGATCCAAAGTGCTTCAACATACAGTATGATAATAATGAAATACCCTACTATTACTACTACTACTACTACTACTACTACTACTGCTGCTCTTCAGATTCTTCCCCAAGCAGTTCCACTTCCTGGGTCAGTACCGCAGGGACGGGACACACTCCACCATACATATCAAGTTACCTATATAGTTCTGTGCACTCCACTTCACTCAAGTCGTTCACTATTCTATTTTAAAGGCAGCTCAAGTCACTTTTCTTTAAATAGCACATTTCATTCAACATAGTTGATCCAAAGTGTTTAAAAAAATCAACATATAATTAAGATAAGATAAGATAAGATAAGATAAGCCTTTATTGTCTCTGAAGTAGAGAAATTTGTCTTGGGCATGAGAATGAGATACACATTAGACAGACATGTACACATACACAAGCAACATGTAAACAAACAGTACATTCAGCCTGGTGCCCTCTACTAAAACTAGAGCAGTCATTTAAACATCATATACATTCCTATAACTAGGCTAATAAATAAATACCCATGAATAAGTTACACACACTCACACACACACACCTCCACACACACAGCAAAGTAATAATAATAATAATAATAATAATAATAATAATAATAATAATAATAATAAGCATTGGGCAGGGACGGGGGCCAGCTTCGACCCTTCACATCAATTCATGACGCCCAATTCAACAAGCTTGAAAATAATTGCAGTTACAGTATGTGGATTGCTTGAGAATAGTTTAACTGTAATGATCATTGTTCATTGTTACGTTTTTGCAATACTTGCATTTGCAGAATTGTCACTTTTGAAGTCAGTTAGCTAGGAGGTGCGTCATGGAACTGCTTAACGGCAGGAAAAGAGGATTGAATTAAGACTGAAAAGACAAAATCAAGTGGTTAGGAACACAGGCGCATTACGACTGTGCTGTTGGTGATGAGAACCACAAGGAAATTTTCATTTTGTCTCATCCGACAGTTTGTGTTCACACATATGAGGCGTTGCGGCCTTCTTAGGAAAAGCACAACGCTCATGTGGCCCGTGACAAATAGGAGTTGGATACCCTTGGGCTAGGGAAATAGCATTAAAGGAATTAGCTGGAGTGAATCAACACGTAGTCCTGCTGTTTCAGATTTGGTTTAGTTTTGACATTCCCCATTCTGTTACCGTTAGCTGCTGCAATACCTCTATATATATATATATATATATATCGAAATTCGGTCATTGTGGTGGCTATCAATAGCGCTTAGCACTGTGAAATAGCAGGGCATTGTGTTGATTCACTCTGGATTATTGCTTTAAGGATGTCTGTTATGCATGTGGGTTGCCAAAGGATGGAGCATAAAATGTGACTCATATGACATCAGTGGTTAGGGAAATAGTCTATAAGGAGTCTCTTAAGGCCACCGCACACCGGCTCTGACGCAGTGCTGAGCACCCTGCTTCCAACATTCTATTCCATTCTTTTCAATGCAACCCCGCACACCAGCTCCGAACCCTACGAACTGATTTGAAAGTGCTCGGCAATGCTGTCGGAGCCGGTGTGTGGACGGCTTTATAGCTGTGCCTCATACACTGTCTATGGAGGGAGTCTATAAGGAGTCTCCTATAGCTGTGCCTCATACAGTGTCTATGGAGGGAGTCTATAAGGAGTCTCCTATAGCTGTGCCTCATACAGTGTCTATGGAAGGAGTCTATAAGGAGTCTCTTATAGCTGTGCCTCATATAGTGTCTATGGAGGGAGTCTATAAGGAGTCTCTTATAGCTGTGCCTCATACAGTGTCTATGGAAGGAGTCTACATATAAGGAGTCTCCTATAGCTGTGCCTCATATAGTGTCTATGGAGGGAGTCTATAAGGAGTCTCCTATAGCTGTGCCTCATACAGTGTCTATGGAGGGAGTCTATAAGGAGTCTCTTATAGCTGTGCCTCATACAGTGTCTATGGAGGGAGTCTACATATAAGGAGTCTCTTATAGCTGTGCCTCATATAGTGTCTATGGAGGGAGTCTATAAGGAGTCTCCTATAGCTGTGCCTCATATAGTGTCTATGGAAGGAGTCTATAAGGAGTCTCCTATAGCTGTGTCTCATACAGTGCCTAAAGAAGTATGCTGCGCCCGGCCTAATGGGGAGATTGAGCGATCATATATTTTGAAGTTTTGTACAGTTTTTGAAAATTGTTGTTTTTGAAGATTCTAAGAAGTATGTGTCACACACAATTAGTTTTCTTGTACCCCATCCTAATGCTAATACTAAACTTTTTATTGTGTGTGTGTGCGTGTGTGTGTGTGCAGGAAGCGCTCAAAACACATTAGAGCAGCCGGTGGTGTGGCTGACAATCGCCCTGGCGACTGTGATCTGCATCGCCCCAGTTCTCGCCTTCCGCTTCCTCAAGCTGGACCTCAAGCCACAGCTTTCTGACACGGTAAGAATACTACCCACAATAAATACACACACACACACATACCACACACACACACTGTACAAGTATATTACTTGTTTTTAACTGTTGCAACTATTTATTCTGCAATCTTGGCCAGGGCGCACTTGTAAAAGAGATGTCGATCTCAATGTATTTAATTCCTGGTAAAATAAAAGTTTAATGAAATAAATAAAAAGATATGGACACACTACCCCCCTCCCCTGTGAACGGAGCGTACCTTACATTACCAATGCATTGATTTGAAGCCATCTTGCTGTATCTTTTCATCCATCCAACAGTCCTCCAACAGTGCTCTATCAGCTGTCTCTGGCGTTCCAGCTGCCTGTCAATGTTTAGCCAAAATGTCCCAAATTGTGTGTGTGTGTGGGTTTGAGTCTGTGTGGATTTGAGTCTGTGTACACACAAATGTTTGCCCATGTCAGTGCAACTGACTTACTGCGTCACATCAGCCGTGATGTTCCAGTAAAAGAGGCACTTCTGCGTGACTGACTGCTCTGACTCCCTCACATGCGTGGCTGTAGATGTAGTCAGACTTCAGATGTGTGTTAAAGAGGGTTTAACTTGTCTGGCCAAGTAAAGTTAATGGGATGAAAGGAGGCATATGCGAGGGTGAGTGAACGTGAGTGAAAGTTGAAGTAATGGAAACATTGCCCTGCTTCACCTCTGGCTGGCTCAGATGTCAACTATCACTTGCACTTGCAATGTGAAATGTACAATCAATAAAGCAATATCGATCTCTCTCCACCAACGATTTCCTCTTGAAGTGCCATTCAGTAAGTCGTGATTGTGCCGAGCCTGCTTGCTAACCAACACAGACTATGACCAGTGAGCTTTGGGAAAACGGCAAGTTCTGTAACTTTGGCTTGGAGGCAGGTTTGTGCAAAATTCAGAATTTCAACTGATTTTCAAGAACTCAATTATAAGACCCTATTAAATTCAATACTGAAATTCTGAATTTTGCACAGCCCTGCTTGGAGGTAGCAAGAGACATGGCATGTCATGGCAGTTTCTAAAAGGATAGGAGAGGGACATGTCAAAATCCTACTAAGGATCTGTACAGTACTTCAGATCCCCTTTACTTTCCAGTCTTTTTTTGTAGGTATTCTGTTCATTTTTTGCCTACTTTTTGATCTTTAATGTACCTTCTTGTCCTTCCTACCCTCCTCCTCCTCTTCCTCTCTCTGTCTCTCTCTCTCTCTCTCTCTCTCTCCCTCTCTCTTTCTCTCTCATTCTTTGTCATTTTTCTCTTCCCTCTCCTACCATCTCTCTCTCCCTCTCTCTGTCATCCTCCACTGCAGGTGCGCTATACCCAGCTGGTTCATCAGAAGAAGCGTAAGCCTGGTGGGCGGGACGGTCGCGGCGCAGGCATGTCGGGCGTTGGTCTGGGTGTTGGGGCATTGGGCCGCCTCGGTCGCAGTGGCTCAAGGCGATCGGGCTACGCGTTCGCCCACCAGGAGGGCTTCGGCGAGCTCATCACATCGGGCAAGAACATGCGCCTGAGCTCCCTGGCCCTGGCCACCTTCGCCTCGCGACACAGCTCCAGCTGGATAGACACGCTGCGCAAAAAGAAGCACGCTAACAGCCCCGCTAACAGCGCCGGCACCAACTCCGCTAGCGCTAGTTCTGCTAATGCTAACGGCGCTAATGCTACCTCCGTCACCGCTAACACTAGCAGCCAGCCCCACACGCCTCCAGCTCCAGCCCTGTCCCAGTCCTCCTCCCTCAGTGGCTCCCAGGACTCGGCCCCTGAGGACGCGGCGGTGCTCTCCAGCCCTCCGGAGGCTGTGGCAGGAGATGGGGTTCACAGTGGCGCCACGATAAGCCACGCCAACGGACGCACTCTGGTGATGAGTCCTGATGTAGAGATGGGAGACTGCGGCCTTGGAACAGTGCAGGTTAGAGACAAATGCCCAAAGAGACAAACACTCACACACACACACACACACACACACACACTTATAGAAATGACTTTCATAGACACAACCTCCATTCTCTACATCCTCTATTAGTTCACTTACATACAGTAGTGCCTTGCACACAGAGATACATGCACACACACACACACACACACACACACACACACACACACACACACACACCCACACTCTCACTCTCTCTCTCTCTCTCCCACACACACACACACACACACACACACACACACACACACACACACACACACCTTTAGAAATGTCCTTCATAGACATAGACATAGTACAACATTCTCAACATTAGTTCACTTACATACAGTAATGCCTTGCACAGTTACAGTAATTACCATAATGGAGTCATACTGTTTACCCTGTCTGGTCCCTAGGAGGCGCTGTTTGGCTGGAGGGGAGTGGGGGCGCGTGTGAGTGGAGCCAGCAGCCCAGGACCGCCCCCCATCATGGAGGAAAATAGCCCTGCTGAGTGACGTGACCGGCTGGCTGACGGCCAGGAGAACTGATCCCAGTTGGCCTGAGGAGTCCTTTGGATTCCCCATTCCCATACAGCTGCTTCCCTGCTCATTGGAAACAGGAAAACAAGATGCAGCTTTAGCCATATAGAGTGGGAGAGTGGCGCGTGTGTGTGTGTGTGTATGTTTGTGTATAGCCTACACACACGCACAGACAAACATGCACACACTCACACATGGACTTTGGTTATGGATGGAATTGGTCGTTCTGTGTCCTTGGAGTATTGCACACACACACACACACACACACACACACACACACACACGCACACACACACACACACTACCAAACAAGTGTGTAAACACAAATGCGCTTTGCATTGCAGCAAACATGAGGTTGAAGTAAATGTTTGAAAGAACTGTTTTTACAACTGGACCCCATCATCTCTTGTTTCACACACACACACACACACACACACACACACACACACACACACACACACACACACACACACACACACAAACACATATACTTTGCACTTAAGGTGTTATGTATTCAAACATATCTAAGGGTCTCCAGTTCCTTGGCTGTGCGTGAAGCAGTTGCAAAGAGATTTTCTAAGAGATAAAGTTCCCCAAAAAAGATTGAGTGGTGTCTTGGTAATTAATCTGTGGCTCAGTACTGTAAAGTTTACCAAGAGTGAAAGAGAAAGAGAGCGGCATTTAAGTAGACTAGGATTCCCTCTTTGTTTGGCAGGTTTGTGCTACTGTGCTTCCACAGAAACATCTGCGCGGTCTCTAGTATTTCACTGAAGGCTGTTTACTCATACATTGTTATGCACTTATAATGTTGCGTCATAGTCTCGTTTCGAACACACACTCTCCAGATGTACTACTGAAATACAAAGAAAGAAAAACACAAACAAACAAAAAAAGTGGAATGTGATCAGTCAGATTCAGTACATGTTCATTATAGCTGAACTTTGTCCAGTCACGGCCATCATTTCCATCTCCTGTGGCCGTTGTTTCTATGATGATAAATCTATGCGATAATACCATTAACAGTTATCGAATGGATTTCATCGCTACCCCTGAGCTAGGCCTTAATTTTCATTCAGCAGTGTTTCTTCATCACAGACCCAGTGGTCTATACACTCTGCAAAGGCAGTTAAGCATTTCATTTTCTGGATGAGAGAGCGCTTTAGCTGCCTTAGCCATCCATTCACCAAGACACATTTACAACTTTACATTTCTAAAGTATTAGATGCCCTTTACAGTAGATGTGTCTGTGTGTGTCTTAGAAGTTTGTAGGTAGAAATACAAACAGAAGTATTTTGATATTTGAATGAAAATTGTAATCAAATGTAAATCTGTAAATATAAATCTGAATGGGTGGCCAAGGTAGCTGAGCTTTGATTACCCTCTGGGTACTGACATCTTTGTTTATGTTTATTCTTTGTAGTTTATATCACCCACATACTTAAGCTTGTGTGTGTGTGTGTGTGTGTGTGTGTGTGTGTGTGTGTGTGTGTGTGTGTGTGTGTGTGTGTGTGTGTGTGTGTGTGCAGTACTTGCAGCCTATGGGAGTGAGATTTGTTAGTCAAGAAGATGCCACAGGAGCAGCCAAATCCTGGCTTTTGAACTCTGGTGACCTCACCATCAGCAAAACTGGACAATAGCAACGCTGAGTATGTGTGTGTGTGTGTGTGCGCGTGCGTGAGAGCGCACTTTTTATAGTTCTTAATGAGAACGTGTTCTGGACTACCGGTAGGCACAGATGGAATGTAAACTTCATCCTTTGCCTGCTGCTTCCATGCCCGCCATATTGGCGACGGATCCTCTTCGCTGTGAGACCGTGGACACTCTTCCTCTGGAGCCCAGCTCAGTAGCTGTGTCTGGATTATATCCCTGTCCATTCTCTACTGGCCTTAACACCGAGACCAGCTGGGGGCCTGGCTTTCATATTATTCACATAGGCCGGTATTCTCCAAGGTGCTTAAGTCCAAAAAAGCGCTTAGTTCCATGCATTTCAGCCTGTACTAAGCACTTTTTTGGACTTAAGCGCCTAGCAGAATACCTTCAGAATACATTCACTCCTACTCGGCTTTCACCTGAACTGTCCAAAGCAAATCTCTGTGTCCTCTGAGGATATGATGACAACACACTGGTCTGTAGAGGGCTTCAGTGAGCGCTCTCATGGCAGTGCATTTCTAAGTATGTTGTAAAAAAAAAATAATAATAATTAAATTAAAAAGCCTACATCCTTAATAAATGATAAGTGCATTCAGACAATGAATAATTAAAAGCGTTGCTATGAAAATAAAAGTCTTTTATGACTCTTTCCAGCAATATTTCTTTGGTGTGAATGTGTAAAAGCAACCTGCTTAAAAGTGTGCATACTTGTTGCTGTGTATGATCATTTAATTGATTAAATGAATTTGGGTGGTATCAAGAGATCTGTTTTCCAACTGTTCCAAAATAAATGCTTTATAATACAGGAGTACACTTATTCTCCGTCAGGCTTTGATGGATAGCAGCATAATGAATCAATTGAATATTCTGTCATCAAAAATAATTCCATATATTGCTAGGCTGTATAGGCCTACAGCCTGAGATTGACATAGTCCATTTTGACTAAATGGTGTCCTCTTGACAAATACAAATGAAGTTTATTTCACAGAATTTGGTTATATTTTATAATTTACCCATTTAAAGTGGTTTTGGAGAAGTTCAAGATTTAGACATGAAGGATGACGCAACTAACAACTAAAACTGTTCATGACTGCTATATGGTCTTGAATGCTTTTCTAATTCAACTAAACAAAAAAATGGTCTCCCATTCTAGCCTCTAGGTCCGTGTCACTTACTTCACTTACTAGTCACTTACTTGTCATATCTAGATAAGTGATAAATTATGAACAGTCCATGAGGATCATGCCAAATTAAAACAAAATCATCATTGCATATTGAGATAAATTGAAATGAAATGTTTCCACAAAAGGAAGCTATTTCTATAGTATTTTCGGAGTGAACTTTGGTGGATTTGTACAATACCAAAAGATCAAGTTGGATTACGTGTTTGACAACGAATTCAACACAGTCAATAAATTGGGCTATAGCCTACAGATTTGTCATTTGTCAGATCAGACTGACTGTGTGTGTTCACGCGCGTGCGCGTCCCAGCGCGAGCGTGGTGATTTGGGCACTTTCGCAACGGGCCATTTGTTGATTCAACACGCAGCTTGTTTTTTCTTGGGAGAAAGGAAAAGGGAGGGAGGGAGGAAGAGAGAGATCGACAAAGTCCGGTTGAATGATACAGCATGTCAACTGCGCTGGGGAAAGTAGAATATCAGGTGAGGGAAGCTTGAGGCTTGGAGTTTAGGGGAGTCGGATCGGAGCATGTAGTTAGACCATAGTCTACTATTTTGCGTCAGCAATGTATTTGTGACAGGGAAAAAATAGGCTATAGTCTACAGCAAAAAGGATTATGAAGAACTGGACAAAGTTCGCATCGTTATGGTCAATTTTGGTGGTGGTCAAAGTAGAGTGTAATAGTACAGAATGTGACGTTATTGGACGAGGTAAGCGATTGAGTTTGACATATTTAGCAGTTTCACATGTTAAGTTGTTATTCAATCAGATTCTACTAATGTAGTAGACCAATCATGCCGCCGAGTTCACTAATCTTATTTTGTCACCAGAGTTAAATTCTCACATGATCGGTCTATAAAGTAGGCTATGAAGATGATGTACTTACTAGTATAGGTTAGTATACCATTTCATGTTTTTCTATTGAGGTATGAGAATTACAAATGTTATATGTGACTTTTAGTTACATATTTAGGTCTATTAGCCTACTTATAAAGAATTGTAATTTTGTGTTATAATTTACAGTTTAGCAATAACATAGAGCATTTGAGGGAGTCAGTTTGTGGTTTTAGGTGAAATATAGGTTAACCACCACTAACCAGTTGACAGTTTATAATGGAAAAAGGAAGGTGTAGGAGTGCTGAAAACTTTCACTGGACTCCCAAAAGTCAAGTCAAATGTGTGTGTGTGTGTGTGTGTGTGTGTGTGTGTGTTGACTTTATTCACTCAGTTTCCACTGATAACCTTTGACTGCTCTTTTTCTTCTTTTTCTTCTTTTTCTGTGACACATAGACCAGTGGAAGACCTTTCATGCGACCTTCCATTTAAAAATGTAAAAATAATACTACTACTAATGATAATGAAATGTGGTGTGACCTGTTTTTAAATTATCTAATATAATATCATTAAACAGTGCAGCATTTGACTGCCTGCAGATTTTCTGTAGGCTACTAAAAAGTATGTGCTCCTAATTTTGCACTGTCTGACTGGCAGCTCAGATTGTTCAGAATGAAGTCTGCAAACAGAAAAGTTTGGCCACCCGTGGCACAAAAAGACAGGTGGTCTCTTTGATCAGTGAGCGTTACCTGGCAGATGACCTGGTCATTTGACCACAGGTAGAACAGTGCTCCTGTAAACGGAAGCTGATGTGTTGTCGATAAACTCAATCATTCAATCAATCATTGTTTGTAATTAACTATTGAACATATTGAAATATGAAAAAAACAATAATTGACCTAATTTGATGTGCTACCTAATTTAACAGAGGCTGTCCCCACAGACGGATTAGGAAGGCTGTTTTTATATTTAGAATTCAAGTGTTTGAGGCAGTTTCTCAGGTCAAAGGTATAGTAAGTAAGTAGCCTAATGTCCTCTGCAAGCCATGCCTACCTACAAGTGTTTATTCATAGAACACACAGCTTTGCTCCTGGGAGGCTATGTTTCATTTGTACCGCAATGCCATTTTTTCAAGCATCACCTCCCTTCAATGTGGTGATTGTAAAGTCATTGAATTCCCCTAATACTCCAGGGAACAGAGTGTCTCTAGAGTGTTTCTAGAAAGAAAGAAAAAAGGCCATCTGTTAGCTAGAAGTAAAGAGGAACAGAGAGTACCACTCCAGCATAATTGTGATGTAATATGCACTCAAAGCACTATAGACCGCTGGTTTGTTTGTTTCTCTGTTTGTTTATTTATTTATTTATTTATTTATTTATTTGGGACCTCAGCATAATCGTCATGTAATAAATATGCACATGAATCACTATAGCAGGGTTCATATCATGCATGTGTGAGCTGAGTGGGATCGAATGTTCCGTCCCCTCAAAGCCGAATTCTCTGGAACTAACCTAGTGTTTACTGACTGTTTATCTAATCCACCTACATCCCCATGCTCTGTCTCTCTCTCTCTCTCTCTCTCTCTCTCTCTCTCTCTCTCTCTCTCTCTCTCTCTCTCTCAGAAGCGCTCCGTGACCTCAGTGATGCTTTGGTGCTAATTCCAGGCAGTGAGGTCATCATCAGTTGCTGTGGTGACGTCTCTGTTAGCGGTGTGCGGACGGTCCAGGGCACCTGCACTGGGCTACACGAGTCCAACTCGGAACAGATCACTACCAAAAACTCAGGCCTACCGGCGTCGACCAATCACAGAGCAGACCCTGTGGACTCCCTGGAGACTAACCAATTAGAGGGAGACTTCACCTTACAGGATGTGGCTCTGAGGACTGTTGATGAGGCTGGCTCTGATTGGTCAGAATTGGATCATTTGAGTCAGTGGATGCTTAATGACCAACCAATGCAAGGCATGGGAAATATGGGCGGGGATTTGAGGATACCAAGTTTTGGATTGAATGATGCGGGAAACTACAGCTGTTTCAGAGCTGGAAGACGAATGAGTACAGTCAGACTCCACTTAGCAAGTAAGCAGAAACGCACGTTATATTTAATATATATAATGCACATAGATTTGCCCTACACACAGATATCTCAGTTGTGATTTGTGAACAATTGGAGAACAAAATAAGCACCTTAAAGAGGACATAGAATAGATTGTTCTCTGATGTCAGAATACAATATTTTCAACTTGGAAAAAAGTAAGATCATTTTAATTTTGAAGGCCCATTGCTGGATATTGAAATGGTAATTTTCAGCTCTGGTAATTTTGACTAAATGGCGCCCCCTTGGGCAACGCCAACTGAACTACAAATGCATTGTGATATTTCAAATCACATGTAGACTTTGTTCTAATTTGTCCAAGTTTTAGTGGCTATTTCTTAGCCCAATATTTACATATGAAGGAGGGCACAACTATGCCATATGAAACTGAACGGTAGCAGTACCTGTGTGTTACTGGGTAACCATCGAGTACAGGAAATATATTTAATATTTATCTAGTTGTTGTGTTTTTCATCAATGACACCATGCCAGGTTAGGTTAATTTGGTAACAGTTGAGCCTAACTACATGGTGCATGGTAAAACCAGCATAACCAACGGCCTCTTGTGGTTTATTGATTACTCTCCTCACTTATCCACAGACTCTGTTATAGTTCTCTGGTTGCAGCAGGGCTTCCCACAAATAATCCAATTAAGATTGATGAAATTGAATCATTTTGAATGCTTCTTGTGTCTTTAGAAACCATCTCAGCAGGTGAACACTGAATAACAATAGATAAGCATTCAGGTGTATGACAGCTCAGAGAATGTGGGTTTGAACACTGTGTGCTGCACACACTTTGTATACATCCTGTTGCACACATTTGCTTAAACCACAACACTGGGTTTACTCATGGACTCCAGGGCAGCAGCAGCACCACTAATTACTACAGGGGGAATGACTTCTGCATTTCCTTACAATAGTTTTGCATTATCTATAGTTAAAAGAATAGTTCGCCTCTTTTTCAAAATTGGTTATGCCAGACTAGGACAACGCATACACTGAGACCAAAATGCTTTTACCCAC
>JAODXP020000023.1:9281070-9401070 GCA_027497455.2 Sardinella longiceps | reverse complement strand
AACAAGCAGGGACCTGTCGCCAGGCATTGCACAGCACACTGCTCTTCTCCTCACGCAGTAGGCCTAGTGGCTGGTGTTTAAAAACATATTGGTTAGGGAGTGTATTCATTACGTCCAACCAATTATGCAACCAATTGTATGTCGTCATAAGCTTGTGATTGAAATTAGCCACAAAAATATCACTCTTCTTTATTTTCTTTTTACAGGTTAGCAATAATTATTAATGAATGATTGTGTATTTTGCGGTATCCTTATCCATGATCCTTAAGAGCTGTCTGAGAAATCCCCTCAGGTCCAGTGTTAGGGAGTTATCCTGCTCCGCTGGGCTTACGGGAAAAGGAGTTCCGTGCAGGAACACGTGACGTCACCACCAGCTCTGACGTGAATACCAAAATATAGAGCAAGTAGCACAGAGCAGAGTGTATCACAGAGCACTCAAAATATCCACTAATCACATTTAGTGACATAATAAACAAAGGACTTGATGCCAGATAGCACAGCAGAATAGCAAGTCTTGATTTGTTTTGTGGTCTCAAATTTGTTTTTCTTCTGCATTCTCTGCATTCATTCACTGATGATGACTCATGAGAGAATGTTTTTCTCTCTGGAGTATAATCAAGCATGTTTCCTTCAGAGCTATTCAGCTCTCAGGGCCATAGAGTACAGTACAGTGCATTTCATTAGGCAGGCAGGAGATGATTCCCATTGGACGACAGACAAGCATCATGTCGTCCAGTTCCCAACAAGCACAGATTCTGTTAAATTCACCTCCAAAGTCACACAACATGGCACACTAAACTGTCTCCTAGGCAACACTGTCTCTAAACAGGACACGCCGGTCTATCAGTACAGGAAGGGGTGCGTCACCACTGCTGCTGACCAATCCCTCACATCTCCCCTATGATTGTTATCATTGCACCCACTGGAGGAATGCACTCTTTCTTTCTATGTGCATTCTTTATCAATGTGTTCACTTTGGGCCTCTTATAAATCCCATAACTAGCTGACAGATAAAAATATGTATATGTATGTAATCTATATTAATATATGTTCATATATGAGTTTTGGTGTCCTAGACCACATAGTTGGTATTATAGATACCAACTATGTGTCCTAAAGCAAAAAGCTTATTATGAATGTAATTTGTTGTTCCCACATTTTACAGCGTATGTGTGATTAATGTCGTTAATGTCTCTTATGTCTTGTTTTCTCTGACAGATTCAAAGGACAGGCCTGATCAAGTTGATGGCTTGATATGGGTATCAGTGATTGGCTGTTGTGTGGTGGTGATCATGTTCATCTTGGTCTTCATACAAGTTATCAGGTAGACTCTTTTTGCAGTCTCTTTTTTTGCTTAGATGGGCTCACTATAGTGCTCCTTGTACTGGTGTATATATTTGGTGCTCTACATATAAAATTGAATTGAAATTGAATTGAACTCTTATCTAGTTTTAGACAAACCCCAATCATGGATTTTGTCCCTGTTGTCTTTCAGACACAGAACACATTTTAAATCAAAAGTGGAAAAGTTGTGCTTCCCTTTCCCTCCACCTGGCGATTCTCTTCAAACGACATCCTGTCAATCAAAGGCTCAGGACTGTCCTCCGAGCAACAGTCCCGCCCAGAAGCCCCCGGATGATCCCTCGCCAGAACACAACGCCACCAATCAGCACGTCCATTTCCACAACATGAGCTACTTCGTCACAAAGACGGATACCAGTTGAAATTTCAGTTTCATTCCAGAAAACTCGGAAGTTGGATATTTTTACAAGTTGGAATCACCCAATTCATTCCAGAAAAACTTAAAGGTGGAGGACTGAACCAAGTGCCTCTGACTGAACTCATGATCTACTACTGAAGAAAAAAGACAATGGAGTGGAACAGTCAAGAGTTCCCACTTCCCAATTCTGACACTGGGAGTCAGTCAGTCCACCCTACTCAGACTTTGCACTAAAAGCAAGCCCACTTCTGATGTCTGGAATGCAACATTAGTTCAGGGGCCAGTGAGATATGCTACTCTGTGTACTCTCAGAACAGAGCACTTTAAAAAACAAAATGTGAAATATTTCTCTGGCACTGGAACAGATGGTTGTCAGGGGAAGTCTGGGCAGACCAATGGGAGAGTTGATGTGTGGATACTGGCAAGTCTCCTCATTGAAGCCCAGATTCCCTGAGGATTTCACAAACTCATTATAGGCTAAGTGAAATCCTCCAGCTTGGACTGTTGATGTTGCCAAATATTTTGTTCTGACATTTGTAAATGAAAACGTGAGGAAATGTTACATAATGTTATGTTCCTTAAATGTTTGTTATACATTAAAGACAAATTGGACTTTACTGTCACTTTGCTTTCTCACTGAATTTGTTTTTGTTTTTGTTTTTTGGTGCATCACCTTTTATTACACATTTTTGCCAGTAGATGGTGTTGTTGCCTCACTCTTACCAGAGCCCTACACATACATACAGTTCCAACTTTTTTCATTTTTATAAATAAAGATATAGAAGATATTACAACCCATAGGGCAATCTGAATAACCAATAAAGCCAGCTTGGGTTCCATGCTTGGTTTTGTTCATAGGGTGTGGCAATTCTGTAGGAAGAAATGATTTCTTGATATAGGTTAAAAAAAAAAAATACTACTAATAAAAAGACTGGAACAGTCTATGCTCACTGATTGGATGCTGTAAAACAATCTTGATGGGGTCCAATATAGAGTAGCACTGTAGGGAGATGGTAACTGAGTGGAAGTGCATAGAATAGTGTGGCCAGGCTAACCGCTCTACAGTAAAGTGACAATGAAAAACTTTTTTTTTTTCCTGAAGGTGCTGCAGAGTTTTCTTGACAAAGCAGACATGCAGCACACCTGGTATGTTCTTTGAAATTTGTCCTGGAAACACTTTTCTCTAGTGTACTGTCTACCACCAGGGCTTATCTCATGTAACATTCTGTTATTAGATAGGTTGGGCATCCTCAAATAGTCATGACCTTTTTTCTTTCTCTGTGTGGCTTCACAGAAGCTGAAGCTTCAGCCCCAACCCTTGGCCATGGTCGTCATTGACCAATGACCGATAAACTCCATCACTGATTCATTCATATTAGAAGTTTGCTGTCCCAATTATTAAAATGCTTTTACATAGGTTTAAAGAAGAAAGCTTGCATGTTTCTACTTTCATCTTTTAAGTATTGACATAAATTCCGGAAAAAGAGTGGACCTGCCAACTAAGTTAGCAAATACGCTGTTGGGAAACAAACCCCACTTGAGCACACTTCTTTACGCTGTAGCCTATGTCTTTGAATATCAATTCCTAGGTGTCAATGCCAGTGTTATTTAAAATACACATTTTAGAATTGAACCTTTAATGTCTCTAAGCTAAAATAAACAATGCAAATATGTTTATGTAAAATCAAGACTCAAAAATCAAACTAAAAATGTTCATTCAACCAAGTCTCACATATCAATCAGATGCATAGGTCCCAATAAGTAAAAAGAAATACGCTTATTTATTTAAATTGCAGAAGGCAAGCAAAATGACAGTAACATTATATGCAAATGAGGAGCATAATTATGGGTCACAGTCCATGTTCCCAGAATCCTCAGTTGAGTAGAGGGAGTGCCCCTGTTGTCACATCTGCTAAGCAGCATTACCTGCTGCGGCTGATGTGTGAAAGGGATACAGAATGGAATCAGAGGACACAGATTCCAAGTGTTGACATACAGGACAGACATTTATGTGTTTGTTAGTTAAAGACTATTCAGTTTATTAGCCTTAATTATGATTTACACACACACAGAAGTGTACATTTCCTGCAGTATGATAATGTAACAAATGGGAAAATGCACACACAGTATATAATACAGTACAATTACATGTACAGTACATAATACAGACTATCAAATGGCTCATAATGAATATATTTCTAATCTATGGTAATTTAACAAAATGTTTGGTGACCTCTAAGCTAAACTATGACAAATGGTGAAAGGCGAGTCCCCCAACCCTCAACTTCAAGAAATCCTCATCTGGCCATCACTCTGTAGTCCAGTCCAAAGATTCCAGAGTGCCACCACGCCCCATTAAAGAATATTTTCATTTTGTCCTCCCATTTCCTGTTTTATTCCTGTAGCTGTTTGAGTACAGACGTTAGCACTCATCTAATCGACACTGCTTAGACCTACGACAATATGAGTTTTAAACTTGCTTACGGTAAGCTTTTTAAATTATTAGCCTACTAGATAAGGGTTTCTTAAACAACGACGATCTGAATATCTACAACGCTAGCAACTAAATGTTACAATAAATTACATGTGGTAAAAGAATCTTTACAGCCATGTCTATCAGAACAGACGATTTTCTGCCTCCAAAACTCAACTCATGGAATTGTGACGTAGCTTCAAAAAGGACTGCAAGCTATCTTGCACTGCAGAATAAGTATTATGTGAATGCATCAAAATTTCTTATCATGACAGACAGCCAAAGATTCTAACGTTAACGATAACGTTAAGTTAGTGTCTTTGGTCAGAGCATTTGAGATGCCTTTTGTTTGGTTTCTACCTAGAGTTCAGGTGTACGTTTGGCGCAACTCCACTTATTCTAATAAAACGAAATTCTGAGTAATACGAGGCTAACTGCAGTATCGTTTTCCAAATTCACGGTTAGTGTAGCAGCAGACTCACCGTTAACGTGAATTCCTAGTCAACCCAGGGAACGTTTCAACCTATGTCTAAGTCCAGAGAAATTTTAATAAGTAAACGGGCTCTGCTAACGTTAAGTCTCTCTAACGTTAGAATTGTATGCAGCACATGTGCACAGGATGGTCTTTTCTCTCGAATGGTAACTATAAGCTTTGGCGATACGCCTCTTTGATTTTGGTGTAATTGGTTACGCCACCTGTGTTTTACACTGATCTGTATGTAGGTGCTATTTACAAAGAAAATTAGATTCATTGATAAAATGTCTGAAAAGCTACAAATACGCGCAAAAACCGTGGACGGCACTTCCACGCTGGAGCCGGTGTCATAAGGATTCTTTCCGGTTTGAAGTTCATAGGATAGGAAGTTGGTCGCAGAGCCGTATAGATACAGACGGCAAGTACGGTTAACGCCCCCAAAGTGCGAGGGTGGAGTCAGCGTGGGGGATAACAGAGGCCAATTTAACATTATGGTGAATGGACAAGGTAGAGAAAGTTACTTAACAATAAAAGATCGCTAAGTAAAATTGAACAAAGTCCATATTAGATGTTTTGTCTAATCATGACCTGTTTGCCTACTTGTGTTTAGACTAAAATAATTTTTCCATCATTAGTTTATTGCAGTTACACTAACAGAAATGTCATGAGCCGTCTCTGCTCCTGTCAAAAGTAAAGCAACTTTCAATCACAAGTCTGATTAGCTCAGTTAAGCAAGCTAAAGTTAGCTACATTTACTGTGGTGATCAATGAAGTTGGCTAGTTAGCAAGCTAATGAAGCTAACAAACATCATCTAAATTGTCATCAGTATCGCGTTTGGAGGGGTGTCAAGTTCAGAATTCACATCAGACCATCTGACCATCATTACTACCTTCAGGCATTGCCCTCAAAAATGTGTCTGGCTCCTTGTAGATGGTGCTCTGTGTAACTTGTAGCTTAGCATGCCATTGACTCCTTCACTAATTTAGGGTTTGTTTTCCCCCACATGGGGGACACGAGGAGCTGATTTTATGGGCGTGCCCGGACTTGCCGTCTGTATCTATATACGGTTTCACCGTTGTCAACAAAAACAATGCACCAACGTTCCATGGCCCTAACTTTATTTCCGGTGGACTTCCGCAAACAATCAAAATCAACGGAGTTCTTCTGATCAATGGTTTATCAATGGTCATACATAATGAATTAAAAGTACATTTCATAAGCTACTTGTTTAAATTATGATTAACTGGTGATGTACGGAATATGATTCAAGGAAAGAGCAGTGGTTTAACTACATTTGCTCAAAATGCAACGTTAATCGCGGTTCAGTGTTTGGTTGATCCTGCACACTGTGACAGTGCTATTCAAAGCTGTGCTGTAACTTAACGTTACTGAACTGACGGTCGGACTTCTGATAAGACATCAAGACACGGAGAATGACCGCATACTTCAGCCTTTTCAGTAAACCAAGCCAACAAGATCCGTTTGTAAGACACGGTAAGGAATTTGTTGTCAACAACACAAGGAGTGAGGATGCTGTGTTAGTGAGTTCAGCAATATCATGCTGCCTGCTACAACCTCCTTGTTATCGATACATGCGCTATAATAATCCCTCATATCGCCCCCAAAAAACATTCCTGCATAGATCGCTACTTTATGACATTGGCTAATTTCGTTTCATCACCATATTAGCGTTTTTTACCCATCTCTAATTCTAGGCTACTATTGACAACTTAGGTGACTGATGTTAGCTATAGCCTAAACGTGGCTAGCGGCAGAATGCTCCTTCATGACAGCAGACATTATCCTTCATAACCTTCTTAATATCATTATGTTATGCACTGTACCCTTCGTCAGGTCAAACACAGCTGATTTAAAACAGATAGAAACTATCTTACCGTTCTCGTCCAATAAATCCATTCACGCATTAAAACCTTGATTTGTGTAGGCAATGGCTAGCTCAGCATGTCAGCTTGTCAGATGAATTGCTAGTCACGTTAAGTGTAGCTTAATTAAATAATTAAACAAAAACTTTCCGTGGTTGCTTCCTGGACTGAAAACACTTGTTAACGTTATATTGTGAAGGCGATTTAAAGCACGTCCTGAAACCTCTGTTTACAAAGCGTTGAAATGCTTGGCTAGGTTGCAACTGTACTGACCACAGATAGGCTAAATACAGCATGTTTGCGTGCAATGTGTATTCCTGTGCATCATGGATAATATTTATTGTAAGTAACAAAACGAAATGTCAGTGTCGTGGTTTTATTTCAACCTATGTTTCAAGCATTCATACCTGTGCTCATCCTGGTTAAAATGAACTATTTCCATTCACCAATATATAAATACTTTCAGTAACTCGTTTTTTTAATTATTATTTTATTTTATTTATTTGTACCCCACAGCACAGCACTCCACCCTGACGTTAGCTTGCCTGAAAACTATTTTTTACTACGTTTGAGGTCGCTATAATTAATGCAGAAGCCCATTGTATTTCAACAGAACGGAAGTTACTTTAGGGCCAGAGGCAGAACGTTCGGATCACGCGAGCATTCCATGAAACCGTCTATATAGAGAGAGTTCGGCCAATTGGAATTTTGGTCGCCATTGTGTAACCCACGATTATAACGTAGTCCTATGAGACGTCAAGTCAAGTCAAGTCACTTTTATTTATATAGCACATTTCATACAACATAGTTGATCCAAAGTGCTTTTAAAATAATAATAATAATAATAATAATAATAATAATAATAATAATAATAATAATAAACAATAAACAAATAATAATAATAATAATAATAATAATAATAATAATAATAATAATATGCAAATGACCAAATAAAACAGACAAACAATAATAATAACAAAAATAAAAGAGGAAAGGGGTTTAGGGAGAATTAAAGGCTAGGGAAAAAAGATGTGTTTTTAACTTAGACTTAAAAAGATCAATGGTATGAATGGACCTAATGTGGGAGGGGAGACTATTCCAGAGCTGGGGAGCAGAAACAGAGAAGGCTCTGTCACCTCTGGTTCTAAGGTGAGAGGAGGGAACAGAAAGAAGAAGTTTAGAGGAAGATCTGAGGGGCCTAGAAGTACAGTAAGGACTAAGTAAATTGCAGATGTAATCAGGTGCTAATTGATGTAAGGCTTTAAAAACATAAAGTAACAATTTAAACTCAATTCTATATTTCACTGGCAACCAGTGCAGTTCACAGAGCACAGGAGTGATGTGATCACGCTTCTTAGTTCCAGTAAGCAATCTAGCAGCAGCATTTTGAACCATTTGTAATCTAGCAATAGAAGAGTTGGGAAGGCCAAAATAAAGTGCATTACAATAGTCTAATCTTGAAGTGATGAATGAATGAATTAGAGTTTCCATGTCTTTAGCAGAGAGGAAAGATTTTAACTTTGCAATGGTTCTCAATTGGAAAAAACTGGCCTTCACCACACTGCTTATTTGATTACTGAATGTGAGTGAAGAATCCAGGTAGACTCCAAGGTTTTTTACTACACTACTGAAATTTGAAGATAAGGGACCAAGAGCATTACTCAGGTCCGATACAGAAGTAGGAGGCCCAAATATGATCACTTCAGTTTTCTTTTCATTAAGTTGTAAGAAATTCATGGCCATCCAACATTTGATATCATTAAGACAGTTAAACAGGTTTACCAAAGAGCCAGAGTCACCAGGAGTGACTGGAAGGTAAAACTGTGTATCATCTGCATAGCAATGGTACTGAACACTGTATTTTTCAAAAATTGATCCAAGTGGGAGCATATACAGTGAAAATAAAAGAGGGCCTAAAATGGACCCTTGGGGGACACCACACTTGATTGGAGCAGAGGAAGAGGAATAATTATCCAACCTGACTGAAAAGGTTCTATTGCTCAAATAAGACTTAAACCATTGCAGAACTGTGCCCTGTAGACCAACTTCAGCCTCCAGTCTTTTTACAAGAATGGAATGGTCTATTGTGTCAAATGCAGCACTAAGGTCGAGGAGAACTAGGAGGGCACAGGAACCAGAATCAACAGAGAGAAGGATGTCATTGTGGACTTTGATCAGGGCAGATTCAGTACTGTGTAAAGATCTAAACCCAGATTGGAATTTATCAAAAATGCTAAACTTGTTTAAATATGGAGATACTTGGGAGAGGACTACTTTTTCCAGGATCTTAGACATAAAAGGTAATTTGGAAATAGGCCTATAATTCTTAAGATCACTGGCGTCAAGATTAGGCTTTTTAAGTAGTGGTTGCACTACCGCCTGCTTAAAACTAGATGGAACCTCTCCATATGTTAAGGAGTTATTAATTATAGCCAGTGCAATAGGACATATGGCTGTAAAGACTTCCTTAAAAAGGCGAGAGGGTAAGACATCTAAGTGGCAAGTACTAGGTTTTAAATGAGACACCACCTCAGAAAGCTGGAAGGGAGACACAAGTTGGAAGTGTTTGAGAGAGCTGAGTGATAAAATAGGAACAGATGGGTCATTATCTGAGGGTGGAATAAGGGATTTGATATTGTCGATCTTATCAATAAAGAATCTGAGAAACTTTTCACAGATCTCAGTGGAAGGGGCAACAGTGGAAGTGGCAGCAGGAGGATTTAAAATTGAGTTAATAGAGCTAAACAAGATTCTAGGTCTATGAGAATTACTATTAATTAAGTCTGCATAATACTCAGCCTTAGCCGTCTTAACAGCTCTTTGGTACATTTTAAGAGAATCTCTATAAATGTCATAGGACACCTGTAATTTATCTTTTCTCCGTCGGACTAAAATAATCATTTCTAGCTTTCACAGGGTAATACGTGCAATTATGACTTCAGAAAACATGAAAACAATTCATAGCTAAATAAACCTGTATCTAATTTCTCCAGGAAAATATCTATAAACGATGGGAAATGTAATTTTGTCCAGCCTGACCGAGCCTGGCTGCATTTTGCCGTTAGTTCTTCCGTGTAGTGACGTAAATTGCCATGACAACGACTCAGGCTAGGACTGTGGGAAGTGAACTAGCATGAATTAGCATGGACTTGAACCGAATTCAACACAATCATTTAACGGCATGATAGTAAATCTATTTCAGTAATATTAATTTGTGGAGTGATCCAACATGTGTCCCAAGACATTATGGTTAGTGTGTGTGTTTGTTATGATCATTCTCGAAACGAAACTAGTTCGTTTATCCAGGTCGAGGTTCAGTAGGGGAGATCAGGGACGAATGAAACAGTTTTTGAACGTAATTTACTAAAAGGTTGTGCAAGACTGACATCTAATGTTTTGTCAATAGCATCCCACATCTGTCCTCTATTGAATGCAGTTGAGTTTATGATCTTAGACGAAACCGTTCAAAAATAATTTGCTTAAAAGATGAGACATGCATACTGTAAAACTTTTCAGCTGTTGCAGCTGTTGACATTACTATTCACATGGCAGCTGTAAAGTAACACATTGCTACCAAAACGGGTGTCGCGTATTCATGAAGGACAGATCAAGGTACACAACTGCATGTCTTGGCGTGTTACCTTTATTCTGCCAAATACGATCAAGTCCGGAGCTCCACGTTTAGTGTAGCCTATGAAACCTAGACGTTAGGAAGGGTTACAACCAAGGAGGTTATACATAAACTGGAGACAACGACTAAGTCCCGCCCTCCATAGAACTGAATGGCCGAGGCTAGGCTAGTAAATGCGGTGAATTGACAGTCAACGCCATTGTGAACACTGGAGGTAACAGGCCAGGCCATGCCCATGCTGCCCATGCGCAAAGTTCCAAAGTTGGTAGTCCAAACAGTAGTCCTTCAGTCCAGACGGTGGTGATAATGCACCTAGTTTGTTTGCCATACAACACGAGGAAGAAAGTTCTGTCGAGAACGTGCCTGAAGTTTTTATAGCATTCATGACAGTACACTTTTTTCATAGGCTCCTCAAGAAATAAGCAAAGACTAACCAGAGATCATGAAATATTGCTTTTACTCTCCCCGGAGAAATAACATTTCGCATGTAACCGCCCACCAACTTGTAAGTGCATGAGTGCTCGTGCCCAGCATGACTCTCGTGCATGCGCTGGCATGGTTCGGATTGTGACTCCATACGTAAATATGGCGATGCTAAAGTGCTGCCGCTAATCTGCGCGTTCTTGACCCCCTGGTTACAACATATGGTGCCCATAAAACATGTGACGTCCTCTGGGCCAATTAGAGAGCAGAACCGAGTCAAGAAAAAATATTGCGAGTTGTCCGAACTCTCTCTATAGACGGTTTCATGGAATGCTCGCGTGATCCGAACGTTCTGCCTCTGGCCCTAAAGTAACTTCCGTTCTGTTGAAATACAATGGGCTTCTGCATTAATTACAGCGACCTCAAACGTAGTTAAAAAATAGTTTTCAGGCAAGCTAACGTCAGGGTGGAGTGCTGTGCTGTGGGGTACAAATAAATAAAATAAAATAATAATTAAAAAACCGAGTTACTGAAAGTATTTAAATATTGGTGAATGGAAATAGTTCATTTTTAACCAGGATGAGCACAGGTCTGAATGCTTGAAATATAGGTTGAAATAAAACCACGACACTGACGTTTCGTTTTGTTACTTAAAATAAAAATTATCCCTGATGCACAGGAATACACATTGCACGCAAACATGCTGTACTTAGCCTATCTGTGTCAGTACAGTTGCAACCTAGCCAAGCATTTCAACGCTTTGTAAGCAGAGGTTTCAGGACGTGCTTTAAATCGCCTGCACAATGTAATTTTAACAAGTGTTTTCAGTCCAGGAAGCAACCACGGAAAGTTTTAGTTTAATTATTTAATTAAGCTACAGTTAACGTGACTAGCAATTCATCTGACAAGCTGACATGCTGACCTAGCCCTTGCCTACACAAATCAAGGTTTTAATGCGTGAATGGATTTATAGGACGAGAACGGTAAGATAATTTCTATCTGTTTTAAATCAGCTGTGTTTGACCTGACGAAGGGTACAGTGCATAACATAATTATATGAATGTTATGAAGGATAATGTCTGCTGTCATGAAGGAGCATTCCGTCGCTAGCCACGTTTAGGCTATAGCTAACATCAGTCAGCTAAGTTGTCAAAAGTAGCCTAGAATTAGAGATGGGTAAAAAACGCTAATGTGGTGATGAAACGAAATTAGCCAATGTCGTAAAGTAGCGATCTATGCAGGAATGTTTTTTTGGGCGATCGGAGGGATTATTATAGCGCATGTATCGATAACAAGGAGGTTGTAGCAGGCAGCATGATGCTGAACTCACTAACACAGTATCCTCACTCCTTGTGTTGTTGACAACAAATTTCTTACCGTGTCTTACAAACGGATCTTGTTGGCTTGGTTTATTGAAAAAGCTTGAAGTATGCGGTCATTCTCCGTGTCTTGATGTCTTATCAGAAGTCCGACCGTCAGTTCAGTAACGTTAAGTTACAGCACAGCTTTGAATAGCACTGTCACAGTGTGTGCAGGATTAACCAAACACTGAATGAACCGCGATTAACGTTGCATTTTGAGCAAATGTAGTTAAACCACTGCTCTTTTCCTTGAATCACATTCCGTACATCACCAGTTAATCATAATTTAAACAAGTAGCTTATGAAATGTACTTTTTATTCATTATGTATGACCATTGATAAACCATTGATCAGAAGAACTCCGTTGATTTTGATTGTTTGCGGAAGTCCACCGGAAATAAAGTTAGGGCCATGGAACGTTGGTGCATTGTTTTTGTTGACAACGGTGAAACCGTCTATATACGGCTCTGGTTGGTCGCAGAGCCGTATATAGAGAGAGTTCGGACAACTCGAATCATGGACCCATGTTTGCTACCAACGGCAAAGGATTCTACTCGGCTGGCAGATGGGCCGGATATACGGTTGCATTGAAATCGCTAATTTTACAATACTTAGAAAGCTCGACATAACATCACACGTTGTTTGTAGCTTTAAGAGGGTCCGTACACATTATCTTGATCATTGAAAAATTGTTTCGTAGAGAAGGAGCTTACATACAAGACGTTTTTGGTAGCACATGTCCTCCGAGTTTTTTTCTTAGGTCCAGTAACAAGCGGTGTTTTAGCACAACTTTGCGTACACTAACAAAGTTCAAATTGATCACATTCATGTGTAGACACGTTGGTAATACTGTGGGTAAAGTTTCATGGTGTTTTGGTGGTTTAAAACGGCGATTATGGCATTTATTGTGATCATAACTGCCCAAGTGCTCCCATTAGTGAATTGACGAAAATATCTGCTACCTAAATGGCACTTCGTCGTAGGCTACATTAAAACAATAACGTAGTTTACATTTTGCCAACAGCTTGGCTTAATAACATCACACGTTGTTTGTAGCTTTACAAGGGTCCCTACACATAAACTTGATAATTGAAAATGTATTTATACAATTGAGGTTATGTACAAGACGTTTTTGGTAGCGCACATCCTCCACGTTGTTGCGTTTGGTCCAGTAACAAGGGGTGTTTTAGCACAACTTTGTGTACACTAAAAATGTTCACATTGATAACATTCATGTGTAACGTTAGAAACGTTGGTTATACTATGGGTGAAGTTGCATGGTGTTTTGGTGGTTTAAAACTGTCATCACGGCATTTATTGTGATCATAACTGCCCAAGTGCTCCCATTAACGTTAGTGAATTGACGAAAACATGTGATCTTTAAATGGCGCTTCGTCGAAGCCTTTAGGGCAGGCTATACGAAGGTTTGACATTAGGCGTGTTTGAGATGTAAAGCCGCCTACAGCCGCCTTCAGCCGGCTGCAGCCAAGCGATGCATTGTGGTTAGACGCGGTGTCCGACTTCCGGCTGACTTCACCAAGCTTGTGAATGCGTCACCAAAATACGCCCACAGCACGTCACTCAAAACTCGCGGTAACAAGGCGGCTGCAGCCGAAACCCGCATCTCCTTTTTCTCGGCTGCAAGAGGATGCATCCCACCCCCATGACGTAACTCATTATTCCGATTGGTTTGAAACTCCTCATGACAAATATGACACCAACCACGTTGTACTCACTGAAAATGGGCTTATTTGAATGGGCTTCTGCTAAGCAGTATGCAAGTTTTGCCCAATGAAATAGCCTTATTGCTCTCCAGCATGGCTTGGTTTGCCATCTCAAATAAGCATTTCATACCACATTACTATTTTTAACAAAACACCTTCAAACACAACTCTGTTCCTCTTGCATTGCAACAATAATTTATTAAGCAACATTATATGATTTATTTCGCCAGTTATCACGTTCATTTTAATGGTGAAATGAGGGGATTCAAGCTGTTTTCAGTGCAAACAAACTTCCGCGATATCTCCCGACATCACGTCCATGTTCACGTGTTGTATGGCTTCAGCCAGCTGCAGCTGTGTTGTCCACCTTGTCCCCCATGCTTTTCCACTCCCACCGACGTATTTCCGTAGATCTCGCTGGTTCTGGCTACAGCCTCTAGCTGTACCGACTCTGAACACGAACGAGCTTATTGCCACATTAAAACAATAACGTAGTTTACATTTTGCCAACAGCTTGGCTTAATCCACAGTCCATCACCTAAGCCTAATCGAGTCACGGAGATGCTTTTCTCTTGTCATCCACTAGCGATATTGGATAATTTTCCAACATGCAGTAGGCTAGCAGAGCAACTGAAGTTGGGATAATAAAGTTGATATCAACATCGCCGAAGTGACACAATATGCTTGTTTTTCACATCAGCATCGGAGTTATTGATGACAATTAAGTTTAGATGAGCCAAGTTAAGTCAGCTGTTTTTTTCTAGACGTAGGTACATAGCCAAAGTTAAAAGTAACCACATTTTAACTTGCTAACGTTAGCACAGGGGGCTGGGGTAGGCAACTTCACTGATGCAGTGGTGAGTTTTTGAGGGCATATAACCAAGGCTTTATTAATGATGTTGTGAACTAATCTTTCCAGTTTCAATTCTTAACAAGTTTCAAAGACAAAAAGAAATTAATTATAAATAATATTACCTTATAACCTGCTTATTCACATAGGCTACTCCTCATCCAGTTCTTCCTTCTAACATAACCTCGCAATTTGTGGTCATGAGGGAAACTTTTTCTCCTTCCCCGGTCTTGTACTGAGGCCATAAGCAGGACCATTTGTATAATTTAATGATATACTGAACTTCATTATCCAATATCTGACATTCCCTAATGGGAGTCCCTGCGTGAATTGGTAGCAAACATGGAGTCCATAAAACACGTGACAAGCTCACAACCAATCAGCGTAGTGAATAGCTTGAACGTTCGAGTCCTTTGTTGTCCGAACTCTCTCTATATACGGCTCTGGTTGGTCGAAGCCACTGGCGCCATCTAGTGTCGTATCCTTAGAGTTGTAGCCTACCAGAGAAATTTTAATAAGGGTTCTACTATAATTCTGTATCCCTCATCCCTCATTATTATCACACATGGAGAGATTACTACTAGGGCTACTATTTTCTTCATGGTTATGACTCTGCTCTTTTGCCCTCAGTTGTGATGTGGATCGCATGGTGTTTGACGCAATCACAGGCACAAGAGACGGAGTGTTCATGTGCGCACCAGTCCAACTCTACCCAATACATTTTAACTGTACCAATGGCTGATGCAAAAGATCACTGCAACATTGCATGGACTTGTAAGGTAGGCTATGGAGGTCTAAGGGGGGGGAAAAACCCTGTGTAAACATGTGTAGACCACACATCAAGCAAAATTATTATTATTATTATCGTTGTTGTTGTTGTTGTTGTTGTTGTTAATAATAATATAAGTGAGTCTCAAAAGTTATTTATATCACTATATCAGTGTCACCCACCTTACTGATGGGATTATACGGAAAGCTGACAGGCACACATAATACAAGACAGACAGAGTCATATGGCAGGAATATGGAACTGTAATTGAGGGCAAAAGAAATTATAATTGAAGACTTAATGTGTTGGTGCTATGGTGAATGAGTCTACATTCTAGAGAAAGTGTGTGTGTGTGTGTGTGTGCGCGTGTTGTGTAGCCTTATGTCTGCTTGGTTGTGTGAAGACAATTTGGAGGAAGAGGAGGGGAGGAGAATGGAGAGGTCAAGTATCTGTGACTAGCGGGTGTGAGTTGTGTATGTGGCTTTAGTTATCATTGAGCTCTGTGAGAAAATAAGAATGAGTATGAAAGGATTCTAAATGTCTTTAAAGGATGGTATAATTCTGTGGGTAAAAGTATACAAGGAGCATATGTCACATGCATATGATTACTAGTGTAAAAAAAAATAGTGAAATTGTGTCTGCAAAGTACAGGAGTGCAGCAGGAAAGGGGCCAGATTACTGTAGGAGGTTGGCGGAAGGCAGGGCTGGGGTTCACCAACAAGAGGCACCCAAGAGCAACAGGGGCAAGAAAAAACTTGCGTAACCTAGGAAAGAAACTTTGGGCAGATCCACGGCTCAGGGGGCTAATCCAACTGAGGGAATGATAGGAGAGATGGGACAATGTGCTGTTGCTTGTGGGGAAATGGGCTTGGTGTTTGCGTGGTGTTGTATGTGGAGAGAGATATGATGTCGGTGGTGGGCAGTATGCTGAAAGTATGTTAGTCTGTTAGAGGCTATCTGGTGTGTGCGTGTTTGTGAGGGGGTGAGCATATAATGGCAGGGAGATGGAGTGGAAGTGATGATGATGATGGTGCATTGTGCTGTACAGTATGTATGTTTGGGGTTAGGGGTCAGGGACCAGGAGTAGTACTGTAGTAGTGTAGATGTGTGTGTTTGTGTGTGTGTGTGTGTGGAGGGGGAGAGGGCAGTGATCTGTAATTTTATTGTATTGGTATTGTAATTGTATTGGGTATTGCAACCTAGAAAGAAAAGGGTCGCAAGTTATTCCACAAACAAAAATTGTCTTTGTCAATGTGTAGCCGGTGGCCGTCCGCACCGCACACGGGTCTCGAACCCGCCACCCCGCAAGCTACAAACTCCCGGCGTGGGAGTGGAACGCTCTAACCAAGTGAGCTAAAAGCCCAAGCTTCTAACTCAGCGTGTTAGAAGCGCCCATGGAATTGGGTGATGAGGATTTACACGCTACCACCGAGCTAGCCGCGCTAGCTGGCCTCCGTTATACTCACCCTCCAAATCCTCACTCCCATCCGGGTCATGGCACCAATGTAGCCGGTGGCGGTCCGCACCGCACACGGGTCTTGAACCCGCCACCCCGCAAGCTACAAACTCCCGGCGTGGGAGTGAAACGCTCTAACCAACTGAGCTAAAAGCCCGAGCTTCTAACTCAGCGTGTTAGAAGCGCCCATGGAATTGGGTGATGAGGATTTACACGCTACCACCGAGCTAGCCGCGCTAGCTGGCCTCCGTTACAAATGCATGTGTGTGATCTGGTGTATGTGTTAAAAATATTGTTTGCACGATTTTAAACCAGTGTTCAACATTCACAGCATACTTAGAATAGGCCCATATTCTGGATAAAGCAATAAGGGGTTTCTATGGTAATTTTGAGTAAACCAGAAATGGTTTTAATGAAAGTCTGCTGTCAGTATGATAAAGCTCTGAAAATATATGCACATTATGGCTTATTCCACAAAATATAGGACATAAGATGTTTTCGAAAAGGACAACATCAGGAGAACTTGTTGACTCTCAAGTATTCAAATTGAACAGGAATATTCTGTGCATGTAGCCATCATACACGCGACTCTGCTGAGTGTGTAGACCGAATAACAAACCGATTACTAATGCTGACTGAATGGGGCATAATGAAATGAAACTGAAAGTAAGTTGTTATCCCCATTCACTTTAGTGTTAGTTGCCTGTTCACTGCTCGGCCTATGTTGTGTCAAATTTTCTTATTCTTTTTCCTACCTACAGCATAGTAGTATTTTGTTGAGGGAGAGTATTTTGATTGATTGATTGATTGATTGATTCCCCATTTTGGGATGTGGATAGAGGTGGGTTGTGTCCTCACTTGCCCTCTGTCACTTGCCTCCTCAATTGCCCTCTGTCAACTTGAACATCCACAGCCAGGGGTGGACTGGCAATATGGCACACAGGGCAAATGCCCGGTGGGCCGACACTATTTGCGCCGACGGCCCTGACATTCTCACTGTAACTGTAATCATAGGCTTATTTTCTAATGGTCTGACCAGTATGGTGGGCTGGTCTTGTTCGAAGTGCCAGGGCCTATTTTTTGTCCCAGTCCACATCTGTCCACAGCTTAATAATTTTACTGTAAAATTATTTAGGCCTACTTTTGATTTTTCCATGTTATGTTTCAGACTGCACAGTGTGCCTACTACAATCACGAGGATGAAGAAAATAATCGCCTAAACTTTGTGCCTCCTGTTGTGGATGCCTCATTTGATACTCTTCTTGTGAAGAGTCATGTGGAGTCTGTTAGTGTCTCTGTAGAGTGCCCTCAAAGGAAGAGTGTAAGTCACCAGCCATTCACTCAAAGAGTGTTCTGTTCTTCCAGCCATGTCATTGTTTATAATTCTGTTATATAAGATGATATTATAATATGATTAAATATAATAATTAAAGTCAATTAAATTGTGACTGAGTACCATCACTATGGTTGAGTAAGCGTGTGAGTATGAGTATATGAATACAAATACAAATACAAATAAAATCATAAGAATGTGAAGTTTGTGAATTTTACAGAGAAACCTCAAATTCGTTCTTAACAAATTAATAAGGTTGACTTTTTTATTTTGCATTGCCAATACATATTCTCATTATTCATCTCTCTCTCTCTCTCTCTCTCTCTCTCTCTCTCTCTCTCTCTCTCTGTCTCTCTCTCTCTCTCTTTCTGTCTCTACTGTATATGTCTATTTGTGTGCATTACAGTCTGATGTCAAAGATCTTACCTGTACATGTGAGTGTTAATATGGTTTTTAGTGTAACACTTACTTAGCCTGACATAGCCCGACCATAATACTGCTGTTCATCCGTATTCATGGTCTGGAGGTTCTTTAACCTGACGCAATTATACTGCGGGGGGAGGGCATTCACTTCTGGTTTGAAACGATTGGACAGCTCGTCTAATCAGCTTCGCTTATTGGCCGGTAGACTCTTTACCGATGTAAACACGCTGCAGAGGCCCGTGTCCAGACCATGATGCGTATGAACATTCGTATTATGGGCGGGCTATGTCAGGCTAACACTTACTCACAATGTTACAATTATTTAATTTATGTGTATACTCATTGATTGGAAATATGGATAGGCCTATCTGTTGTATCATTACCTGTGTATAATTTGCAGGTGAAAAACCACCTCCCCTCCTCTCACCTACTCAAAGCAATCAGGGTAAGACATTGTGAGTCTATTGATCCAAGCCTATGTAGCATATTGGTCTGAACAAATAGTCCAAAATGGATTTACTAATTGATGCATGTATTGTGTGATGTCATATGTTAGTAATGTAGAAAGCTAGCCTGGCCATTGTGTGATGTCATATTATGTTAGTAAGTCTTTTTCAAAAAGTGCGCCTAACTCCAGTTGATTTTCTCGAGGTCTCTGGGTGCGAGTGAAGGGGTTCGTAATTCATTTCATGTAAAAAGCCGCACTCTCGAGTTTATTTTCTTAATTTTTTTTAACCATTGTTCTGGATGTCATATTATGTTAGTAAAGTAGAAAGCTAGCCTGACCATTGCCTTCCCACTCAATTCCACTCTACCTTCAGTATTCCGTCCTGGATTCCAGACATTGGCCACATTCTGGCCATTCTTCAATCAACTAACTTTAGCACGAGAATATGATGGGCCATCAGTCAAGGGCTGATCCCATCTTTTTTCATTTAAACCCCTCCAGCCCGCAGTCGTTTCTGAATAGCCAGAATCCCAGACTCTCATACGTAGCAAGCATGAACCGAGGGGCTGGTTATTACCAGGCTAGTAGAAAAATAATAAACAGTTAATTCATAGTCCAAAATCATCTGAATGACTTGTGCAGTCCTAACTACTTGTACTTTAGAATGACTCTCTACATTTGTACTGTATGTATGTTGCAGAGCACCAGGGCATCACACCTGAGACATCACAGACATCCCCAGCTTTATCAACTGAGATCATCATCGCCATCACTGCAGCATTGATAGTCACCATCTTGACTATCAGCATGGCTGTATACTGTGCACTAAGACGGTATAAAAACACAATTGTAACTGTAGACTGAAAAACAAATGTAATAACTGCCATTTTAAAAGCTTAATCTTAGAGCAGTTGATCTCCATGTTGAGAAACAGAATTCCTGATCGTCAGTCATTCAAAGCCTATTCACAATATAATTATCAAAACATTTCAGTATATCACATACAGTATATCACACAGTGAAGTCATATGTTAATAATCTCACCCAATCTAACCCATAATACTCCTCTTAATGTTCATTAAATGTGTTTTCTAGATGGAAGAAAAAACACACAGCGAATGGACAGGTTCAACAGAATGTTTTTCATCCAGTGCCAGGCAACAACCCAGACGAGTGTGACACGGGTGTGTAATCACATGGTCACAGATCAGATTCAGAGGGCATATAACCCAAAATGTTTAAACCAACATTTTTTCAATACCTTACTTTATAATTGCTTATATCACATGTGCTTTAGATGCAAAATCCTCTAAATCCGTCTTCAGAAATATGCAAAAAAAAAAAAAATGTTTTTTGTCAAATAGTTTCTTACAAACTGTAATTGGAATATTATCAAGTAAAAGCTAATGAAGTTGATGATGAAGTTGGACTGATAATGAAATTAATCAAATTTCCATAAAAAAATGATTGCAAGTGGATTTTGAGGATTTTGCAATTTAACTCTATATTTGAGATAATCACATTTAATCATTGCTCAGTTTCCTTTTACACTATTATGATTATAACCATGTATGTATGTATGTATGTTTGTTGATTATTTCCAACTGCTGCTATATCTACATTAACCAAATGCATCACCACAGTCAGTAAGCATTACCTCTAAGCAACCATTGATCATTCCTGCAAACAACCATGCCATTCTAGCGTACATTCCTGTTTGTTTTGAGCACCCTCACTCCTCTTGTTCATTAGTTTCAGCTTTGATAGATGTTCATTAGATGCTAGTCATAGATGCTAGTAATCATCATATACAGTATTTTTGTAGCATGGACCAGACTCTTTCACCTTATACAAACAATATTTCGTAACAGCACTTCATGTAGGCTATAGGTTATCAACCAGTTATCATCAACAGTTGCTGCCTTGAGTTGAGTCATTCTCATTATTATGTGTATAATTAGAATCAGACAAATAGACCCATTTCAGTTTTCAAATCTTATGCATGATGCAGAGAACAGTGGATGACTTCTCTGCCCTCTTAAATATTGCTGGATGAAATTTGGATGTATATAGGGACAAGTAAGAACAATTTTGGTGGTGATCGGTGATCCAGAACACGATCTGAAATTTACATTGTGTCTGTGACCACATTGCCTTGGTGGAGGTCTGCGCTCTCCGAGTGCTTTTCTAGTTGTGTTTCTAAAATGGTCTCCACACTAAGCTGGCATGGTGTCATTAAAGAACTATTATTCATAGTTATTAAATGGCTCTCCAGAATGCTGTTGGAGGCTCCATTCACTTTGATTGGGCCTTCCCAATGTTTGATAGTCAGTTGCTATAGTATAAAGACAAGGAGATTAGAAAAGCCTTCAGCGTTGGGTCCTGTTTGTCCGTTGGGAAATATTGTACCATAATGACCAGTGGACATCGGCCTACTACATTATCTTTTACATTACAAATTCCTCAGTCGAAGAATATATTTTCTTCATTTGACTGGTTGTCAAGGAACACGAACGCAGCCAACGTAACTCTTTTGAATGTGGGTCTCTGCTATATCAGAATGTGTTTTCGAAAGTGGATTTTGCAGTTGGCCTAGCATTGAAGAAAATTCAATAGTCATAATAGTCAGTTCATAGTCAAGGACTAAACTGTCCGTTTTGGAGTTGCATATGCATAGATTTCTGCTGAAGTGCTCTTCAAACTGCACAGCTCAATAATGAGAAACTGGAGATTTGTGACAGTGATTTTTCTCATCAATGTCAGTGTTTCTTGCTGTTGCTGTTTTAAAGGAGATAAACTATGTAAATGGGTTTGAAAGAACCAAGTGAGTGTATGATAGGAAGTACTGTATGAATGATACCTTTTTAATGTAATGTTCAAAAGTTTGGGATCACCTGGATATTTTCTTGAGCTCACTCATATTTGAATTGGAAATATTGCAAGAGAACAACACCAAGTCCTTCTTAGAGCTATGGCACAGGGTTTAATTTGAATGTGTTCATCAAACTTTGCTACCATTTAAATTGTCACCTTTTGCAGAAATTGGATACAAACAAGCAACTCTCACCAGATTCTTTAAATGAACAGCATATGGGGCTTTTGTGGAAGAAACCTGACTGTATGCTATGGAGGAAGAGTCGAATAAGTTAATCTATCTTGTAGGATGGGTGAAATATCACATTATTAGGAAAAATTAGCAGCTACATGTAGAATGCATATTGTCTCCCAGGTTGCAATTGCTGCAAAAGGTGACTTAAACGAGAAATCTATGGACTGAGCAGTAAAGCAGCAACTAGCACTAAGTTAATGGGGCATATTGTTTTCAGTTTCATTTCATTATGCCCCATTCAGTCAGCATTAGGTTTGTTATTCTATCTATAGCATCAAATTATTTCTTAAAGACGGCATTCAGGTACCCTTAACAACAGGGCTATTGACTGATTCACACCGGAGCTCTCTTTTAACGGAAGCAAAGTTTAAAGGAATTATCCGGAGTGAATCAACATGTGGCCCTGCTGTTTTATAGTATCAAGCACTATTGATACCCACCTCAATGACTGAATTTCATCCAACGCAGGCCGAGTTAGCGAAACGGCAGCTAATCGTAACAGAATGGGGCATGTTAAAACAAAATCTAATTGCTTAGGTTTCGTTTTGATATGCCTCACTCTGTTAATGTTAGCTGCCGTTTCGCAAACACGGTCTACGTTGGATGAAATTTGATAATTGAGGTGGCTATCAATAGCGCTTAGCACTATAAAACAACAGGGCTATGTGTTGACTCACTCCGGATTATACCTTCAAAGAACATGTTCATTATTTCAAATGTAATAATTATTTATCCAACAAGAACCATGTGGGCTTCCTTGTTCATTTGCAAAGCATTCTACAGACAAATACATTATCTCTAGAATCCATGTGATCCCAAACTTTTTATTTGATTTATTTAATTTTGATTTAATTGATTTAATTAATGCACCATCCTCCTTTGAAAATATGAGAATTTTTCAAAGAATATTTGCATTAGTGAAAAATCTGTCCGTGAAGGACAGTGTCTGACCCAGCAGAAGTGGGTATTATCATTATTTTTATTGTTGTTGTTATAATGTTATAATTATTATATCACAATATTATATACTATATACACTACATTATTTCATTATTGGAGTGAAATGTTGACTAGTCAACTCTGTCATAGAGTAATAAAAAGAAGACTGCTGGTAATATGAAAAATTAATTAAATGAACAAATAGGAATAAAATAACTAAGCGATTAAGCAGTAGATGTAAGTCCTGGCAGGCAAACATGTACTTGCTTGGGAGTTTAACGGATTGAGCGAAATGGCTCTGAGTCTCTCAGTTTGGCAATCAGACTACAAACATGCTTGTCTAAATGCAATAAACCTCAGGTAGTTGCTGGAGTGGGTGGTATCCTTAACTAGAAAAGCGCTCAGAGAGTGCAGACCTCCACCAAGACAATTTGGTCACAGATGGTGTTCTGGGTCACCGATCGCCACCAAAATCGAATCAGATCTTGTTTGTCCCAATAGACACAGTGTCCAAAAATTTAATCCAAATCCGTGCAGTACTTTTCGAGTTATGTTGTACACAGACAGACAGACACACACACACACACACACACGCCGGCAAAAACATAACCTCCTTGGCGGAGGTAACGATGTTCATGACATATCATGCAGAGAAAGTAGAGCATCTTAGTCTCACTTAGCATCTTAGATATTTACTTGACAGAGAACACCATATGCCTAACAATCTTTCATGGAATACACTGTCAGTGTGCTCCCTGTGGTCTCAGTATAAAAGCTTTTAAGGTTAGAGATAGTAACTTTCTGCATTATTCTGAGGTGGTAGCCGACTGTATATATCTGTTATCCAGTGTTTTTAACCTGAGCTTAGGTGTGAGTCCAATTTGTGTTACTTTGGTTATTTTCAGTTTTGAACACACACCTCATATGACAGGAAGTAGGTTATGTATGAGACTAATAAGTTATACCACTGGAAATGCCATCATTCAGTTGTGAACGAATCAAGATATGAGGGTGCTCCTTTTTTTTTTTTTGGTTTCATGACATATAATGGCATGGTTGGATTTTTAGATGAACCTTGAACTAACAGTTTTAACATAGTTTTATAACCTATCAAACAAGCAGATGCACACACTGATAGTAGTGTACATGTACTGTATGTTTAAGTTTTTAACCCACATTATCATTGTGCAGATGGAATCCAAAGTTGCCTTTCTTTCTTTTAGATACCTAAAATGTTAGTGAGTGGTATTGTTTTCTGTTTCCTCTTTTATTAGAGAAATCATTCCGTAATGGTCATATCTCTGTTCCTTTTGTTATTATTGTTTGATTTGATTTGATCTTTTTATGAGTGCTCTATTCCACAATTTTGTATTGTAATCATTTTTTGTGTGAATTGTTATCTTTAATAAAACCAACTATATCTGTGATCAAAAAAAAGCAATTACGCCTGCTTAGTCCTTTCAATTTTGTACAGTATGTCTCCAGAGTGACCCTGACACCTCTGCTGCTAGGTGGATTAGCTGTCACACAAAAGAGTGTTGAGACCTATATGCCTAGACAATAAGCAAAGATCCTCTTTTACCCTATCTGTATCTGTAGCGAAGGGGAGAGAACAGTGATCCCACCCGGTCTCGAACCCTGTTCTTAGAGGTGCTAAACTTGCAACTTGACCGCAACGCCAAAGTGCCAGGGTTGTTAGTATGGCGCATACTCAACTGTAGTGACGGTACTTCGTCACACTATGTAATGGAATAGTATGATTGTGAATGGTGCAGACTAGAGGGAGAGAGGACAGGTACCTATAACATATACATATACCTATAACATCATGATTCCAGTGACATAAAAACATATTATGAATAAGCCTCCATTAACCTTTTAGTTACTAGGTGTATACAGTACATGAGTCATTAAAAAGCATGTTATGCATTAGTATTACCTTTGATTGAGAGGTTAATTAACTATGATTTATTATTGATCAATTTCTTTTTGGGTATCAGCCTTTGATTAATTAATTAGTTAATTGTCAAGGTTGGAAGACCCACATGTACAGTATGCTGCGCTTCGCACCACACACCTCTACTCATATGGCGCTTGTCCATGTACCTACGGAGCTACCAATGACAGGTGGACGCAGGAATACCGGTGGACCTAACACTAACTGCCATCACCAGAGACCTGGCCGACTGACACAAACCGACGGCCGCACCATGCCCCCGGAATTCACACCTATTCTTCTCTGTCAGATTACTTGTGGAGCATTAGTTACAGATTTGCACATAAAGCCGGTGGCGGTCCGCACACGGGTCTCGAACCCGCCACCCCGCAAGCTACAAACTCCCGGCGTGGAAGTGGAACGCTCTAACCAACTGAGCTAAAAGCCCAAGCTTCTAACTCAGCGTGTTAGAAGCGCCCATGGAATTGGGTGATGAGGATTTACACACTACCACCGAGCTAGCCGCGCTAGCTGGCCTCCGTTACACACATATGACGTGAAATTGAGCTTTCCAATGGTATGATTCGCTAGTTGCTGTGACGAGTGGTCTGAGAGAAATTTGGTGGTGTCTGGGTAGCCTAATCCAGTTTTGAAATCACTATAGATGTCTGCATTATCTCCAACCTCCACCACAAAATCATTTATTTTCTATATCAAAAGTTGTTTTCAGATTCTGGTTTCCGTAGCCTATTCTGATTGTTTTCATAAAGCTAAGACACATAAAGAAATTATTTCAGTGCATTATGGTGCTCATGCTTCATAATGAAAGACAAAATAAACCTGTCAGATTGCTTGCAAATTATTCCCCACAGAGATATTGGTGGGGATGCATTGGATGCATCAGGTGGGGTGTGAAAATTCTCTGCCTTCCAAAGTGGGGAATGACAGAAAAAGATTGAGAACCACTGCATTAGTGTTACCCATCCACAGCCACATCAGCCTGGCACTTTCTCCTCGTGCTGGTCCATCCTCTCCATTCCCAGATTCTGTATAGTCTCTGATAAGGGAAGCGCATAAAACATATAATGTTTTTCCATGTTTCTTTAGGGGGCCCCAGAGCGGTGGTGACAGTTCCTTTAGGCTCCTGTTGTATAAAGTAGTGTTAAGGAAATACCCATAACAAACAGACACACGCTCATGTTCTTGTTGACTGGACTGTAAACACAGTCTGTCAACGCTCTCTGCCAACAGAACCCTACATTTAAACGTGACATAGAACAGCTTTGTGAAGTGGAGAGGTTATAATAACACATTCATGTAATGTCACCATGGCTGTGCCTTCCTTCAAGTGTATATCTTGAACATAGAAATCACCACTAATGGGTAAATTAGAACAAAGTCTGCTTGTGTCACAAATCAACTGTGGTTACCACTTGCCAAAGAGGGCCCCATTTAGCCAAAATAGCCCATTTCAATCCCTTCACTATGGGCTTATTCACACCTGAACATTCCGAGATTCTAAAACCATCCCATGGTGGTCCTAAATAGGCCTAGATAAAAGTGGTTTTACATTTTTTGTAGGTAGGTAGGTAGGTAGGTAGGTAGTTTTATTTATATAGCGCATTTTTACTACACAGTGTGCAACACAAAGCGCTTAAAGAAAAAAAAAAAAACACATAACAGAACGTAATGACAGTAAAGAAAAACAAAAGAAGTAGCCTAAGCCTATAATATAGGCCCATCAGAGTTCAATTGGTTGATTGTAGCAGTCCACGGGCATGTTGGTAACTCACTCCTGACATGTAGCGCAGCGCCAGTGCATGAAGCTTCTATCTATTTGAGACCTCCTAATCTGTGTGCTTCAAATATGTATTATTTGAAAGAAAGTGGATTTAGACATGTTTGAAATCTTATTAGACATTTTTTTTTTTTTTCAAGTCAGAAAGTGGCATAAACCAATGCATTTCAATGATAGAATGTTCAGTTTACCACCTCGGAATGTCGGAATGTTCAGGTGTGAAAAGGGCCCATATAAGGAATTGACCTATGGCTAAACCACGCCCCCGAACGCGATGAGCCAATCACAGTGCGCATAGCTCCCAATGCACTCGGACATTCTCTGCTTGCACGTCCATTGAAATACATTGCAGTTCGCCAGATTTTGTTCGTTTTTATATGTTTTTTCACCGTATTTCAAGTTTTAAATGGTCAAACGGTGTGCAGGGGGTACAAGCAACTCAGACACAAGGTATCCTGAGAGGCTGGGCGACAGGGTGTATTTTTGCCTTTTCCCAAGCCTCATCTAAACCGAGATAAGTGTCTGCTTTGGATAAAGTTATGCAGCAGACAGACCACAACATTAACTGAACGTGGACAAAATTAACAAGGATGTCTACATCTGTTCTAAGGCAAGTCAACATCGTATTTGAGCCAACATGTTGTCACTTTGCTGGAAAGAAACAGAAAGTTATTTTAACGTCCCTAACGTTAACCACAACATCAACATCAACGTTAACTAATGTTAACGTTAGCGAAAGTTAGCTAATGCTAGTCAACGTCTCTGCCCAACTTTATGTCCTAGCTGCGTTGTTCATCATGTAACTTTGTTTGATGGGAGTTTATTGGTCTCTTATACTCTAGCTTTTGTACAGTGGTTGTCCAAAGGGCTCTTGTTAAACAACGTTAACGTCTATCTTGTCCGAAATGGCGATGGCAACGAGATAAGGTTTATCATTTTTACACTGGGACCCTTACATTGTTGCGTGTAACTTAAGCTTTTCATCGACTTGCTAAAAGACAAAATTATTAACATAATCCTCTAGTGCATAGCTAAGGCCCTTTTGATGACTTCGAGATGATATCTTATCTTTCTGTCTCCAAAAGCCATCAATTACCTCCTGAGAAATCTCTTTGACTGTAACACTTGAAATAGCGCCTGTCACCGAATGTCCGATTGTTTGTCCGAGTGAGTGGAGGGGGCGTGGCTTAGCCATAGGTCAATTAGGGATCTACATGCCCGGCCCAGAGCCATAGAGAGAGAGAGTTACGACACGCTTTGATGTAGCCGCCAGGCGGTCACGTGGTTCATGTAAGCCTGAATAGTTCCAAACAAACCCGCGATGCAACGATATCCTATGGTACAGACGCCAGTGAAGACGGGATTAAAAGCAGGATTTAACCGTCAATTTAGCGATTTTTTTCATTGTTATGAAATATTTGTGGCATGTGGCACTTTGATACGTGGGTCTGCTGTGGTGACAATTAAAGGAATTTAATATCTCGAAGGGGAAAAGTTTGTTCATGTTAGCATAATTCGGCTAGCGTATGGAAGTAGATGACAGATCCTAGAGGTGGTAAAATATTTTTTTGTGTGTAAATTCATTTACATTCTGTATCAGGACAGCAAACACTTAGGTAATATCGATAGTTTAGGATTTAATTGCAGTATTGACTGTATAGTTATATATAGCTTCACGTAGAACTTGCTAATTTGGTTAGCCACCATTTCTCTGCTGCTTAGCCAAAGATCTTACCTCTCTTAGCGATCACATCGTTGTATTATCACAGTAGCCTATATTTCTCCCCAAAACAGGTCGTGCAAGTGATTTCAGTCTAACTGTTATAGTGTCCAGATGTTAAAATAAAATTGCAACAAGGGCAAGTATGCAATGTCATTGTGAACACAGGCTACACACAGTGCTAAGCAGTCCTAATGCTGGTTTTGTGAAACTCTTCTGTATAAGTGAGACAATATGCATGTCAACTTCAGCTTTATTGTTATCTCATGAACATATATACTTTACATAATGTAATATACAGTATCACACAGTCCAGTTTGGACTTTTTAATATGGAAATGAATTCAGGTGGTACCTCTGAAAATTCAGTGTCAGTAGGTTATGGATTTTAAAATATAGCTAGAATTGCAGCTGTATTTAACACAATACAAGCATATTGCATCACTACTATGCATCTTTGGCCTACATATCATAGCCTAGTGTTTGGTATTTTTGAGCAGTAACAAATCATGAATAATCACAGTAACATGAACATGAGGCAATGGTTATGATAGAGGGCCTGGGGTTCGCAACAGTTAAAAGTTTGGTCATCCTGACTCATTTGTATTCTCTACATTACAATTGTGTCCAAAGAGCTGTCTGGTGTGCCAATAGACAGCTGGACACTGATGGCACAAAACTGCTTGGATATGTACATTGTACACAATGACCACTTTGTAAGCATCAAATAATCTAGGTAATTGCAAAATGTTGGTCACTGCTACATAATTACAGGACTGCAATCTCGATAAATCTTACAAGAAAGACTGGTGACCAGAAGTAGCATGGCAAGTAGAAGTATTGTATGGTGTATAGGCCCTATGGCAATGTGTGAAATGTAAATCCAGGTAATATTTGTTATGTGTCTCTTAACATTTAATCGGCATACAGTATAATGCAATAAGAAAATGTTATCAACCAGTCCTTGGAATATAATAGAGGTAACGTGTGTTTTCATGATGCATGCTTGCATCTAAAAGAGTTCAATCTCTTCTGTAGTCTTATGTGTTACTGGTTTGTGGAGTAGAAACACTGGGACAACACATTTAAAAACATGTTCACATTCAGTCATTTCAACTGCCGCTTAATTGTGAGGCCAGCCAAGGCAAGGAGGAGCCCTGCACTTGTCAAGAGACTGTCTGTGGTCAGTCAGCAAGCATTGGATCTCCATCTGGCATCCAGTGGAGAAAGACCTACAACAAAAGAAGTGTCAAATACACAAAACATGTTATTTGGTATAATCAATTTCAGGGATCAACTAAAGCATTTACTTATTGAGGTCGTATACAGAAGCTTTTTAGCATGTAGGCCTATTGCCAGGTGTAAGGAGTTTAAATGCAATGTTAATGCTACAGCATGTGAAGTGCTGGGTCATGAGCAGGTAAGAAATGCATAACAAAAAGTATCAAGGGATACATTATAGGCTCAGTAAACATAGGCCTACTGTATGCTGGAATAACACAAAAACATGGAAGTCGTAACTGTCTACAGTAGGCCTACACTAACACTGCAATGAGATGGAATTCATGGGATGGAACTGAACTAAAAAGTGTAGCCTATCTACACAATTTATCCAAAATACATGGTGCACATATTTAGACTAGGCAGAATAAGAAGCACAAAGGTGTACTATAATTATTCCAAGGGTCAAATTAAAACATGCATCATAGGAAGATAACTTTTTGCAATTTGTGTTAGTCCTACTTGCACAAAAGTATTATCCTTTGATAGACCTAGCTTCTTTTTTCTATTATAGGCCTACCAAGCACCTCACAGGCTGTAGCCTAATCTAAAGCCTTACCCATGCAATTTCCAGTTATTTACCACTATTATCATACTAAATACAATATGCAAATACCATTTATACCTGACATAACTTAGAAATCATGTAATCATAGAAATCACCACAATTTCTTGGCAAATCAATGGGGTAGATTAACTTTATCATGAAAATATAAGTTAGCCACCATGCTGAAACAATGCAAGGTTAGGCTAACTAGTCAGCTAAATACACTTGGATTAATTTTCAGCATTGCATTAGTCATAAATGTAGCCTACAGCTAACTGTGATCATAAAACATGACAATCAGAACAACTGCAAATAATATCACGTTCTAACAAACAAGTAATTTGACCAATAGTTAAATTATCACCTCAATAAGGTGCCACCACAATACCAAGTGTTTGGTTGGGCCCTTAAATCTATTACATTTTTAACTTCTACGTCGACATATTTAGCAAACCAAATATATAACTCACGAGGCCAACGTGTATACTTATGATATCTAACACTTACAACTGTAAAAAACGTTTAAAAATAAGCGTTTTCATCAACTTACCGGTGAATGTTGTTGACGAGCCATAGACTTCAACGTAGTTCCAGCGCTTGTTTGGAACTATTCGAGCCTCCACAACCCGGAAGTAGCGTCCGCCATTTTTTACAACGGGAGTCTATGGAAGTGTCGCCACTCTGTTTCTATAGACCATATTCACACGGCGGCCATTGTTCTCTGACGTCATGCTCAGGGTGGGAAACTCAACATTCTAAGGGTATTGCCTGTAGCAGGTTATTAGGCTACAGCAAATCCTGTGTGCTATTCATACAAATAAGGAAACAGAAAAATAATGTAATTGCATTGCTTCTTGACTAATCAACAGTCCAGAAGATTGTTTAAATTCCAGAAATGTCTATTTGGCCTCATCAAATTAATTTCTTAATGCTGAGAAACATTTGCTGTGCAGCAGAGCAAAAGTCGGGAAAAGGCTTATTTTAGCCTCATCTATGTTCATTCTTTATTTTGTACAATCTCAAGCGGGAAAAAGGCTAGATTTTTCATTATTAGGCTATAGGCCTAGTCTACTTTTTGTAGACTGTTGCTGTAGGGTCACTGCTTAAACTGTGAGGTCCCGGAGTGCAGATGGAGTGTGGAGCAACTTAACGTTAAAACGGAGGTAGCCTACTGAGAAACATTGAAAAAAAGTAGCCTAGTTTCTTTTACGAAAACGAAGTTCTCAGAACGTAACAACATAACAAGCCCTCCTGCATGGGTGTAAAATAAGCCTTAAAAATTGTGTACACTTGATGCAAAGATCGTTCTTCACAAGCAACAATTACCATTGGCCAAATGGCTATCCATGCGCGTGGATCCCATCACCGGTGGTGCGAATCCCTTGCTTATCAATTCGGAAGGTTGGCTTTACTCTGAAGCCTTACGTGACGCCTGAAAACTTAATGAACCTGACGTGTTTCTTCATTCTCTGTTGATTCCATAACTGTCACTTTCGAGTCCTTATACTAAAGCTTAATTTCGTGTTTTTGAGCCATTTGAAACAGTGTTGGCTGACGCATTTGAAATGGTGTTGGCTGTGCCGGTCACCCACGCAGTTTTAATTGAAATGGAGACAATAGCCTAATGGAAATTATGAATCAAAGATCAATGCATGCCCCTAGTAGCTCTGTCGGTTACGGACTTCGTGAGTGAGAGTAGGCTTACTCGACGTAGCCTATGCTCTATAAGTTTATAAACTTATTTGCGCATTTTAAATAGCAGAAGTAGGGTGAACACATGCCGGCTTTTCCATGCCCTGTCCCGACGCGTGGTTGTCCTCCTTTTAGAAAATCATTTAGGACTTCAGGCGCACGCATCTGACAGGTAGCCGACCACACGCGCTAAATTGGCTGATAGCCTATATTAAAATAATTAATAATGTTTATGCCTGCACGTTGTCTCTCACACATCGTTTAGCACGACAACACTTCTCTCTGTGCCACTCCTCCCAAGCCCAAACGCACGCAAGTCAGAATACATTGCGCGAAATTAATCTAATGCTGTGAACTTTATGATGGATGTAGCCTATTAACAAACTTTAAATGATTTTCGCAAATAATCCTGCGCTCAGCTTTCTCAAGCTTTGGGATGATGAAAATAGAAATGTATTTGCCAAGCAATAATTTTAAAGTTGATCAAGGCATGCACAGATAGGCTATAGGCCTACAGGGACATGAGACGTAGGCACGGTCACAAAACGGTCATGACAGCTGATAGTGAGAAAGGATCAGTTTTTAACCTAAGATGGGATATAAAATTAACCATCAAACTGTGGTAGGCTACATCGGTGTTAAATATGGGCATGTGAGTGCATCTAGGCTAATGACATTTACCATAGTTTAGGCAACTGATATGGCGCAAGATCCCGTGCCATTTTTATTATTATTATTATTATTTTTATATATATTTAAATATTAATTAAAATTTTCACAATAGGCTACAATGTCTTCTCAGTTGTTGATTAACTATGAAATTACAATTTGGCTGATTCTTTATGTTTACAAGCTATAGTTTCTTCGGATTTCCTACTAGACTATGCATTTAGAATGTTGAGCTTCCCACCCTGAGCATGACGTCAGAGAACAATGGCCGCCGTGTGAATATGGTCTATACCGCTCTGGCCCGGCCCAGAGCTACGACACGCTTTGATGTCGCCGCCAGGCGGTCACGTGGTTCATGTAAGCCTGAATAGTTCCAAACAAACCCGCGCTGCAACGATATCCTATGGTACAGACGCCAGTGAAGACGGGATTAAATGGAGGATTTAACCGTCAATTTAGCGATTTTTTTCATTGTTATGAAATATTTGTGGCATGTGGCACTTTGATACGTGAGTCTGCTGTGGTGACAATTAAAGGAATTTAATATCTCGAAGGGGAAAAGTTTGTTCATGTTAGCATAACTCGGCTAGCGTATGGCAGTAGATGACAGATCCTAGAGGTGGTAAAATATTTTTTTGTGTGTAAATTCATTTACATTCTGTATCCTGAGGACAGCAAACACTTAGGTAATATCGATAGTTTAGGATTTAATTGCAGTATTGACTGTATAGTTATATATAGCTTCACGTAGAACTTGCTAATTTGGTTAGCCACCATTTCTCTGCTGCTTAGCCAAAGATCTTACCTTTCTTAGCGATCACATCGTTGTATTATCACAGTAGCCTATATTTCTCCCCAAAACAGGTCGTGAATGTGGTTTCAGCCTAACTGTTATAGTGTCCAGATGTTAAAATAAAATCGCAACAGGGGCAAGTATGCAATGGCATTGTAAACACAGGCTACACACAGTGCTAAGCAGTCCTAATGCTGGTTTTGTGAAACTCTTCTGTATAAATAAGACAATATGCATGTCAACTTCAGCTTTATTGTTATCTCATGAACATATACTTTACATAATATAATATACAGTATCACACAGTCCAGTTTGGACTTTTTAATATGGAAATGAATTCACTGAAAATTCAGTGTCAGTAGGTTATGGATTTTAAAATATAGCTAGAATTGCAGCAGTATTTAACACAGTACAAACATATTGCATCACTACTATGCATCTTTGGCCTACATATCATAGTCTAGTGTTTGGTAATTTTGAGCAGTAACAAATCATGAATAATCACAGTAACATGAACATGAGGCAATGGTTATGATAGAGGGCCTGGGGTTCGCAACAGTTAAAAGTTTGGTCATCCTGACTCATTTGTATTCTCTACATTACAATTGTGTCCAAAGAGCTGTCTGGTGTGCCAATAGACAGCTGGACACTGAGGGCACACAACTGCTAAAGATTTGGATATGTACATTGTACACAATGACCACTTTGTAAGCATCAAATAATCTAGGTAATTGCAAAATGTTGGTCACTGCTACATAGTTACAGGACTGCAATCTCGATAAATCTTACAAGAAAGACTGGTGACCAGAAGTAGCATGGCAAGTAGAAGTATTGTATGGTGTATAGGCCCTATGGCAATGTGTGAAATGTAAATCCAGGTAATATTTGTTATGTGTCTCTTAACATTAAATCGGCATACAGTATAATGCAATAAGAAAATGTTATCAACCAGTCCTTGGAATATAATAGAGGTAACGTGTGTTTTCATGATGCATGCTTGCATCTAAAACAGAGTTCAATCTCTTCTGTAGTCTTATGTGTTACTGGTTTGTGGAGTAGAAACACTGGGACAACACATTTAAAAACATGTTCACATTCAGTCATTTCAACTGCCGCTTAATTGTGAGGCCAGCCAAGGCAAGGAGGAGCCCTGCACTTGTCAAGAGACAGTCTGTGGTCAGTCAGCAAGCATTGGATCTCCATCTGGCATCCAGTGCAGAAAGACCTACAACAAAAGAAGTGTCAAATACACAAACCATGTTATTTGGTATAATCAATTTCAGGGATCAACTAAAGCATTTACTTATTGAGGTCGTATACAGAAGCTTTTTAGCATGTAGGCCTATTGCCAGGTGTAAGGAGTTTAAATGCAATGTTAATGCTACAGCATGTGAAGTGCTGGGTCATGAGCAGGTAAGAAATGCATAACAAAAAGTATCAAGGGATAAATTATAGGCTCAGTAAACATAGGCCTACTGTATGCTGGAATAACACAAAAACATGGAAGTCGTAACTGTCTACAGTAGGCCTACACTAACACTGCAATGAGATGGAATTCATGATGGAACTGAACTAAAAAGTGTAGCCTATCTACACAATTTATCCAAAATACATGGTGCACATATTTAGACTAGGCAGAATAAGAAGCACAAAGGTGTACTATAATTATTCCAAGGGTCAAATTAAAACATGCATCATAGGAAGATAACTTTTTGCAATTGTGTTACTTGCACAAAAGTATTATCCTTTGATAGACCTAGCTTCTTTTTTCTATTATAGGCCTACCAAGCACCTCACAGGCTGTAGCCTAATCTAAAGCGTTACCCATGCAATTTCCAGTTATCTACTACTATTATCATACTAAATACAATATGCAAATACCATTTATACCTGACATGACTTAGAAATCATGTAATCATAGAAATCACCACAATTTCTTGGCAAATCAATGGGGTAGATTAACTTTATCATGAAAATATAAGTTAGCCACCATGCTGAAACAATGCAAGGTTAGGCTAACTACGGTAGTCAGCTAAATATACTTGGATTAATTTTCAGCATTGCATTAGTCATAAATGTAGCCTACAGCTAACTGTGATCATAAAACATGACAATCAACAACAACTGCAAATAATATCACGTTCTAACAAGTAATTTGACCAATAGTTAAATTATCACATCAATAAGGTGCCACCACAATACCAAGTGTCTAGTTGAGCCCTTAAATCTATTACATTTTTAACTTCTACGTCGACATATTTAGCAAACCAAATATATAACTCACGAGGCCAACGTGTATACTTATGATATCTAACACTTACAACTGTAAAAAACGTTTAAAAATAAGCGTTTTCATCAACTTACCGGTGAATGTTGTTGACGAGCCATAGACTTCAATGTAGTTCCAGCGCTTGTTTGGAACTATTCGAGCCTCCACAACCCGGAAGTAGCGTCCGCCATTTTTTACAACGGGAGTCTATGGAAGTGTCGCCACTCTGTTTCTATACCGCTCTGCTTTATACTTTCGTTTTTGTTGTTTTTCATGTGTCCTTGTTCCTGCTAACTGTCTTTGTAGCTTTCGCCGTAGCTTGGCCTAGGCTACTAGACTACACAACATGATTCCTAAACTTATTTTCGGTAAGTTGGATTTTATTACCATCGGTAGAAGGCTATAGTCTATAGTTCTCAAACTTCAGATGATAAATTATTATTGGAAGATTGTCTCTCATTTTGTGGGTGTGTTCTAGGCTAGCCCAGGGTTTCTCATTGTCTTGAGGTCCAGTCCTGATTATTTTGATCTATGTGTTGAGCTGTTTAGGCTACTATGGAAAATGCCTCCGTATAAAGACAGGTGGAACTGCAAGATGTAGAGAAAATTAACTTCATTGTTGGCATATTTTCTCGCGAACCCTTTATTGTCGTCCATTATCAACATGTAGGCTAAATCGATATTGTTTCGAACTACCTTTTTAGCGCAGTGTTCTTTCCATTCTTTTCATTGACATATCAGAGAATAGCCTACTGATTTCCCGCGGCAGTAGGCTACGCATAGCATGCTCACAGCTGATCCGTGCGCAGTTAGGAGCCTCTCTAACCTAGTGGCCTAGTGGCACCGAATGCAGATCAACTGCGCCATATGCGCCATGTTCAAGTTGGCCTGTGCCGTAAAATTGTAGCACTGTAATTGCGTTTTCGTAGTAGAGTGTGGATCGGGCCGATTTTTTCTGTCCGAGTTCGACCCGAGTCCGACAGAGCAGTGATCAAATCCGAACCGAGCCCGTTATGTATTAGCATACTTGTGTCCGAGTCCGACCGAACACCGAATCACACTATTTTCATTGGCCCGCTAATGACACACATTGCCCGTGTGGAAAGTCCGGTTTTGTCACTCAACTTCAGGGAGCTATCAGTGCGCGCGCGCACACACACGCACACACACAGAGCAATAAGTGACTGGGCCCAGTCATGTCAGGCATCAACGTAGCCTAAATCACTAACATGAGCGTAGCCTATTTAAAAGAAGTAGTCCAAGGCTAACGCTAATTTAGTTGTAGCCTACAAGACGGTAAAGTTCAAATTTATCCGCTAGCTCACCTTTCATTAACGTTGCTCCATTTCCTTTTCTCTCCCTTTCCTTTCTCTACCAGAATAAGCCATCTCGTTGTTGTTTATTCTCCATACATCCACACGAAAAAAAGTTCTTATGGTTATGTCTTTAGCCCAGATGTAAACAAATGGCTCTGCTGCTTGGAGCCTAACGTTATGCAGATATGTGCGTTTCTGGTTGACTGCTTTAGTAATTTCCTAAATTAGATGGGATAAGATTCCTTTTGTTTTGCAATTTGCTTCTATAATATGCCTACCATTAAAAAAAAAAAAATCTTGTAGGCTATTCATCCTATCATTGTCCGAGTTCGACCCGACCGCGAAAATGAGTTATAAATATTTGTTCGAGTTCGACCGAGGTTCCGTCGGACTTCGGTCGGGTTTCCATGCTCTAGAGAGTAGGCCTATAATGGATAGGCTAAATAACTCTACATAAATAATAGAAAAATACAGGACATGGGCCTATTCCATAAAAACTAAAAACTTTAGGTAGCCTACTTAGCGTTTTGTCCGCTTCTATTTGGCAAGTTTCCTGAGTGCAAACAGTTGTCGTTGGACTTTCTAGACACATAAACAGTGTTCCATGATAAACTGTAATCTTCTGTCAAGGGGCCCATAGTTGTTATAGAATAGCTTTTATTTGTCCATACAGGAAATGTGTTACTGCAGTTAATACTATATAGCACAAGATTGTATATTCTTTGCCCTGGCCCTTGTAACACTGTTAGGCTATGTGCTGGGGGACATTGGAGACTTCTGAAATCAATGAACATGTCCTTGTTTTTTTTTAGTTTATGACATTTTAGTTACCGTATAGGGCATAGAATTTTCCCGCTCACACTCACACATCTGGAGATTATTATTTGGCCTACCGTTTTTTGTTATCCTGGTTATGAGTCTTTTCTTCTTTCTTGTTCCCTCAGTAGTGTTGTGCTTCGTTTGGAGTGTGACACAGTCTCAGGCACAGGAGATGAAATGTTCATGCGAACAAATGGCTGGCTTTAACCTGTACAGTTTCTCTCTACCGATGGCTGATGCAAAAGATCATTGCAGCATTGCATGGACTTGCAAGGTATGGAAATTCCTGAATGGGTAAACCTGGCTAGATGTCGACCACTTATCAATCAATATCAGTTGGTCAAGAGGACTACAGTTTCTTAGTTACAATTGAAGCTGCTCCAACCAGTCACCCCACCTATTGTTGTGATTATACAAGGGAGGTTCTGTAAACTGACAGACAGAACATGGGACCTGGATTAGTGGGGAATTGTTGATTTGGAAAAGAAGTTGTAACAGTAGACTTAATAGTACTTGTAATATGTTGGTGTTATAGTGAATGAGTTTACAAGAAATGTCTGTGTGTGTGTGTGTGTGTGTGTGTGTGTGTGTGTGTGTGAGTGTGTGTGGAGGAAGGGGAAGACAGCAGAAAAGAGAGGTAAAGTATCTTTGAGTGGTGGGTGTGAGATGTGTTATAGTTGAGTTCTGTGAGAAAACATGAAAGGACTCCAAATATGTTTAAAATGCCATCAATGTCATCAATGCCAGTCTGGCAGGTAGCAGGGGTCTCCAACAGCTACCAGTAGCTCACCACCTGCTTCTGAGTAGCTCTCCAAAGAGTCAAAGGAAATGTAAATGAATTTTATAACATATTTACAAAATCTATTAAATCTTTTGAATTCTATATGAAAGCATATTCAAACAACCTGCCTAGCTTTACTAATCTCTAATGAGAATTTATATTGGTAGAGTGCACCAGATTTGGCTATAACAACAACAAAATAAAGATACCATTAATTTAGATGCCTCAGCTGTTAGTGTGCACTGCGTTATAAGTGGATCAGATGGTAAAGGATGTTAACACATTAGTAATAACGAGGTCAAATAGTATAGTAGCTCTTGGCCACACTGATTTTGGTCAAAGTAGCTCTCAGAGGAAAAAAGGTTGGAGACCCCTGGCTTAAATCAATAAGAGGTTTATTTCCTCATAAACTCCTGTTTATAATTCTGAATGTCAGAAATGGTAAGCACTACTCTGGATAGGTAATAGGAGTTCTCAAAATGTCTGCACATTGTTGCTCATTCTACATCTGTAAAATAGATGTCTTTGGAATAGACTACATCACGAGAAAGTGTTGGCTGTCCATGGGTTATTTACCCATTTAGTTTTTGGGTAGTATAATGAAGGGTTTGGAGGAGGTGATCATCAGGAGGTGATTTATTAATATATTTTCAAGATGACCTATTTGTAATGGCCTGCAATTTTCATGAGATGTTAGAGTATTTGTATTTTGGATTTGATTAGTGGTAGAAATTGACCCCTCTCAATCCAATGTATGTCGATGTTGGAAGTGAATAGTATGAAGTCCTTATAATAAGTGATGGAAGAGAGTAATGCCCTTGTGCTGCCATTTGGGGAAGTGGACCAGTGTCTTGTGCAAAATGGAAGTCTGGGTTGAGTCAAATGGGGGTGAGCTTACATAGTGTAAGGGTAGATTTAGTGATTTTGTTGTCGTTCCTCCATGCTGTCAGACTTGACAAATGCACAAATACTGTACACTGAAACATGGCTCCATACAACTACTGTATTTCATTACTAGGCATGTTTCTTTTTGTTTTCCCTATATTATGTTTCAGCTGAGAGAATGTGCCTTGTATGAAGACAAGGAACTAATGTTTGTGGCTCCTGTAGTGGAAGCAACATTTGAGACTGTTCTTGTGGAGGACCATGTGAAGTTTGGTAAAGTCTCTATAGACTGCCCTGAGAGAGGAGTAAGTCACCAGTCATTTTCTCAAAAACACTTTTCTATTCATCCACATAAGTTGTGGATAATGCAACTATATGTTTATCTTGTATCTTTTTGTGTGTCTGTCTGTGAAAAGCTGAACTTTTCCCTTCTCACCGTCTCTCCTTTAAACTGCGTGTGCTGCGCTCTAAGCGCCAGCAGGAGTGAGAGGGAGAGAACTTGTATTCGCGGGTTCATACAGTTGCACACACACACACTCATGCACTCTGCTCATTAAAACATTGTTGTGAATAATTGTATATGGTGAAGGATAATATGTGTTATAAATATGTTTGATATGTTGTATTATTGCGTGTTGGTGACTGGGGGAAGTTTGCCGCCGATATGACGTTTGTACCCGCGGCAAACCTATTGTTTGGTTTACTGCGATCTCACAATGAGTTACTTGTTCAACAGTCATTACAAACTTTATTCTCTAGCAATAATATTAATCCATAGTGTGGTACCCACTGTTTCAACGTCCATTTGTCATTTTACGATGTTTGAATTTAGCCATTAAGGTTTGTTTAACGCATTCACTTACTCGCAGCACTTCCTGATCCCTGGTCCTCTCTATAGCCGTCCCATTGCGGAAGCGCGCGCCGCTATGGGACAGTATTTGTGCCATTCTGCAGGGGTGTGGAAGTGCTCATTGCATTCATTGTCATAGAGGGGTGTCTGATATATTTATGCTGCATTACATACTTTACTATACAAAATAACAATGTTAAAATCTGTTTAAAATACATGCTTTATTATTTTTATACAAAACATTGTCCATGGTAAAAATGTTAAAATGAAATGTTTTCTAGTTAGGTTAACTTTGTAAATTGTCAACCCTGATCTCGTTATCTCTTCTAAGCGGCCCAATTTGGACCAATTTGTAATAATGGAGGATTGTATATAATGGGGGGTAGGATGGTGCTTGGGGAGTGCGGCTGGGAGAAATGCTACTCTCCTGTTGTGAGGTAGAGTAACTGCTGTGGCTTATTGGTGCTATTGAATTTTGTACAAATATTATTTTTTCTTTCTTTTATTAGTTGAAAGTATTTTTGTTTATTAGTGCTGTTTTTGGGGAATGCAAAAATAAATTATCCTTCACTTTGGATTGCAACAACCTCTCCTGTGCGTTTTTACCACTCTCGCTTCTAAGTCCACATCCCAAACAGTGAGCCGGCCGTTCTGGCTTCTCACACATGGTGGCAGCGGTGGGATAGTGACGCTTTCCGAAACTGGAGAAGAGAAGTGGTAAAAGAGGTCGAGGTCGAGGCCGAGGACGGGGTCGGCCCACGGCGAGGCCGCCGAAGATGTCTGTCCGACGGCTTGTGCAAGATGATCCGGACGGCACAGAGGAGGTGGTCGATGATGTTGATGAGACGCAGGGGGCAGTAGGAGGCCTAACGGATCCTACAGAACCAAGCACAGGTGAAGATTTGCCACCAGAGGCAGACCTGGCTGGTCTGTATTCACTTCTTCAGAGAACTTTGAAAGCCCATGAACGGGAAGTTTTTAAACAAGAGCAGCGCTGGCGTAGTGTTCAAGTCCAGCTGAATCAGTTTCATGATGAGTTTGAAGAGCTTCGCCGCCCACCTGCTATGCCAGCAGCGCCACCTCCAGGACCCCCTGCAGCACCGCCAGTAGCGCCGCCTGCAGCACCACCAGTGGAGCCGCCTGCAGCACCGCCAGTGGCGCCCCCTTCAGCCCCACTCGCAGCACCACCAGCAGCGCCAGCAGCAGCGCCAGCCCTGCCAGCAGCACCGTTACCACCACAGCCTGCAGGAGCGCTGCCCGCTCCATCAGCCATCCAGCCAGCAGCGCCGGATATAGCACCGTCTCCGGCACAGCCATCAACGCCTTCACTAGCACGCCAAGCAGCACCACCGCTAATGCAGTCTCCAGCTCTCTCTCCTGCCCAGTCCATGGCTCCGTCTTCTACCCTGGGCCGAAATGTGACCGGTGGAGGTGCAACTCCAGTGGCCTGGCCCCGAGCAGCGGTTCCAAAGTACGTAGAAGGTGAGGATATTGAGCAGTATTTGACCACCTTCGAGCGACTTGCTGCCGTCTACAGGTGGCCCAGAGAAGACTGGGCCATATATCTTGTCCCCTACCTGACAGGCAAGGCTCGCACTGCATATGTGGCTATGAACTGCAATGATTCTTTGGATTACAGCAAGGTAAAGGAAGCTATTTTGGAAAAATTCGAAATCAACGAGGAAGTCTACAGAAGAAGGTTCCGGGAGCCGGACGTAAGGACCGGAGAATCCCCTAAAGAACTGTATCACCGACTGAAAGATCTGTTTCGTAAGTGGATTAGACCGGATCAGAAGACGGTCGAAGAGGTAGGAGAAACCCTCATCCTTGAACAGTTTCTTCGTACCCTAGCACCAGATGTCAGAGTCTGGGTAAAGGAGCATAAGCCCCAGACAGGCCAGCTTGCCGCTGAATTGGTGGAGAACTTCATTTCGGCCCGGCGTGGCTCCAAGAACTTTCGAGCCGATGTGGCTCCCAGACCCATGGTGCGGGGTAAGTCAGATTGGTCGGGTGGTGGAGGTGGTGGTCCTAGAGCTAGTGAGCGTGGTAGAGTGGGTGAGAGAAACACTTATATGCCCCCTAGACATACTACTGCCCCAAAGGAACGCCCCTTTAATAATAACCCAGACCGCATTGTTTGTTATCAGTGTGGCCAAGAAGGCCATATTAAGCCAGACTGTCCCAGTAGAAAGCCCAAAGGTAGTGGTCAATGTTGTTTCCCTGGGTTAGATGAGCACGGGTTGGGTATCATGGGTAGACTCCAGACTGTGGCAGTATTAGTGGGTGGGCAGGACACAACTGCGCTGATAGACACAGGGAGCTCCCAAACCCTTGTTCAGCCCCACCTAGTGGACAGGAAGAATTATGCAGCTGGCAAAAAGTTAAAGGTCATGTGTGTGAATGGTGATGAACATGAGTACCCAGTGGCTAGGGTGTATTTGGAAGTGCAGGGTCAAGCTTATCAACTTACTGTGGGAGTTGTTGAACGCCTCAGTCATCCAGTGGTCCTTGGCCAAGATATTTTGATTTTGCCAGAGTTGGTTCAGGCTAATAAGCCTGTTAATGTAGTCATCACTAGGTCACAGTCCAAACGTCAGGAAGATAATGCCTCCAAGCCCAGTGTGAGTGATCCCCTGAGAGAGTTGCCCTTTTATGAAAGTGAAGTTCCCCAAGTTAAGACAAAGGCCAGGAAAAGCCGTATGCAGAGGAAGAGAGAGAAGTTAATTGGGATGCTTCAGAAAGTGTCAGAGGGGGAGGAGACTCAGGCCGAGGGAGGAGTTTGGGAGGAGCTTACCCAGGGTTTTGGGAAGCTGCAGAAAGATGACCCAACTTTGCAGGAACTGTTTAGCAAAGCTGTCAGTGTGAATGGTGTGCCAACTGGGGTTTCAGCTACAGTCTCTGGAGAGAGTTATGTGGTGGTGGATGATCTGCTGTATCATCGGTTGGAAGGTAGCAAGACTGAGAGGCTAGTGGTGCCCCAAGGGCTCAAAGGGCGTGTACTATCCCTAGGTCATAGCATCCCCTGGGCAGGGCATAACAGCACAACCAAGACCTATGAGAGGATTGCCCCTAGGTTTTATTGGCCAGGGATGTATAAAGACGTTCAAGAATATTGTAAGTCCTGTTCAGTGTGCCAGCTTACCAGTAAGAGAAAGACCAGTCCATTTCCCCTCCAGCCTCTTCCCATTATTGAGGTCCCCTTTTTAAGAATAGGGATGGACATTGTTGGGCCCCTAGAAAGAACACAGCGAGGACACAAGTACATATTGGTAGTTTGTGACTATGCAACACGTTATCCTGAGGCCTTCCCCCTCCGCAAAGTAACAGCCACCACCATTGCACATGCCCTCCTCCAACTGTTTTCCAGAGTAGGGATACCCCAAGAAATTATTACAGACCAGGGTACAGCCTTCTTATCTAAAAAGTTGAAGCAAGTGTACAGGTTACTGGGTATTAAAGGGATCAGGACCACCCCGTATCATCCCCAAACTGACGGTCTGGTTGAACGTTATAACCAGACCCTTAAAGGCATGATCCGGAAGTACGTGGCCTCCAATGGTAAGGACTGGGACTATTGGTTGCCTTACCTGATGTTTGCGTATCGGGAGGTGCCTCAGGCCTCAACCGGCTTCTCACCATTTGAACTGTTATATGGGAGACCGGTGAGGGGGCCTCTGGATCTGCTCAGAGAAGCCTGGGAGGGCCCAAAAGCCCCGGAGTCCCAAAGCGTCATCTCTCATGTGCTGAAAATGAGAGAGAAAATGGAAGAAATGACTGAGCTAGTCCGCAGTAACCTTGAGGAGGCGCAACAGCGACAAAAGCTCTGGTACGACCGGACAGCGCGTCACAGAACACTGCAGCCAGGACAGAAAGTCCTGCTACTCCTACCTACCTCCGAAAACAAGTTGTTGGCCCGCTGGCAAGGGCCCTTCTCCGTCATCCGTAAGATGGGGCCTGCTACGTATGAGGTGGATATGCCTGGCAGGAAGAAGTCCAAGCAGGTCTTCCATGTCAACCTGCTTAAGGAGTGGCGGGAGCGCGACACCCCCGACAGTCTGCAACTCCTGGTGCGGGCTGTTTCAGAGGAGGAGGACAACTCTGAACAGTTCTTTCCAGCCACTCAGCTTCCATCAGCTCCAGACCTGTCTCACCTCACTCCACAGCAGCAGGGGGAGCTAGCTGCTATTGTTCCTGCCAGTCTTTTTGCTGAGAAGCCTGGTTACACCACAGTGGTGGAACACTCCATCCCACTCAAGGATTTCTCTCCAATTCGTCAGAGGATGTATCGCATCCCAGAGCGCCTTCTCCCTAAGCTCAAAGAGGAAGTGGAGGAGATGCTGTCTCTTGGGGTCATCGAGAGGTCCTGCAGTGAGTGGAGCAGTCCGGTTGTTCTCGTTCCTAAAAAGGATGGAACTATCCGTTTCTGCATAGACTTTCGTAGGGTGAATGCCCAATCCCAGTTTGATGCTTACCCTATGCCCAGACTGGAGGACTTGATTGAACGCCTGGGTAAGGCTAGCTTCATCACTACTTTAGACCTCTGCAAAGGCTATCGGCAGGTCCCGCTTGCTGAGAAAGACCGGCCATACACTGCCTTTAGAACTCCACAGGGTTTGTTCCAGTTTGTGGTAATGCCTTTTGGCCTCCAGGGGGCAGCAGCCACATTTCAAAGACTCATGGACCGCGTCCTAGAGGGCACAGGCTCTTTCGCTGCAGCTTATCTTGACGACATAGTGATATATAGCGCCACCTGGGAAGAACACATGCGTCATCTGACCGAGGTGCTGCAGCGCATCCAGAGAGCCGGCCTCACAGTGAACCCCAAGAAATGTGACTTTGCCAAGCCGGAGGTCCAGTACTTGGGGCATGTGCTGGGCAGAGGAGTGATCCGTCCCCAAAGGGACAAAGTACAGGCCGTACAGGACTGCGCACGCCCACGGACCAAGAAGGAGGTGCGGGCCTTCCTGGGCCTGGCCGGCTGGTATCGCCGCTTCGTGCCGGACTTTGCCTCCCGTGCTGCACCACTGTCGAACTTGACCCGTAAGTCTGGGTCGAACCAGGTACAGTGGGGTGCAGAACAGGAGGCGGCCTTCATTGACCTTAAAGGGGCTCTTTGCCAAGACCCTGTGTTACAGAGCCCGGACTTCGATAAGCTGTTTACCGTCCAGACAGACGCCTCTGGTGTCGGCCTAGGGGCAGTGTTGCTCCAAGGGGAAGGGGCTGACCAGAGGCCTGTGGCCTACATAAGCCGCAAATTATTCCCCAGAGAGACAAGGTATGCGGCAGTTGAACTGGAATGTTTGGCTCTTAAATGGGCCTTGGATGTCTTTAAGTATTACCTGTTGGGCAGAGACTTTGTATTGGAAACTGACCACCGGGCCCTGCAGTGGCTAAGCTGCATGAAGGACTCTAATGCCCGAATAACCAGGTGGTTCCTCGCTCTCCAGCCCTACAGGTTCAGTGTCCAGTACCGTGCTGGTAAACAGAACGTGGTTGCGGACTTTTTGTCTCGCCACCCTGTTGGCGAGACTCCAGAGGAGGAGGGTAATGTGAAAAGCTGAACTTTTCCCTTCTCACCGTCTCTCATTTAAACTGCGTGTGCTGCGCTCTAAGCATTTGATTGTGTGAATAATTGTATATGGTGAAGGATAATATGTGTTATAAATATGTTTGATATGTTGTATTATTGCGTGTTGGTGACTGGGGGAAGTTTGCCGCCGATATGACGTTTGTACCCGCGGGCAAACCTATTGTTTGGTTTACTGCGATCTCACAATGAGTTACTTGTTCAACAGTCATTACAAACTTTATTCTCTAGCAATAATATTAATCCATAGTGTGGTACCCACTGTTTCAACGTCCATTTGTCATTTTACGATGTTTGAATTTAGCCATTAAGGTTTGTTTAACGCATTCACTTACTCGCAGCACTTCCTGATCCCTGGTCCTCTCTATAGCCGTCCCATTGCGGAAGCGCGCGCCGCTATGGGACAGTATTTGTGCCATTCTGCAGGGGTGTGGAAGTGCTCATTGCATTCATTGTCATAGAGGGGTGGCTGATATATTTATGCTGCATTACATACTTTACTATACAAAATAACAATGTTAAAATCTGTTTAAAATACATGCTTTATTATTTTTATACAAAACATTGTCCATGGTAAAAATGTTAAAATGAAATGTTTTCTAGTTAGGTTAACTTTGTAAATTGTCAACCCTGATCTCGTTATCTCTTCTAAGCGGCCCAATTTGGACCAATTTGTAATAATGAAGGATTGTATATAATGGGGGGTAGGATGGTGCTTGGGGAGTGCTGCTGGGAGAAATGCTACTCTCCTGTTGTGAGGTAGAGTAACTGCTGTGGCTTATTGGTGCTATTGAATTTTGTACAAATATTATTTTTTCTTTCTTTTATTAGTTGAAAGTATTTTTGTTTATTAGTGCTGTTTTTGGGGAATGCAAAAATAAATTATCCTTCACTTTGGATTGCAACAACCTCTCCTGTGCGTTTTTACCACTCTCGCTTCTAAGTCCACATCCCAAACAGTGAGCCGGCCGTTCTGGCTTCTCACACTGTCTGTCTGTCTGTTTTATAGATTTCCAAAGTTCTTCTCTGTTCATGTAAGTGTTGAAATGGAATTTTACACATATGAATTACAATTGCTATCACAAAGACTTAAACTATTTTTTTAGGAATGCAACAGTTCTCGGTTTGAACCCAACAACATTCCCCTACGGTTCAATAAGCAGGCTTGAACCGCAATATTTCGGTGCATTATTAAATATGAATTTATTAGGCCATGTAGTTTTCCGAAACTTGCTTGTGCAGCCAGCAAGCTATCACAAATGTCTCGGCCACGTCGGGAACAACCAATCAGTGCACTTTCAACCAATCAGATCGCTTCATGCAGATATGGTCAGGCAGGAGAGAGAGATGGAGAGAGACAGAGACATTCAGCACAGCTCCACAGCACATGGTGAGAAACAGGTCTTATGCGACAACCTTGGCAGAGATGCACTCAATGCAAAAACATTGTTTGTAACCTATGTAGTAATTGCAGCGAGCTACTGTATGTTAGATTTTAGTGCAAACTGAAACCGTTTACACAAATTAAGCATTTTATAGAAAAGGCTGTGCGTATACGACACGTTATTATTGTCGAAATTCAGTCCGGGGAGGCTCATGTATTTCAAGCGGTTCCTAATTAGCTCACATGTGCAACCAGATGCCCATGAGTGGGCCTGGCCTAACCTAAAAATCTGACACAAGTAATAAAAAAATGTTTTGAGAGGAATTATACCAAATGGCGATAGCTGATGAAAATGACACTAAGTGAAACTCAAGCAAGGGTGCGAGTGAGTGAGAGGCAGAGTATTTTGCAAAGGCTATTCAATCATTAAAGGAGAAAACCGGTGTGATAAGGATCAAAAGTATATTGCAACATCGTGAAAAGTTTCAACCTTTGCCAAGGAGAATCATTTTGATACGTGTATGTTCATGCAGGCCGGAGAAGACCGCTTTTGTCGTTGTACCTTCTGGGGGTACCCGGCCGCAACTAGCAAGTGGTCTTCTCCGTCCAGCACAAAGTATCAAAATTCTGCTCCAAGGCAAACGTTCAAACTTTTTATGATGTTGCAATATACTTTTGATCCTAATCACATCAAATCTCTCCTTTAACAGTAATACATCTTTGCAGTGCTGTGTTTTGAAGACAATACAAGACTCCCTGAAATTATTTTCTCTATGTTAGGATGTCATGCATTGTCATTGAAAGTCATAACATTCTATAAAAGCACAGACTAATCTCACACTGTTGCTTACCAGCAACAATAAGCAATTGAAGTCATAGGCCTACATTTGTCAGTGAAAGAAATTTGAATCAAAATGGCAGATTCCTCATTCCTGACTGAGAGTTGATAATGAACTTCGGTAGACTTACAGAGATCAGGTCTGGTCATTAAAAAAACATTTTATAACCCTTTTTTGGTAGCCTGATTGCCATCGACTTTCAAAGCGACTTTGGTCTGACCAAAAGCCCGTATAACAAATTTTCTCTAAGTGCATGGTTGACCCGCCTCCCTGAAACGCCCTGGTTTGTTATTGGTCGATGTTAGAAAATGCTGTGGTGAAGCAAAACCAATCACACCACTCTTTCCTCTGACGTATGTGACGCGAAGGGAATTGCTTGAACAGGACTGAGAGCCGTTGGAGCTGCTCAAAATTGATTGGTTCTCGACCAAGAGGGGCAGTTCCCCCATCTAGGGGAATTCAGAAATCCTGCCCAATCAGCAGCTGGCCAGACCATCGACAGCAATACCGAAGGTGTTACGTCACTGGGAGGGCGTGCCAGGCTACTTTTTTGGTGTAAAATGCCGAAACCGTACTGTTACTGTGGCCCCAAAATCGTGATACATGTTGAACCGTGGGCAAACTGTACTGTTGCAATATGATAAGGTTATTTATTCATGTGGATTATGAATATGAGCTGTACTGTGTTCCTGTGTGAGGTTTTCTGTGTGTTTGTGTGTTCTACAGGTGACAAGCCATCTCCCTCATCAAATATAACTACTGAGAGTAAGTAACTAAAATAAATTTCATTAAATGATGCATGATTTGAATGTAAGGTGTCATTCTATGTGACTAAATAGCTGATGAGAATGGGTTCTCAGTCCAAAGGCATTTTGAAGATTAATGCACTATTACTACTACCTTCTTCAATGCTACAATTAAAGGAATTATCCAGAGTGAATCTATCTCAGCCCTGTTGTTTCACATTGCTAAGTACTGATGATAATGACAATGTGTTACACCGACTGAAATGGCAAAACAGCAGTTAAGAAGAGGTAACAGAGGCGGGCATATGAAAACAAAATCTAATAATTTTCATATGCCCACAACTCTGAGCGTTGGCTGCCGTTTTGCTATTTGTTCTGCCTTGCACAGAATTCAGTCATTCTCATAGCTGTCGGCAGCAAACAACAGGGTTACGGGTTGGAAAATTCCTTTAATGTCTGTGTGTTTGGGTTGTAGAACATAATGAAGACTTACAAGAGAGACCAGGTTCATCATCTCATCACAAGATAATGATAATCATTGCTGTTGTATGCAATGTCATCATCATTGTGCTTGGCTGTCTGGCTTATGTCCTGATAAAAAAAAGGTATAAAACCAACATTAAATGACTGTAGAATGAGAAAACAACATTTCTTATCTAAAGTATACCGGTATTATGATGTTATAGATCGAGAACCACTGGTCTTATATAAATGATTATGACTCATCAGAAGTCTAAATACCCATTACCAATCACTCTTCAAATCGAATCTATTCTAGTTAATTCATCAGTTTCATAGTCACCTCTATTGAATGAGAAAACAACATTTCTGATCTTGAGTATATTATGATGTTATAGATCGAGTACCATTAGTCTTATATAAATGATAATGACTCATCATAAGTATAAATACCCATTACCAATCAAACTTCAAACCGAATCTATTCTAGTTAATTAATCAGTTTCATAGTCACCTCAATGGTTAAATGGTACACGGTCAATGAAGGTTCTCTTGACTTCCTCCACGTCTTCTTTGAGCATATACAGCACTTGCAAGTTGACAATGGCCCCTAACCTATAAAGAAAATCACTCTTGTGTACTCTTTTGTAGATTACAGTATGTAGCCTACCTATTGAAAGATAGTGTGATACAATGCAATTCCAAACTTTCATTATGTACTGATATAGTCTGATTACACTCTTGTTTATATACATTTTCAGAAGGAGGAATCAGAGGCTAGCAGGAGATGGACAGGCTAATCTTCAGGCTAAATTTCACCAAGTGCCAGCTAGCTGGCCTCCGTTACACTCACCCTCCAAATCCTCACTCCCATCCGGGTCACGGCACCAATGTAGCCGGTGGCGGTCCGCACTGCACACAGGTCTCGAACCCGCCACCCCGCAAGCTACAAACTCCCAGTGTGGGAGTGGAATGCTCTAACCAACTGAGCTAAAAGCCCGAGCTTCTAACTCAGCGTGTTAGAAGCGCCCATGGAATTGGGTGATGAGGATTTACACGTACTACCGCCAAGCTAGCCAAGCTAGCTGGCCTCCGTGACACATGTGGTAAATATGCTTGCTTTCAGAAAATACTATATAGTCAATGCAAAAAAAGAGATCCAAGCTGTGCTATTCTGACTTACAGTACCACAGCTGCTGTTTGATGGAGCACCCTCACTTCACTTCAAATCCTATATATTTAATATTCAACATCCATTTGCATTATTTGCATATGTATTTGATATTAATTTATATCAGAGACCCTTTATATTGAGGAGACCAATCACTGAAGAAAACCTGCCATAGTAATGCATTACGGCAGAGAAAGTTTAATAAGGGGAGAACGTTCACTCTTAAAATACTTCTGGGGGTACTGCAACGAGAGGGCGTGCACGAGCAAGAGCAAAATGAATGGCGGTTAGTGGCCCATTCACTTCAATAGAGTAGCATAATGCTAGTGAGTCTTAGGTTAAAAACTGCTCTCAGTATGAGGAATGTGATGGACGTGGTTGTTCATACCTTTCACTTTTCGATGTAATCGATGTCCACGTTGTTAAAAATAAAATACAATCTGTGATATTTTGGACACAAATATGCAGAAAAATGTTAGCATTTAGCTCCATAGTCCCCCATTGTTTCAGGACTTGCTCGTGACCGCCCCTAGTGGAAATGCCATTGGAATTGCAGGTTGAAGGCGGTTCAATGACGTTAATAGGGAGTGATTCGGCTCTCCGTAAACAGGCTCTGCTGATTACTGCCGTTCGTAACTCAAAGATGGAGAAGTCCTGCCTTGCAGTGATAGTAGCCAATCACATTGTTGAGCGCAGTATGATCAGGGGTGAAAGTAAGCCTATATGCACCTATACTAAGTATTGGTATAAGATTGACAGGTGGTAGACTACGTAGTAGGGCTAAGAGAATGGGGGTTCTGCCAACCAAAAACCCATATTAAAAATCATAAAAGTCACATGCACTGATTAAGTAAAAACACATCTACCAAGAATATGGCATTGGAAATGAGTGATATTCTGCTCCTTGAAGTCAAGCCAAAACTTACCCGCTCTGACTATGGGTTTTGGCAGGTTGCCTTGGGAGTGGAGCCTGTTGCTAACCATGCTCCATTCATCGATGCATTCCATAGGGCCGACAAAATACATAGGCCCACTATTGTTTTATTTATTGTATTTATATATATTTCTATTTTTTTTAAAGTGTGTCGATGAAGTTGTAGTACCGGTAAGAAATTGAAACTACTTTCACCCCTGAGTCAGACTGATGGTTAACTTTTTGTTTACTACCTCCATCGCCATGGGAGAACAGAGCATTGCAGTAGTCGAGTCTGGAGGTAACAAATGCATGTATTAACTTTTCGGCATCCTCAAAGGACAAGAACTTTCTAACTTTAGCAATGTTTCTTGGGGTGAAAAAAAAAATTCTTAGGTGATATTGCCTTTTTATTGAACTATTATATTATTATATTATATTATGTTATATTATATTATATTATATATTATTCAGTGTTGGGGAGTAACGGAATACATGTATTCAGAATACTGTATTTAAAATACAAATTATGAGTAACTGTATTCAGTTACAGGTACAGTTTACATGGGTGGTATACAGTTACTTTGTAAAAATCAATGTATTACTCAGCGGTATTTCCTAGTTTCTCGTGTTTAGCTATCTCCTCTCTAATTTGGGTAATTTCACGCATTGTCAGGAACTAAACCAAACAAAGCGTAATAAGAGCTATTAATCGTCCTCCTAACAGTGGCGTTAGTTACACAACTGCGCCTAGCAAATGAAATGTACCCCCTCACCGGCAAGACAGATAGATTAGCCTGTTACACATAGGCTAATCATACTACACATGAGCAAGTAGGCCTAGGACTAAATAATAAAGTTGACAAGTGCACAGCTTTACATTTTCAATTCAACAGCCAAAGGTCCACTTCCCAGGGAACTTTTCTGGAAACCAGATCATTGATTGAATCACAGAATTTGAACGTAGCCCATTTCCAGTGGCTGAAACCTCCAAATGCATGAATGAGTGGTGCAGCCGCATAAAGCTTCCCTCTATCTCTTACCAGCAATTTGACTCAGGGAACGTCATAAAAATCCTAAAAGCAATGTCCATTAATCTAATTAATAAAAAAAGTTTAATGTTTCCTGATCTAAAAATCCGAGGCCAGCTAGTAGCTGAGGCCGTAGTGCCCATGTTACCCATTAGGATAACGTATTCCTTGCTTATGTTAACAAACCCTATTATTATTTCATCTACTGCAAATGTATGTACTGCAAATGTATGTATTGGCTGAACAGCCAATTTGTTGATAAAAACAAACAAGAATTTGCAGGATGTGATTTGATACATTCATGTAGTTCTAAAAAAGCATACAATATAAGTATTCGAGGTCGGAATACGTTACAATATACATTTTGGGGTATGTATTCTGTAATCTGTAACGGAATACATTTTAAAAGTAACCCTCCCAACACTGATAATATTATATTATGTTATATGAAGGATGTTTGATAGTGCAGTGCTTAAAACATGTTTTTATTAACCCTATTCAGACCAGGGGGGCTAAAAGTGCCCGCACCAACTTTGATGTTGTATAATTCCTTAACGACTCTATGACTACAAAACTTCCTAAAGTTTAGTTGGCTACAATTTAGTACCGAAAGATTAGGTTTATCATTGTTTGTGTTACCATGGCAACGGTTTTCTGACAGGTATGTCTTAATCATTGACTGTAAAAATTAGGTCTTAAAGGTGTATTGTGTAAGAATTGAAGTTTGAAATATGAAAAAATAAACAAAATGCAACAGGAGAATGTGAAGAAACAAATGCAGTCATCACACAAAAAATACAACCATGTACTCAGCTGCTGAGATATCAACCCAAATTAGCATGCTAAAAATTAGCCCCGGCCCTGATGCCTATTTATTTGTATTGTAATACCAATTTTGCCACTAGTAATCGCTAGCGACTAACAGGCCTGTCACAGCTCGCAAACCTCCGATTGTTGATGAAGAAATCGCCTGTGGTTTAGTAGCACTTGGCTTGTAGTTGAAATTAATCTGTCAGAGTCAATTTATGCCCTGTTAATGTACATGTTTATGGCTATTACACATTTTCTGGAGTAGCTGTCAATTCTAGGGAAGATACAAAGTCCCACGTTTCCATCAGAATGGGAAGTAGAAGGAGCGTACAAGGATTGAGCTGTACTGGATTAGCTGAAACTAACGTCAACCCCACCACCACCACAAGTTATAGGAGCCAGGAACACACTCATTGAAAAGTGAAGATAAGAACCGATTAAACTGGAATTAAACCATCGACATAGTTTGAAAACCATTCATGGCAGCTGGAGCAAGTAGGCTAAAGGAAGATTGATGGTGGAACTGCAATGTTTCGTCTGGACAGGTAAAAAAAACATTAGGCTACCACTGCCCATGTCAAAAGTTTTGTTAGATAGATAGCAGAGCCCGTAACATTACAACTATATGTCCTATGGTTAAATGTAGCGATATGCCAAGCTGATGTTTGCTAACACAGGGGCTTGTGTTAACGAAATTGATCTGTAAACGTAAAGTAGACCCTGTCAAAAGCAATCAAGCTGTTATTGTCAGTGGGTGCAGTGGCGGCCAACTAGCTAACGTTAATGTTAGTTGGCTCAAATATCAATATGATCTAAATATCGACCAACTCTGGTAACATTAATTTGCACACCTAAATAATAGTGGACATTCAATTGATTTAATCGAGGTGTAGGTAAGGAATATCTCGATCACAAATTCGTTAGTAAAGGAAAACACATGTGCATCGCTCATCGTTCTTGGAATGGTGTGTATGAAGCGGGCAGGGTGCTTACTGCTGACCTGCATGTCCCGAGTCAAGCGATAACTCTTATCACGCACTAACGTTAGGCTCTTCCAAAGGAGAAGCCTTCGTTTCGGTGTTGCCGATGCATTGTCCCCTGTCAATATGTTGAACTTAGTTAACGTTAGTCTGTGTTACAGGCGCGCTTTTCGCTAAAGGCGATTATTTTCATGGGCTCTTGCAGAAATCAAGCTTCTTGATATAGTTGCATGTTACCCATCTTTGTAAATTATGGTGGAAGCTTTTAATTTTTGGATAGGGTAGAAAAAATACTTTGTGAAGAGCCTCAAACTCTACAGGCTATGGCTCTGGTTTATGCTGAACACCAGAAGCAGAATGTGGGGTGCCCTGGGATGGGAGTACGGCTGGTGGATGCGTGAGGGACGCTAGTATGCGTGAAGCGCATGGCTGCGCTTCCCGAAGGGGAAGGCAGTGTGACTGAGTGCCGTCACTTCAGTTGAGTATGCGCTCTGACTGCCATACCAACGAGCCTGGCTCTTTGCCGTTGCACGTTTAGCACCCCGGAGACCCGGGTTCGAGACCGGGTGGGGTCACTGTTCTCTCCCTTCGCTACAGTGACATTTTGGGCAAAAAAAAAAACACTTAATGATGCCATAATGGCATCATGATATCACATAATGACACCAAAATTATGTTATGCATAGTTTTTTTTATGTAGATCATCTCCTCCAAATTTTGTGGTCATATGCCATTCTGTTCATAAGTTATGCCAAAAAAGCCCGGTCTGGATAGGGTTTAACCCAAGAGGGGACCGCCTTCCATTCCGACATAGGCCTACCCCCACTCCGACATCCCTCCACTCAGACATCCCTCCACTCCGACATCCCTCCATTACGACATCAACCATTCAAACATTTTTCATAACGCCATTCAGGCAGCATAGGCCTACCGGCGTCCGTATTTGGGGGCATTATCTTTTGTTGGCTCATTTTAAAAGATGGGGGAAATACGCCCGCTCTGACATAAGCGTCCCTCCCCTCTGCTTTTGACTGAGCTATAGCCTCACTCGCCTAAGGTTGCCACAACTTTTACCTACATACTTTGGGCGGGCATTCTCCCTCATCTCACAAGATTGCTGTGTTCCAATGCTGGAAGTGTGTGTTAATGTTTGTTAGGTTTGTCGTGGATATAGGCTATCCTCTCATGTGTGGAAGCAGGATCGGGCTTGTAATCTGTGCGATCTGATGAGCCGGTCCATTTTTGGGCCGGTGGCATCTAATTTCTTTTCATGCAAGCGCAACAATTGTTAATTAGGCTATTTTCAGCAGCCCATGAGTAGCCCTATATTGCCCCTTTATAATACGGTTACATCCAGAGGTTTTGGACCGGGGTTATCCGAGCCTGGCACAGGCTATACCGAGTCTACTGATGAAGAATGAAGGTCGTGGGCAAGCCTGTCACTCACATCCTTGTTTAGGACTTTAGTCGTCTTTCTTTGATTACTTTAAAATAAAACATATTTTCTATTTGTTTAGGACTGCACATGCTACTTAAGACAACATGCGGAGTTTCGCACCACATCTCTGTTGGTTGCGTTATGCAGAAAGCAGATTTGGATAGCCTGCATGAGATTGGACAGTTGAATGAATATTATAGGCTATCCTATTTATTTCCTCTGTAATCCTTTGTTAACACCATAGGCTCCAGTGGTGGTCTGCAAGCAAGTGGTAAAGTTTAGGCCAGGGGTGGGCAATTATTTTGGTCGAAGGGCCACATTGGCGTTTAGATTTTCACTAATGGGCCGGGTGTTAACCGTCAACCGGTTGATGCCGGTAAATTGGCAAGTCTCAAACCAGTAGCCTCACTTTCTTCAGAGGACATGTTAACATGCAGGGTTGAAAAGGGAGATTTGTATTTCATGACTACAACAAATTTGATAATTTAGGCCTATAATATAAGTCTCCTTGGTTAAAAGATTAATTATTCTACTTTGGGAAGGCTCCACGGGCCGGATTAAATAGCTCGACGGGCCGCATGTGGCCCCCGGGCCTTAGTTTGCCCAGGCCTGGTTTAGGCTATGTCCAATGACGCGCAAGGCAAAAGCTGGAGACGTCTTTTGCTCAAAATCTCTCATGGCTACTTGACTTTTCCTTTACGTTTGGTAATCAATCGATAGGCTAAGCTACCGCGATCAGACAGGATATCCTTAACCTTTGATTTTGGGGATAGGCTACTCTGTTTAAAAGCGGCAGCTTTCTCCATCACGGCGGGCGGCCACCCGACGTTTGCTTATCCCTACAACTTCTCCAAGTTTAGACTACTTTTGTTTCCAGTATATTTTTTTCGTTAAGATATTAACCTTGTTTGATTTATAATGTGGTGAAACGTGGGCATTAGTGTCGAACAGACCGCTGGTTTGTCATTTAGGCTATGTGTTATCCACTGCTTAAACCAGCGCACCTTATACTGCAGCAGCATTTTATAACAAGACACCTGTGATTTGCGTGGAGCCTTTTTTTTTTTTTTAGCTCCCTGAAAAAGGGTGATTTTTTTCATTGTGGACGTAGGCCTAGGCAAAGGTCACTGAGGGAAAAAAATATCCATTTAACTACATGCATGTGTTGCTCTCACACGCAGAAAACCAGCGAAGGCAATTGGGACTGGATAACTAACAATGCGCTTTACCACAATGAAACTTATTAATCTTTATTTTTAAAATCCATTTGAATAGGCCTTATGCTACAAATTAAGAGTGTTTTGGCTTTCAATAATGATAGAGGCCCGGACCATGGCCTCCTCATCATGATTTAAGGCAAGGCTGCCTTATGTCGGAATGGCAGTATGTTGAAAAGTAGCAAACATGCCGCCACTCCGACTAAGAAAAAAAAATGTCGGAGTGCAGGGACGTTTGCTATAATTGGAAATACTGCCACTCCAACAATTAGACGTCAATGTCGGAGTGGCGGCATGTAACCAAAACAAGATTGGTGGCATAAGAACTTCTGCCACTTGTATGATCATATAGGCCTACAATCATTCTGTCCTGTGTCTGTCTCCCCTGAAGTCTACCCTGGGTGTTAAGATGGATAGATTTCTGTCTGGGTGAATGCACAGATTGATGCAGGTTACAGAGTTGAAATTATTATGACCAATCAATGAGCAGTAAAGTGAGAGAAGGACTGCAGGACATTGTCTTTTATTATTAAAATAATACAGTAATAATAATAATAATAATAATAATAATAATAACAGTAATAATAAGTATAATAATAATAATAATAATAAGCATAATTACTATGAATATTCATGTATGCTGAAGGCAATAGGCCTACTGTATACCAGTGGTTCTCAAAGTGTGGTCAGGGGACCACTGGTGGTCTGCGAGCAAGCTCAAGTGGAGTTGACTACCATAAAAATATGTGAATTTAGCCTGTGTCATTATTTGAAAGCCAAAGAGTAGTTGTTCACTGAATATAAGAGGCAGAACTGTAATTCACTGTTTATTAAAGCATTTGAAGTGCCTACTCTATAAATAACTTGGTTAAAAGTTAGCAGCAGGTGACTTGGCGAGGGGGCGTGAGGGCAGCTGTTCCCTGAAAAAAAAAATTGGGGGCAAAGTGGTCCTCGGTCTGAAAAAGTTTGAGAAACACTGCTGTAAACAATCAATAAATGCTGAATTCACCTCAGGATTTCTGCAGGGAGATTTTCTTGCCAGGCCCATGTCTTACCGTGAAATGTGAAATTTCTGGTGGTAAGCTAGGGCTCAGCTACCAGAGCTTCAATAAAGAGCAAAGCGTGCTAAACCAAATGTGCCTCTCTGAACTCGTCTTACAAAAAAACTCGGCTTATTCTCCATTCATTTGGGTTTGACTTTGTGAGTGGATCTGAATGGCAGGAAGGAGGGTGCTCATATCTTACGGTGCTGGTATTGTCGTCATGGTCATGATCTCTTTTAAATCATAATTTTGAATTTCTGAATTCTAAATTAGATTAACGGTATATTAGGCCTTACTTTGATAGTAGATTAAGTTTCATTTTTGTCTGTATTTTTCCAAACTTGATCTAGACTTATATTAAGTTATATTAGGCCTTTGTTAAATTTCATTTTCATTTTCATTTTCATTCATATTTTTCAGTTACGATATATTAAGTCTTAATTATTATTATTATTATTTTTTTTTTTGTCTATTTTTCTCATAATTTTACTTCTCTTTTCTTTGTTCTGATTTTCTTTTAATAATTTTTTTATTTTGTTTGTTTGTTTTTTTAGCACAAACAACTGCTGTAGAGTGCTTTATAAATAAATTGACATTGACATATCAGGGCATTTTGAGGCATTGTAAGCTGTAAGAATTTGCAAAGTTCTCTTTCCATGCAGGTTCACAGTTACAAGCATGTTAGATTGTTATTTTCTTTTATCATTTTTTCTGCATACTTATGGCTCCTTAGGGCTTGCATAATTCTGTATATTTGGCATTTTCACTGTTTTTATACTTTTGTGTGTGTATATATATATATATATATTTATTTATTTTCCCTGAATAAAATTGTGTGCGATTTGGTATGCTGCCTTTCTTGCTTGTTTGGCCACACTTTCAGTAAACAATGGTCAAATTTCTGTGTGTGTGTGTGTGTGTACTTATGTCATTTTTCATCCAGTGAGATGGGAAATTGAGTGAATCTATCCCATCTGTGAATTAGTGACACACATACAGTATGACACAGTGAGTGAACACACACACAATATCCTGGAGCAGTGGGCAGTCTGCTGCTGTGGCATCTGGAAAGCTGTGAGGGGCCTTTTGCGTAAGATGGACAGGTGAGCCGGTTTGAGGCAGTCTACCGAAACACACTCTGCCTTATCCCCCATTTTCTGTAACAAAGTGTTTAGCACCGCATCTAGAACATGAAAGCACTGTCATAGGTAGGCTCAGGGTTTAAAATTAGCACCCGCCACCGGCCAAATGCGGGTGAAAATTTGGTTTGGCTAGTAACAAAAACCAAGCTATACCTGCCACTGGCAGACTACTGAGATATGACTAGTCATTAAAATGAAATGAGTTGAGCGGAGCCAGTAGGCACCGTAGTAGTTTAGATGACCATCTGCCATAAAATTTAACATAACATTAAAATAACATTTTGAACATCGGTGTATTATAGCTTTTGTTACAGAAAATTAAAGTTGTTCTCAAAAGCACCCTAAACTTTTTTTTTCAGTGGCCGTTAAAAATATTTTTTAGCCGGTAAATGATCAGTAGCCTGACATAGCCCGACCATAATACTGCTGTTCATCCGTATTCATGGTCTGGAGGTTCTTTAACCTTACGCGATTATACTGCGGGGGGAGGGTATTCACTTTTGGTTTGAAACAATTGGACAGCTCGTCTAATCAGCGTCGCTTATTGGCCGGTAGACTCTCTACCGATATAAACACGCCCAAGAGGACCGTTCCCAGACCATGAATACGGATGAACAGCAGTATTATGGTCGGGCTATGTCAGGCTAAATGATCAGGCCTTACCTGCCATTGGCAGGTGGGTCAAAAAGTTAATTTTATACCCTGGTAGGCTGTAATGGCCTGTGGTGTGTTTGCGGGTTCGGGTGAGAATAAGAAAGTGGGAGGCAGTGCGTTGAAGTAGGAACTTGGGTAGGAAAGTTTTAACCTTTTCATGATACAGAGCCTGTTGGTCAGCAGCTGACCAAGGAAAAGAGGCATCAGGAACAAAGTGCCCTGGAACCCGCAGACAGAGGCTGGCATCTGTAGGCTACACCAGTCAGTGTCCAGGTATGGGAGAACTACAAGTTATCTTTCAGAAATGCTAAATTGAAATGACAACTTGTGATGAGGGCAAGTAGCCTAATGTGGTATTTAGCAAATAAAATAATGCAAGTTTTAGTGATGGCCTATTTGAAGCACTGCTTTGAGGTGTTGAGCAAAAGCACTGTGTGACATGGAGCCCCAGTTCGAGGCTTGTATCACTCTCCAAAAAATAGTATGACTGATGACAAATAAAGACTGGTTTGACTAGGCCTACTTAGAAATCTCATTCAAAAGTTGCATCAAAGTGCATCAATGTAGATTGTTGTAGCATTGAATTGCATTCTGTGATTTATTACAAACGTGTATTAGGATGGGCAGGAAAGCCTGATGTAAAATTACATCATTTTCCTCATTGCGTAATTGAGGAAAGCACCAGCGCTCGTGACCTACAAATGTACACACTCACATGTCAGTTTTACAAATGTAGCCTTTTCACAAAGTATGTCTATATATTAACTAATATACAGTATAATTTATTTATTTACAGATAGCCTATTTAAGCAAAACCTATAGCAAAAAGTAAGCTAGGCTTTTCTTCTCCCTTCAAACTTTGTTTCGGTTTCACTATTAGTAACATCATATGACACAGGCGGGGGAGGGGTATCTTTGACAGTAGAAAACGGTAGTGTAGCAACCACAGTTCTTGCATTGCGTTCTCCACGTTAAATTTTTTTTTTTTTTTTTTTTAATTACGAGTGATTTGTTAGGTAAAGATAAGGAGTAGTGACTGGCAATTAGACGAGGAAAACAACGATCAAGGGTAAGTTGCATGGTTATTTGTTGGATCATTATGTGAAAGAAAGTGAATTCAGACATGTTTGAAAATGTTATCATCCATTTTTTTGGATCAGAAACAGTGATAAATTCTATGATAGGATGTTCAGTACCATCAAAGAGAAGCCTTAGCCTAGGTAAGCCTACCCTACTCTTTGCTACCATGAAATGTCGGAATGTGCAAGTGTGAAAGCCCGATGCCAGTGAAAGGATTCTGATTCGCTCCACGACGACGGCCGCACAGATTATCCAGCAGCTACAGAAAGCATGATAATTGCTAGCCATTTGGATATATTTTTTCTGCCAAAAAGTGCGCTTGTTAACTTGTAGCTGCTGATTGCTTGATGGCAACGCCTGTTTCACACTGACCTTGTTTTGTTTTTGCAGTTACTGTTTCCAATGGCTCTTCGATGGGCAGGTAACCTGTTCCCTTTAAATGTTCTAGGCCTACTCTCTTTTGACTGATTAGCCTAAGCTACATTAATAATGTAGAGTTATAGCCTTGGCCTTTAATGTCAAATAATCAAAGCTAATGTGTGTTATGTATGAACATTGCTGGATTTGTATCCTTGCAAGCTTGCTTAAATGGCTGATGTAATAGCCAGAGCGATGTAGAGACCTATCTATGGTTCCAGTAGGTGTGGTTGGCGGTTGAGGTCAAGTGGGGTGACGGGGGCTCGTCAGAAAAGGAGGAGCTAGAGGTGGAGTGAGTTGTACAGATTGCAGCTTGTTTACTTTTTTCAAGAAGTAGGCTAATGGTTGTTTTACAGATGATAGGTGAAAGTGACTGGACTTCCATCCATATTTTGATTCAATGAGAGTCTGTGTTGATTTGGTTTGCTTCTGCTTTTCCACAGAACTTGTCTGGTCTAGAAAATAACTTTTTACCTATTAAAAAAAGGCCTGATTGGCCTGTTTATGTTCAGCTTTGTGGCTCAACTCTACCCCCTCTTTGTTTCTCTCTCTCTCTCTCTCTCTCTCTCTCTCTCTCTGGTATAGACCTGCTTATCCTATTTGTGGGTTTCATGTCTGGAACAGCATCAGCCCTAAACTGTACTGTACATCGGTTCTCCAATGGCTCTGCCCTTTATGAGATCAGTGAAGAAGCCAAATCAGACTGTGAAGACGATTGGGCCATTAACGTAAGACAAACTCTAGCACATGTATTTTCCCATAGATGAAAAGATGGCATACAAAAAGCCAATTGGTTATAACCCTGAATGTGTCCTGTCTCTGTGTTAAGGATATAGTTGTGGCCCATCAGGATGCTTTCAACAAGTCTTTGGTTCTTCTGCAAACAGCAGTCTCCATCCTTATGAAAGCCTATTTTCCCAATACCACATATAGAGTGGACTGCTCACAGGTACAGTATTGGTGGGAAAAGCTTGTACAGTTTTACCTTGGTTTCTTTGTCTAATATTAATACACTAACAATAGTGTGACATTTATAACATAAAAACATTTCTCCATATTTTTCAACAGGGGCTGCGTAAAGTCTTATGCCAAGGTGATTAATAATACTGTATTTTTTCCACACACACACACACACACACACACACACACACACATACCTGCTGTAGAAGTACTTAAAGACCCATTACATTGTTTTAGTCAATGCGTGTACCTACTGTATTTAGCTTAATTTTACTTTAAATATAGTGATAATTATTAGCAGTACTCTCCATGGGAAACCTTATAGGAAGGTATAGGCTGTATTGATAGAATATGATGACCAAATACCTGAGAGGACATTTCCCTGACTTTTCCTGATAAACCATCCTATTTCTACATTAAATTCTGTAATTATTACGTAAATTAAGTAGTACTATAGCCCATGCACTAATCAGGGACATCTAATCACCCTATTGTAGGATGTCATAAATAGCCTACAAATGTGATGTTGGTGTTTTACAGGTCCCATCTCTTCAGGTCTGAGTAAGCCCTCGCATGACGACAAAAAGAAAAGAGAGGATTTCATTCCTGCTGTGGTTTTCGTCATCTGGATCCTGTGTGTCATTTCACTCATCATCTGCTGGAAGAAGGGGTAAAAGATTTTCTCTGACTAAGCAAGTAATCTAATAAGTGACTTTAAATAATATAATTTAAAGAAAATAACAACAACTATTATAATAATAATAATAATAATAATAATAATAACAATAATAATACATGAATAATAAGTTATTTCCATTTGTTGCAAGAGAATTTACACGATGAAAATGGTTACATTCTAGATGGTTCTGTAGGTGTCTTCAGAAAGCCGGAGAGAAGCAGAAAGCCCATAACCCAGGAGAGGGTGCTCACCTGAACAGGTGTGAGGAGATAGTGTGATGCTGCCGCCATCTTCCCTGAGTGCCACTGACCTTCTAATCTGCCTGTCTTTTCTGTAAATATGCAAAACTCCTTTATATCCTTTCATTCTAGAAAGTTATTTAATTTACATGATTTCAAAAAGTGCCAGCATTGATAAGAGAAACTGATATAGCTCAGAAGCACAAAGCCATTACATTGGTGCAATAGATTCTTGAATCCCATCCTTGGTCACACAGTCAAGCATACTGTACAATCTAAATTGTAGGCTACATGATAACACATTTAAACAAGTAACCTGGCCTCAATGCCTGGGCTGCAGGAATGTAAAAAAAAAACAAGTTTTTGCTTGCTATTCAGTATGGCATTACCATAAAGGACTAGAATTAGCTCGTTCATAATGGACTAGAATTAGCTTGGTGTGTGTGTGTGTGTGTGTGTGTGTGTGTGTGTGTGTGAGAGAGAGAGAGAGAGAGAGAGAGAGAGAGAGAGAGGGAGAGAGAGAGACCTTGCAGGTGGATACAGTATGTTCAATACTGTATCTCCAAATAGAGAAAACATGACATATAGTGTTATTGTGAGGATTTGAGGATCCTGAACTGAATCATACAAGTACTCAGGTCTACACAGTACACACTCTACAGTATGACAGAAAGAGCTCCTCTCCTGGGAGACTGTAGCACAGGTAGCTCCAGTGTTATCAACACATCAGTGTCATCCAAGTTTGAATTCAACCCATCGTCATTTCCTCGTCATTTCCCTCACCCTCTCTGTCACCCTCTCACCTCTGTCTCTTTTCATTGGCCTATTTGACAAAAGGAATACAAAGCTAAATATAGCCTACTGTTACTAACTGAATTCAACCATTAGTCATTCCCTTAGGCCTATCCCCCTCACAGTTTCACTTCCTCTCTTTTCAGTATTCTATACAAAACTAAAATGTACTGTTACAGTTTGAATTTAACCAATAGTAATTTCCTTTTCTTTTACCATTTCTATCACCCTCTCACTTGCTGTCTCTTTACATTGTCCTGGAGGTATATAGCTAAAGGCATACAGAGCTAGATACAGTATATTGTTACAAACAGAAACCATTTGATACAAGAAACATATTGTATATACTGTAGTTTTATATACAATATATAATACTTATATAAATATGAATTACCTTTATGTGTTGACCAAAAATGATGACAAACAAGTGTAAAATACCCAAGCTGAATAGGACAGTCTGTGGTAGTTAAAGAAATAGCCAGCTTAGTCTTGAGCTGTGGAAGCAAAGACTCAAAGCTGTGCCAGTGAGCACACAATGAGTTAAATCCCTTCGGCATAAGATATCGTAGCATTTTTTGCTACACTTAATAGAGTACTTAATTGAGTTTTGACATACAGAATAGTGAATATCAATGAAACATAAATACTGTAGGTGAAGCTTTGTTTTGAGCTGTGGAAGCAGAGACTCAGAGCTGTGCCAGGGAGCACACTAGACTAGACCTCTGTAGTAGAAAGCAAAGCCAGCTGTACAGTAGGCTACAACTGTTCCTTTGCATCTAGTGGTGAAGGGTTGAGCATCCCAAGATATCCCCATTGATGGTAACTTGCAGAATGCTTTTCACACACTTGATGAGTTGATATACATTTTATGTATATTTGTTCTTTTAGGTACATATTTCAGTGACTTTATTCCCAATTTTTTGGAAGTGGGGAATACAAATTTTGCCAATATGCACACTGATATCATTATGAAAAATGGTTGAAGTACTGTACCCAGTAGTATAGCCTTGCTTTCCAGAAGACTTCAGTAAGATTCAAGTTTTATTTGAATGGACCTTACCAATGTTTAGAGGTCAGTGTTATAAAGATGTGAATCTGAATGTGCTTCGGATTCATATTGTGATGTCTTTAAGCAAGAACAGACCTTTCACATAACCACCCCACTCCCATGAATCTGATTTGGCTGATTTAATACTGTAGGTAGCTTGTGTGTAACTGTTTAGTTTTTAGTGTATCTAGTTATTGACATACAAAAGAATTAACAATGAACAATATGAATTTTCCTCCTGTCAATCACACTCCACCTGTCTTGCCTATATTCCCAACTAGCCTCACAGGACCATCTCCCACTTTTAGTCCATTGTTTTTATCGATTGAGCGACACAGCCAGCTGCTGTGGAAGCAGACTCAGTGCTGTGCCAGTGAGCACACCTAATGAGTACATAGTGCATCAGGTGCCACATTAATGTTCAGTTATTTGTATTCACACTATGTGTAGGATCCCAGCATGAGCTCAAAACCTACTCATTGCTTCATTACTAAAGAGAGAAAGTAGCTTCAGTTTAGTTTGACTGACTTAAGTTGGTTAAAAGTCTTTGGGTCTCCAAAATCTTTTGACTTTTTAATGCTATAGCTTTCCTTGAACATCTGGTTTTATTCAGGTTTTACCTCTGTACTGTACTGTACTGTACTGGGCATTGAATATTGAATATACAGTCATAGGCTTACAAATGAATGGATCATACAGTATACTGTAGAATCTCTCTGGTGCACTCTCTCTTCGTTTGTCTGTGTGTGCGTGTTTGTGTGTGTGTGTGCGCGCGCACGTGTGTGTGTGTGTGTGTGTGTGTGTGTGTGCATGCATAGGATGTACTGTAAGATTTACCAGTAAATAATTCTGTACATTATATTTTTAATACATCACTACAGTATATTTTGCAAATTTTGAACGCATATTGTAGCCATTCAACCAACCCAGTACAACAAAGACCCAAATTTGTTGTACTTTGGCCATTAATTCCTTCCTTTAATCTACATTAGATGTAGATTATGCCATGATGCCTTAATGCACACTCATTCGGCAGTGCATCTTGTATATGAGATACTGTATACAGGTCAAATGTTTGTGTGGCCATGATGCCTTAATGCACACTCATTCCGCAGTAGCCTACATTTTGTATATCTTAAGACATATCAGGTCAAATGTTTGTGTGGCCACAGAACTAAACTGGGGTCATAAACTGTCCAGTACCAATGATTGTGTTTAGGGTGACAATGTAAATGTTTGGTTGGTGAAGGGTCTTATAATTATTAAATAATATAATGTTATAAATACTTTTTGAAGTTACAAAATCAAAACTATAAATATATATACTAACTATAAACTATAAATATAAAAGTAAACTTAATTAAAAAAACTATATAGTTATATTTCATTATGATTATCTGTGAAATACAGTATATAGTTTTAATCGTCAGGAAATTATGTGTCCCTCTAGAACCATGGTGACCAACAATGGATCCTGCGTATTATTATGACATTACATGACTGGTAATGTTAACAAATATAGTATTGGGCTTAATAGCACCATTGGGTCCAATAATTATTAGCATATAGCAATATTACATATCACATATTTTACTATTCTCTAATGCATGAAGAAGATGACAGTTTCCTGAATTTTAGAGTATAGTTTTTTTCCTTCTGTCTTGTCTCTCTTGACCCTCCATGTATATAGTTTGTTTTATATTATTCTGTTGTTTATTATGTATGTTTTTATTGCTCTATTTTCATTTCTGTTTTCTATCAATTCTTTCCAATATTATCCTGTCATGGCACTGCTATAATAAACATAATATTGACAGTTCAGCCTTTTTGTCAATTTTGTGTGAGTGGATAAATGTGTGTGTCTATAGGCTATTTGTGTGTTGGTGTGGTGGGGGTAAGGGGGGCTTTAGGATTTAGTAGAAACAGCTCAATGACAGTGATTTATACAGCATAATTCACATGTTTCATCATATCTGTTGAAAGTTATGATTCAAAAGAAAAAAGAAAGATTCCTAAAATTTGTATGCATGTGTCAGACAGAATTAACATTGTTTGCACTGATATGAGCACATACTGTAGTCCTTGAGCCAGAGGGGTTGGTCAGTGCCACTTGAGTAAGGAACCTCTTATCTGTAGCAGGCAGATTTTTCACAACAGAGAAAGAGTTGACAGATAATGTTGGGCTAAATCAAATCTGCATGTGATTTGCTTCTCAGAAATTACTCCTTCAAATGATACAAAGAAACTCTTTGCCTCACTTTTGTCCAAACTAAGAATAAGTAAGTAAGAATATATGCTGCCTGTTGTGTGTTGAGGGAGCACTTAAACAATGAAAGAAGACCTTCCACATTTTCCACATACAGTAGCCTATTTGGCAACTTCTCTTTATGAAATCCATCGGGCAGAGCACAATTGTTATAATACAACCCCTCATGCTTTCTGTCTGGTGTGACAACATTATGTGTGTGATTCTCCTAACAAGCATTTTCAGGATGATGGTGTTCTGAAATCTGGCTGTATTGCTGTCATGATTGTTGTTGGTAATTGCCTTTTCACCAACCAACAAACATAACAAGTAAACATATATAAACAAAATAATCACAGGCACAAAAGCAATCATAGTAACTCACATTCCATTGGTCTCGGAGGACCAGTTTTGTCACCTTTGCAGATCAATAACCCACCATGTCCACGCTTTGTCTTGGACATGCATAGCATATCTCTGGCCAGCAGCACAGGTGCACTGCATGCAGTGAACGGTGCTCCCCCCTATCCTGCTTAGGCCTACCCCTGTCCTTCTTACCATCATACAAGTCTGACCAAGTCTGAGACATTGAGACATGACAGGCATAGCTTTAAGATTCCTTTTTTTTTAGCTTTAAGCTGCTATGTAGGCCCCTGATCATTTGACATCACTATATGACATCTTGCCTTCATCTCCAAAGTCCCTCACAGGTTTGTGCCTCCTCCCTCTTTTTCTCTTCCAGGAATTCTAATGCATTTTGTGTTATGTCAATGTGTTTTTTTCTCTTAATTAATTCAAAGGAATTATTTAGGTGGGCTACATTCCCTTTCCCAGTAGCATAAACTTTCTTTCAGTTAATTTTTCAAAAGTGATCGTCTTAGTTGTTCTAAATAATCTCTTATAGGCCTATGTCACTCCTAAGGAATTTCCCCATGTCTCGTGACATTTTTTTCTCTGAAAAAGAATAGAACCGGGGCCCCATGTGCGCATGTGCAACACTCCACATGTTTTGAACGCGCTGCGCTGTGGCGCAGTGAAAATTAAGAGGGCACACACGCAACTTGTCTGCTAAAGCGCAACTGGACCACTGCTGGAGTCATCGCAAAGTGGATGCAATTAAACCTTTCTTTGTTTCTTCGGGGTTTTTTGGCACGCTTCATAGCGTAATGCACTGTCTTGAAGGTGAGTGGTTGAAGAGCATGCATTTGAACTAACTTAGAAAGCTCTCTATATCAGTGGGTAGACAAATCAGTTTTCAACTTTCTGAGAATTGCTCGCTGTTGTCAGCAATGCTTAAAGTCAACAGTTGCAGTTTGCTTTCGTTATGGTCATCATGTCGGGTTTAGGGACACACAGTTAGTTGGGCACACAGGTAGTTAGGCAGATGAATGCAAATCAGCATGTGCTACTGTTGTTGCACGCGTTCCTTTCCCTCATAGTGTCTATAGCCTATACACACACCCTCTGCACACACCTGGTTGCAACCGATTGCATCAACCTTTTATCTTGCTTGGTGTGTGTTTCAACTGGGTCGAGTTCAGTATAAAAGAATGCTTCTAGAACGTTTGTCCATCTGGACCTGAACGCTTGCTTTCGATGGCACTGGTGATATGTCACCATTTAGGCTATTAAGCTATGTTTTATGTAATTATTCAAGTTTCATTCAATAATATGCGAATGAATATGGGTGTTAATTTATGTTTGACTCGAAATCTTTTCATTGAATTATTACGGTGGCTTTTTCGTAGACACATCAATGCTGATACAAACATATAGGGTGACTTACGAGTGTGCGTAAAAGGACACCAAAACCGAACACATCCGAAACATCTGCAAGCATGATGGTATCTCTATCTCTATGTCTCTGGTCATAGTAGCATCATAGTAGCAACTTGCATGTTACCATGTTGGTAGGTGATTTGGGGGAAATAGCTACCCATAGGATTTGAGCATAGTTCCCACCAACATCGTACTTTGATGGTAGAATGGTCATTGCTCATTAAACATTGTAGTGTGGTAAACACAGAAAATTAACAGGCTAGTCGTCTCTACAGCATAAGTTACACAGGACACCGCTCTCTCTTAAGGCTTGCTTGTCGTGCCCTCTACTGTCTATCTATGGTAGCTTCTGTAACTTTGGATTGGAGCCAGTTACTTCCTGGAACGTGCATAGTGGCATGCAGGCCATGTCGTTCCTTACTGTTACACCGACGATCCATTACCCCTTGTGCATAGCTTGTTGCATTAAGAAATAAAGCATTTGATAACAACATAGTTATCAGGCGATTATTAACACCATTTGCCATGTAAGTAGGCCTATGGACATAGACATAGACATAATGATTGTCTCATTAGGTGTAAGTTTGGTGATTCTTAATAATATTGTTCATAATTGTAATCATTCAGTAATGACGGTGTGTATGTAAAATAGTGCTGGCAGCACAGTATCAGTGCCACTAGTTGGGAGTTTGTCAAGCTGGGTGCCTGGAGCATTCTGTGAGAATTGTATTTTATTTCCTCCACTTTATCACTGGAGTGAAGTGTTATACAGTGAGACCAAGGAATAATATCGATACTTGAGTTAGCCTAGGCCTACTGTCCATTGGCAATATGCAGTGAGACAAAATGTGGAATACTGAGACTATAAATGTTGGCCACTGCCTTAGTAGCATGAGCACAGAACAGACTCTATTGTGCACAAATTATTATAGAAAAACACCTCAATGTAAAGACACAGTAAATCACAGATTGATTGTGCAGTGAGTAGCCAGAAACAGCACAGGACAAGTCCACCAGTATTCAGAATGCACAATTGGATCAATGTATATCATGAATGAAATCATAGTGAATAATCTTGGTTAAGCCTACTTACTTAATCTTTCTGAAAGTAGGCCCTACACAAGATGTAGTCATAGGAGTTCTGTGTTGTGTCTTATTGTTGTTTTTGAATTCCCCTCGCTTTCAGGGTTTTTGATCTTCTGCCTGTCAATCAAGATGGCGGCGCCTCTGGACTGCACAGTCTATCTGCAGTCAGATGGCTCAGCGCTCTGCAAGCTCAGCGAAGAAGCTCGATTAAACTGCGACATAGACTGGACCATAAATGTAATTTTCTCTCATTTTCTTAAGACATAATGTGTATCATCACCATCAATATGCCCCCCTAGACAAAGCACATTGCCTCGTCAGAAAGCCCTCTCCAACACTTCCAGCACACTACCCCCCCCCCCCCCCCAACATCCCCATTCCCACCTCTCCCTACATACACACAGCACGCTATTCCATCTTCACTGTCACCTGCCCTCACACCACAGCACCTTCTGTAACAGTTGGATTAGCCCCCTGAGTCATGGATCTGCCCAAAGATTCCTCCTTAGGTAAGGGAATTTTTCCTTGGTCCTGCTGTTCTTGGGTGCTCCTTGTTGGTGTCCCCCACCCCCACCCCACCCATCCTATGCAGCCACTAGCCACATGTCTCCATCCAACTCCTCTATACGCACATTATTCTGCCTCTTCCTGCCCCCAACACCCCAAATAATTTTTTTTTTTTATTTATTTTATTTGTAGTTTATTTGGCAGGGACAATGCAGTGCACATTATTACAAACATGACATGGCAGAGCCATGACAAAACTTGTAGATGTGAATACATATAAAGTTTATAGCCAGATGGCTAGTTTGCAACCCCAGTCCCTGGTCAGGCTATCTATTCTAATAAAACAATGCATAATACAAAAAGTTTACAATTACATGTAATCATAAAACATGCTTCCCATAGCATTCAAACAAAACAAAGTGCAATGCAGTGTGTGTGTGCGCGTGTGTGTGCGTGTGCCTGTGTGAGCGTGCGTGCGTGTATGCATGCGTGTGTGTGTGTGTGTGTGTGTGTGTGTGGACTATATATGCATACAGTATGTGTTCGTTATCTATGACCTATCTTCGTGATTACATTTCTGGTTTTCCTTTAGCCAATGTTTTACTTTTGTGTTAAATATTTTAAACTCATTTTGTGTTTTAAGGTCAGTTGGTAAGTCGTTCCACAGTTGAGTTCCAATTACTGAGAAACTTGATTGGCCAAAACTGGTTTTGCGCCCCTCTGCTATGCAGTTGCCGTTCACTGCTCCCCTAGTGGCCACCCTTCTTGTGCTTGTTTTTGTTACAAATGGACAAAGTACAGCAGGAGCAAGATTATTTGCACATTTAAAAATTAGTTTAAAGGGGAAATCCTGTCAAATTTCAACAAGAGCTCTATTGCTCAAGCTTCTTGAGATTAGCCAATTCTGAAGACGCAAGACATTTCGGTCCAACCATATAGGTTTCCTTGAACAGAGAATAAGCCCTGACGGTTAACCCAATGGGGCAAGTTTTCAAAACTGTGTTTACAGCATTTAAACATGCTCCAAATATCACCCCAAAAGTTATGCAACATCATCAGACACATTACAACACAGAACTGTATTGTGTATGGCAACAAATGGCTGGGAAAGTGGTTAAAACTGTGAGCTTATGCAAGCAGCCCAATATTGTTTGTTTACAAAACGGTTTTGTAAACACTGCATAAAAACACAATTTTAAGCACTTTGTTAGACATTTGTAGTCATAAACACTACAGAGGTGTCTTGTAATGTGTCTGATGATGTTACATAGCTTTTGGGGTGACATTTGGTGCATGTTTAGATGCTGAAAACTGTTTTGAAAACTTGCCCCATTGGGTGAACTGTCAGGGCTTACTCTCTGTTCAAGGCAACCTATATGGTTGGACTAAAATGTCTTGCGTCTTCAGTATTTGCTAATCTCAAGTAGCTCGAGCAATAGAGCTCTTGTTGAAATTTGACAGGATTTCCCCTTTAAGAAAAGAAAACTTAATAAAATTTTCAAAACTCATGAGGTTATATTTCTTTACTATGAGGCAGTGATGCCACATTATTGGTTTCTGGTCCAGTATCTTTAACGCCTGTTTGTATAGTGATATGATAGGTTTGATTGTTGTATGAGAGGCTTGGCTCCATACAGTGGTGCAATAAGTCAAATGAGAGAGTATCATGGCATGAAAGAACAATAGGGCTGCCTTTACAGGTATATGATGCCTTATCATTCTAAAACAGTTGATGTTTGTTCGGAGCGTTGTAGTGAGTTTCTTAATATGTTTATCAAACTTAAGCTGAGAATCTAAAACTATGCCTAAAAATTTGAATTCACTTACTTCGTCTATTGTGTTCTGGTCTATTTTGATGGAACATGTGGCTTTCCCTCTTATAGAGAAGCACATAGATACTGTCTTTTTGATGTTAAGAGTGAGATGGTTGTCCTTGAGCCAGCGGGATACTTCTTCCATCTCCTTAGTTATGATGTTTGCAGCTGTGATTGGTGTTCTTGCTGATACATAAATTATTGTATCATCAGCATACATTTGACAGTTCGCTGACTGGCAGCAGGCAGGTAGGTCGTTTATATATAGACTGAAGAGCAGCGGCCCCAAAATTGAGCCCTGCGGAATTCCCATGGTAGATGTTAGTGGCAGTGAAAGTTCAGTATTTATTTTGACCCGTTGCTCAATAATGCACAAATAGGCAAACCTAGGCCAATATCACTGCATTTCTTACTCTCACTAACAATATGTATGTGACAAATAAACATCCTTGTATCATTGTGTACAGCTCTGTATAAGCCTGGCAACAAAGAAATCATAATTTCTGTCAATATGTTTCTATCCTCTCTGAAGGGAGTTAATGTGGCCAATGAGGACAAGGTGAACACCACACTTGTTATTCGGCAAACAAGAGACTCTCTTCTTCTTAGAAGATACTATGCCAATGTCACTTTCGATGAGGATTGCACAGCAACGGTATGATGGTGAACAAAAAGCTCTTGCATAACTTTAAATCTGCCTCATAATGTACTGTCCTAATCAAGTCAGATGTTGAGATCACTGAGAAGGTTTTTGTGTTAGAATTAATTTTTGCAATGCAGTATAAGTGCAATGATTTCAATGATCAATTTCAATGTACAATTTTTTTACAGGGACGCCGTGAAGCCCGGTGCAATGGTGAGTAATGTCTTTCCTTGTGGTATATTAGTAACCAGTCCTGAGGTTCAGCATAGAAAGAGCATATTTGACAGACACATCACATGCATGTCATAGTGTAACGGATGTCAACTAGCCTGGACTAGCTGGTGGTAGTATGTGTAACTCCTCACAACTCTAACCTTAAGAACTCTTTTAACTGCTGAATTGGAAGCCTGGGGATTTCAGGTCAGTGGTTAGATTTTACAACTCCCATGTTGTAGGTTTGTTATAGTTTACGAGGTGGCGAGTTCGAGACCAGTGTATGGTGCGATACGACATTGGCTACCTTAGCATAATTAACAGCCCTGTGTGTGTTGTCTATTACAGGTCCTGTCTCTGGTGTAAGTGAGGCTCCTGATGAGGAAGACAACTCATGGAAAATGTGGGCAGGTGGTGCTGTGAGCTGCCTCCTGGGCCTCATCTTCCTTGCTGTGGGATTCTACGGGTGGAAGAAGAAGAAGCGGTAAGGAATTGCAGTTTCATCCTGTGTGAATGGGAAAGAGCACAATGCTTCTTGTCTACAGCAGCGATGGGTGTAATTTAATACACTTGACTATTGAGATCAAAATGTTTTATAATTTGTGTAAAGATTGCCTTTAGATTTATTCAAAATAAACATAGCTGATTAATGTTTATGTACTATGACACAGTTTTATAATCCACTCGAATAAGGCTAAAATATAAAAGTAAAATGAGATACAAAACAAACATTTAAAAGTACTGCAGAATTGCAGTACATTTTAGACCACTGATTGTATTAACAATAGTTATTTTAGTAGTGTTGTGTTATTTTGAAATTTGTGAGGTCAGAATCCTTATGGCACGTACATGTAAATGTAACGGATGCCCACTAGCCTGGACTAGCTGATGGCAGGATGTGGTAAATCCTCACACCCCTAAACATAGGAATGCTTGTAACAGCTGAGTTGGAAGCCTGGGCTTTTCAGCTCAGTGGATAGAGCACTCAACTCCCATGCTTTGGGTTTGTGGTAGTTGACAAGGTGACAGGTTCAACACCTGTGAGCGGTCAAACTCACCTTGGCTCTGTGAACATGGTTGGTGCCTCGCATTAAACAGTTTTACTTAATTCATTCAATTGTTGACGTTATGACGGCTACATTTTATTCATGGTCCATTAGATGTTTCCAACGTGGACAGGAGGAGGCCGTAGCCAATGAGAATCACCAGCTGAACGGTGGACCTGATGATGAGGGAAAGGTGTGATGGAGCCCTTCTCCATTGGTGGAGCAACCTTAACCACCTACAGCTAAATTTCATTTTTCCTCCTTTTCGTCTGTTTGTTTGTGTCTGTTCTCTGTTATGCAATGTATATACAGTATGCAATCCATATTTAGCTAAGGCTAGGCCAGTTTATAAGAGATAGTTACTTTCAGGGTTCGAGTTATGATTCCATCTTCGTGGGAGCCCATGAATTAATTGGGGGGGGGGGGGTGTATGGGATGTTTTTTTTTTTTTTTTTTTCGTTCTCCAGTCTGCGCAACTGCGCATGAGTTCGGTAAAGGCTTTGCGGACTTTTGAAAGTAATGGGAAGCAAGCACTGACCTTACAATGTGAGAAGTTGACAATGTGTCTCTCTATCTCTCTCTCCCGGACCTCTGGCTGAATGTTATGCATAACGGTGAACTGGCACTTATTAATTTCGGTGAATATGCTACTTGCGCTAAATCCTCGATAAAGTTTACATCATGCGCAGCATGATCGGAATAGCCTGGTTAAAGCAATATCTAGGAGAGAGGTTGACCTAGGGAGAGCCGCGCATTATCTTACTATCTGGAGCTACAGTAGGCCTATGTTTGGCTTTATTGAAGTAGGCTGAAACCGAAACAAGCAAGCGGCCACATTTTCAGTGGCATTGTAACGGAGTGTGTCCGGCGGGTGGTAGACTCAAGGCATGGAAACGGAATAATGCAGACGTCTTTCTTTTATTTTATATTATGCCACCGGCGGGGTGCATAACATAACAAATTAACAAACAAACTAAACAAACAAAACACTGATCAAACTGAAAATAATCAGGGGCAAGGCCCACAAACTAGGCAATATAACATACCATCATTAGATCCTCTCGCGTCAGAGGCAAACCCCGACTGTTACGCACGGTAACTATCGGTCACAACCAAATCATGGTTTACAATCAATTAAGACATTGATTTGTGTTTACAACCTATACATTGCAACTGCGCAAGCATACCGTGCCCCTTTATCATCAGAGAACATAATAACAGCATGCCAATAAGGCAATAACACAAAAAGAAAAGATGATCAAAAACACCCCTGTAACAAGCGCTTGGCGCGCTCGCAACTCCATAAAAAGGTTCCACCTCCCATAGCTCGGTTTGATCCCCGCTTATGATAACTTTATTTGTCAGTAAAATATTATACTATTGTATTGTCAGAGCCCCCACAGATGTTTGAGTTTGCTGCTTTCATGGGAGCCAGACCTCTCTCTATGGGAGCTCAGCTCCCACTGGCTCCCACCTAACTCGAACCCTGGTTACTTTGATGTCTTGGGACTTGGGATCATCTTGAATAATGAAATAATTACATAGTCACACGACCAACGCAAAGATCTTTCCTCCAAAGAGTTGTTAAGTTATTCATCATTCATTATTCAAACTATACAATGTTATACAAGAGTAACACGCATCCTATCAGCCAATCAGAAAACGGGATCCCATTTGTCCAGCTGAGGGAGGGTGTTCATAGATAGCATTTAATTTATGAACTGCATGGCAAATCATGGCATTAGTCACACATTAGTCACACAAACCATGACATTATTTTTGTTTCTGGGTGGGAGTGCGTGCGTGTGTGTCCTTATGTACATTTCTGTGTGTGTGTGTGTGTGTGTGTGTGTGTGTGTGTGTGTGTGTGTGTGTTCTATCTCTTCAGTGTCCTCATGATCAGTAGCTAGGCCTATTATCTACAATCAGGTATTGTGATGACATTATGGGAGACAGTCTTTTTTTATTTATGTATTTATTTTTAAGAATACGTTTACAGAAACCTCAAATACTCATGAGATTCACTGTGCAAAAAAATGCTGTTTTATCCCTAACCAAAATGTACTGTAGGTTCAATGACAAAGTTTACATGGATGCTTTTTTCCCCTCTAATTGCAATGAATCAGATTAAGATAATCCAACGGGACCGTTTACATTAGCACTAAGTAAGAGATCCGTGTTTGTTCCACATGTTGTTGTTTCATCTTTACATTTCATCCAGTCGTACAAACTCGTAAAACCCTCTCACACACTCATGAGCAGGAAGAAGAATTGTACTGTATTTCAGTTGTTTTCCTGCCAACATGGGCTTTTTCCCTGATCATTAGGATTATTAGAAAGTTCTAAACCATCAGATTGAAAACTTAAATGGATCCAGTCAGTTCCAATCACTTGAACTGTCTACATATAGTCTACATATAGTCTACATGATGTGTTTTTACTGGTGTTCTTTTAATAATTGTATCAAAAGTGAGTCAGTTAAATCAGTCAGATAAGAAATACCGGTAGCCAGCTTAGTTTTGAGCTGTGGAAGCAGAGACTCAGAGCTGTGCCAGTGAGCACACTAATTGAGTTCAACACTATAAATCAGTTTGGCTCTCTACTGCAGTAGTGCACCATAACTGTACGTTCACACCAAGAGCTACTAAAGTTGTAAAATCGCCGGAAGTCATTCACTTTCTGTGGGCTACCAGCTGTAAAAGTTGAGCGATTAAAAAAAGCTAAAAAACTGTCAACTTTATGCAAATTAGCTGTGATGCGTTTCAGCTGTAAAATCTAAACGCTGTGCTGTTACAGGTAATATATTTATAGAGCGATTTGGGCGAACACAGACAATAGCAGCTGCTTTTTTGACCTACTAAAGCGATTTTGTAGCTTTAGTAGCTGTTGGTGTGAGCGTACAGTAACTCTAAATAGTGGATATGGAGAGAGCTCCAGCTTTACCCTGGGGAAGTAAAGCTAATATACACAAATCTCTGCTAATCACAACAGTAAAATGAGTCACATCCAAAAGTGGAATTACTATTCTTTACAGACAGGTGGCGCACTTTGGCCACTATTACCAGAGCCGTATTAGGCCTACTGTAATGTTACTTTTACTGTAGAAATGCTTGAAGCAGAACAGCTTTGTTTGGAGCTGTGGAAGCACACACTCAAAGCTGTGCCAGTGAGCACACAAAATGAGGGAAACAGTTACTGTACTGTAGGCTAGTTGTAGTAAATGCATATCTAAACAAGTTCAAAGTGCACACACACATACTGTGATGCGGACTGCCAACCAGTATACTGTATTAGCTACATTCTGCTGCCAAAATGAAATGAAAGCAAATAGAAAATCCCCAATACAGTATTAATCAAGCTGTTGACTAGTATCAGTTTAAAATATAGTTGCAAGTATGTCAAAGTAGATTTTACATATTTTAGCTTGTGCCTTCAAATTTAATCTCTGTGTTAACGGGACAGCTACTCAGTGTAAGTGTGTATGCTTTTGGATTCGCATTAACCCTCTATTGCATTGTATGCATAGGTTTGTTACTTTGGCGCAACAACATGCAATAATGGTAATAAATACAAAAAGTGCAGTGTATTTAAAATTAATTTCTTTATTTCATAACAAAACACATTTTCTGAAAGATTTCCATCACCAAATTCATTTTAAACATCATTTATACTAAAAAAGTAATATAGTTACTGACAGTTATCTATTTAGTTGAGGTTTGTTACCTATAAGCAACAATGCGCAACAAAGGATAGCCATTTTTATTCATTCATTCTCATTCATTCTTTATGTTAGGAAATCACACACAGGATAAAAGCTAATTATTATTGTTTAAAACATTTTCTCAAACTACTAAACAACAAACAACACTTGTAGATGATTCAGTATTAACATAGATATCATAGAAACGAGTCCAATTCATCTTTAGGCTATTGTAGGCTATGTAAAAGGGGTGAAGGTACAGGTGCAACTGGGCCTCATCTTCTTTTCAGGCCTGGATGTTCAAAGATGCCATCCCCACCTGCACTGAAAAGGATAATTATGTTATTTTTCAATGTTTCAGGACAAATTAATGGCATGTTAAACATTGAAACATACACATATACACAAAGAGAGAGATATACACGCGCACACACACACACACACAAAGAGAGAGATTTACGCACATACATTTGAGCTGACAAGGCTACAAATTCTAGGCTATGCTTAAACTACCAATGAATAAACTGAAAAAAAAAACATTAATAATGTTACTTACTTATTCTAAAATGAAATAACATTGGCATATATTGACAGATACTATAATATATCCTGTCATCTGTGTGTAATATTGCATTGGTAAAAAGCATAAGAGCACAGAAAAATCGTTCCACTGTTGCATACTGTTGCTTTGAGGCAACATAGCTATTTTAGCCCTTTACAAAATAAATGTTCAATATAATCATAACCAACAGAGGAAAATGAAATCAGAACTTACCCAAAAATGTGAAAATATTTTTTAGTTCATGGAAATCCTCAGGATTTTTCATAGTTTTGGAGGGCGGAAAAAACATGGCTTCCATTTGAGAGTGCAGGTGAGAAAAGGAGTTCAGGGACAAGTCATGTGATCAAATACAACTAGGCTATTGGCTTAAAATACTTCCTCCTGATTAAAATAAGCTATTTTTATTGGTGTATGACTTTTAGTGCCAGTGAAACTGAGGGAAAATGGGTATGTTACCCTGAAGCAACACCATGCAATAGAGGGTTAATCACAGTGCACCTCAACCAGGGGCATCACAGTGGTGTGGGGGGTGACTTAGGGTGATTCAAAGGGGCCTGGCATAATCAGGGTAGCCTGACATAGCCCGACCATAATACTGCTGTTCATCCGTATTCATGGTCTGGAGGTTCTTTAACCTGACGCGATTATACTGCGGGGGGGAGGGCATTCACTTCTGGTTTGAAGTTATTGGACAGCTTGTCTAATCAGCTTCGCTTATTGGCCGGTAGACTCTCTACCGATGTAAACACGCCCCAGAGGACCGTGCCCAGACCATGATACATATGAACATTCGTATTATGGGCGGGCTATGTCAGGCTATAATCAGGGGGGGGGGGGCCTACAGAAAATTTCAATATTATAATTCAATTTAGGGAGAGCCTATAATTACTTTCTGTCATAGGGCCTAAAATGTATCTCAGTAGGCCTACTGTTCCTCAACCTTATGTGAGTGATGGTTTAGAGGCCAAGTTTGTACAGATTGAGCGACACAGCCAGCTGCTGTGGAAGCAGACTCAGTGCTGTGCCAGTGAGCACACCAAATGAGTACCATACAGTATATCAGCCGGACCAAATGAATACAACAACTAGCACAATATACACTGTATCAGCCGGACCAAATGAATACATTAACCAATTCAATTAAATTTTATTTGTAGAGCGTACAAATACAATACATCTCCTCGCGGTGCTTTACAGACAGTACGGGGAGCACCCATGAGTAACAGGGGCAAGGAAAAACTCCCTTCACTTACTAATACTTTGTTTTTAGGAAGAAACCTCGTGCAGATTCACGTCTCACGGGCTCAACCCACCTGCCGAGGGCTTAGTGAAGTATCCGTACAGTCGGTAGCCTGATGCATAGATTGACCATGGTTTACACAGAGTAACAGCATGAATACTGAATGTTGTCTGAGACTTACTAGATGGTAGGAAAAATATAGTTTGTGGGACAGCCAATCAGGTAGAAGAGTCAGGGGATGGAGTCAACCACACATACAGTACTGTATCCGGTGTCTCTCTCGTCATCATCAATAATTCATCTTTCCTCTGTGCAGTGTAATGTGACGAGTCATTACCAAGGCCAGGAAGTGGTTAAAAAAACTGCTGAAATCGCTACAATGGTGCCTTATTATCATGCTGATATATCAAAATAAGTGTCATATCAAAAATAATGACCATATGTCTGTCCAGAAAGCATTCCATTTACTATTGCAAAGGTGTACTGTAGGTTTACAAAGGTGAAATCACTACATTGGTGTATCATTACATCTCTAGTAAAGAGCTCCTTTGCTGACATATAGGTGTCATATTAAATATAATTACCATGTACATTCCGTCTACTATTGCATATTTATTATATTCATACTGTGTATCATATTTCCGCTGAGTTAAATACATGTGTCTCCATTTTGTCATCACAGCACAATTTCATAGTAGGCCTAGTAAATTCTGGTAGGACTGTTTTTTTTTTTTTGGTTTGTTTTAACTCCAAACTAAATCCTCCTTTTATGTGTGCGTGTGTGTGTGCAAGTATGTAATGGTGCTCTGTCTGTGTGTGTGTGTGTGTGTGTGTGTGTGTGTGTGTGTGTGTGTGACATGCATTTGTAATGGTGCTGTAATGCCTGAGAAAAAACAACTGTTATGTGTCATTCAGCTGTGTAACACAAGACAAGACAATAGCCTTACTAAAGCAGGTCAAACTAGGCTGAGTCCATTATGATACCAGCCCATCTTTTGTTTATATTCATAATTTCAGTCATGGTCGGATGTGTCATTTTATCCACACATTTGACCCGTGCCTTGACCCAGAGAGGATTCAAGCGGAGTCAGTATTCCATGATCTTTGCTTGACCTCCCTAAGCTTTGTTAGAATGGTAGAGTAGAAGTCACAAGCAAAGGTTCTAGAGCACTTCTCTCCGCTCTAGAATCTTTGATCACAAGGCTCCAGCTTTGTTTTGAGCTGTGGAAGCAGAGACTCAAAGCTGTGCCAGTGAGCACACTAGATGAGTGGCCATCTCTCAGTCTTACCCGCCTACACTGCCATACAGTGACCACTACACTAATATGGAAACTGTATTTGTAAGTATTACTTTGGTTAATTAAAATGATAATATCCACACTGTAGGCCCAATCAGCATAATATTAGAAACCTGTGCTGTAGCAGCTATTATATGTTAGCTACTGAATTAATTGGCAGCTATGGCAGCAAAATAAATACCTACAGTACTGTAGCCTATGAAGAAAGTATTGCATTTGTGGATATTATATTGGACGTTCAGAAATATTCACATTTACAAACATCGTACAAATTCACAATACTTGACTGAAAATATACAGCATAATACTGTACAGTCATTGTGCTGCCTTTTTAGAAAATGTGATTTTATCATTGTTATCTGTATAGCAGTGTGGACGGGCCTTACAAACACAGATGCCTTAGACTTCTAACTAGTTTACCATTCAGTAGCCTTCTTCATTCATGTCTGCGGATATCAAAGTGCCTGTGTGTGACTTACTTCCTGTGCACAACCTCATAGGGCCAAATTAAGATGGTAAATCTAAAGATCAAATATGGACGTTTCCCCCTTTTATTTCCACAAAGTGCATTAAAGGCAACTAGCTCTGGTCAAAGCTTTACTTTATTCTTATGCATTAAAAGTAGCTCGCTATACTATGGTTAATTAAGCTTTAGATTATTCTTATGCATTTATGAACATGAAAAGTGTTCTGGTGGTGGGATATTTAGAATGCAATATGTGGTATATTGTATAACTGAAACAATAATGTTCCTGTGAGGACACATATATTATTGTATACATATATTTTAAAAAGTGCAATGTGTTGGTCATGCTATTGCCAATAAGCACCCAAGGGAGTAGTGCAGGCTATTCAACATTATTAGTGTGGGACTCAGACCCGCATCATGGTCTAGCCATATAAGATTGACCCTCAACTTTTCAATTTGACCTTCAATTGAAGCCATAAGGCCAATTCAGACTGAAGATCCACGTCGAGATGAAACGGTTTTGGAGAGTCGTTGCGGCGTTGTGAATCAATCGTCGCAGGTTGTTGCATGCAGTTGCAAGCCAGGTTTTAGAACATCGCAGCCCATCTCAGCGTGGATCTTTGGTCTGTAGGCACCTTTGCAGTAAACTCTTACCATAACTCTTTGGATGGGCAGCAAATGCAGCATTCATATAAGAAATTATTTTGCAGATGCCTTTACTGATTGGCTCCTGAAGTTAGCTGCAATGGCATCATAGACAGACTAATCTACAGTGCAAATTTTAAATCTACTATGCAAGCTAAACCTTGTGTGGTTTTCATCCAGATAATTTTCAGGCATTCATTGGCATTTCTTTTTGTTTTGTGTGGCTCTTTAAAGGTCACACTGATTCTGCTATGCATCTGTCATATTGCACTTTTTAACACTATAAACCTTTAATATCTTAATATTCTATATACTTAGCCTAATAATAAATACGGTAATACATATCTATGAAATTCATTATGCAATATCTATTATTATTACCGGTATTATATAATTCCACATATTTCAGGGTTCTCTAAAAGTATGAAAAACTGAACTTAAAGTATGACTGAACCTTTTGCAGTTTTTTTTTGTTTACCTGGTCAGTAATTTTATTGTTTGCAGCTTTACTTATCATTTGGATCCTGTTACACCTTGTATACGGTATGGGATTGTTTTATTGTTCTTTTATTGTGTGTTTCATGTTCTGATCTGCTATCTTTCTGTTCTCAATAAAAAAAAAAGTATATCTTCAAAATTCCGTTGCATTCCTGTTTTGACATTTGAAGGGTGACCTTTGCGGTGAATGGAATGAATGGTTTTAAGGCCTCACCTGCTTGCCTAAACAGGCTCTGACACATACACACACACACACACACACACACACACACACTCATGCATATACAGTCATACTTGAGGTTTGAAAACTGGTTGAGTGAAGACAAATTCCCTCCTAAAACCATACCTGCAGGACTGACGGCTTGTCTGCTCAGTGCTTAATGACTTAGAAACAAGGTGGTGTTTCCCCTGAGAGGACGTCTTTGAAACTTCAGATTAGTCTGCAACTTATTTTGTACATGTTTTATATTTTTATGCTTCTACATAGTCTTCAAGCTCTTTTGATCTGGACAAAAGAAAAGACAATACACATCTGATTCCTAAAGATAACTTTACACTTTGATAATTAGACGTTGTGAGGGAGAGATCTCTTCAGACTGTGTGAGAAAATGGCTGCCAAAGCAGCTCATCTTCCTGAGGTGGAGCAGACCGTGGATGACCTGCTCTGCAGCCAGCATAGTCAGAAGCTAAAGTGGTTTTCTCTGGAGGAGAGACGCTTTTTGTGTGACTCGTGTGAGGACTGCAATGAGGATGACAGTCACACACACTGTTCCATTGATGACACGGCTCAAGGTGACCTGAAGGTAAGTAACTAAGAGCCTGTTGCCATAGTTCTCTATTTAAAGCCACTCCGGCCTAGTATTACTTACTACTTGCCATTCGGCATGATAAAATGTCAGATTAACATCTCTGTATATTAGCATCTCTGTATACTTGTGTCACAATACTTCACAATACTTGACTGAAAATATACAGCATAATACTGTACAGTCATTGTGCTGCCTTTTTAGAAAATGTGATCCTATCATTGTTGACTGAAATTAACATCTCTGTATACTTGTGTCAGAGAATTCAGTGTAAAGTGAGTAAGTGTGTGTGTGTGTGTGTGTGTGTGTGTGTGTGTGAATTGTGTGTTTGTCAGAGAAAAAGCATGTGAATCAGCATGGTGTATGTGTTTTTGTGTTATAAGTAGATGCTAAGACTGCCATAGCTCACTGTACATAACCTGATTGTTTAGTCAGAAAAACTGCTACTGGTCCAAACATTTGAGGCTGTGTTATCACTTGCCAGCTGGGCAGTAGCATAAACAGCCCATGTTTATGATGACTGGAGTCTTTATGGATTATCAAGTTACATATAGAATATAAAGACCTCATGGCATTGTTTCATCAATTTGTCCCACAGTGGACGTTTCATTGACAACATAACATAGAGAGATGAATAAAGGATACTCCTGCCAGTCATATATTGTTTTCAGAGGGTTCTGGAGATTCTTCTAGAAGACCTTGGACACAAGCTTGAGACTCTAAAAGACGATAAAGAGGCCTGTATCCATGCATCTGAACATATCAGGGTGAGAGTTCACATTGTTCAATGAATATATTGATTATCATCAATACATTAGTTTAATTAATTTAATTTCAAAGCCTTATCCCAACTGCATTATTAGTAAGAAACGTCTCATTTGCCATCTCACCAGACTCAAGCCAAGGACTCAGAGGACAAAATAAAGGAAGAGTTTGCAAAGCTCCACCAGTTCCTCTGGTACGAGGAAGCATCCAGGGTAGCAGCCCTGAGGGAGGAAGAGGAGCAGAAGACTCAGGTGATGAAGGACAGGATTGACCAGATGAGTGAAGAGATTATGTCCCTGTCAGAGACAGTGAAGGCCTTAGCAGAGCAGATGAGAGCTCAGGATGCTGTGCCCTTACAGGTTAAGGTAGATGCATACTCTCCCCAGATACATATACAATAATCACACCTATATAATACTTTAAAATCACAATGTAAATACACAAACTGCACTTCTTATGTATGTTTCTCCTCTCCTACAGAACATCGTTGCTGCAGGAGGAAGGTGAGTAGCCTAAGGGATAGAATCATATATGGCTGAAAAACTGGCCATTCTAGTCCAGTGGGCAATTGTTTGAGCACTATTGTGCTTGTCCGTAAGAAATGGAATGAGAAAACTTGTTGTAACACATCAAATAAGGTCAGGTAATTGACCCCATAGGCTGAATATACAGTAGATGTAAGTTGGCCAGTGTACCAAATCTTGTGATACAACAGGAGAACATTGCTACAGACATGGAGTAGCAGTCCAACACTTCCAGCCTATGATTTGAATCAAAGTTGTGACATTAGGGGCATTGAATAAGAATGTTAGTGTGCCTAAAAATTCAGACATGTAGGACTGACAGAATTGGCTGCTGATCTAATTTGCACAGGGCACATTATTCAAGCCATCCTGCAGGGGGCATCGGTCCAAGTGAGCTGGTCAATGTGGCAAAGCACCTGGGCAACCTGAGATTCCACGTCTGGGAAAAAATGCAGAAAATGGTTGAATACAGTGAGTTGATTAATAAGCACACAATAACACATACAAGTACAGCACTGAGGTTAAAGTGATAGTCTAGAGTACTTCCAACTTTCCGTAGCTCTGTTTTTCAAGCTCACTGAGGGCTGTAAGAGGGAAAAGAACAAGAGAGTTAGTAATAGTGTGGACAAATAGCAAACTGACAGCTTATGCTAATGGAAAGGTGCTGTAGAACAAAGTGCTCGTATGGTGCCACTGATGTAGCCCAAGATAAGGCCAAACTTTTTGTTTGATGCGCATATTTGAAAAATCTTAAGCTTCCATAGGCCATTGAAAAGTTAAGAGCACCTGTTTTTAGGATTTTTAGAAGTGAACTCTAGCTAATATTAGTATTAGATTAAGGTAACAACTGGCCATACCATAACTGGACATCACACCATGACGCATTTTAGATACATAATGCCCGCAATTGGCCCCGGGCGTCATGAAAGATGTGCACCAAAGTCACTCTTACATCCTCCCACAGCAGTTGTAGCAGCAGAGTCACGGTTGAAATTGAAATATGGGCTATTGCTTTATTACAGTAGCACAAACATGCATATTGTCTGTTGTAGGAAATTGTATTTTGTAGAAATGGGAGCATAAATTGATCCAGACAATTTATTTTTCCTTGTTTACCCTGAATAAACTGTAGAGTATGTTATAGCACTTTAGTCAGTCGTTTCATCTTTTTAATCAGCCTCAGCCAGAGAAATCTCTCATCTGCTTATCTTTCTCATACCCTACACAGTTCCTGTGATCCTGGACCCCAACACGGCAGACGCTCGCCTCTGCATCACTGCAGATATGACAAGCGTGAAAATCACTGCTGATGATGAGTCTTACCAGCCACCTGACAACCCAGAGAGGTACGACACGTTCGCCTGTGCCCTGGGCTCCGAGAGCTGGGAGTCGGGCACCCACAGCTGGACGGTGGAGGTGGGGGCCAACACGAGCTGGGAGGTGGGCGTGAGCTCCGGGTCCTGCCAGAGGAAAGGGGAGGATATCTGGACGGGGGTCTGGAGTGTGGAGTTTTGGGACGAGGAGTACTACAGTCGCTCACCGGGACAGGAGGAGAAGACTTGTCTGCAGGTGGAGGAGAGACTGCAGAGGATAAGGGTGCAGCTGGACTTGGATGCCGGTGAGCTGTCCTTCACAGACCCCACCAGTGGCACCTGTCTGCTCACTGTCACACACTCCTTCACAGAGCCAGTCTTTCCATTCCTCTACAACGGCTGTGATACTTACCCTCTGGATGTCCTTCCAGCAAGGCATGCTATTGCAACACAAGACTAGGCAAGGCGAGTTTATTTATACAGCACATCTCATACACAAAGGAACTTCAATGTACTGTAATAGGAGCAATGAAAATTATTTACCAATGACAATATGATATGGTGTCAGATTTCCTGTAGAATATCAAGATATGTTTCATAAAGGATTAGTCCAATAGTTACCTCCGCCAAGGAGGTTATGCGTGTCTGTGTCTGTGTGTGTGTCTGTGTCTGTGAGCAGCATATTGGGACAAGTAAGAACTGATTCAATTTTGGTGGCGATCGGTGATCCAGAACACCATCTGTGACCACATTGACTTGGCGGAGGTCTGCGCTCTCTGAACGCTTTTCTACTTTGTACTTTGTAATTTATCTTGTCACTCCATTGTGCGGCGTCCCAAATGTCTGGAAGCTCTGGAATTGGTGTAGGCCTACATTTCCTTTGGACAGATCATTTCTGTGTACGTATTGAGTGAGTGTCCAACAGAGTCTTATCTGAAATCTAAACTAATCTAAGCTAATGGAGTGATCATCTTTGACACTAGGGGGCACTAGAGACACTAGGAGATAAGCCGGAGATAAGAGGTTGTTCTCAAGGGAGTATTACTGTAAGAACCAGACTAGATGTGTTAGTGTTGAGTTGGGTGACCAGATTGTAACAGATAATTCACTTCAGGTGTTTGATTTAACATTTAATACCTCATTGCACTTGTACAGTGAATATTCAGCACTAACCTGTCATGGCTGCACGATAGTGTGACAGAATGAGTAGGTGGTGGGTGTGGCCATGTGTGTGTGTGTGTGTGTGTGTGTGTGTGTGTGTGTGTGTGTGTGTGTGTGTGTGTGCATATGCGCACTAATGACCCATCTTCATTCCATGCTTAAAAGTTAAAATAAATATTTAGAGCACAAGTTGCGAGTGCAGCAGGACTGAATGGGCTTCCCTGTATTTCTCCACTGAAGAGTCATTTCTCTATGGTTAGGGTTGGAGATAGTTCAAAGTTGAAGGTGCTAAACAGTTTCCTGTTTATTTTATTGTTTCTCATCATGTCTTTGGGGTACAGTTGGCGGGGGGTGTGGTTTTCCCATGCTGGGACCCTTGTCTTTAAAATTGCCCAACTCTAACTCTTTTATGATTGTCCTGGGACAGAGGTATGTGCTGTTTCTTCAAGGTGTATTCCTTCTTGTTCTGGATATTGTGTTTGCCAGTTAGTACATACAGTAGTTGTTATGTATAGTCATTTTGTGCATGAATGTTTTTCATGTGCACATATATGCATGCTCTCTCAATCCTCCCGCTCCTGCTGCAACTAGCTTTCGTGGCCGGAGGTTCAGGTTGGGTGCTAGCTGATTTTTGGGGGAAACCACATTAGAATATAGTGGGCTACATTTACTGTATGAGGAAGTACTGCACCAGTGGGTTGTGCACACAGGCTGGCTTTTATGACTGTCTGAGGCAGAAGAGTGTGATACACCTGATTCGCTATATGCCTGATGTGTTTTCTTTTTATTCTGTTTCCTTTTTGGTCTGTCTTCATCAGAAATAAAATTTCAAAATAAGCTCGGTTTGGCATCCAGTCTGTATGGGAGGAAAGAGATGATCTGTTGTTATTATTGAGGATTATGTTATCTGTGTAAACTGTGTAGGGTTGCTAGATCGTGGTAAGATACTTGGTTGTGGTATTTGTAAGTGTGAGTAAAATCAGACAATACTGTAGATAACAGTCAATGTCAATGTTGAAGTCAGAAAAGGAAAATGAGGCACAACAAAAATAAAAAAAATGCTGTCCCTGTGGTTCAAAGCACAAACTATTATACACCAAAACATTCACCTTCAACTCCACTGAGGAAACTTTCTCAGAGAAGTCAACTTGTGGTTTCCCAACCTGAAAATTCCCCTTGAGTCATCTCACTAGCACCCTAGTTTCACATCATGCAGATTGTTCAAATCACCTTGTAATGACCTTGACTGATGTTTTCTTGTCTCTGAGAGACTACTAGTCATGTGAATGTGTGTGTGTGATGTGTGTGTGCTCAATGTGGTTTTAAGTGCTTCTTTATTATCTAATGTAGGTCGCTAATCCTTCATCACACATCTGTAATACATGTAGATTGTTTATGGATTGTTGATTTCAGAGGTGTTAGATCACTTGAGCCATAAACAGACAAACAGACCCCTGACCCAGAATGAGGTAAAGATTGAGTCAAATGTGGCTTGAGGCTAGGAGGTGATGAGAAAAAAACAGCAACTAGGCCACTGTTTCCTGTCAGCATTGTGTGCCACTGCCTGCCACTTTAAACTCTACTGTTATATGGGGCTCTCACAGATAAGGAACTTGGCCTCAAAAGGGCATTGTAGGTGTGTTAATGTGTGTCATTTGCTCAACACCTATAGGAAGAACTAACGTGGGAGTGTGTGTTTATTGTTCACGTCACACCAGGTGCCACAGAAACACATAAAAAATAGATTCAGGTAGATTCTTCTAGTAGACTTTGACCTCTCTCCACCCAGAATGATTTCTGTGTGCTGAGCACCGGCTAAACTTCCTCTTATACCGTAGAGGAGAGTGTGGTGGGTAAACTGTCTCCTATACCCCAGAAGAGACTGTGCCTTTTCAGCAAAGACAATGGCCTCTAATTCAGCCCTACCGGAGGAGGACCTCATGTGTCCGGTGTGCAGAGACATTTTCAGGGACCCTGTAGTTCTAGCCTGCAGCCACAGTGTCTGCAAAGCCTGCCTGCAGCAGTTCTGGAACACCAAAGGAGTTCTGGAATGTCCGCTCTGCCGGAAGCTGTCCCCGGATGCCGAGCCTCCCTGCAACCTGGTGCTGAGAAACCTTTGTGAGACTGTTCTCCTGAGGCAGAGGGAGGCTGTGTCAGACAGCGGCCATTTTCAGACGTCTTCTGTCAGGCCTGAGGTCCTCTGCACAGCCCACGGTGAGCAGTTCAAGCTCTTCTGTCTGCAGGACCGGGAGCCTCTGTGTGTGGTGTGCCGGGACTCAAAGCTGCACAAAGGTCACGAGTGCCAGCCTCTCGATGAGGCCGCCATGGATCTAAAGGTTAGTAGGAGAATAGATGTGGTATCAATATAGACATGTATTACTGATCATTCATGTACTGTAAGATCAAATGAACACCATCAATCATTTGGACATTATTTGAAAGTTAGTGGTGACATTTTGTATTATATCTATTGTTGGCAGCAGTAATAAGAATCATACCAATCATATCGCAGAGATGTGTTTTGAATCAAAGCGGGCGGGGTTTTGAGGGAGTGACGACAGAGCGTTGGCCTATAGGCACAGACATGGTTTGAAAGACAACGGGTTGTGCTCATCAACTATCTCCTGTTGTATCCATTCATTGGGGCCAGACTAATTTAGACATCCAATCTCACATTTAGGCTGGTTTATCAGGCTACTGCTGTGCACCAAAAACAATAAACATGTACTATACTACTTATGAGTAATTATGTACAGGCTACTGCTGTGCACCAAAAACAATAAACATGTACTATACTACTTATGAGTAATATAATAATAATAAAACAATAAACATGTACTATACTACTTATGAGTAATATTATAAAATAAAAACAATAAACATGTACTATACTACTTATGAGTAATATAATAAAATAAAAACAATAAACATGTACTATACTACTTATGAGTAATATTGTACAGGTTGTCCAACCAGTGGGACATCAGACCACATGCAGTCATATTTCAGAGTGGCCTAATGATTTATTTTCTAGTAATTTCTTGTACCGTATTTAAAAAAAAGATGTTGCTACGTATGTCTTTAAATGACTGAGGGTTCATTCCTTGTAGGATAAACTGAGGAATAAACTTCCGACTTTGCAAGAGAAGCTGAAGGCGTTCAAAGAAACCAAGCAAACCTATGATGAAACTGCAGAACACATCAAGGTGAAATGCCATTCTTACGATTTTGTCCATTTGAAGCGTTCGGATACAAAACCCTCTAAATCCTCTGAAATATTTTTTAAAAATTGATTTCCAAGTAATCTCTATCAAAATGCAATTAGAATTTTATTATCAAGTAAAAACAAATCAATTCAAAACAATTTAATCAGTTGGACTGAAAGTTGATCGAAATTATATACAGTAAATATATTTCTGTAAAATCATCACAAATGGATTCAGGTTTTTCATCTGAATTCTTCAATTTTAGTAAATTATGTTATGTTACGTGTCAGAATGTGTACAGTATACTGTATAATATGAAACTAACTCTAAAGTTTGGCATACCAGTGTCAGGCCCGAAGCACAGAGAGGCAGATCAGAAAGGAGTTCCAGAAGCTTCACCAGTTCTTAGAAGACGAGGAAGCTTCTAGACTGCAGTCCCTACAGACAGAGGTGGAGCAGAAGAGTGCTGTGATGAATGACAGAATCACCAAGATGGCCGCTGAGATTCTCTCCCTCTCTGACACAATCCGAGCCATCGAGGAGCATATGAGGGCTGAGGACATCACATTCTTACAGGTGAGACAGCGGCCTCAATTACTGATAACCATTTATGCTTAAAAGAAAATCCAGTCAATCAGCCCATATCCTTGTTCTTTAACGCTGCCAAGTGCTATTTGTAGTTATAAGGGCAACAACATTTGGCACAATGTAGAATGAATAGGCAAACTGGCAGGCAGATAACGCCATGTGATGAGGGCAAAAGTAAGCAAAACTGTTTTACCCTCATCAGTTAGTGTTGGCAGCTGTTTCGCTATTTGGTCTACGTTGTACCAAATTCTGCCATTTTCTAACCTACCGACTGCACTTCAGCAGCGACAAATGACAGGGTTGATGGTCACTCCAGAGAGTCACTCCGTTTAATTATTATCTAACTCAACTGACATCAATGTGAATTCTAATTTGTTGTTTTGACAGAATATCAAGATCACAATGGAGAGGTACTGTAATACATGCATTTGTATATTTGTATTTGTGTTGCTCTAAAATGCTGATCATTGAGTATCTTAGCACAGACCCACAGCACTGACAGACATCATTGAATCTAATTCTAGGGTGCAGTGCAGACGACAGCATCCTGAGAAGCTGTCTGGGGCTCTCATCGATGTGGCCCAGCACCTGGGCAACCTGAAGTTTGGAGTCTGGAAGAAGATGCAGGAGATGGCAGTGTACAGTGAGTTCACAGGAGTCGCCTAAAAAAGTTGCTCTAATATGTTCTGCTGTGTCCAAGGAGTGTCTTCATGGTAGTGTTTTGTGTCTAAGTGACTATCCTTTAGATGAAGCATGGCCTAGTTGGAGTAAAACTTGAGGAGTTGCTCCCTAACTCAAATAAAGGTGAAAAGTTCTGTAGTTATACTTTCTAACACTTCATCCAGTGGTATAATCCACTCTTCAGCATTAGTTACTGTAAACTCCTTACCGTGCAATTCAGTATCCCCATGTCAATTTAGTCAAACGTACAGTACCTCCATCTGTTTGTTCATGTTGTTTGTTGTTGTTGTTGTTGTTGTTTAGCTCCTGTGATTCTGGATCCAAACACAGCAGACCAGCGTCTCTGCCTGTCTGATGATCTGACCAGTGTGACCTACAGCGACCAGAGACAGCAGCTGCCAGACAACCCCGAGCGATTCGACTGGTACCTCTGCGTGCTGGGCTCTGAGGGCTTCCTCTCCGGCGTCCACACCTGGGAGGTGGACGTTGGCGAGAGCACACTGTGGATGATAGGGGTCACCACGGAGTCCAATCAGAGGAAAGGGCTGATATTCTTCAACAGCGGAGTCTGGTGTGTGCTGCACATGGATGGCATTTACAAATCACGCTCCTCAGGCCAAACTGGTTCCCCTCTCCCGGTGAACGGACGACTACAGAGGGTCCGAGTGCAGCTGGACCTGTCCCGTGGAGTGGTGTTGTTCTCGGACTCTGCCCACGGCACGCACCTGCACAGTTTCAGACACACCTTCACGGAGAGGGTGTTTCCTTTCTTCTTTAACTGGTGCGCTCAGTCTCCCCTGAGAATTATACCACAAAGGTGTTCAGTAACTATGGGATGACCCAATTTGGGAAGGCTCTTTTCTGAGGAGGACAGAGGACAAAAATATGACCTGATTTTTTTTTTTAATCCATGACAAAGCCACTGATGACATTTGTTGAGTAGACAAATGTCTGTTGCTGTAAAGTAAAATAAACTCAGTTCATGCCATTTTTAAATGGAGTCAGTATTCAATATACTGTCTGTTGATTACAACACCCAACAATGAGGACATTATGGTTTACTTACTGTAGTGTGCACACCTGCAGTAGCCCACACCCCTACTGTTACTTTTCAGATATGTAACACAGACTGGGTTTTCCCCAGATAGGTCTACTTACTACACCTCAAGGCTGCCATCTACTGTTGTAAACCTAGTAGTGTAGTATACAACAGGGATGGGCAATCTGCAGCCTCAATCCACCACGTCATGTATGTTTATGGCAGGGTAATGATGTCTTCAGAAAAAAAAATTATGTGGGCTGCTCTTCAAATATTAGCAATAATTAACTAATTGGTTGAGCATTGTGCTCTTAATTTTGGATTGGCCCTTGGCTTATATTTTATTTTTAGTGTGGACACCTACAGTAGGCTACACCCCTACAGTTACTTTTCAGATATATAGACAGACTTTTACTTTTACAGTAAGCCTAATAAGGGAGAATGGGCATTCTCTTATTACATCCAGTGGTAGTGCAACTAGAGGGCGCACACAAGTAAGTGAAGAATTAGTATGGTTCTGGGGTGGCAGGGCTACTTGCTGTTGTACTTGCTTTTTAGATGGATATATGTACAGTATAAGTGTAGTTGCCTAAGAAAGGCCAATGCCTCATTAACACATAGCATAAGAAGACAGAGTTAGAATGATAGGCTACAAATACACATTCCATGAAGGTTATTTCAGCTGTAAAAATGTATGTTGTCACAACATCTAGATCTGGTGTTATTGCAAGACCTACCTCAAACACTAGCTACTTAAATTCATATGCCACATAGGCACTAGCCTTCACTTTCACTTTGGCTCTCCCTCTATCTGTCTCATTCAATCAGTCTATTTTGACTGTCACACCATAGTGCTGTTATTCTCCCAGGTGCTTACGTCCATGCATTTCAGCCTGAATTGCACTAAGCACCTTTTTTTAAGACTTAGGCCTATAGGCCTAATGTTCATATAGACCTAATAATGATATCATAACTGGATGTAGACTATTAGCATTTTTTGAAGCTTCTTCCGGCAGGCGTCGCCGAAGAGTTTTTTTTGTCTGTGTGTGTGCGTGTGCGTCGTTTTTTAGTCGTCGATGAGTAAACAAGGTGTAGTCAGTCGAAATGAGCAGGTCTAGACACTGCAGGCTACGTTGGAAGGTCAGTAGAATTTCTTCTCATAATATAGGCCTAGTCCTATTTGGGCTTTCTGCCTGTTGTCTTAAAGGTAAAGCAAAGGGGCCGAGTAATCTCAGACTTCTGTGAAAAATTCTTGGCTATCACTGAAATGTGTGTAGAGACTACTTTCATTTTCTCAAGGTTATCAGACGTAACAGGGTATATGAATAACTGAAAATCGACCAATTTAGGAATAATCTGGAGATAGACATTGTCATACAGGTAGATTGTCTAATCTTGTTTTTTTTTTGTTTCAAGTGTGTGTGTGTGTGTGTGTGTGTGTGTCAACTAACTAAACAAGATTTTTTTTTTTTTTTGTTGGAATCTCTTTTCTAGCCTATCCTTAATTTGACCAAATGAAACGAATATAGTGCGTCAAATTCCAAACATTGTGCTGGTGATTGCAATGAAATTGTAGCCTGTGCTATTCATCACAGGTCTACAGTCTAAAAGCTGTTTAAAACATTTTTTTTTTTTTTTTTTTTTTTTAAGAGTGGAACTCACAGCCTATCAGTGCCTGTAGAATATGTCAAGAATGAGCAAGGGAGATATGAACCTTTTTTAACATCCTTGAGAGCCGGTTTTTCTTGATTGCCATGAGAAAAGATAGGCTATTAATGGAACTGGGATGAACTTGATCTTTATCACTTCCTATTGTGTTAACCTGTTTTTTTTTTTTATTTCTCACATAGTTTTCCAAAACTTTTGACACAGCCTTAGAAATTTCTCAAACTCCACTGAATTACTAGCTGTAATGCCTCTGTAGGCTAGGCCTGCTAGTAGCATAGTCTTTGCAGTCAATATCCTCTGAGTCATTTCATGTCAAATGTCTGAATACCCCCACTTGAACCTCTCTGATTTGGCTGAAAACATTCCAGGAGACTCGCACACTTTCCAATAGGAAAAGTACTTAATTCTATCAAGTCACACTCTTAAGAGTTTTTGGCATAAGACTAGCCAATATGTTTGCAACTAACTTCAGACCAATTTTTTAACAGAGTTTTCTGGGGAGCCTGCAAATAGCTGCATGCTAGAAACGAGTTTACAGTTTGTTTTTCAATTGCTAACAAGCTTTTGTCCGATCCTTGACCACATTTTCAAAGCTTCTTTTGTAGCCAATTCACACGTTTCTCGCTGTTTTCACACGAAATGCTGTCAATAAATGCTTTTTTTTAAACTCTAAACTCATCCTCCATTACAGAACTACCCTAAATGCAATTATAAATTGACAAGTGTTGACTACAGACTGATGACTAGTATCTTGTAAAGTACTATTTTGTAATGGGTTTTAGTGTTCGCATAACAGAGAGAACTTCCCTGCTTTTGGAAATGCAGACTTAGTGTTTTGCTAATAAATTTGCTTTTGGTAAGAAAATTAACTGTTTGGCTAACTGTGTGTTATGTGTGTTTTGCTGTGTTAAGAGTTTAGAAAAAGTTCATCAGTTATTGGTTTATGTTTGTTAGCAACTGTAAAAAAAGAACTGTAAGCACTTGGACATTATGTACATTGCATTGGTTTGATCTGGCCCTATAAATATAAATATGATGTATTTACTGGTTTAGGATGGACTGAATCTTTTTTTTCTTTTTTTCATTTTATCCATTTGTATCCCCTAATCTAGGGTGTGATCTAATGAACCTTGCTCAAAGGAGTGGAGAGTGGTTAAGGTCCTGAAGATGAGTGTCCCTGATGAGCAGCTAGAGGGCTCCACTGAGCCAACAAAGGGGGAGGAGCAAACTTTCCGAGGCCCCTTGAAAGAGAATTCCCATGTGGACCAGCCAGGGGGCGCTACTGAACAAACCGGGACTAAAACAGCAGAGGATATAACCTACCCAGTGGAAATGCCTCTGTCTGGTGGGGGGAGAGTCCAGAGGACTACTGCCACGCATCATCACATGCAGGAGCAGACAGGAGGAGCACAGGAGACTGACAGGTAAGATGGACTCACAGTGTAATTACAGTAGCCTACATCTAAGGATAGCCTACAGTAAGAGGTCTGTGCACACAATTTTATTGATGGACTCACAGTAGTCTGATATATTGGGACACAGGTAGAGGTCTGTGTGTGCACACAGCTTTATACAATGCAAATACTGGGCCTCATTCACCAACCTACAGAAAGTCATTTCAGGGAGGTGTCTTGTCGCTGTCTACTGTCGGTGTAGGCTATCTGCATAAATACTACTGAGGATTTTTTTTTCTGTTGCACCTCTCTCTGTCTCAGCGCCTCCTGAGGAATTTTGTGTGAAAGCGCAAGACTCTTCTCTGTACTTGCTGCATCTCTGAGTCACTAGAAATTTGGTAGACTTGGGCATTCTGGGAGACTTGGGATGTCTGTCATTATCTGAAGCCATTTTCTGAAGCGCTTCAAAATGCACCAAATCACACTATATGGACATTTTAGTCGTTGTGGTTTGTAATACAGGTCGTCAGTGGTCAAATTGAGTTGTTAATTTATTCTTTTGAAGTATTTGCATTTGAGTATAGGAGGGAAATTCATCCATTTTCTGTCTGATTGTGCTCATATTTGGCCAGGGAAAGTAAATTAAAATTAAGTTAAATCCTTTCTGCTCCATGTATGGAACACTGGGCATAAGTAGAGTCTCTTAATTTGTTGAGTTTATGCAGCGTCAAAAAGCACAAGGATGTTTAACTGTACAAGGATGTTTGCCATTTTGGCAGTTGCCAAATTCTATCCAGCTTGAAGCAGCTGCCCACATTTTGCGCTTTGTTGACAATAATTCATGCACTTGTTAATTCAGGAAAACTCTATGGAAGTTGAAACAATATTTTTTTTGTTTTGCAAGTTTTCTGAAATAATTTGTACGTTTATGTAGATGAGACTTTAATATCTAAGGTGAGGTTGACATTTCTGTATCTTTGCAATTGTTAAAGAAACTATATGTTAACATTAGGCTTAAGCATAAGATCTCTATGATCCCTGTGGTGTATGCAGATTTTTTTGTGGAATTGCCCATAATGTCCCTTTAGATTCTCAACTCTGAAGATTTTTTTGCAATCCCACCTAAAAACATAGAGTCAGACAAACTTTATTTGCTTTAAATCCCTGCAGAGAATCAACTAGACAGATTCAGTGGGATGTGTCTGGATGTCGTAATCCAGCAGTAAAGGCCTGTCTGACCTGTAGAGATAACTGTCAGACCTGCATCAGGCCTCACTCTGATCCAGATCTGGACAGGCACCAGCTACAGGACCTCACTCACCACAGTAGCTGTGTGCAGCACAACAGAGGACACAGTCAGCATGATGTCATTAAGCTGGAGGATTCAGATACAGATCAGGTGAGATTAGGAGTCTGGGCACAAGGGAGCCTGATGATGTACAATGATTGATTGATTGATTGTTTAATATTACTAACACAGTGATTTGCTACTGCAGGAACCTCAAGGAGCTTACTTCAAATCAACTATCCAAGCAGGTGCGCAATATATTAAAACTGCTACATGACATTTCTGTATCTTTGCAACTGTCAAATGTTAACATTAGGCTTTACTGTAAAATTACTTTGATCCCTGTGGTGTCCTGTGTGTATGCAGGTGTTCAGCTCCAGGTTCCCTCAGTGGAGAGCTCAACTGTGACCACCCTCAGTGAAGAGGAAGATCGCTCTCAGAGAACCTTTGAGGAGGACTCTTCTTTTCATACAGGTGACATGCAATTATGTATTTGTTGCGTATGGCATCTTTCACGTCCATGTATGCTCGGATATACTAGAAGTACCTGAACGTGAGAATGTACGTTTCCCCGCACCAGGCTTTTCCCCAGGCTTCTAACTCAGCAGTTAGAAACGCTCAAGGACTTGGGTTGTGAGGATTGCCACATACTGCCGCCAGCTAGCTGGCATCCGTTACACTCACCCCCCAAATCCTCACTCCGATCCGGGTCACGGCACCAATGTAGCCGTTGGCGGTCCGCACCGCACACGGGTCTTGAAGCCACCACCCTGCCAGCTACAACAAACCCCATCCATGGGAGTCGGACCTAACCACTAAGCTGAAAGCCCAGGCTTGTAACTCAGCAGTTTGAAACGCTCTAGGTATTGGGATGTGAGGATTTACACGTACACCATGTTTGTGTTCACACAAAATAAATGCGAGTGATGAAACTCTCAGGTGCGCTTAGGGTTAGCAGAGCAGCAATGCATTCACCCTTGTTTTTGTTGAATAAACCCTGTTGCACCGGTTCATGCATATTGAACTCGCTCCAGGTGTATCGTTCGCGGAGAGAACGCAGAGGTGCGATCAGCGGATATGCACAGTCGTTGGCTTGATTTGAGAGGGAGGTGAGAGGTCGGAATGTTGTACTCGCTTTGCTTGGCTGGAAAGTTTAGTTTCAGGTAAGTTGAAGATAGTGATCTTAAACCCGTTCAGATCTTCCAAGTTAATACAATGGCAAATCGTTTACTGAGTGTGGTAACTGAATGTGAATGCCTTAATAGGTAATGCCTGTAGAGGGAGCTAGTGCTCTTGGATATAATGGAAGCTAGATGCAATGTAGCTTGAGTAGAGAAGAGAGCGATGAGCTGTTAACTTGTTGTTCTACAATAAATGGCAGTTAGCCAAAGATTTATTATGTGTGATGATTAGTGACACTCGGCTCCAAAGATATCACACAATTGGCGACGAGGATTGAATTCAGGTTAAGGATGAGAGAAACTGGAAATTGTGGCAGATTCCGGTGATTCAGCTGAAGAGCACCAAGTTATCCACCCACCTACCCCACCACCACCAACACGGGCGAGGATGGCAGCGGTAATCGGCTCAGTAACTCCTTTTGATGGCTTGTCTCAGTCTTGGGAAGAATATAGTGAAATGTTAGACTTTTTCTTCGAGGCAAATGATATCAAAGAGGAAGATAGAAAGAAAGCAGTATTGCTAAGCGGAGTGGGTGCTACCACTTATAGCTTGTTGAGAAGTTTGATAAGTCCTAACCTACCGAAGGATAAAACTTACAAGCAGCTGACTGACATTCTGAAGGCTCATTTTAACCCCAAACCGAGCGAAATTGTACAAAGATTCAAGTTTAATTCACGTGTAAGGAAAAGCACTGAGTCAATAGCTGAGTATGTGGCTGAACTAAGGAAATTGGCACAGCATTGTGAATACAAAGATGCTTTGCCTCAAATGTTATGAGACAGATTAGTGTGCGGCGTGAATGATGATCGGATGCAAAGGCGACTTTTATCAGAAGTGGAATTGACATTCGATAAGGCTATGAAATTATGCCAGGCTATGGAATCTGCATCTAAGGATGTAAAAGATTTGCAAGGAAAGCTAGCCGAAGACACAGCTCTGACTGCGCGTGGGAAAACTCCAGTGAGTGTACACAAAATGTCTACTGAGAAGGCTCCACGTAAATTCCCTAGCTGTTATCGCTGCAAGGGCCAGCACATCGCTACTGAATGCAAGTTTGCCAATGAGATTTGTCATAATTGTGGCAAGAGGGGGCATATTAAGAAGGCATGTCGCTCAAAGGCAGTTAATGCGAATGTGCAGGGGGCTACTAACAAGGGGCAGAAAAGCGAAAGCAGAGGCCCTGGACGAGAGCAGCGGGCCAATCGACTTAGAGGGGAGGGGGAAAGCGAAGCTGAAGAAACTAGCTTTCTCACCATTTACAGCATGTCACAAGAGTTGTCTACGGTGGCTCCTATCACACGCACCATGAACATTAATGGAATTAAGGTAACATTTGAAGTTGATACAGGCTGTGGGGTAACCATATTAAACAAACAGCAGTATACACAGTTATGAAAGAAAACAGCCACATCAGAGCTACAGCCCTGCTCATTGAAATTAAAAACATACACTGGAGAGAGGCTGGAAGTGCTAGGCATGGCACAAGGAAAAGTGCTGAATAAAAACACTGAAAAGACATTACCTGTATTGGTAGTAGATGGCGAAGGACCAAACCTGTTAGGGCGGAGCTGGCTACAGGTTACCTCACTCACGTCAGATGTAGCGCTACGCGCGTTCATCTGATATTCAGCGATAGACGAATTATTTCAGGAGCCAGAAATCCTTGAATGTAACTGGGCAAACGGCTTGTCCATCAATTTAATTGACGTACTCTGCAGCCAACCACATCGAAACCAACCGAAGACGCTCGTTACGTTTGTTGGATTGGTTGGATTCAAAACAGTTGCTTCTTCGCTACGTCACACCCTCTACAGCAGCCAGCGGCCCTGATTGGTCCGGTTAGAGAATAATGGCTTGAAATCTCTCTGATGGGCTTCAACATCAGATCGTTGCGCGGAAGTGCCTTACGAAAGTTACGTAGCGCATGATCTGACGTGAGTGAGGTAAGGCTACAGGAGCTTGCCATGTTAGATCAGCTGGTAAATAAGGTAGAGTCAGCGCCTCCATTACAGCTGGAAGAGATCCTGGAGAGACACGTTGAGGTGTTTAAAGAAGGGCTAGGACGTCTTAAAGGAGTCACAGCAAAGATTAATGTGGACAGGGAGGCCCAGCCAAAATTCTGTAAACCAAGACCAGTTCCTTATGCTGTAAAGCCACTGGTAGAAAGACAGCTACAGAGGCTACTGGATGATAAGATAATCGAGCCGGTGCAGTTTGCAGAGTGGGCGGCGCCCATTGTCCCAGTTAGGAAACCGGATGGCTCAATCAGAATATGTGGAGATTATAAACTCACTGTTAATGGAGCATCACGAGTGGACCAGTATCCAATTCCTAAAGTGGAGGATCTTTTTGCACAGTTGAATGGCGGTCTCCACTTCACGAAATTAGACATGAGTCATGCTTACCAACAGGTGGTGCTGGAGGAAGAATCCAGAAAGTTTGTGACCATCAACACACACAAAGGCTTGTATACCTACACCCGCCTACCATTCGGGGTAGCCTCCAGTCCGGCCATATTTCAAAGAACAATGGAGGGCATCCTAGGGGGTATTCCGAATGTGGCCATTTATTTAGATGACATTCTGGTCTCGGGGCCAAGCAAGCAGGCGCATCTGAATAATTTGGAGGAAGTGCTTAAAAGACTTGAGAAAAGCGGATTGAGGTTGAAGAGAAGCAAGTGTGAGTTTATGGGAGAAGAGGTGGCATTCCTAGGCCACAAGAACAATGCCAGTGGGTTACACCCATTGACAGAGAAGGTGGAAGCCATAGCGGGAGCGCCTACGCCACAAAATGTCAGCGAACTGAAAGCTTACCTTGGGCTGTTGAATTATTATCACAAGTTCCTCCCGCAGCTCTCCACGCTTCTGGCACCACTGCATGCTCTACTGAGGAAAGAAGAAAAATGGTCATGGGGAACAAAGCAGCAGAAAGCATTTGAAGAGTCAAAGGCGCTACTTCAATCATGTAGTGTGTTAGTCCACTACGACTCAAACAAACCTCTCATCTTGGTGTACGACGCGTCACCCTACGGCGTGGGCGCCGTACTATCACATCGAATGCCAGATGGATTGGACAGGCCTATAGGGTTTGTGTCCAGGACTCTCAATTCAGCTGAAAAGAACTACTCGCAGTTGGATAAGGAAGGCCTTGCGGTAGTATTCGGAGTGAAGAAATTTCACAAATACATATATGGGAGACAGTTCACTATAGTGACGGATCACAAACCGCTGATTTCCCTATTCAGTGAAATGAGAGCCCTCAGATGACATCTCCAGGATACAGAGATGGGCAGTCACGCTAGCGGCGTATGAGTACACCATCATTTACAAGGCAGGCCGAGACCATACCAATGCCGACACGCTAAGTAGGCTACCCTTGGAAGGAGGAGGAGAGAGGACACCTGAGGAGAGAGAGAGAGTGCTGTTGTTTGAGGTCGCCGACGGGCCTTTAGTGAATGCACAACAAATAAGGAAATGGACGGATAAAGACCCGGTGCTGGCGAGAGTGAGAGAATACATCCTGCGGGGGTGGCCAAAGGTGGATGATCCTGCTTTCACACCATATACCCGGCGACAGGATGAGCTTAGCACACAGGATGGATGTATATTGTGGGGAGGACGAGTGGTTGTTCCACCACCTGGCCGCAATGCTTTACTGAAGCAGCTTCACCAGGCACACCCCGGCATTACCCGAATGAAAGGGCTGGCAAGAAGCTACATGTGGTGGCCTAATATGGATGCGGAGGTGGAGGCATTGGTGAAAGCATGTGTGGCATGTCAGGAAAACAGAAGTAGTCCTCCAGTGGCACCATTACATCCCTGGGAAGTTCCAGACAAACCATGGAGAAGAATTCACATTGACTACGCTGGTCCATTTATGGGAAAAATGTTCCTGATTCAAGTGGATTCATATTCAAAGTGGATAGAAGCACACACGGTGAGTGGCTCGACATCTGCCATTACCATTGCATGTCTGAGACAGACTTTCAGTCAACATGGCATACCTGAAATCATAGTGTCAGATAATGGTACTTGTTTTACCAGTGCTGAGTTTCAAGAATTTACGGAAAAGAATGGCATACGCCACATCACAACGGCACCATACCATCCGTCTTCGAATGGCTTAGCTGAACGCGGTGTTCAGACCTTTAAGTCACTCATGCAGAAGGTGGCTGGTGGTTCAATTGAAACCAGAATGGCCAGAGCACTGTTCAATTATCGTATAACACCCCAGTCCACAACTGGAAAATCACCAGCGGAGCTGTTGTGCGGTAGGAAGTTGAGGTCAGCACTTGACTTGATACATCCAGACTTCAAAAGCAGTGTAGGCTTGAGACAAGAAAAGCAGAAACATTACCATGACATGCATGCTCGCGCAAGGGTACTTGAAGAAGGAGACTTAGTCTACACACGCAACTTTGGCTCAGGACCAGCCTGGATACCAGGAGCAATAACAGAGAAGACTGGCCCTGTGTCATACAAAGTCACGCTGGGCAATGGACAAGTTGTGAGACGCCACATTGACCAGGTGCGTGGTAGAACTTCTAGTACACCAACTACTACAGCGGAAGTGTTACCAGACTTCTCGCCTGCGTCAGACGAGGAGTCATCACCACCAGCGTTACCTGAGACACCTATCTCCCTTGACTCTGGTGACAGCAACACAGCAGAAAAGACAGGTGAACTGCCTGAGTCATCCCCTGCCGGAGAACAGATCACAGTGAGAAGATCTCAGCGAGACAGGAAGGCTCCTGAGTATTTGAAGGACTATACTTAGTTAGTAGCGAGTTCCCCAGCCACAGAACAAGAATGCGTTCTGGAATCTCACTGGGATGCGGTAGTCCACCCAAATCCCTAGTTAGTAATGTTCTAGTGTAAAAGAAAAAAAACAAAGAAATTGAAAAATATATATGTTGTATGTGTATGCAGGACATGTGATAACTGGGATAAGTAATAACTGCTATGGTTGAAGTTTAGTTTAGTATCAGGTTGTATTTGGGTATAATTAAACTAGTGTTATCAGAGGGGAGGGGATGTAGTAAACTGAATGTTAATGCCTTAATAGGTAATGCCTGTAGAGGGAGCTAGTGCTCTAGTATATAATGGAAGCTAGATGCAATGTAGCTTGAGTAGAGAAGAGAGCGAGAAGCCATGAGCTGTTAACTTGTTGTTCTACAATAAATGGCAGTTAGCCAAAGAGTTATTATGTGTGATGATTAGTGAAACTCGGCTCCGAAGATATCACAATGAGGATTTTTTCTAACATGTAGGCCTAATGGTCTGATTGGAGTGACAACTGACTGAACCATCTTTGCAAAATTGCAAAAATTACTGCGTTCGTGTCACAGGTAGGGGCCGCCACAGATGCCACCCTTTACCTCAGCTACCCCGAGGAGCAACCACACCCACCCATAAGGCAGTCAGACCACAGGAGATAGTATAAAAATCATAATTTATTAAATAGCCTTATAATTAATAGGAAAGGGGGGAAAAGGGCTCAGTCCGTTGGCCACTCGGCCTCAGTCCGGAACACTCCTGGGGTAGGGGGTTTCCGGCCTCCTATGTGCTCCCCCACTGATCCGCACAGCCAGCTTCTCCGGGAATGGCGGTCGAAGGGGGCTGCCGAGGTCCACAGCGGGGAAATGGAATCGTGGTGCAACGGTGCCAGTGTGCAGCAACTGAGGGGCCATTCACTTATCGGGTCTATCCAGATCACCCAACCGCTCTCCTATGAAGCCTGTAGAAGACACTGCACGCGTAGCACGCCAGGGGAAAGACACTTCAATGACCAGTGATTGGAGCAATCAATAGACACAGCACTCACATACACACGAGGCAGGCAGTCACAAGGGGTGATAGGTGAGGAGTCAGTTCGGCACGGGTAGACACAGCGTAGCACAGCCCGGAGGGTTCGGCACAGGTGGGCACAGCGTTGAGCAGCACAGGATACTTCGGCACAGGTGGGCACGGCTACTTAAGGACTAAAGCAGTGAGTGTGAGACACACACAGCCAACACGGTAGAATACAGCAAAGCCACAATTACTGATAGTTCATCACATGCACATTAATCGTGGAGCAGCAGACGGACGTCACTGAATTACCGAACAAACATCCGGCAGAATCAAAGGCAAGGCAGTGGCGGAACTACACACTATAGTGGAGATAAATGAGCTTGTTACTATTGGAGTGAAGCACTTATCTTGGTTGCGAGGCAAAGTTCTCATCTTATAGCCTCCCGTCTTGTGAGGCAGGTCTCCGGCACACCAGGTTCAACCACGAGTCTCAATAGGCCAGTTACTCCACACCACTTCAACTGGTCAGCTTTTCGTCTTTGTTCCATTCAGCATTCAGCATTCAGCCTCCATGGCCGCCAGGCCGCATCTGCGTGTTCCTGCCCTGCCGTCTCTCCAGACACTGGCAAACAGAGCACTTAAAAACACTGGTTCCTCATGTGCATGCCAATCACAGCCCATTTCCTCCAATTAGCACACCTGTAGCTCATTATTATGATCATGGAGCTGGAAGCTGCCATGTTGTGCATCACTAAAATGGTTCCCCTAGGAAAACTATGACAGCAGCAATTTTTAAAATATGTCACCCGGTGACATTTGCAGTTGGAGCATTGTATTCTGAGCTCTGAAGATGCGACAGCTGAAGTCACACTTTTAAGTGCTGCGCTCTCTCCCTTGTTAGTGTGCCGTGTTATAAATTCTGCAGCTTTTAAAGTCTGATTCAGACAATGAGAGGAATGTCATTGATTTTTATTCACCTATCGAAATAGTAGTTTATCAAATGTTTAAACTTTACATCATACTGTAAGAAGTTATTAGGTGGCGAAAAGTCAATGAATGGAAATCACTGTGTTCCCAATCACAGCATATTCTAACCTTTGAAGATGCGTGAAACTGGCACTTACAGTGCTTTGTGTGAGGCCAACAGTAAGAAATGTGATGTCTAATTAGGCTTCTCACATTTCTCCCTTCACAGACCACTGTCTATACTAACATTTTCTAAAAGCTTATTTAAGTCTCTCACCTGTGTAACATTATAGCACAGATCAAAATTGGTGCAGAAATATTTTGGTTTGACATAGGCAGTAGATAAGTGGAATGCTGTTGATGTCCAATTGCATATTGGTGGTACATTCTTTTAACTTCACTGCATATGACCTCTTCTGTTCTATTCTCTTCTCTTGATTCTGGGAACGATCGGGAAAGTTACCTTTTGGTGAGGTGTTGCATGAAGATTACTTTTGTTCTCTGAAGGGGCAATAGGAAAGTTTTTTTTTTAGACGGAACTAGAATTTATGCTGCTGGTTGTGTTGTCTGGTTAGGCGAACGTTCCCGCAACATTCTTCTAACGGGACTTTTTGTGAGAATAAAATAAAATTCTGATGAAAAATGCAATCCCCGCGATCAGGAATCACACCCCGGTTACCTGCGTTGCATACAAATGCACTACCACTGTGCACATTGTCCTAAGAGGGGAAAAAAAACTCAAAATTAGTCACAAAATTAAGATAACCTAAATCTATTTTTAGAAATGGCAAAATCAAGTTGTTTGATGACTCAAACTCTGCATGAGGTACTGGAGAGTTGTGCAGATGATGGAAAATGGAGGATATTTCTCTACAGCCACATACTTTATTGAACAAGTGTAGCCAATGACAGGTCATCCCTAATTAGTCAATTCATCATTTTCATTGTTCTCTGCTGCAAAGTGACTGCCAACTTGTCTCTATTTATTTTCGAGCCATACAAAGTGATTTTTCATAAGAGACCTTTAAAATAGAATTTTAATGTTTGTAAATGAAAACATAACTGGGGAAAACAAAAATCTGGGGAATAAGGTTTGTGGTTCCACTGTGTTAAATACATCTTGAATGTTTGTGTTTCAGTCCTAAGCAAAAGTGATGCTTTTCCCCAGGCAGCTCTGATGTAAATTATTAGCAGCATTAATGAAAAAAGTGTCTTCCTATCTCAGGGTCACAGACAGCAAGATGACCAGACATTATAGGCCTATTATTAGATTATGAAAGTTGAGTCAGTCTTTTCTTTATCATTTCAGGTGATGTGCGTATTGTGCTGCTGGGGAAGACTGGAGTTGGGAAGAGTGCTACAGGAAACACCATTTTAGGGAGAGAAGCCTTCAAGGCAGAAGCATCTGCTGAATCAGTGACTGGCACGTGTCAGAGACAGACAGCTGAAGTCAATGGGAGGCAGATTACAGTGATTGACACTCCAGGGATGTTTGACACTGAGCTTGATAATGAGGAGATCCAGAGAGAAATCACTAACTGCATCTCATTGGTCTTACCAGGCCCACATGTGTTCCTTTTGATCACTCAAGTGGGACGGCATACTCAGGAGGAGAGAGAAGCAATAGACAAGATTCTCAAGTTGTTTGGTGAAAGCTCTGTGAAGTATACTATTGTGCTCTTCACCAGAGGAGATGATCTGAAGAACAAGCCCATTGAAGAGTTCCTGGGAAAGCCTGGATCTTTTCTAATGAATCTCATTGAACAATGTGGTAAGAGATACCATGTGCTTATCAACAAAGAGACCACAGATCACTCTCAAATTTCAGCTCTACTGACTAAGATTGACTCCATGGTGACCGAGAACGGAGGGGGATACTATTCAAGTAGAGTGTTCCAGCAGGCAGAGAAGAAAATCCAAGAAGAAAAAGAGAGGAGAATGAGGGAGAGAGAGGAAGAGATGATCAGAGAGAAAGAAGACATGAAAAAAGAGAAAGAAAATCTTCAGGCCATGCATAAAGCAGAGATGGACAGAATGAAGCAGAATGCAGATGAAGAGAGGAAAAGAAGAGAAGAAGAAGTCAGGGAAAGAGAGAAACGACTCCACAATGAAATTCAAGAAAAAGAAGAGCAGAAGAGGAAGATGAGGGGGGAGATGACAGAACTGGAAAGACAGAGACAGGAGGAAAAGGTGAAAAGAGAAGAAGAAGAGGAGAAGATGAAGAAAGAAAAGCAAATATGGAATGAAAACAATGAGAGACTTAAAAAGGAACTTGATGGAGTTAAACAAGATAAAGAGAAAATAGAAATAGAAATTGAGAGAATGATCAAGGCAGTGGAACAAGAAAGACAGCGTGCAAATGAAGATAAAAGAAGAAGAGAAGAAGAGTTCAATGAAAAAGAGCAACGACTTAAAAATGAAATGAAAGAAAAAGAAGCAGAGATCAATAGAATGCGTACTGAGATGAGAAGACAACAAGAAGAAGGGACAAGACATTTGCAATCGGAAAGAGAGAACAGACACAAAGAGGAAGAGATGAGGAGAGAAAAAGATAAACAAATCTGGAGTGAACATTATGAAAGACTTAAAAAAGAAAAGCAGGAAATACAAATGGACAAAGAGAAACTGGGGAGAGAAAAACAGGAGCTAGAAGTGAAACATAAAACAGAGATGCAGGCAATTGAGCAAAAAAGACAATTTGAAGAGACGGAGAAGAAGAGGAGAGAAGAGGAAGAGGAACAGATTAAAAGGGAAATGAAGGAACAGGAGCAACAGGAGAGTAGAATGATGAGAGAGATGGAAAAACAAATTTGGGGAAAACTTGCCTTTATAAAAGAAATCACATCTGAAGATGTCCTTAGAATATCCTCATATTCACTGCATCACCAGCAAGCACCTACTGTAACAGACATGTTTAATGTGTTTTTACAAAGGCTGCTAATGGTGGATTACAATGCAAGATACACATCAGTAAAAATCGATACAAAACCACAATTTCAGACCAGTCAGACTAATCTTAGGGATTCCACCCAGATCCATCCAATGGATGTCCAGATGGGAGTGTTCCACTGTGCAGATCACTTCCTGAAGCAGTTCATAGTGACTAAACTATCAGAGTGTCAGTATGCCCTGCCTTTGCTTGTGCCAAACCCCTTCACTCAGGAGATTGAATTTCCTCTCTGGACATTTCAGCAAATCAAGAAGAGCTGGAAAACAAAGGATAAAACTGGTAAAATCACCAGTAAAAGCCAGTCAGTCTGTAAAGCAGAAACTCCAATGGTGGCTTTCTTCAGGTTGGGCTCTGTGTCTTCATCCAAGTCTCAGCTGATGAACAGTCTGATCAATGAGAAGCACAACACATTCTTCCACAGGAACTGCCCAGGGAGCAGCAGAACCAGACTACTGATGGAGGGAGTGGTGGAGATCGCCTGGTACTGCCCCTCAGGGAGAAAAGATGACAAATTCACCGACTGTGTTGCTTTCTGCAATCTCCATGGTGATGCAGGAGCCAATGATGTACAGAAGAGGATTCTAACTGAAATATCTTCAATAAATATTGTACTTGTCCCTGACATTTATTATGTTATGAACATAATGGCACAGCTTTTTCAGTCCCCCACACCTCTCATATGCATTCTCTCTGAAGATGACAGTTCAATTTATAGGATGGAAAAGGGGAAATACAAACTAGGATTAAAGAACAGAAATCAGTCAGATGTGGCAGCGGAACTAAGGTCGGCAATCCAGCAGATTTTGTCAAACCAAGCTCACCACTTCAAAGTTGACAGTGTGCTTAAAGAAAATGTCAAATTGGACTCTGACAGAGTAGAGTGCAGAAAAGCAAAGGAGGCTGCTCTTGAGATAATGAATCTGCTCTGGAAGGAAGAGAAACCGTTGACAGTGAAAACAAAATTTCTGCCTTGTCAGGGTGAACTTTGGCATCGCTGGAGTCAGATGAACAAAGACTTGCATCGTCTCGGAGGAGATGGTTCAATCAATATAAGCAACAAGCATACAGACATGGCAAACATAAGACTTCAGCAAAGAAATAATGGACTGAGTGAGCTTATGAAACAGTTTGTTTGCAATATACAAAAAAGAAATAACACTGAGAAAAAGTATTACATTAAGTGGCTCAGCAAACTGTTGGATGACTTCTCCTCAGATATACTCTCTCTTAAATATCAGGATTATAGTAGCACATGGGATAATATCTTAGCTTTAAAAAAGAAAGATGAAGAGTCAGAGAAACTGAAAACTGAACAAAAAAAACTGGAACTCATATCAGCCCAATTAAATGCAGCCACATTCGGGCTTGAGCATATTTTGCGAGAAATGGGCCAGATTTATGAGTCATGGCACACTGAATATTTTTATCAAACAGGAAGAAAACAGGACTCAATCAAAAGTGGCCTTCCTAAAATGGCTGCAGAAATGATGATCTCTGGACACCCATTGGAGCTGATGGATGGAGATGCTGCTCATGTTCCTCTGGTCTGGATTACTGCTGTTCTAGATGAACTCGTCAACATACTGGGAGACCAGAGAGTCTTTGTGCTGTCAGTTTTGGGTCTCCAGAGCTCTGGGAAATCCACCATGCTGAACGCCATGTTTGGACTCCAGTTTGCAGTCAGTGCTGGCAGATGCACCAGAGGAGCTTTTATGCAGCTGGTCACTGTGGCAAAGGAGGCAAAACTGGAGGTGGACTACATTCTGGTTGTTGATACTGAGGGACTTCGAGCTCTAGAACTGGCTGGGAAGGCAACAGTACATCATGACAATGAGCTTGCCACCTTTGTGGTTGGTCTTGGGAATATGACATTGATCAACATCTTTGGAGAGAACCCTTCTGAGATGCAGGACATTCTTCAGATAGTTGTCCAGGCCTTCCTGAGGATGAAGAAGGTCAGGCTGAATCCTGCATGTTTATTTGTGCATCAGAACGTGACCGATGTTAATGCTGGAGAGAAAAACCAAGATGGAAGGAGACGCTTGCAGGAGAAACTGGATGAGATGACAAAGTTGGCTGCTGAGGAGGAAGTGTGTGATGCAGAGCGCTTCAGCGATGTCATTACATTTGATTTTCAGAAAGATGTGAAGTACTTTGCCCAGCTGTGGGAGGGTAGCCCACCAATGGCTCCGCCAAACCCTTGCTATGGTGAGAACATTCAAGAACTGAAGGAAACAATTCTAGGTCATGCCTCCAAATCTAACAGTATCACACTGTCCAGTCTAAGTAGACGCATCCAAGACCTTTGGGAGGCACTGCTTCATGAAAACTTTGTTTTCAGTTTCAAAAATTCACTAGAGATATCAACATACAGGAAATTGGAGACTGAATATGGAAAGTGGACTTGGAAACTTAGGAGTGCTATGCTAGACATTGAAAACGATCTACACAATCAAATCGAAAATAAAAAAATACATTCAGTCAACGAAGACTACCTACATAGAAACATGCAGGAAACTACAGACTTGGTGAAAGGGTCAATAGTTGATTTCTTTGAGAATGACAAAGATGCAGCTATCTTGATACAGTGGAGAGTTTCTTTTGAACTTAAAATTGCTGATCTTCAGAAGAAAATGTTGAAAGAAACAGCAAATAGGCTAAGCGAGCTTCTAAAGCAACGTGAAGTCCAATCAATGATTGATAACCAGAAGTCAGAACATGAAAAAATACTTTTTGAGAAGAGTAAAGACCTTGCCTTAAAACTCAAAGCCAATACAAATGATGAAAAAATCCTGAGGAGAGAATTTGATGATGTTTGGAAAAATTGGGTTGATGACATTGTTACAAAAGCACCTTTAGTTGAAAATATTGATATATCAAAAGATGTGAAGCAAATTCTGGATGAAATTGATAGAGGCACCCATGTTGGCCAAAGGGAGAAAAGCAGTGAAGACATTTTTACATTGACAGACTTTTCTGATTGTGTCACTTTCAAGAAACCTGTGAAACCAGAAGGGGCTCTAAATGTATTTAAAGGAGCAATTATATCCTTTGGAGATACAATTAAACTTAAGGTAGGTTATGAAAAAAAACTGACTCAGGAGGAAGAGGCCAAGATCGAAAAGCTAGTGAATGAAATTGAAGCAAAAACAGACTCAATGATCAATTCAAAACCTGTTGCAAAGAGAGGGTATAACATCAGCTACATTCAAGAACTTATCGATGAAGTCAATAAAAGTGTAAAGGCCCATGAACAAGGGAATGTGAGGTACATGTTAAAGAAGGAGTTCACGGTGGATCTGACTCTCTGTGTATGTGAAAAGGCAAACACAATCTTCACAAAAGCACATCAACAATTCAGGCAGACTAATGATCCTGTTGCCTATGTCAAGACAAAGAAGGAGGAATTCTACAGCATTTTTCAGAAATATTGCCAAGGAGCCACTTCAGCTACAATTCTTGCTGAGATTATCTGTCAGAAACTAAAGAATCCCATTCAGCAATGTGTGTACAAACAGACAGCCATTAAGTTAGTAAGTGAATTGCAGGTGGATTGTGAAGCATTGAGAGGTAACAGAACAAACATAGAAGGACATATTCTGAAATTACTGGCAGAAAAAGAAGGGTTTGAGCCATACATTGAGTATATTCGTAATTACAGGAAATTCTTCAAATCTTTTGTCATAGATCAAGTCAGAAATTATATTAAAGACAATTTCACTAAACGTGTTCTTCCCAAGATGACTGACTCAATGGCTACCATTTATGACAGCATCCTGGATGCAGGAAAAAAAGCTACTCAGGAAACCAAAAATGAAGAAAGAAATGGAGATGTACATTTGTGGCTTGAGCGTTTCACAGATTGTCTGTCACACAAGCTAATCTTTTCCGTGGATGACTTCAGAGGAGTAAGCCATGATGACATTGAAGACTTTGAACTTCTTCAACAGATGATGACAGAAAGACTTAAAACTATAATTTTTGACCTGAAGGAATCTTTCAGCACAGATAATTTTCCAGATATACTTGACTACAATGACCGTCCTGAGGAGATTCTGATGAAAAATTTTGATGAGCAGTGCTGGGTGCAATGCCCTTTCTGTAAAGCCACTTGCACCAACACAGTGGGAGGGCATGATGAAGATCACATGGTTCCAATTCATCGAAGTTGTGGAATAAATGGATGGCATTATACTGGTACAACAAACCTGTGTACTGAATTCTGTACATATGAAGTGGCAGGTGAAAATAACTTCAGATTAGCTGATAAAGACATAAAATGGAAGCAGTACAGGACTGCAGGAGAGGAATATGAAAAATGGCACATTGCTCCTGATTTATCCGTGTTACCATACTGGAAGTGGTTTATGCACAGATTTCAGAAAGAATTGGGAGAATATTATGGTAAAACATTTGAAGGACAAGGCCTCATTCCACCTGAGTGGAATTTTCCAAAGGAGATGGCTATAGAGAGTTTGAAAAAATACTTCTGATCTAATTTATGAGCTTTTTTGAGCCCCGACTAAATCTATAGGCCTAAAGTCTTCAAATATCGAAGAGTGAAAATATGATTATATGCAATGCCTGTTACATACGTGCATGCAACCTTGCATACAAATAATGAAAAGATTGTGAGACTTCCACATCATCGGATTTTTTGTCAATTTGTCAGCAAAGCATTGGATGAACCATGCATTTTCCAGAATGCCACAGTCCCACAGATTGAGTATCTGGACTGTCATCAACTCACATTATGGTCATCTTACGGATCTTGAATTCCACATCTAAAATTTTGGACTAATCGTCCAAAATTAGGTGCATTTTGGCATCATGAGGACTTTCAAAAAAGGAAAAAGTCTTTATCAGAGCATAAAATTTCAATACAGAACACAGGTAAAATACTGACTAGGTGATCTCTCAATCACCATAGATTGCCTATCAATCATCACAGGTGAGCCAGTGGTAGGCTCCACCTTGAAGGCAGGAAAAGTACAGTCTATACATCAAAAAAAGACAAGCAAAATATCATCATTAGGAAAGAGACTGTTAACCACATTATAATCTACAAAATGTAATAGTCACAGGTAGAAATAGCCTACACGTATAATTTTCCAAAACAGACATATTGCACAAGCTGATCATTTAATAGATAGTGCTGTCAGTTTAACGCGTTAATAACGGCGTTAACGCAAACCCATTTTAACGCCGTCAATTTGTTTAACGCGCGATTAACGCATTTGACCCGCCATTATCAATGGAATGTGAAAAAAAAATATCTCCGACATTCCAACACCTCCCGACGTTTCAGTATGTCCTGTGTTTGTATTAGTCTTGAAGTAGGCCTACTGCTTACCCTAGAACCTAGGCTACTCATTACAGTATCCTACACACGCACTGCACACACGGCACGGGTGTCTGCACTCTGCTCTGCTGCTCCGATGTCAGTGAAAACAAATATTTTACTGACACAATCGTTGACGTTCACTCTCATGTTCGCATATTTAGGTTGTTAATTAGCTAGATTGATGTTGTCACTTAGAAATCCCTTCTCTTGAACTGAATACCCCGCAAATAGGCTAATATCAGTTTCAAAATTGCAGCGCGAGTGAGAGAGGTGAAACAGGTCGGAGCGCAACTGAGAGAGAATGTTTGTGAGCGTCATTTGATGTCAGTGAAAACAAATATTTTACCGACACAATCGTTGACGCTCACTCGCATGTTCACATATTTAGGTTGTTAACTAGCTAGAGGATTAATGTTGTCACTTAGAAATCCCTTCTCTTGAACTGAATACCCCGCAAATAGGCTAATATCAGTTTCAAAATTGCAGCTCGAGTGAGCGAGGTGAAACAAGTTGGAGCGCAACTGAGAGAGAGGATTTGTGCAAACGAAACGCATATAGCCTACCTGATTCTGAACGTATGACCTTGTCACTAAAATGAGAGCTTCTTGCAGGGCAATTGCCAATATGGCAAAATGCATAAAGGTATGCTCATGCAATGTAGGTTTACTCATGTAGACCATAATGCGATTAAAATGCGATTAATCGCGATTAAATATTTTAATCGCTTGACAGCACTAATAGATACATTGGGACATATTCATTTTGAAACAAGCCATTCATTCAAGGTATAGCAATACTAGTACATAATAAACTGGACACTACAGATGTTAAGGCAATTGTATTATGTTAAATTGGATAGGGCCTAATTAAAGGCACAATAAAGGCATTTTAAGCCTATTTCGTAGTTTCTAATTGGAATCCAGTAAATCAGGTTTTGAGTTGATCCTACAATAAGTGTTGAAGTTTAAAGAAGAAAACCTTTCAAGTGAAGTACTTTGTTTGTGTAATTAAAGATCACAAAAGAATAGTAGATCTTTATGTTGGCCTACACATTATATGTTGTTGGTTCTGCTTGAAGACCAGCAATGTAAAAGTAACGTGTAACATAAAAAGTTACTTTCCATGTCGGGTAGCTATAGTAAAGTAACATACTTTTTAAAGAAGTAATGAGTAAAGAGCAAAAAGTAACATACTCAAAATACTGTTCATGACATATAATATGCCTAACCATGATTTAGAGATAGACTTTTGTGTAACAGACATTGGTATCCCTGAGTGTGACAAGTGATTTTGACAAGTGTCTATGTATTTTGTGTTTGGTATGAATTAATAGATGCTCTTGAGTGTAACCCTAATCAGTATCCACAAGTTTCCAGAGTCCCATGATTGTTGTTTTAATCACAATGTGTATCTTAATCCGTTTAATATCCACTATAACCATGTTTCATCATTGTAATTGTATTTTGACCAAGTGGTCAGTATATCCATTTTGTGTTATCGTTTTGTAATCATGATCAATATAATTTGTGTGACAAGTAATGAATTGTATCCAACTCAGAGCATAAGTCTGTGTAAGGTGACAGTTAAAATATCGTGGGGAAATTTGGGGAAGATCCTCTTGATATATTGTGTGTGTTAAGCATAATCTTCTGTGGTAACTGAAATATCCTACAAAGAATTAAAATATGAGTGAATTGCTTGGTTGATTTTGGGGCTTGATGTTTTATATGTTCATATTGTGATTTTCCTTTGAATAACTTCCAGCTTGCTTATTTACGTACAGCTTGATCTTATAACCTTTTGTTTTTAGGATTACAGTCTACTGTTTTTATATTGTAATCCTTTTTAAAATTAGACTTTTTTTTATCTTTAATAAAGCCAACTCTATCTGTGGTATAGTCAAAAGGTGATCTTTCCTTGTTCTTTAATTTTCTGGTTGCCTCCTGAGTGACTGAGATCACCTGTTTTGCTTGTTGGATTAGATGTCACAGATTTTCTAGGTTAAATAGACAAATTTGTGTGACAAAGTTGTATTTTCTTTTCCTAGATACTCACAGGCTATAGTGGAGAGGTGAGGAGGTAAAAGAGTGTAGTGTCTCTTATTTGGGGACTTGTTATAGTAGTCTTATTTGGGGACTTGTTACAGTTATAGTGATCCCAAACTCACATTTAGATATTTAACTGTTCTTAACTGAGTATACTTGTTCAGTCTCCAAGGGTGATATTAAAGGAGAGTACCGGAGTGAATCCAAGCATAGCCCTGTTGAAAGAGCTTGCTAAATGCGCTAGTTAGCGAGTGGAACAAAATAATTTGGTACAGCACAGACCGAACGCGAACGCAGAAGCGAACAGGCACTTTACACTGAATCAATGGGACCTGACTGTTGGAAACCGAAAGTAAGATCTGAGGTTACATTGACTCAATGTAAAGTGTTTCACGTTCGCGTTAGGTCTGTGCTGTTCGAAAATCTTTCATTTTATACAAAATATATTGCTGTTAGAAGGCTCGTGCAGCAGGACTATGCTTAAGCTTACTCCGGTATATTGCTTTAAGGCTGGAATATACTTGCTGCAGACAACGCATAGGCCTAGTACATGTTTGCATCATGGCTGCCATGTATATTTTGCAGCCATTTAAAGCGTTGTTGCGCACATTGTTGCAAGGAAACATGACTTGTCTGCAAGATGCAATACTGACAAGAAAGTTGGGGGCAATCGGCTGTAAAAAAAAAGACTGCAACATCATTACATTAATTACTGATAATTACTGTGGAGACTGATATGAGTGGGAGTTGGGAGTGGACTCTCTTCCTGGTGGGGCAGTTAGTTTGTGTGTGGGTGGATGACAAATAAGCCTGAAAAAAGGATTTTTAAAAAACTTCAAATATCATCCCTAAAAAGTGTTTCTATGTGTTGCTGTGAGTCTAAACTTAACCAATACGTAAATATTTTTTACATTTTTTAATTAAAATAAGTATTTATATATGAATTTGTCAAGGTAGTGCCTAAAACTGTCATATGGTGTGACACTAAAAGAATTTGATATAAAATAATAATTAGGTATTTTTTTCTTCTTTAATTTACGTCAATGTTCTTTTTAATCATGTTTGCTTTGATATGCAACATTCGCTTGTGAATATTTAGGATAAAAACTTAACATTTGACAAGTTATTATGTCAAGGAGGAGAATGGTCTGAAGTCTAACCAGATATTTTAGCGTATTTCTGAGATTCTTTGTCAAAAGTTCCTCAAAATTCTTGAGATTCTTGCAGATGTCATTTCCTTTCTACACTATTGATTTTGTCATGATTTGTCAGCTAGAAAGTGTTTTTTATGACGTTTTCTATGATTATTTGATGTCACACCAAATGACATGGTGTCACACCATATGATGAAATGCACCAAACCACAATGTGTCAGCAAAAAAAAAAGGTATTTCATGAAAATTAAATCATTAACAATGAATTTTGAAGTCCACTGACAAGAAATTTAGGAATAACATCTATTTTTTAACTGCATATTACATGTGAAACATGGTGACATGGGGGAAAAAATGGGAAAGGGAAATATAAATTGTACAGATCCTATCCTTATCACAGATTTAATATATTTCATATATGATTTTTAAATTGAACTCGTGTTTTTACATATATTTCAATATAAAAATGCAATTTGGTCATAGAGTGTGACAGAAATGTCATATAGTGTGACTGAAAAAATAACACATGTACAATGGCACAATGTAACAACAATGTAATAACAATGTCACTCCATATGACATAGTGTCACTCAATATGACATTTTGACAGTTTATCTAATTTATTGGACAACTAAATACAGCTAGATATTATTTAGCATGCAACTGACCACATGGCAGCAATGCTTTCTAAGAATTCATAAAGAAGATTTGTGAAAAATAATTATTTTTATTGCAAATGATGTCACACCATAAGACACCAATTTTTGACCACTATTGATGATCTCGGCTATGGAGCTTTTTATACAAAAATCTAAAAGGCAGACCTGACCTCCTGACCATGCCAATCACTCCTGACATGCTATTGTAACTTCCTGATTAAGCAGGGTCCGTGACATGGCAGTGATGTCCAAATTAATGCCCGTTGAAAATATAAAATATAGTGTCACACCATATGACGTCCATTGTATGGACAAAATATATTTGATTAGAACTTAGTTGGACGTTATGCATGGGCATCGAAACTTTCTGTGGTTATAGAAAACATCCAATTATTTTATTTGCCTGGTAAAATTTTTAAGTATTTATACTTTATATGGATATATACTCTAATTAGGAAAATCACACGCATAGTGGACAGTCACACCATATGACATTTGTTATGTTTGGATCATTGTTTTATGTCAAAATTTAAATACAACACCAACAATTTTAGTATGCAGGAAGTTGATCCTATCAGACCAACAACATTTCCATATCATTTCTTAACAATTACCATTTTTTATACCTGTGTGACACAAGGACAGTCTGAATTTTGCTATCCGTCATCCACCCGTGTGTGTGTGTGTGTGTGTGTGCGTGCGTGTAGATGACTATGGAATCCTGAAATCTGCTAATGAGTTTTTATGAGTACTGCATAGATATGAAACTCATCATGGTTGATGAGTTTGTCAGTTGTGTGACAAGTCTTTTATCAAACACAAAAGATGGTCATTGATTTTAGAAAGAAAAACAACCTTGCTCTCCACCTCTGACTGATATTTATGGAAGTTTCTTGAGTATAAATATCTGGGCACAATAAAATAGATAACAGGCTAAAATTTGAGGTGAGTTCATTTGCAAGAAGGGACAACAACGTTTGTACTTCCTTATTAGGAAGCTCAATTCATTTGGTGTTGAATTGTGATTCATGTTATATTGATGAATGAATGTCGGAAGTTATACAAAACAATGTGCTGACCAAAATGATTAAACAGACTTCATGATTCAAAGGACCACAATTTTGAAACTAAAGGGGATTTGGACATAGGCTAATACACGGAATGACCCTATAGTACTCTTCACCAGAGTAAATGATCTGAAGAACAAGCCCATTGAGCCGTTCTTGGGAAGCCTGGATTTTTTCTCATGAATCTCATTGAACAGTGCAGTAAGAGATACCATGTTTGAGACTTGAGTATCATCAGGTTTCTGCCCTCCTGGAGAAGATTGATGATGAAGGATAACGGAGGAGGACCCATTTTGGGCCCATGACATCTCCAGAAGGCTGATAGGACAACTTCGGTCAAAAGAGCTCTATTGCTCAAGCCACTCAAGACTTACCAGTACTGAAGACACAAAAATTTTGGACCAGCTCATATAAGTTTATATGTTATTTTATAGGTATAAAATAAGCACTGATAACTAACCCATGGCAGCAGAATTTTAAACCTTTCAACAAAGCATTGTAGTGTGTATGACAACAAATGACTAAAAAAGTGGTTAAAACAGTAGGCCTATATTTATGCAAGCTGTTACATAAAAGATTGTAAACAAGTGATATTTGCATCCTTGCATAAACACACTAACCACTTTTTCAGTCATAGTGCTGTGTTTTTAGGTGTCTGGTGATATTGAATAGCTTTTGAGGTGACATTTGGAACATAAAACAGTCTGTCCCCATGGGTTTGCTGTCAAGGCTAATTCTCTGTTCAAGAACATGTATATGTATATGAGTCGGTCAAAAAATTTTGTGTCTTGCGTATCTTGAGCAATAGAACTCTCGTTGAAACTGACCAAAGTTATCCTTTAATAGTGGAGTCTTGTGTCTAATATAGTCACTGAAATATACCTCATACAATACCTGTACAACATGTTTAGGGTAAGAACTTTGACCCCTCTACTAGCCTATAGAAACTTGGAATAGGAAATGAACTAAAAGGCAATGGTGTCGGTACCGTAAACACAGGAATCCGGGTTCAATTTTGATCCTAGGTAATATCCTAACCCTTTACTTGAAGGGAGATATGAGCATAGAGCCTTAACAAACAACACAAAGATAGAAGCATTTAGAAAAATCAGTCATAAAGTCTTATAACTACTAGGCTAAATTCACTAAGGACAGTATTCTCCCAGGTGCTTAAGTCCAAAAGTGGGTTTGGTGCAGGCTGAAACGCATGGAGTTAAACCAAATACCGGACCAGCCTGAATGACAAAGTGTATTTTTTGTGTATTTAAATTACAAATTGCTTGAAATTGAATTAAATACCTTTGACAGACCTGTATTTTTGTATTTCATTTTGTTACAATTGATGAGCAGGTCTTTATAATTTGAAATGAAATACTTTTTGATGTAGGCCTATTCTCTGCCTGTATGCCCTATGGCCATGCCTGATTGACTCCAGAGAAATGTTAATAAACGGGCTCTCTTGATTTTTTCTACTACAGCAATGCTTCCATCTACTGGTGTTCTTGTATAACAGGATGGGCAAACCTACAGTAATACAGGTCCATGATGTCTTACAGTAAAAGGATATACTAATGATACTTAATGTTTTACAAATATTAGCAATAGTTAACCTGAAATTGCTTGAAAAATAGATAGCCCCTATCTTACAGGCCTATGTTTCA
>JAODXP020000023.1:9215281-9262570 GCA_027497455.2 Sardinella longiceps | reverse complement strand
GTTAAATGGATGAATAAATAAACGACACGCCGTTGCGTGTTCAAAAGTAGAAATTGTCTCTTGTCTCTTCGCACTGCAATTTCCACACTGGTGACCCCGACGTTTGTTCTTGGACGGATTCCAGAGACAGAACGAACATTACGACAACAATGGCAACGAACGCCGTTTCGCTAAAACTTCCAGAATTTTGGGAGTCGTCTGCTTCTGCCTGGTTCGCTCAGACTGAGGCTCAGTTCGCGTTGCGTGAGATAACGGCAGATACTACGAAATACTACTATGTGGTTTCAGCGCTGGGCAGTTCAACAGCAACTCGTGTGGTTAGTCTCTTGAAAACCCCCCTGCTGAAGATAAGTATGGCACCCTAAAGGCTCATCTGTTGAAAACTTTTGAACTTTCTGATGCAGAGAGGGCCAGCCGCCTTTTCTCCCTCCAGGGTCTGGGTGACAGCAAGCCCTCTGAGCTAATGGACAGAATGTTGGATCTTTTGGGAGAGCACAAGCCTGATTTTTTGTTCGTCCAGCTTTTCCTGCGACAGCTCCCCTCTCAGGTCCGAGCAGCTTTAGCCAACACCACCATCACTGACTGCCGTGAGCTGGCTGATGAGGCTGATAGATTTTTTTGGCTGGTCAGCATCATGGTATGGCTGCAGCAGCATTCATGCCCCTCAGCCCTGTTTCTCCTGTGCTGGCCCAGGCCCCTGGTACTCCGACTGGTGACACAGGCTTCACAGCAGTGGCAACTGCTGCACCCCGGCGGCGCCCCGAGTCCAGTCTGTGCTTTTACCATGCAAAATTTGGAGCAAGAGCCAAGCGCTGCCGTTCGCCTTGCAGCTTTGGGGGGACGGGAAACGTCAGGGCCGGCGCTCAATAGTGGCCATGAGCGTCGGCCGCACCGGCAGGCTGCTGTTCATCCAGGACACCATCTCTGGACGGCGTTTTCTGTGTGACACCGGTGCACAGAGGAGCATTTTGCCTGCGTCACGATTGGACATTCTGGCTGACGGTTTTGGCCCGCCCCTGGAGGCTGCCAATGGTAGCCCCATACGCACTTATGGCACTCGACATGTTGAACTGTGTTTCAGTGGTCAGCGGTTTCAATGGGACTTTATTACGGCTAAAGTGGCAGTTCCGCTGCTTGGCGCAGATTTTTTATGTGCTTATGGGCTGCTGGTGGATGTCAAGAACTGTCGCTTGGTTGACGCCACCACATTTTGTTCATACACTTGCACTCTCAGTGGTTTAGACTCGGCCAGACTATCCAGCGTGCTCTCCCCAACGGATGACTTCCTTCGGCTGCTATCAGAGTTTCCGGCGCTCACACAGCCCACTTTCTCCTCTACAGCTGCCAAACACGGAGTGGAGCATCACATCGCTACCACAGGCCCACCTGTCTATGCCAGAGCGAGACGTCTAGACCCAGCCAAGCTGGCTATTGCACGGGCCGAGTTCGACAATATGGAACGACTGGGTATTGTCTGCCGCTCCAGCAGTCCATGGGCTTCACCCCTTCACATGGTTCCAAAGCCCGACGGAGGCTGGCGTCCCTGCGGTGATTACAGACGGCTCAATGATGCTACAACGCCAGACCGCTACCCAGTACCTCACATCCAGGATTTTTCTGCTCACCTGGCGGGTAAGGTGATTTTTTCAAAAGTGGACCTTGTCCGCGGATACCACCAGGTGCCTGTCCACCCCCTGGATGTTCCCAAAACAGCTGTGATAACACCTTTCGGCCTGTTTGAGTTCTTGAGGATGCCGTTTGGCCTTAAGAACGCTGCCCAGTCCTTTCAACGCCTCATGGATTCAGTGCTGCGTGACCTGCCTTTCCTTTTTGTGTTCCTCGATGACATCTTGGTGGCCAGCGCATCTAGAACTGAGCATGTGTCCCATCTGCGAGTGCTTTTTGAACGTCTCAGCTTGCATGGTCTCATCATCAATCCTGCAAAGTGCCAGTTTGGGTTGCACACCATTGACTTTCTTGGGCATCGAGTCTGCAAAGAGGGGGCATCGCCACTCCCATCGAAGGTGGATGCAGTTTCAAATTTCCCACGGCCAACCACTGTGAGGTCCCTGCAAGAGTTTCTGGGTATGGTAAACTTTTACCACCGGTTCATTCCCCAAGCTGCTGCAGTTATGCGCCCCCTGCACGAAGCCCTGAAAGGGGGGAAAGCACCTAAACGCCTGGTGGACTGGTCCACGGAGAGAGAGACTGCTTTTGCAAACACTAAAGCTGCTTTGGCAAATGCAACGCTTCTGGCACACCCGTCTCCCGAGGCCACTATTTCCATCACCACCGACGCCTCGGATTACGCAGTCGGCGCGGTGCATGAGCAGTGGGTGGACGGCGCGTGGCAACCTCTAGCCTTTTTCAGCCGGCAGTTGCGCCCCAGTGAACGTAAGTACAGCACCTTTGATCGAGAATTGCTAGCTCTTTACCTGGGTGTTCGACACTTCCGTTCACTGCTGGAGGGCCGACAGTTTACAGCATTCGTCGACCACAAACCACTGACTTTTGCCATGGCTAAGGTGTCGGAGCCGTGGTCCGCTCGTCAACAGCGACAGCTCTCTTACATCTCGGAGTTCACCACAGACTTACAGCATGTGGCCGGTAAGAGCAACGTGGTTGCGGATTGCCTCTCGCGTGCTGTCGCCGGTGCCGTCCATCTGGGGCTTGACTATGCTCGCATGGCCGCCGACCAGGCCACTGACCCCGACGTCCAGGCATTACGAACTGCCTCTTCAGGACTGAAGCTGTCGGAGGTCCCTTTTGGCGAGGGCAGCATTACACTCCTCTGCGACATCTCCACAGGAGAGCCACGGCCTCTGGTTCCCACGTCATGGAGGCGTCCTGTTTTTGACGCTGTCCACGGCCTCTCCCACCCAGGTAGGAAACCGTCCCAACGACTGGTGGCAGCCAAATTTGTATGGCGGGGTCTGAAGAAAGACGTCCGTGATTGGGCGGATTCCTGTGTGGACTGTCAACGCTCTAAAATCCACCGCCACACCAAAGCGCCCCTGGCACACTTCCCTGTGCCTGAACGGAGGTTCGACCATGTTAATGTGGACTTTGTAGGCCCCCTGCCCTCCTCCCACGGTTTCACCTACCTCCTCACCATGGTGGACAGGACTACGCGGTGGCCCGAGGCTGTTCCCCTGACATCATCAGCTACCCCGGAGATGGCCAGAGCGTTCATAGCTTATAAGCAATTTAACATGTACTGATTGACAATGGCATCCCATTCTTCTACCAGCATTTGTCAGCCAACATGGTTGTGTTGGTCACTCTAGCACGCCCCAACTGATCCCATAAGTGTTCAGTGATGTTTAGGTCAGGATTGCTGGCAGGCCATTCCATCCTCTCCACTCCTGTTGTGTAAAATGGTATTAAAGAAATTCCCATAACAAAGTGAGACACATCTGTGTCATGTTCTGTTGCCTGGACTGTAAATGTTACGGACTCTCTCTTTACTTCTGCGTTGTGTAGTTGAATTAAAGAAGAGGACTCCCGAGCTGGTGGATGAGCACTTTATTCCTGCATAAAGGGTTGGCAGATGTACAAAAATAGTGGGTTCAGGTCGTGGGTCGAGTCTGCTGCAGTGCAGAAGCTCTTCCTGCTACTCTAATGCTGGCTTCACATTAGCCAAGTTTTGAGTCCGTAGTACGACAACCTAACGGCCGGAAATCATTCATTCCCTATGAGGATACGGAGACCGCATGCGAACGGGGTCCGACGACTGCGGTGCGAATACGACAGGGCTCCGGATGCGTTAAAAAAATTGAACTCGCCCGACAGTTTCGGATACGACAAAGCCAACGGTAGAGTGCGTTGCTAGGTAACGGCCATAAACATTGTCTAGAAATGCTTCAATATCAGCGAAATTGCACTATATTTTAACATTTTACAAGTGTCAAACACAACAGAAATGTATTTTGTTGGCCCCTAAGTGTGTCAGGCCGTTTAATACAGGTTACAGTGCAAGTTACGTGAACTGTCGATTCACCGCCATTTCCCTCTCTGTTGAGAGCTCCGGCTGAAAAGACGTGTAGTGTCCAGCATCCGTAGGGGGAGTGTTGCGAAATTCGGAGCTGTAGTGTGAAGGCCGCTTAATATTACTAAACCTAATATATCTAATTATCTACATTGCTAATGTTATGGAGTGTGTTAAGAAAATAAACAAAATAAATTCCAAAAGGGAAATATGTATTATAAAATGAATATATATGTTGGTGTGAATATGTGTGTTAAAGTACTGAGGGAAACTATAGGCTATTTCCTATGTAATTCTAAATGGAATCTAAGTCTAAATCTAAATGGTGATCATATAGTGTACAATAATAACATAAAAATATACAGAGACTAAAAATATACTGGAAACTAATCCAAAATAAAATAAATCTGACATAAAACATTAAGGGAAAACATTGCTTCATCCATTTTCATTGAAATCAATGCGCAAACTGCGCTAATACATAGGTAAACATTGCCATCTTGTGGCCGCTAATGGTACTGCACCTAAAAGCAATACCGAACGTGGCAGGCTAGTCAACTTCGAGATCGCACACGTTAGCGAGCGGTCACGAGGCAAATTAGAATATAGGCAAAACAAACAATCTAAACTACAATTCTTATTGGTTACCTGCATAAAGGGTTGCCAGATGTACAAAAATAGTGGGTTCAGGTCGTGGGTCGAGTCTAAACAAAATAAACGTCTCATTACCAATCTACATATCAATAGGAATACAGCTCAAGGTCAAACGAAAATACAATATGAAATATTAACATCAATACACTATAAAAAATTGCACAAATGCAATTTATAGGTGACCTTGCTTATCAGAAATAATCAGGGAATTACTTTGCAAAAATGAATAATCTGTAAATAGGACTTTTGTGAACTTTATAGGGGACCCACGTTATCTTAACCTACCTACTGCAGTGCAGAATCTCTTCCTGCTACTGCAGCACCCACAATGCAAAGCTCTACAGAAAACTACAAAATAAAAGCACTAACCCATTTATGCAGGATTTAATAAAAAATACTAAAACTATTTATTGACTCCGTTACATAAACATGCTCCGTCAACAATATAAAAATTCAGAACAATACATAATGTGACAGAGAACTATTACCTTGGCTTTGTGGAGAGGAGAGGTTATAACACATTCATTTAATGTTAACATTTCTGTGCCTTCCTTTGTGTGTCAACACAATATAGAAATCACCACTAATGGATGAATTAGACACAGCCTGCTTGTGTCTCAAATTAACTGTGGTTGCCACTTGCCAAGGAGGGCGCCATTTAGCCAAATGGCCCATATCAATCCCTTGGCTATATAAGGATAATTGGGCTTGGCTCTGGGATCTCCATGCCCGCCCCATTTATGATGATGAAAACTTTATTTCATGTACACTTTCATTTTTGTTTTACATGCGTCCTTACTGTTAGCTGTTTTGGTAGCTCTTGTCGTAGCTCACCTAGACTCAGGACAACATGATTCCTAAACTTTTTTTCGGTAAGTTGGATTTCATCACCATCAGTTCTCAAATTTCAGTTGATAAAATATTATTGAAAGATTCTCTCTTATTTAATTTGTATGTGTGTGTGTGTGTGTGTGTGTGTGTGTGTGTGTGTGTGTGTGTGTGTGTGTGTGTGTGTTGAAGAAGGCTAGCTCAGGGTTTCTAGCGTTGAGGCGTAGGCTAATTCTACGCCGTGCTTGTTTTGATTCATGGTTCATTATGTGTGGTTAAGCTCGTTTGCTGAATAGAAGGAAAATGCTTCCTATGAAGACAGATGGGGCTGAAAAATAGTGTATTAATTTGACGTGCATTGAAGGCTGTTTTCTTAAGAGCCGTTTGTCGTCCATTATCAATATAGACCTAAACTATATTTTGGGATATTTTTTTTATGAACTGCCCTTTTAGAATAGGCCTGTGTAGCGCAGTGCTCATTCACTGATTAGGGCCCGAGCACCGAGGCGCACGAGCCCGGAACGGGCTTGTGCACCGACCGGTGCGAAGCCCTATTGCTTTTGTAAGGATTTGTCATTATTAGGGCCCGAGCACCGAGGTGCACGAGCCCGGAACGGGCTTGTGCACCGACCGGTGCGAAGCCCTATTGCTTTTGTAAGGATTTTTTTTTCTTTTATTATTATTATTATTTTTCTTCCCCTGGAACCGGCCATTTTTGACCCCTTTCCCGTGCATGAAAACTCACGAAATTTTGCACACACCTTGGAAGTCTGGAACACTGGAGGTTTACAGAGGTATAGACCCGGGTGTGGCCCAGGGACTCCGTAGCGCCCCCTAAAGTAAAAAAATACCTTGGGCTCTATGGGGCGGTCTCATGATGAACTTTAACATACTCCTCGGACACCATTTGTCAGATTCCTGTGAAATTTGGTAGATATGATACCAAGACATTGCTCATGTCAAATTGCGAAGGGATTTTTCATACCTTTTACGAATTCAAGATGGCGGATGCATGAAATAAGAGAAAAAATGAAAAATAGGAAATGTGGCATAACATCACAATTGATTGATAAAATCGCCTGAAACTCATACCGTTTATAGATCTTATGATTACCACGATGTCCATTCACTTACTGGGCGTGGTTATTACAGCGCCACCATCTGGCAAGGTGGAACCACTACAGAAATTGACATTTAGCTCCATGGTTCACATATACTTTGAGCTACATGCACGAAATTTGGTAGGTGTGTGGGACTCCCCAAGACGAACATTTTTTGTATTACATTGCATTAGCCACGCCCAACAGGAAGTGAGGTAATAAGGAGTGTAAAAATTTGGACACACAATGAACTTTAACGTACTCGTCGGACACGGTTTGTCAGATTGAAGTGAAATTTGGTGTACATGACCTCTAGATGCTGATGATGCCAAATTGCGAACGGATTTTTGATATCTCGTACTATGTTGAAATAACAATTTTATGAAATTGTATGATTTTAATAGCTCATCACGAAACAGGAAGTGTGTCATAAAATTACACAGCATTAACCGATTGGTCTGAAACTTCACAGGTTCATAGATGGTATGACTGTGATGATATCTAGACACCCCGGGGGCGTGGCTGTTATAGCGCCACCACCTGGCCAAGCAGGAAATGTGCTAGAAATTGATACTGCTTTACCCGATTAATCTGAAACTTCACTGGCTTATAGATAGTATGACTGTGATGACATCTAGACACCCCGTGGGCGTGGCTGTTATAGCGCCACCACCTGGCCAAGCAGGAAAAGTGCCAGAAATTGACTATACTTTACCCGATTGATCTGAAACTTCACAGGTTCATAGATCGTGTGCCTGTGATGATATCTAGACACCCCGTGGGCGTGCCTGTTATAGCACCACCACCTGGTCAAGCAGGAAAGGTGCTAAAAGTGCTAGTGGTCAAAAATTATAACTTGGAAACGGTTTGACATAGCTTATCCAAACTTGGTTTATGGACTCCTGACCGTGTTCTGACCACGCATAACCATGAATCGAAACTCTGTAGCGCCCCTAGTGGTCAAATATTATAACTTGGAAACGGTTTGACGTAGCTTATCCAAACTTAGTATATGGACTCTTGACCGTGTACTGACCACACAGAATCATGAATCGAAACTGTCTAGCGCCCTCTAGTGGTCAAATATGATAACTTGGGAACGGTTTGACGTAGCTTATTCAAACTTGGTATATGGACTCCTGACCGTGTTCTGACCACGCAAAACCATGAATCGAAACTCTCTAATGCCCCCTTGTGGTCGAACATTATAACTTGGAAACGGTTTGACCTATCATAGCCAAAGTTGGTACTCAGACTGTGGACCACCTTCTGAACATGCAGTATGACTTATGTGAATCTCTGTAGCGCCCCTACTAAGAGAAAGAGTTTAAAAGGCAGACTGAGTGAGTGTGTGACAGTGAGTGTCTGCGCGTGTAAAAAATGAGGGTGAGACAAAGATAGCACACCTGTTCCGAGTGAATGTGCATTCACTGTGTACCATTGTTGCGATATGCACTCTTTGCGGTGCACCTGGTGCGAGGGCCCGTCATCGCCGCTTGCGGCTTTAATTATTATTATTATTATTATTTTTCTTCCCCTGGTTACGGCCATTTTTGACCCCTTTCCCGTGCGTGAAAACTCATGAAATTTTGCACACACCTTGGAAGTATGGAACACTAGAGGTATACAGAGGCATGGACTTGGGTGTGGCCCAGGGACTCCGTAGCGCCCCCTAAAGTGAAAAATTACATTGGGCTCTATGGGGCCGGACACCCACTGAACTTTAATGTACTCCTCGGACACCGTTGGTCAGATTCCTGTGAAATTTGGTAGACATGATGCCAAGATGTTGCTGATGTAAAATTGCGAAGGGATTATTCATACCCTTTATAATTTCAAGATGGCGGATGAGTGAAATATGGGAAAAATTGAAAAAAAGGAAAAGTGTCATTAGATCGCAGGGCGTTGATGGAATTGTCTGAAAGTCATTTACAAAGTTATAGATATTATCATGACGCCAACATTCATACACTTAATGGGCGTGGTTGTTGCAGCGCCACCATCTGGCAAGGTGGAAAAAGTACAGAAATTTACATTAAGTGCCATGGTTCACATATACTTTGAGCTGCACGCACAAAATTTGGTAGGTGTGTCGTACTCTCCAAGACGAACAATTTTCGTATTACATTGCATTAGCCACGCCCAACAGGAAGTGAGGTAATAAGGAATGTAAAAATTTGGGCATATAGTGAACTTTAACGTACTCGTCGGACATGGTTGGTCAGATTCGAATGAAATTTGGTGTACATGACCTCTAGATGCTGATGATGCCAAATTGCGAACGGATTTTTGATATCTCGTGCTATGTTGAAATAACAATTTTATGAAATTGTATGATTTTTATAGCTCATCACGAAACAGGAAGTGTGTCATAAAATCACACTGCATTAATCATTTGGTCTGAAACTTCACAGGTTCATAGATGGTATGACTGTGATGATATCTAGACAGCCCGTGGGCGTGGCTGTTATAGCGCCGCCACCTGGTCAAGTAGGAAATGTGCCAGAAATTGACAATGCTGTACCCGATTGATCTGAAACTTCACAGGTTCATAGATTGTATGCCCGTGATGATATCTAGACACCCCGTGGGCGTGCCTGTTATAGCGCCACCACCTGGTCAAGCAGGAAAAGTGCCAAAAATTGACTATGCTTTACCCGATTGATCTGAAACCTCACAGGTTCATAGATCGTGTGCCTGTGATGATATCTGGACACCCCGTGGGCATGCCTGTTATAGCGCCACCACCTGGTCAAGCAGGAAAGGTGCTAAAAGTGCTAGTGGTCAAAAATTATAACTTGGAAACGGTTTGACATAGCTTATCCAAACTTGGTTTATGGACTCCTGACCGTGTTCTGACCACGCATAACCATGAATCGAAACTCTGTAGCACCCCTAGTGGTCAAATATTATAACTTGGAAACGGTTTGACGTAGCTTATCCAAACTTAGTATATGGACTCTTGACCGTGTACTGACCAGACAGAATCATGAATCGAAACTGTCTAGTGCCCTCTAGTGGTCAAATATGATAACTTGGGAACGGTTTGACGTAGCTTATTCAAACTTGGTATATGGACTCCTGACCGTGTTCTGACCACGCATAATGATGAATCGAAACTCTCTAGCGCCCTCTAGTGGTCAATAATGATAACTTGGACACGGTTTGACATAGCTTATCCAAACTTGGTATATGGACTCCTGACCGTGTTCTGACCACGCATAACCATGAATCGAAACTCTCTAGCGCCCTCTAGTGGTCAAATACGATAACTTGGACACGGTTTGACATAGCTTATCCAAACTTGGTATATGGACTCCTGACCGTGTTCTGACCACGCAAAACCATGAATCGAAACACTCTAATGCCCCCTTGTGGTCGAACATTATAACTTGGAAACAGTTTGACCTATCATAGCCAAAGTTGGTACTCAGACTGTGGACCACCTTCTGAACATGCAGTATGACTTATGTGAATCTCTGTAGCGCCCCTACTAAGAGAAAGAGTTTAAAAGGCAGACTGAGTGAGTGTGTGACAGTGAGTGTCTGCGAGTGTAAAAAATGAGGGTGAGACATAGATAGCACACCTGTTCCGCCTGAATGTGCCTTCACTGTGTACCATTGTTGCGATATGCACTCTTTGCAGTGCACCTGGTGCGAGGGCCCGTCATCGCCACTTGTGGCTTTAATTTTTATTGAGGTTGATTTGCTGCGGCAGTGCGCACAGTTGTGGCTCACAAATGATCCATGCACAGTTAGGAGCCTTTCTGGCCTAGTGGCAAATTAACTGCGCCATGTAGCAGTAATAGGCTAGATTACACCATTTTCAAGTAGGCCTCTGCCGCTGTAAAAAGTAAAATCGTAAAAGTGCGTTTTTCTCTCTGAGTATAATAGATAGGAAATTGTAGAAAATAATAGAAAAATACAGGACATGGACCTACTCCATAAAAACTAAAAAAGTCCGTAGCGTTTTGTTGGTTTGTTGTTCCATGATAAATTGATGTCATCTGTCAAGGTGGCCATATTTGTAATAGAATAGCCTTTATTTGTCCATACAGGAAATATGTTACTGCAGTTAATACAATACAGCACAAGATTGTATATTCTATGTGACTCCTGGCCCTTGATAACACTGTGCTGGGGGACATTGGAGATTATTGAAATCAATGGACATGACCTTAATTTTTACATTTTTGTCCTGGTTATGACTCTCTTTTCTTGTGCCCTCAGTAGTGTTGTGCCTTGTATGGTGTGTGACACAGTCACAGGCACAGGAGGTCAAGTGTTCATGTGAACAGAAGCCCGGCTTTAACATCCACAGATTCTCTCCACCAATAGCTGATGCAAAAGATCACTGCACTGTTGCATGGACCTGTGAGGTATGTAGGTCTTAGAGAAAAGAAAAAAAAACCCATAAAATTCCAGCTTGGGTAGCCTAATCCTAATGAAGGATTTGGAGGAGGTGATCAGTTTGTATATTTTCCAGATGAGCTATTTGTAATTGCCTTTAATATCCATGAGTTGTTTACTGCTGTTAGTGCTGCATGTGCTATTTGTGATTGGATTTTGAATTTGATTAGTGGTTTAAGATGTCGGTAGTACGGAAATTGATCCCTTTCAACCCCATATACCTGGATGGTGGAAGTGAATAGAGTGAAATTCTTGAAATTAGTGATGGAGGTGAGTGATGCCCTTGTCCTGTCATTTAGAGAAGCAAATCAGTGTCTTGTGCAAAATGGAGGTCTTGGTTGAGTCAAATGGAGGTGAGCTTACATAGTGCAAGTGTAGATTTAGTTGACGTTTCACCATGCTGTCAGAGTTGAGTGAAATACACAAATACACTGAAACATGGCTCCATACACCTGCTGTGTTTCATTACTAGACAATACTAAGCTATAACATAATCATTACCAAATCACCTTTAACATGGACTCTTCATAACTTGTCTACTGTCCTCTAATTTGATACAACTTAAAAGATTATGTTTCTTTTTGTTTTCCTTATATTATGTTTCAGCTGACGGAGTGTGCGCACTATGATTACGAGGAACAGGGAAAGAATGCCCTAACGTTTAAGCCTCCTGTTCTGGAAGCATCATTTAATGCTATTCGTGTGGAGAGCCATGTGTCAGTTAAAGTCTCTGTAGAGTGCCCTCAGAAGAGAGTACCGGTAAGTAACCAGTCATTTACTCAAATTGTTTTTCTGTTCGTCCACCAGTGTCATACAGTATGTACATAATTCATAGTCAAAGCAACTGTACTTTTATTTCTTTTTGCGTATCTGTCTGTCTGTATGTTTTACAGATCATCAAGAATCTTCCCTGTTCATGTAAGTGTTGATATGGATTTACCCATATTACTTACATTATTGCAATTACAGTATATTTAATATTTTTTGTTATTTATTCATGTGGATTATAAATATAAGCGTTACTGTGTTCTTGTGTGTGTGTGTGTGTGTGTGTGTGTGTGTGTGTGTGTGTGTGTGTGTGTGTGTGTGTGTGTTTTACAGGTGACAATCCATCTCCCACATCAATTTTGACCACTGACAGTAAGACTAATAATTCTAAAAGCATGATGCATATACTATGAGGTGTCATTTTTTTTGGAACTTTGCAGTCCAAAGACAACTGCTTGATCAATGCACTACTACCTTCTTCAGTGCTGTAATGAATGTGTGTTTGGGTTGTAGAACATAATGAAGACTTACAAGAGAGACCAGAGGGGAGATCACCAGGTTCATCATCTCATGTCAAGACAATCATTGCCGTTGTAATCAGTGTCATCCTCACTGTGCTTGGCTGTGTGGCTGTTGTCTTGATGATAAGAAGGTATAAAACCAAAATTGTATGACTATAGAATGAGAAAACAACATTTCTTATCTAAAGTATACCGGTATAATGATGTTATAGATCGAGTACCACTGGTCTTATATAAATGATTATGACTCATCATAAGTCTAAATACCCATTACCAATCAAACTTCAAATCAAATCTGTTCTAGTTAATTTATCAGTTTCATAGTCACCTCAATGGTTAAATGGCACAGGGTCAATGAAGGTTCTCTTGACTTCCTCCACGCCTTCCTTGTGCATATACAGCACTTGCAAGTTGACAATGGCCCCTAACCTAGAAAGAAAATTACTCTTGTGTACTCTTTTGTAGATTACAGTATGTAGCCTACCTATTGAAAGATAGTGTGATACAATGCAATTCCAAACTTTCATTATGTACTGATATAGTCTGATTACACTCTTGTTTATATACATTTTCAGAAGGAGGAATCAGAGGCTAGCAGGAGATGGACAGGCTAATCTTCAGGCTAATTTTCACCAAGTGCCAGACAACAACCCAGATGAGCCTGAGGTGAACATTCAACCTGGAGGTGATGTTGCCATAGAAGTAGATGGAAACCCATTGTAGACTTATTCCTCTCATTACCCATAACCTTTCTCTCTTGACATGCTTTCTTTTATCATTTCCATTTTGTAAATATGCTTGCTCTCAGAAAATACTATATAGTCATTATCTCGCAAATTTAGACTAGAAAACACCAAATATGTTTTTGCTGTTTTAAATGTGTAGACTTTTAGACTTTTTTCCATGCAAAAAAAGAGAACCAAGCTTTGCTGTTCTGACTTACAATACCATACCTGCTGTTAGATGGAGCACCCTCACTTCACTTCGAATCCTATATATTTAATATTCAACCTCCATTTGCATTATTTGCATATGTATTTTATATTCATTTATATCAGAAACCCTGAAGAAAACCTGCCATAGAAATGCATTACGGCAGAGAAAGTTTAATAAGGGGAGAATGTTCACTCTTAAAATACTACCGGGGGTACTGCAATGAGAGGGTGCGTGCAAGCAAGTGCAAAATGAATGGCGGTCTATGGCCATTCATTCATCCATTCATTCACTTCAATAGAGTAGCATAATGCTAGTGAGTCTGAGGTAAAAACTGCTCTCAGTATGAGAAATGTGATGGACGTGGTTGTTCATACCTTTCACTTTTCGATGTAATCGATGTCCACGTTGTTAAAAATAAAATACAATCTGTGATATTTTGGACACAAGTATGCAGAAGAAAAAAAATATATATTTTAGCATTTAGCTCCATAGGCCCTCATTGTTTTAGGACTTGCTCGCGACCGCCCCTAGTGGAAATGCCATTTGAATTGCAGGTTGAAGGCGGTTCAATGGCGTTAATAGGGAGTGATTCGGCTCTCCGTAAACAGGCTCTGCTGATTACTGCCGTTCGTAACTCAAAGATGGAGAAGTCCTGCCTTGCAGTGATAGTAGCCAATCACATTGTTGAGTGCAGTATGATCAGGGGTGAAAGTAAGCCTATATGCACCTATAGATACAGACGGCAAGTTTGGGCACGCCCATAAAATCAGCTCCTCGTGTCCCCCATGTGGGGGAAAACAAACCTTAAATTAGTGAAGGAGTCAATGGCATGCTAAGCTACAAGTTACACTGAGCACCATCTACAAGGAGCCAGACACATTTTTGAGGGCAATGCCTGAAGGTAGTAATGATGGTCAGATGGTCCGATGTGAATTCTGAACTTGACACCCCTCCAAACGCGATACTGATGACAATTTAGATGATGTTTGTTAGCTTCATTAGCCTGCTAACTAGCCAACTTCATTGATCACCACAGTAAATGTAGCTAACTTTAGCTTGCTTAACTGAGCTAATCAGACTTGTGATTGAAAGTTGCTTTACTTTTGACAGGAGCAGAGACAGCTCATGACATTTCTGTTAGTGTAACTGCAATAAACAAATGATGGAAAAATTATTTTAGTCTAAACACAAGTAGGCAAACAGGTCATGATTAGACAAAACATCTAATATGGACTTTGTTCAATTTTACTTAGCGATCTATTATTGTTAAGCAACTTTCTCTACCTTGTCCATTCACCATAATGTGAAATTGGCCTCTGTTATCCCCCACGCTGACTCCACCCTCGCACTTTGGGGGCGTTAACTGTACTTGCCGTCTGTATCTATACTAAGTATTGGTATGGATACAGACGGCAAGTCTGACCACGCCCACAAATATAGCTCCGACGTGGGGGAAGTAGAGAAAAATAGTCCCTCATGGGGGAAGAAGCAGGGTCACACAGTGGGAAGTCAAGAAGATGCTAAGTTAGATGTTACACTGAGCACCATCTACAAGGACCTTGACACATTTGAGGGCAATGCCTTAAGGTAGTAATGATGTCCAGATGGTCCAATGTGAATTCTGAACTTGACACCCCTCCAAACGCGATACTGAGGACAATTTAGCTGAAGCTTGTTAGCTTCATTAGCTTGCTAACTAGCCAACTTCATTCATCACCATAGTAAATGTAGCTAACTTTAGCTTGCTAAACTGAGCTAATCAGACTTGTGATTGAAAGTTGCTTCAGTTATGACAGGAGCAGAGACAGCTCATGACATTTCTGTCAGTGTTACTGCAATAAACAAACCATGGAATTTTTTTTAGTCTAAACCCAAGCAGGCAAACAGGTCATGATTAGACAAAATATCTAATATGGACTTTGTTCAATTTTACCAAGTGATCTATTATTGTTAAGCACCTTTCTCTACCTTGTCCAGTGACCATAATGTTAAATTGGCCTCTGTTATCCCCGACGCTGACTCCACCCTCGCATTTTGGGGGCGTTAACCGTACTTGCCGTCTGTATCTATAAGATTGACAGGTGGTAGGCTACGTAGTAGTGGTAAGAGAAGAGGGTTTCTGCCAACCAAAAACCCGTCACATGCACTGATTAAGTAAAAACACATCTACCAACAATATGGCATTGGAAATGAGTGATATTCTGCTCCTTGAACGCTCCTTGAAGTCAAGCCAAAATTTACCCGCTCTGACTATGGGTTTTGGCAGGTTGCCTGGGGAGTGGAGCCTGCTGCTAACCATGCTCCATACACCCATGCATTCCATAGCGCCGACAAAATACATAGGCCCACTATTTTTTTATTTATTTATATTTCCATTTTTTTTTTTAAAGTGTGTCGATAAAGTTGTAGTACCGGTAAGAAATTGAAACTACTTTCACCCGAGTCAGACTGATGGTTAAACTTTTTGTTTACTACCTCCGTCGCCATGGGAGAACAGAGCATTGCAGTAGTCGAGTCTGGAGGTACACTGTAACAAATGAATGTATTAACTTTTCAGCATCCTCAAAGGACAAGAACTTTCTAAGCAATGTTTCTTAGGTGAAAAAAAATATTCTTAGGTGATATTGCCTTTTTATTGAACTATTATATTATATTATATTATATCATATCATATCATATCATATCATATCATATGTCATATCATATCATATCATATCATATCATATCATATCATATTATAGGCCTATTATATTATATTATATTATATTATATTATATTATATTATATTATATTATATTATATTATATTATATTCAGTGTTGGGGAGTAACTGAATACATGTATTCAGAATACTGTATTCAAAATAGAAATTATGAGTAACTGTATTCAGTTACAGATACAGTTTACATGGGTGGTATTTAAAATAGTTACTTTGTAAAAATCAATGTATTACTCAGCGGTATTTTCTAGTTTCTCGTGTTTAGCTATCCCCTCTATAATTTGGGCAATTTCACGCATTGTCAGGAACTAAACCAAACAAAGCGTAATAAGAGCTATTAAACGTCCTCCTAACAGTGGCGTTAGTTACACAACTGCGCCTGGCAAATGAAATGTACCCCCTCACCGGCAAGACAGTTAGATTAGCCCGTTACACATAGGCTAATCATACTACACATAAGCAAGTAGGCCTAGGACTAAATAATAAAGTTGACAAGTGCACAGCTTTACATTTTCAATTCAACAGCCATAGGTCCACTTCCCAGGGAACTTTTCTGGAAAACAGATCATTGATTGAATCACAGAACTCAATCTGGCATAGCAGATAATATTCAGTTGACACTTTGTTAAATAGTAGATGAAGACGTCTCCATAAGGAAAAAACAACCAGGGAATGCTGTCTGTCTGTCGCATCACAGTGTCACAGTATAAATCTCCACTTTGCCTGGAGTTTTTGAAAGTAGCCCATTTCCAGTGGCTGAAACCTCCAAATGCATGAATGAGTGGTGCAGCCGCATAAAGCTTCCCTCTATCTCTCACCGGCAATTTGACTCAGGGAGAGTCACAAAAATCCTAAAAGCAATGTCCGCTAATCTAATTAATAAAAAAAGTTGAATGTTTCCGAGGCCAGCTAGTGACTAAGGCTGTAATGCCCATGTTGCCCATTAGGATAACTTATTCCTTGCTTATGTTAACAAACCCTATTATTATCTCATCTACTGCAAATGTATGTACTGCAAATGTATGTATTGGCTGAACAGCCTAGCCAATTTGTTGATAAAAACAAACAAGAATTTGCAGGATGTGATTTGATACATTCATGTAGTTCTAAAAAAGCATACAATATAAGTATTTGAGGTCGGAATACGTTACAAAATACATTTTGGGGTATGTATTCTGTAATCTGTAACAGAATACATTTTAAAAGTAACCCTCCCAACACTGATTATATTATATTATGTTATATGAAGGATGTTTGATAGTGCAGTGCTTAAAACATGTTTTTATTAACCCTATCCAGACCGGGGGGGGGCTAAAAGTGCCCGCACCAACTTTGATGTTGTATAATTCCTTAACGACTCACGCTATGACTACAAAACTTGGTGACTTTTCCTAAAATTTTGTTGGCTACAATTTAGTAGTTTAGTTTATCATTGTTGGTGTTGCCAACGGTTTTCTGACAGGTATGTCTTACTGCTTTCTGCAATGTTATAAGAAACTGAAGCCACATCATTTTTCACATTTTTTTTTATTATTTCCAGTAGAAGAACATTTAAGTGGTCTGAAGCATATGATCACTAAAATTGAGGTGCATTACCTATATTTGATGGAAAATACATTATGGCGACTTTTTGGGCAGTAAAATCAGATAATGATGTCATAATGACATCATAATATCACATAATGACACCAAAATTATGTTGTGCATAGTTTGTTTTGTGGATGTAGATCATCCCCTCCAAATTTTGTGGTCATACACCATTCTGTTCATAAGTTATGCCAAAAAAGCCCGGTCTGGATAGGGTTAAAACAAGATTGGTGGCATAAGAACTTCTGCCACTTGTATGATCATATACAATCATTCTGTCCTGTGTCTGTCCTGTATAGTTTCTAGAAGTCTACCCTGGGTGTTTAGATGGATAGATTTCAGTCTGGGTGAATGCACAGATTGATGCAGGTTACAGAGTTGAAATTATTATGACCAATCAATGAGCAGTTAAGTGTGGGAAGGACTCTGTCTGTGTAGGACATAGTCTTTCATTATTAAAATAATACAGTAATAATAATAATAATAATAATAATAATAAACATAATAATAATAATAATAATAATACGCATAATAATTACTATGAATATTCATGTATGCTGAAGGCAATACTGTATACCAGTGGTTCTCAAAGTGTGGTCCGGGGACCACTAGTGGTCTGCGAGCAAGCTCAAGTGCTCTGCGAATTGACTACCATAAAAATATGTGAATTTAGCCTGTCATTATTTGAAGGCCAAAGAGTAGTTGTTCACTGAATATAAGAGGCAGAACCGTAATTCACTGTTTATTAAAGCATTTGAAGTGCCTACTCTATAAATGACTTGGTTAAAGGGTAGCAGCAGGTGACTTTGCGACGGGGCGTGAGGGCAGATGGTCCCTGAAAATGAAATTGGGGGGCAAAGTGGTCCTCGGTCTGAAAAAGTTTGAGAAACACTGCTGTAAACACTCAGTAAATGCTGAATTCACCTCAGGATTTCTGCAGGGAGATTTTCTTGCCAGGCCCATGTCTTACCGTGAAATGTGAAATTTCTGGTTGTAAGCTAGGGCTCAGCTACTAGGGCTTCAATAAAGTATAAAGCTAAACCAAATGTGCCTCTCTCAACTCGTCTGACAAAAAAACTGTGCTAATTCTCCATTAATTTGGGTTTGACTTTGTGAGTGGATGTGAATGGCAGGAAGGAGGGTGCTCATATCATATGGTGCTGGTATTGTCGTCTTGGTCATGATGTCTTTTAAATCATAATTCTGATTTTTTTTTATTCTAAATTAGATAAACTGTATTTTAGGCCTTACTTAGATAGTTAGATTAAGTTTCATTTTTGTCTGTATTTTTCCTAACTTGACCTAGACTTCATAGTTACTTAAGTTATATTAGGCCTTTGTTAAATTTCATTTTCATTCATATTTTTCAGTCTTCAATTTTTTTGTCTATTTTTCTCAAAATTTTACTTTTCTTTTCTTTGTTCTGATTTTCTTTTAATTATTTTTTAATTTTGTTTGTTTGTTTTTGTAGCACAAACAACTGCTGTGGAGTGCTTTATAAATAAATTGACATTGACATATCAGGGAGGTTTGAGGCATTGTAAAGCCGGCCGCACACCGGTTCCAACAGCATTGCGGAGCACTTTCGAATCCGACAATTTTGCCTAGCACCTAGCACCGTAGCCGGTGAAATTAACATTGGATGACAATGGGCGGCTCCGACAAAATAGACTTGAATCATAATTTACAATCGACGGCGGAAGAGTTCGGCGCTGGTGTGTGGGGTTGCATTGAAAACAATTGAATCGAATGTTGGAAGCAGAGTGCTGAGCACTGTGTCGGAACCGGTGTGCGGTGGCCTTAAGCTGTAAGAATTTGCAAAGTTCTCTTTCCATGCAGGTTCACAGTTACAAGCATGTTCAGGATTGATTTTAGTTGATTTAGTGAGATTGTTATTTTCTTTTATCATTTTTATCTGTATTTTTATGGCTCCTTATATCTTGCATAATTCTGTATATTTACCATTTTCACTTTTTGTTTTTATACTTTTGTATAAAAGGAATAGAATATATATATAATTTTGCACGATTTGGAATGCTGCCTTGCTTGTTTGGCCACACTTTCAGTAAACAATGGTCAAATTTCTGTGTGTGTGTGTGTGTGTGTGTGTGTGTGTGTGTGTGTGTGTGTGTGTGTGTGTGTGTGTGTTGTGTACTTCCAGTGAGATGGGAAATTGAGTCTGAATCTCTCCCATCTGTGAATTAGTGACACACATACAGTAGCTATGACACAGTGAGTGAACACACACACAATATCCTGGAGCAGTGGGCAGTCTGCTGCTGTGGCATCTGGAAAGCTGTGAGGGGCCTTTTGCGTAAGATGGACAGGTGAGCCGGTTTGAGGCAGTCTACCGAAACACACTCTGCCTTATCCCCCATTTTCTATAACAAAGTGTTTAGCACCGCATCTAGAACATGAAAGCACTGTCATAGGTAGGCTGTAATGGCCTGTGGTGTGTTTGCGGGTTCGGGTGAGAATAAGAAAGTGGGAGGCAGTGCGTTGAAGTAGGAACTTGGGTAGGAAAGTTTTAACCTTTTCATGATACAGAGCCTGTTGGTCAGCAGCTGACCAAGGAAAAGAGGCATCAGGAACAAAGTGCCCTGGAACCCGCAGACAGAGGCTGGCATCTGTAGGCTACACCAGTCAGTGTCCAGGTATGGGAGAACTACAAGTTATCTTTCAGAAATGCTAAATTGAAATGACAACTTGTGATGAGGGCAAGTAGCCTAATGTGGTATTTAGCAAATAAAATAATGCAAGTTTTAGTGATGGCCTATTTGAAGCACTGCTTTGAGGTGTTGAGCAAAAAGCACTGTGTGACATGCCCCAGTTCGAGGCTTGTATCACTCTCCAAAAAATAGTGTGACTGATGACAAATAAAGGCTGGTTTGACTAACCTATAGCAAAAAGTAAGCTAGGCTTTTCTTCTCCCTTCAAACTTTGTTTCGGTTTCACTATTAGTAACATCACATGACACAGGCGGGGGAGGGGTATCTTTGACAGTAGAAAACGGTAGTGTAGCAACCACAGTTCTTGCATTGCGTTCTCCACGTTAAAAAAATTATTATTTTTTTTTTTTAATTACGAGTGATTTCTTAGGTAAAGATAAGGAGTAGTGACTGGCAATTAGACGAGGAAAACAACGATCAAGGGTAAGTTGCATGGTTATTTGTTGGATCATTATGTGAAAGAAAGTGAATTCAGACATGTTTGAAAATGTTATCATCCATTTTTTTGGATCAGAAACAGTGATAAATTCTATGATAGGATGTTCAGTACCATCAAAGAGAAGCCTTAGCCTAGGTAAGCCTACCCTACTCTTGGCTACCATGAAAGCCCGATGCCAGTGAAAGGATTCTGATTCGCTCCACGACGGCCGCACAGATTATCCAGCAGCTACAGAAAGCATGATAATTGCTAGCCATTTGGATATATTTTTTCTGCCAAAAAGTGCGCTTGTTAACTTGTAGCTGCTGATTGCTTGATGGCAACGCCTGTTTCACACTGACCTTGTTTTGTTTTTGCAGTTTCTATTTCCAATGGCTCTTCGATGGGCAGGTAACCTATTCCCTTTAAATGTTCAAGGCCTACTCTCTTTTGACTGATTAGCCTACATTAATAATGTAGAGTTATAGCATTGGCCTAAATTTAATGTCAAATAATCAAAGCTAATGTGTGTTATGTATGAACATTGCTGGATTTGTATCCTTCTTGCAAGCTTGCTTAAATGGCTGATGTAATAGCCAGAGCGATGTAGAGACCTATGGTTCCAGTAGGTGTGGTTGGTGGGTGAGGTCGAGTGGGGTGACAGGGGCTCGTCAAATAAGGAGGAGCTAGAGGTGGAGCGAGTTTGAGATTGCGAGATTGCAGCTTGCAGCGAGATTGCAGCTTGTTTACTTTTTTCAAAAAGTAGGCTAATGGTTGTTTTACAGATGATAGGTGAAAGTGACTTGACTTCCATCCATATTTTGATTCAATGAGAGTCTGTGTTGATTTGGTTTGCTCTGCTTTTCCACAGAACTTGTCTGGTCTAATAACTTTTACCTATTAAAAAAGCCTGACCGGCCTGTCTCTCTCCCCTCTGTCTCTCTCTCTCTCTCTCTCTCTCTCTCTCTCTCTCTCTCTCTCTCTGGTATAGGCCTGCTTGTTCTATTTGTAGGTTTCATGTCTGGAACAGCATCAGCCCTAAACTGTACCGTACACCTGTTCTCCAATGGCTCTGTTCTTTATCAGATCAGTGAAGAAGCCAAATCAGACTGTGAGGATGACTGGGCCATTAACGTAAGACAAATTCTAGCACATGTATTTTCCCATAGATGAAACAATGGCATAGCCTACAAAAAGCCAATTGGATATAACCCTGAATGTGTCCTGTCTCTGTGTTAAGGATATAGTTGTGGCCCATCAGGATGCTTTCAACAAGTCTTTGGTTCTTCTGCAAACGGCAGTCTCCATCCTTATGAAAGCCTATTTTCCCAATACCACATATAGAGTGGACTGCTCACAGGTACAGTATTGGTGGGAAAAGCTTGTACAGTTTTACCTTGGTTTCTTTGTCTAATATTAATACACTAACAATAGTGTGACATTTATAACATAAAAACATTTCTCCATATTTTTCAACAGGGGCTGCGTAAAGTCTTATGCCAAGGTGATTAATAATACTGTATTTTTTCACACACACACACACACACACACACACACACACACACACACACACACACACACACACACACATACCTGCTGTAGAAGTACTTATAGACCCATTACATTGTTTTAGTCAATGTGTGTACCTACTGTATTTAGCTTAATTTTACTTTAAATATAGTGATAATTATTAGCAGTACTCTCCATGGGAAACCTTATAGGAAGGTATAGGCTATATTGATAGAATATGATGACCAAATACCTGAGAGGACATTTCCCTGACTTTTCCTGATAAACAATCCTATTTCTACATTCAATTCTGTAATTATTACGTAAATTAAGTAGTACTATAGCCCATGCACTAATCAGGGACATCTGATCACCCTACTGTAGGATGCCATAAATAGCCTACAAATGTGGTGTTGGTGTTTTACAGGTCCCATCTCTTCAGGTCTGAGTAAGCCCTCGCATGACGACAAAAAGAAAAGAGAGGATTTCATTCCTGCTGTGGTTTTCGTCATCTGGATCCTGTGTGTCATTTCACTCATCATCTGCTGGAAGAAGGGGTAAAAGATTTTCTCTGACTAAGCAAGTAATCTAATAAGTGACTTTAAATAATATAATTTAAAGAAAATAACAACAACTATAATAATAATAATAATAATAATAATAATAATAATAATAACAATAATAATAAATGAATAATAAGTTATTTCCATTTGTTGCAAGAGAATTTACACGATGAAAATGGTTACATTCTAGATGGTTCTGTAGGTGTCTTCAGAAAGCCGGAGAGAAGCAGAAAGCCCATAACCCAGGAGAGGGTGCTCCCCTGAACAGGTGTGAGGAGATAGTGTGATGCTGCCGCCATCTTCCCTGAGTGCCACTGACCTTCTAATCTGCCTGTCTTTTCTGTAAATATGCAAAACTCCTTTATATCCTTTCATTCTAGAAAGTTATTTAATTTACATGATTTCAAAAAGTGCCAGCATTGATAAGAGAAACTGATATAGCTCAGAAGCACAAAGCCATTACATTGGTGCAATAGATTCTTGAATCCCATCCTTGGTCACACAGTCAAGCATACTGTACAATCTAAATTGTAGGCTACATGATAACACATTTAAACAAGTAACCTGGCCTCAATGCCTGGGCTGCAGGAATGTAAAAAAAACAAGTTTTTGCTTGCTATTCAGTATGGCATTACCATAAAGGACTAGAATTAGCTCGTTCATAATGGACTAGAATTAGCTTGGTGTGTGTGTGTGTGTGTGTGTGTGGGGGAGAGAGAGAGAGAGAGAGAGAGAGAGAGAGACCTTGCAGGTGGATCCAGTATGTTCAATACTGTATCTCCAAATAGAGAAAACATGACATATAGTGTTATTGTGAGGATTTGAGGATCCTGAGGAACTGAATCATACCGGTACTCAGGTCTACACAGTACATACTCTACAGTATGACAGAAAGAGCTCCTCTCCTGGGAGACTGTAGCACAGGTAGCTCCAGTGTTATCAACACATCAGTGTCATCCAAGTTTGAATTCAACCCATCGTCATTTCCTCGTCATTTCCCTCACCCTCTCTGTCACCCTCTCACCTCTGTCTCTTTTCATTGGCCTATTTGACAAAAGGAATACAAAGCTAAATATAGCCTACTGTTACTAACTGAATTCAACCATTAGTCATTTCCTTAGGCCTATCCCCCTCACAGTTTCACTTCCTCTCTTTTCAGTATTCTATACAAATCTAAAATGTACTGTTACAGTTTGAATTTAACCAATAGTAATTTCCTTTTCTTTTACCATTTCTATCACCCTCTCACTTGCTGTCTCTTTACATTGTCCTGGAGGTATATAGCTAAAGGCATACAGAGCTAGATACAGTATATTGTTACAAACAGAAACCATTTGATACAAGAAACATATTGTATATACTGTAGTTTTATATACAATATATAATACTTATATAAATATGAATTAACTTTATGTGTTGACCAAAAATGATGACAAACAAGTGTAAAATACCCAAGCTGAATAGGACAGTCTGTGGTAGTTAAAGAAATAGCCAGCTTAGTCTTGAGCTGTGGAAGCAAAGACTCAAAGCTGTGCCAGTGAGCACACAATGAGTTAAATCCCTTCGGCATAAGATATCGTAGCATTTTTTGCTACACTTAATAGAGTACTTAATTGAGTTTTGACATACAGAATAGTGAATATCAATGAAACATAAATACTGTAGGTGAAGCTTTGTTTTGAGCTGTGGAAGCAGAGACTCAGAGCTGTGCCAGTGAGCACACTAAACGTGACCTCTGTAGTAGAAAACAAAGCCAGCTGTACAGTAGGCTACAACTGTTCCTTTGCATCTAGTGGTGAAGGGTTGAGCATCCCAAGATATCCCCATTGATGGTAACTTGCAGAATGCTTTTCACACACTTGATGAGTTGATATACATTTTATGTATATTTGTTCTTTTAGGTACATATTTCAGTGACTTTATTCCCAATTTTTTGGAAGTGGGGAATACAAATTTTGCCAATATGCACACTGATATCATTATGAAAAATGGTTGAAGTACTGTACCCAGTAGTATAGCCTTGCTTTCCAGAAGACTTCAGTAAGATTCAAGTTTTATTTGAATGGACCTTACCAATGTTTAGAGGTCAGTGTTATAAAGATGTGAATCTGAATGTGCTTCGGATTCATATTGTGATGTCTTTAAGCAAGAACAGACCTTTCACATAACCACCCCACTCCCATGAATCTGATTTGGCTGATTTAATACTGTAGGTAGCTTGTGTGTAACTGTTTAGTTTTTAGTGTATCTAGTTATTGACATACAAAAGAATTAACAATGAACAATATGAATTTTCCTCCTGTCAATCACACTCCACCTGTCTTGCCTATATTCCCAACTAGCCTCACAGGACCATCTCCCACTTTTAGTCCATTGTTTTTATCGATTGAGCGACACAGCCAGCTGCTGTGGAAGCAGACTCAGTGCTGTGCCAGTGAGCACACCTAATGAGTACATAGTGCATCAGGTGCCACATTAATGTTCAGTTATTTGTATTCACACTATGTGTAGGATCCCAGCATGAGCTCAAAACCTACTCATTGCTTCATTACTAAGAGAGAAAGTAGCTTCAGTTTGTTTGGCTGACTTAAGTTGGTTAAAAGTCTTTTGGGTCTCCAAAATCTTTTGACTTTTTAATGCTATAGCTTTCCTTGAACATCTGGTTTTATTCAGGTTTTTCCTCTGTACTGTGCTGTACTGTACTGGGCATTGAATATTGAATATACAGTCATAGGCTTACAAATGAATGGATCATATACAGTATACTGTAGAATCTCTCTGGTGCACTCTCTCTTCGTTTGTCTGTGTGTGTGTGTGTGTGTGTGTGTGTGTGTGTGTGCGCATGCATAGGATGTACTGTAAGATTTACCAGTAAATAATTCTGTACATTATATTTTTAATACATCACTACAGTATATTTTGCACATTTTGAATGCATATTGTAGCCAATCAACCAACCCAGTACAACAAAGACCAAAATGTTGTACTTTGGCCATTAATTCCTTCCTTTAATCTACATTAGATGTAGATTATGCCATGATGCCTTAATGCACACTCATTCGGCAGTGCATCTTGTATATGAGATACTGTATACAGGTCAAATGTTTGTGTGGCCATGATGCCTTAATGCACACTCATTCCGCAGTAGCCTACATTTTGTATATCTTAAGACATATCAGGTCAAATGTTTGTGTGGCCACAGAACTAAACTGGGGTCATAAACTGTCCAGTACCAATGATTGTGTTTAGGGTGACAATGTAAATGTTTGGTTGGTGAAGGGTCTTATAATTATTAAATAATATAATGTTATAAATACTTTTTGAAGTTACAAAATCAAAACTATAAATATATATACTAACTATAAACTATAAATATAAAAGTAAACTTAATTAAAAAAACTATATAGTTATATTTCATTATGATTATCTGTGAAATACAGTATATAGTTTTAATCGTCAGGAAATTATGTGTCCCTCTAGAACCATGGTGACCAACAATGGATCCTGCGTATTATTATGACATTACATGACTGGTAATGTTAACAAATATATTATTGGGCTTAATAGCACCATTGGGTCCAATAATTATTAGCATATAGCAATATTACATATCACATATTTTACTATTCTCTAATGCATGAAGAAGATGACAGTTTTCTGAATTTCAGAGTATAGTTTTTTTCCTTCTGTCTTGTCTCTCTTGACCCTCCATGTATATAGTTTGTTTTATATTATTCTGTTGTTTATTATGTATGTTTTTATTGCTCTATTTTCTTTTCTGTTTTCTATTAGGCCTACTTCTTTCTAACATTATCCTGTCATGGCACAACTATAATAAACATAATATTGACAGTTCAGCCTTTTTGTCAATTTTGTGTGAGTGGATAAATGTGTGTGTCTATAGGCTATTTGTGTGTTGGTGTGGTGGGGGTAATGGGGGGGGGGGGGGGCTTTAGGATTTAGTAGAAACAGCTCAATGACAGTGATTTATACAGCATAATTCACATGTTTCATCATATCTGTTGAAAGTTATGATTCAAAAGAAAAAAGAAAGATTCCTAAAATTTGTATGCATGTGTCAGACAGAATTAACATTGTTTGCACTGATATGAGCACATACTGTAGTCCTTGAGCCAGAGGGGTTGGTCAGTGCCACTTGAGTAAGGAACCTCTTATCTGTAGCAGGCAGATTTTTCACAACAGAGAAAGAGTTGACAGATAATGTTGGGCTAAATCAAATCTGCATGTGATTTGCTTCTCAGAAGTATCCTTCAAATGATACCAATCCTTCAAATGATACAAAGAAACTCTTTGCCTCACTTTTGTCCAAACTAAGAATAAGTAAGTAAGAATATATGCTGCCTTTGTGTGTTGAGGGAGCACTTAAACAATGAAAGAAAACCTTCCACATTTTCCACATACAGTAACCTATTTGGCAACTTCTCTTTATGAAATCCATCGGGCAGAGCACAATTGTTATAATACAACCCGTCATGCTTTCTGTCTGGTGTGACAACATTATGTGTGCTCTACCCTATCATGCTTACCCCATACAAGTCTGACCAAGTCTGAGACATTGAGACATGTCACAGGCAAAGCTTTAAGATTACCTTTTTTACCGTTGGGGCCCCTGATCATATATGACATCTTGCCTTCATCCCCAAAGTTCCTCATAGGTATTGTGCCTCCTCCCTCTTTTCCCCTTCCAGGAATTCTAATGCATGTTGTGTTATGTCAATGTGTGTTTTTTCTCTCTTAATTAATTCAAAGGAATTAATTAGGTGGCCTACATTCCCTTTGACAGTAGCCTAAACTTTCTTTCAGTTATTTTCTCAAAAGTGATCAGTCGTATTAGTTGTTCTAAATAATCTCTTTTATGTCACTCCTGAGGAATTTCCCCATGTCTCGTGACATTTTTGTCTCTGAAAATGAACAGAACCCGTCGCCCATGTGCGCATGTCCAAAGGCTCCACATGTTTGACTGCTGTTGCGTAGTTAAAATTGAGAAGGCGCACATGTATGCATGCAACCTGTTTGCAAATATCCAGCAGGACCACTGCAGTCGTCGGCGCAAAGTGGATGCTATTAAACTCACCTTTCTTTGTTTCTTCGGGGGGTTTTTGGCATATGGCCATAATGCACTGTCTTACAGGTGAGTGGTTGTAGAACACGCATTTGAACTAGGAAGCTTTCTCTTTATTAGTGGGTACACATTCGTTTTCAACTTTCTGAGAATTGGTCGCTGTTGTCGTCAGGAAGGCTTAACGTTAACAGTTTACGTTGCAGTTTGCTTTTGTTATTGTCATCATGTCAGCGTACCATTTTTGTTGTTGGGTGTGTCCCCTCCCTTCTAGTGTCTACGCTACACACACCTCAACCGATTGCATCAACCCTAGTCTTTTTTGGTGTGTGTGTGTGTGTCAGCTGGGCCGAGTTCAGTGTACAGGTTAATGTTATGGTTTGTTCATCTTGCGCTGGCACCACTGATGCTGTTTAATGTTTTATTCAAGCCTCATACATACGTATGAATATGGGTGCAACTTTATGTTTGACTCTTAACTCTTTCATTCAATTATTTCGTAGACTACACATGCTGATACTAACCTAGGGTGACGTAGACGAGCGTGCTTAAAATAACACCAAAACATGGCAACGCCATGGGATAGAACCGTGCAAGAAGGGGCTGTATATTGATTCCCCACAAAGGTGAAGCAGGGCTAGGCATTTGGCATATGATTTAATTGATTCTTTTATCGATCACAGGTCCATAATATCTTATACCTGACGATTTCAACTCAATAAAGCTGGGATATGCTTCCCGACGCGAATGCGTCCGAGAACTCAGTAAGAACTGTGGTTGGGTAGCATCATAGTATCAACTTGTATGTTACTATGTTGGTAGGTGATTTTTGGAAAATCCCAAGTTGAACTGCACGTACTTCCCACCGATCGTAGTCTACTTTGATGGTAGAATGCTCATTGCTCATTAAACATTAATTGTGGGAAACAAACCTCAGAAAATGAACAGACTAGCCTGTTCTCTGCAGCAGCAAGAGTTCCACAGGACACCCCTCTCTCTTTAGGATTGTTGCGCCCTTTCCTGTCTTTGGTAGCTTCTGTAACGTAGATTGGTGCCAGTTACTGTACTTCCTGGAACGTGCATAATGGCATGCGGGCCATGTCGTTCCTTAACGTCGACAATACACGAGCAAGCGACGCATTATCTCTTGTGGATAGCTCGTTGCATTAAGAAAGAAAGCATTTGATTACAACATAGTTCACCGGCGATTATAAACAGCATTTGCCATGTCAGTAGGCCTACAGATGAGACAAAATGATACATGTGTCATCAGATGTGTTTAGTTTGGTGATTGTATTGTTTGTAATCGTAATCAATCAGTGATGACTATTTGGTGTGTCCATGTAAGATAGTGTGGGCAGCACAGTAGTATCAGTGCCACTAGTCGGGAGTTTGTCAAGCTAGGTGCCTGGGGCATTCTGTGAGAATTGTGTTTTATTTCCCCCAGTATCACTGGAGTGATATAGGCTGCAGTGAGACAAAGGAAGAATACCGATACTGAGTTAGCCTACTGTCCATTGGAAATATGCACAGGCAATGTGCAATTGAATACTGTCTGAGACTGTTGTAGGCCACTGCCTTAGTAGCATGAGCACAGGACATTAGACTTTGTTGTGCACAAATCCTTATAGATGAGTGAGTAGCCTGTAGACCACAAACAACACAGGACAACTCTACCAGTATTCATAATGCACAAAAATCATAAATCAAATCACAAACTGCACACCCCGAGTGAATAATCTTGAGGAAGCCTACTTACTTAAATAATCTTTCTGAAGGTAGGCCCTATACACAAGATGTAGTCATAGGAGTTCTGTGTTGTGTCTTAATGTTGTTTTTGATGGCTTACCCTCTCTTTCAGGGTTATTGATCTTCTGCCTGTCAATCAAGATGGCGGCGCCTCTGAACTGCACAGTCTATCTGCAGTCAGATGGCTCAGCTCTCTGCAAGCTCAGCGAAGAAGCTCGATTAAATTGCGAGATAGACTGGGCCATAAATGTAAGTCTCTCTCATTTTCTTAAGACATACATGTATATTACATAATGTGTATCATCACCACCATCATTATACCCCCTACACACATACAGCACATTGTCTCATCAGAAAGCCTTCTCCAACTTACCAAATTCCACCACACTGCATTTCTTACATCCAATAAGTTATATGTATGTGAATAAAATTCCTTGTACCTGTGTGCAGCTTTGTATAAGGCTGGCAACAGAAAAATCATCATTTCTGTCAATATGTTTCTATCCTCTCTGAAGGGTGTTAATGTGGCCAATGAGGACAAGGTGAACACCACACTTGTTATTGGGCAAACAAGAGACTCTCTTCTTCTCAGAAGATACTATGCCAATGTCACTTTCAATGAGGATTGCACAGCAACGGTATGATGGTGAACAAAAAACTCGGCCTCATAATGTACTGTCCTAATCAAGTCAGATATTGGGATCACTGAGAAGGTTTTTGTGTTAGAATTATTTTTTGCAATGCAGTATAAGTGCAATGATTTCAATGATCAATTTCAATGTACAATATTTTACAGGGGCGACGTGAAGCCCATTGCGATGGTGAGTAAAGTTTTTCCTTGTGTATTATTAAGCAGTCCTGAGGTTCAGCATAGAAAGAGCATATTTGACACACATATGCAGGTCATAGCATAAATAACAGCTCTCTGTGTGTATGTTGTGTATACAGACCTTGTCTACAGTGTAAGTAATGATCTTCATGAGGAAGACAACACATGGAAAATGTGGGTAGTGATCATCCTTCTCCTGGGCATCACCACCATCTCCTTCCTTGTTGCGGGACTCTGCTGGTGGAACAAAAAGCGGTAAGGAACTGTAATTATACAGTAGATCTTAGAAGGGGAATCTGTTTATGTAATGTACTGTAATACACTTTTGATACTTCCGGTCCCCTACCTGCCCTCTCTTGTTTCACTGCTTGTGCTCAGAAAAGAAAAGAAATGAAATCAAGGTGCACATTTCAAAAGCATTTCTTTAGCATTTATGCACCATGACACCATCCCCAAACCACTCAGACAAGGCTCAAGGCCTTTCTAAACAATTATTACAAGGCTCTTTACAATGCTGTAGAATGCTCCATTCACTTCAATGGGACTCTCCAACGTTCTACAGTCTGATCATTTTAAAAGTATTCCGGATAAGCGGACCGTTGCTAGGTATAACAGACCGAGCTGCAACCAATCAGCTGATCTGTAAGTTAACAGAATACTTCTTTTTTTCCGTGGATGGCATTAGCCATCTCAATCTTTAAAGTTACTGTTAAAGCAGTGATAAACAAGGTCTTTGTCACATGTTAATAATATCTACAGTAGGTAGCCGTGTAATAAGTGGGATAACTTATAACGTAATAAGTGGGATAACGTTTGGTGATCTCCCGACAGAGTAATGCAACGCATCCCGATGCGCTAGCCTTACTTACAAGTTCCGGCTTTACACTCAGCACCTGAACATACAGTACTTGGTGTTAAGCAACAGTTTTACGTATGCTAATTAATGAGAAGTACTGACAGACCTTTATTCGTTGTCCCATAAATGTTTCCACAGCAGAGGGGGGAGAAATTTGGTCGTCTGAGGGAGTCCAGCTACCAGTCGTAGGTGGAAGAAGACAAAAGCGCGATGCCTACAGTACTGTAGCTACAGTAACTCCCATCTTTCATTCATCTTTTGTGTCTCTATTCCTTCTGTTCTTTTGTGTCTCTGTGACTGGAGTCTTGGATGCAATTCAGGGTTATGTAGTCTATACTGGCATTAAGCTATACTCTTTATGTAGATGCCTTTTTTATTTTTGTTTTATTTTGCTAAGCTGAACAGTTTAATTGATAATGCACACAGAGCTAAAAGTGAGAACATGTGATAGAATCCAGTCTCAGGCCAGGTCAGTAAATAATTTAAAAAGGGAAGTTATTCTCATATCCCGGGACTTCACACAAGCCTTAATACAGTAATGAAATCTGATGAACTAAGGTGAATGTCATGAAATAATCACTTGTTATAAAATCTGAAATAGTGTTATGGGAGCCACATTCATATTTATATATTTGTATATTTATATATTTATATATTTATCATAGCCAAAATATAATTCCAGTATACTGTGTGTTGCCAGTATAGACAGCACATCCCAGATGAAATATGGCATAGCATCACTGTTTTTTTTTTTCCTAAGAAGAGAAAACATTTACAGAAAGATCAATTAAAACATCAAACAAGCCTCAAACAAAACATAGAATGAATATATAGAGCTCTAAGAAAAATCATTGTTTTTACGTATTCCAGTAATCGTTTTCCCTGCCAACAGGGTAGTTCCCCTGATTGATGAGAATATTAGACAGGTCCAAGTCACGAGTCATCAGATTGAAAATCTTAAATGGAGCCAGTCAAAACTGATCACTTGAACTCTTTACATGAGATGTTTTAATAGTATTCTTTTAATAATCATATGAAAAATTAAAATGGATGTCTGTGCAAATTGGCAAGGAAAATGGGCTTTATGCTCCAAATCAGTCAGATAAGAAATAGCCAGCTTAGTCTTGAGCTGTGGAAGCAGAGACTCAGAGCTGTGCCAATGAGCACACTAATTGAGTTCAACACTATAAATCAGTTTGGCAATAGTGTACCATAACTCTCAATGGTGGAGATGGAGAGAGCAAATACACAAATCTCTGCTAATCACAACAGTAAAATGAGCCACATTCAAAAATGAAATTACTACTCTTTACAGACAGGTGGCGCCCTATGGCCACTATCACTATAAAGTTACTTTTACTGTAGAAATGCTTGATGCAGAACAGCTTTGTTATGAGCTGTGGAAGCACACACTCAAAGCTGTGCCAGCGAGCACACAGACTGAGGGAAACAGTTGAAGTTACTGTACTGTAGGCTAGTTGTAGTAAATGCATATCTAAACAAGTTCAAATCGCACACATACACACTGTGATGCCGACTGCCAACCAGTATACTGTATTAGCTACATTCTGCTGCCAAAATGAAATTAAAGCAAATAGAAAATCCCTTTTCCAATACAGTATTAATCAAGTTGTTGACTAGTATCAGCTTGAAATATAGTTGCAAGTATGTCAAAGTAGATTTGACATATTTTAGCTTGTGCCTTCAAATTTAATCTCTGTGTTAGCGGGACAGCTACTCAGTGTAAGTGAGCATGCTTTTGGATTTGCATTAATCACAGTGCACCTCAACCAGGGGCGTCACAGTGGTGTGGGTGTGGGGGGTGACTTAGGGTGATTCAAAGGGGCCTGGCATAATCAGGGTAGCCTGACATAGCCCAACCATAATACTGCTGTTCATCCGTATTCATGGTCTGGAGGTTCTTTAACCTGACGCGATTATACTGTGGGGGGGGGGCATTCACTTCTGGGTTGAAGCTATTGGACAGCTCGTCTAATCAGCTTCGCTTATTGGCCGGTAGACTCTCTACCAATGTAAACACGCCCCAGAGGACCGTGCCCAGACCATGATACATATGAACATTCGTATTATGGGCGGGCTATGTCAGGCTATAATCAGGGGGGGGGCCTACAGAAAATGTCAATATTATAATTCAATTTAGGGAGAGCCTGTAATTACTTTCTGTCATAGGGCCTAAAATTTATCTCAGTAGGCCTACTGTTCCTCAACCTTATGTGAGTGATGGTTTAGAGGCCAAGTTTGTACAGATTGAGCGACACAGCCAGCTGCTGTGGAAGCAGACTCAGTGCTGTGCCAGTGAGCACACCAAATGAGTACCATACAGTATATCAGCCGGACCAAATGAATACAACAACTAGCACAATATACACTGTATCAGCCGGACCAAATGAATACATTAACCAATTCAATTAAATTTTATTTGTAGAGCGTACAAATACAATACATCTCCTCGCGGTGCTTTACAGACAGTACGGGGAGCACCCATGAGTAACAAGGGCAAGGAAAAACTCCCTTCACTTACTAATAATTTGTTTTTAGGAAGAAACCTTGGGCAGATTCACGTCTCACGGGCTCAACCCACCTGCCGAGGGCTTAGTGAAGTATCCGTACAGTCGGTAGCCTGATGCATAGATTGACCATGGTTTATACAGAGTAACAGCATGAATACAGAATGTTGTTCTGAGATTTACTAGATGGTAGGAAAAATATAGTTTGTGGGACAGCCAATCAGGTAGAAGAGTCAGGGGATGGAGTCAACCACACATACAGTACTGTATCCGGTGTCTCTCTCATCATCATCCATAATTGATCTTTCCTTTGTGCAGTGTAATGTGAATGAGTCATTACCAAGGCCAGGAAGTGGTTAAAAAAACTGCTGAAATCGCTACAGTGGTGCCTTATTATCATGCTGATATATCAAAATAAGTGTCATATCAAAAAATAATGACCATGTGTCTGTCCAGAAAGCATTCCATTTACTATTGCAAAGGTGTACCGTAGGTTTACAAAGGTGAAATCACTACATTGGTGTATCATTACATCTCTAGTAAAGAGCTCCTTTGCTGACATATAGGTGTCATATAAAATATAATTACCATGTGCCAAAATGCAGTACATTCCGTCTACTATTACGCAGTAGTGTATATTCATACTGTGTATCATATATAATATTATTACGCAGTAGTGTATATTCATACTGTGTATCATATATAATACTATTACGCAGTAGTGTATATTCATACTGTGTATCATATTTAATACTATTACGCAGTAGTGTATATTCATACTGCGTATCATATTTAATACTATTACGCAGTAGTGTATATTCATACTGCGTATCATATTTAATACTATTACGCAGTAGTGTATATTCATACTGCGTATCATATTTAATACTATTACGCAGTAGTGTATATTCATACTGCGTATCATATTTAATACTATTACGCAGTAGTGTATATTCATACTGTGTATCATATTTCCGCTGAGTTAAATACATGTGTCTCCATTTTGTCATCACAGCACAATTTCATAGTAGGCCTAGTAAATTCTGGTAGGACTGTTTTTTTTTTTTTTTTTTTTCTTCTTAAACTAAACTAAACAAACGAAATCCTCCTTTTATGTGTGCGTGTGTGTGCAAGCATATGTAATGGTGCTCTGTCTGTCTGTCTGTCTGTCTGTGTGTGTGTGTGTGTGTGTGTGTGTGTGTGTACATGCATAACACATAATGCATTTGTAACGGTGCTATGCCTGAGAAAAAACAACTGTTATTCAGCTGTGTAACACAAGACAAGAATGTTCAGGTGTGAAACAAGCCCATAGCCTTACTAAAGCAGGTCAAACTAGGCTGAGTCCATTATGTTACCAGCCCATCTTTTGTTTATATTCATAATTTTAGTCATGGTCGGATTTGTCATTTTATCCACACATTTGCCCTGTGCCTTGACCTCCCTGCCTTACTATTTACTTTGCACTTTAATTAACTTAAATTATTTGCATAAGCTTTGTTAGAATGGTAGAGTAGAAGTCACAAGCAAAGGTTCTAGAGCACTTCTCTCCGCTCTAGAATCTTTGATCACAAGGCTCCAGCTTTGTTTTGAGCTGTGGAAGCAGAGACTCAAAGCTGTGCCAGTGAGCACACTAGATGAGTGGCCATCTCTCAGTCTTACCCGCCTACACTGCCATGCAGTGACCACTACACTAATACGGAAACTTTATTTGTAAGTATTACTTTTGTTAATTAAAATGATAATATCCACACTGTAGGCCCAATCAGCATAATATTAGAAGCCTGTGCTGTAGCAGCTATTTTATGTTAGCTACTGAATTAATTGGCAGCTACTATATCTATGGCAGCAAAATAAATACCTACAGTACTGTAGCCTATGAAGAAAGTATTGCATTTGTGGATATTATATTGGACGTTCAGAAATATTCACATTTACAAACATCGTACAAATTCACAATACTTGACTGAAAATATACAGCATAATACTGTACAGTCATTGTGCTGCCTTTTTAGAAAATGTGATTTTATCATTGTTATCTGTATAGCAGTGTGGACGGGCCTTACAAACACAGATGCCTTAGACTTCTAACTAGTTTACCATTCAGTAGCCTTCTTCATTCATGTCTGCGGATATCAAAGTGCCTGTGTGTGACTTACTTCCTGTGCACAACCTCATAGGGCCAAATTAAGATGGTAAATCTAAAGATCAAATATGGACGTTTCCCCCTTTTATTTCCACAAAGTGCATTAAAGGCAACTAGCTCTGGTCAAAGCTTTACTTTATTCTTATGCATTAAAAGTAGCTCGCTATACTATGGTTAATTAAGCTTTAGATTATTCTTATGCATTTATGAACAGGAAAAGTGTTCTGGTGGTGGGATATTTAGAATGCAATATGTGGTATATTGTATAACTGAAACAATAATGTTCCTGTGAGGACACATATATTATTGTATACATATATTTTAAAAAGTGCAATGTGTTGGTCATGCTATTGCCAATAAGCACCCAAGGGAGTAGTGCAGGCTATTCAACATTATTAGTGTGGGACTCAGACCCGCATCATGGTCTAGCCATATAAGATTGACCCTCAACTTTTCAATTTGACCTTCAATTGAAGCCATAAGGCCAATTCAGACTGAAGATCCACGTCGAGATGAAACGGTTTTGGAGAGTCGTTGCGGCGTTGTGAATCAATCGTCGCAGGTTGTTGCATGCAGTTGCAAGCCACCTCAAAAGATCTAATATGTCAAATCACAGTTTTGGAGTTTTAGAACGTTGCAGGTTTTTAGAACATCGCAGCCCATCTCGCCGTGGATCTTTGGTCTGTAGGCACCTTTGCAGTAAACTCTCTTGGATGGGCAGCAAATGCAGCATTCATATAAGAAATTATTTTGCAGATGCCTTTACTGATTGGCTCCTGAAGTTAGCTGCAATGGCATCATAGACAGACTAATCTACAGTGCAAATTTTAAATCTACTATGCAAGCTAAACCTTGTGTGGTTTTCATCCAGATCATTTTCAGGCATTCATTGGCATTTCTTTTTGTTTTGTATGGCTCTTTAAAGGTCACACTGATTCTGCTATGCATCTGTCATATTGCACTTTTTAACACTATAAACCTTTAATATCTTAATATTCTATATACTTAATAATAAATATGGTAATACATATCTATGAAATTCATTATGCAATATCTATTATTATTACCGGTATTATATAATTCCACATATTTCAGGGTTCTCTAAAAGTATGAAAAACTGAACTTAAAGTATGACTGAACCTTTTGCAGTTTTTTTTTTGTTTACCTGGTCAGTAATTTTATTGTTTGCAGCTTTACTTATCATTTGGATCCTGTTACACCTTGTATACGGTATGGGATTGTTTTATTGTTCTTTTATTGTGTGTTTCATGTTCTGATCTGCTATCTTTCTGTTCTCAATAAAAAAAAAAGTATATCTTCAAAATTCCGTTGCATTCCTGTTTTGACATTTGAAGGGTGACCTTTGCGGTGAATGGAATGAATGGTTTTAAGGCCTCACCTGCTTGCCTAAACAGGCTCTGACACATATCACACACACACACACACACACACACACACCACACACTCATGCATATACAGTCATACTTGAGGTTTGAAAACTGGTTGAGTGAAGACAAATTCCCTCCTAAAACCATACCTGCAGGACTGACGGCTTGTCTGCTCTGTGCTTAATGACTTAGAAACAAGGTGGTGTTTCCCCTGAGAGGACGTCTTTGAAACTTCAGATTAGTCTGCAACTTATTTTGTACATGTTTTATATTTTTATACTTCTACATAGTCTTCAAGCTCTTTTGATCTGGACAAAAGAAAAGACAATACACATCTGATTCCTAAAGATAACTTTACACTTTGATAATTAGACGTTGTGAGGGAGAGATCTCTTCAGACTGTGTGAGAAAATGGCTGCCAAAGCAGCTCATCTTCCTGAGGTGGAGCAGACCGTGGATGACCTGCTCTGCAGCCAGCATAGTCAGAAGCTAAAGTGGTTTTCTCTGGAGGAGAGACGCTTTTTGTGTGACTCGTGTGAGGACTGCAATGAGGATGACAGTCACACACACTGTTCCATTGATGACACGGCTCAAGGTGACCTGAAGGTAAGTAACTAAGAGCCTGTTGCCATAGTTCTCTATTTAAAGTCACTCCGGCCTAGTATTACTTACTACTTGCCATTCGGCATGATAAAATGTCAGATTAACATCTCTGTATATTAACATCTCTGTATACTTGTGTCACAATACTTCACAATACTTGACTGAAAATATACAGCATAATACTGTACAGTCATTGTGCTGCCTTTTTAGAAAATGTGATCCTATCATTGTTGACTGAAATTAACATCTCTGTATACTTGTGTCAGAGAATTCAGTGTAAAGTGAGTAAGTGTGTATGTGTGTGTGTGTGTGTGTGTGTGAATTGTGTGTTTGTCAGAGAAAAAGCATGTGAATCAGCATGGTGTATGTGTTTTTGTGTTATAAGTAGATGCTAAGACTGCCATAGCTCACTGTACATAACCTGATTGTTTAGTCAGAGAAACTGCTACTGGTCCAAACATTTGAGGCTGTGTTATCACTTGCCAGCTGGGCAGTAGCATAAACAGCCCATGTTTATGATGACTGGAGTCTTTATGGATTATCAAGTTACATATAGAATATAAAGACCTCATGGCATTGTTTCATCAATTTGTCTCACAGTGGACGTTTCATTGACAACATAACATAGAGAGATGAATAAAGGATACTCCTGCCAGTCATATATTGTTTTCAGAGGGTTCTGGAGATTCTTCTAGAAGACCTTGGACACAAGCTTGAGACTCTAAAAGACGATAAAGAGGCCTGTATCCATGCATCTGAACATATCAGGGTGAGAGTTCACATTGTTCAATGAATATATTGATTATCATCAATACATTAGTTTAATTAATTTAATTTCAAAGCCTTATCCCAACTGCATTATTAGTAAGCACGTCTCATTTGCCATCTCACCAGACTCAAGCCAAGGACTCAGAGGACAAAATAAAGGAAGAGTTTGCAAAGCTCCACCAGTTCCTCTGGGACGAGGAAGCATCCAGGGTAGCCGCCCTGAGGGAGGAAGAGGAGCAGAAGAGTCAGGTGATGAAGGACAGGATTGACCAGATTAGTGAAGAGATTATGTCTCTGTCAGAGACAGTGAAGGCCTTAGCGGAGCAGATGAGCGCTCAGGATGCTGTGCCCTTACAGGTTAAGGTAGATAGATGCATACTCTTCAGATACATATACAATAATCACACCTATATAATGCTTTAAAATCACAATGTAAATACACAAACTGCACTTCTTATGTATGTTTCTCCTCTCCTACAGAACATAGTTGCTGCAGGAGGAAGGTGAGTAGCCTAAGGGATAGAATCATATATGGCTGAAAAACTGGCCATTCTAGTCCAGTGGGCAATTGTTTGAGCACTATTGTGCTTGTCTGTAAGAAAGAGAATGAGAAAACTTGTTGTAACACATCAAATAAGGTCAGGTAATTGACCCCATAGGCTGAATATACAGTAGATGTAAGTTGGCCAGTGTACCAAATCTTGTGATACAACAGAAGAACACTGCTACAGAAATGGAGTAGCAGTCCAACACTTCCAGCCTATGATTTGAATCAAAGTTGTGACATTAGGGGCATTGAATAAGAATGTTAGTGTGCCTAAAAATTCAGACATGTAGGACTGACAGAATTGGCTGCTGATCTAATTTGCACAGGGCACATTATTCAAGCCATCCTGCAGGGGGCATCGGTCCAAGTGAGCTGGTCAATGTGGCAAAGCACCTGGGCAACCTGAGATTCCACGTCTGGGAAAAAATGCAGAAAATGGTTGAATACAGTGAGTTGATTGACAAGCAAACACACAGAAGTTAAACCCTGAGGTTAAAGTGATAGTCCACAGTACTTCCAACCTTGCTCTGTTTTTCATACTCACTGAGGGCTGTAAGGGGGGAAAGAACTAGAGAGTTAGTGGACAAAGAGCGTGGACAAAGAGCAAACCGACAGCTTATGCTAATGGAAAGGTGCTGTAGGAAACAAAGTGATCGTATGGTGCCACTGAGGTAGTGCAAGATAAGGCCAAACTTTTTTGTTTGTGGGCCATATTTTGAAAAATCTTAAGCTTCCATGGGCCATTGAAAAGTTAAGAGCACCGTTTTTGTAACCAATTACAAATGAACTCTATCTAATATTTATATTAGATTAATGTAACAACTGGCCATACCATTTTAGACATCACACCAGGCCGCATTAAAGATAGAAAAAGCCCGCAATTGGACCCCGGGCCTATATAAGGTGTACCAAAGTCAATCTTACATCCTCTCACAGCAGTTGTAGCAACAGAGTTGTGGTTGAAATTGAAATATGGGCTATTGCTTTTATTACAGTAACACAAATATGTCATATTGTCTGTTATAGGAAATTGTATTTTTTGTAGAAATGGGAGCATAAATTAATCCAGACAATTTATTTTTCCTTGTTTACCCTGAATAAACTGTAGTAGTATGTTATAGCACTTTAGTCAGTTGTTTCATCTTTTTTCAATCATTCTCAGCCAGAGAAATCTCTCATCTGCTTATCTTGCTCCTACACTACACAGCTCCTGTGATCCTGGACCCCAACACGGCAGACGCTCGCCTCTGCATCACTGCAGATATGACAAGCGTGAAAATCACTGCTGATGATGAGTCTTACCAGCCACCTGACAACCCAGAGAGGTACGACACGTTTGCCTGCGCCCTGGGCTCCGAGAGCTGGGAGTCGGGCACCCACAGCTGGACGGTGGAGGTGGGGGCCAACACGAGCTGGGAGGTGGGCGTGAGCACTGGGACTGGCCAGAGGAAAGGGGAGGATATCTGGACGGGGGTCTGGAGTGTGGAGTTTTGGGACGAGGAGTACTACAGTCGCTCACCGGGACAGGAGGAGAAGACTTGTCTGCAGGTGGAGGAGAGACTGCAGAGGATCAGGGTGCAGCTGGACTTGGATGCCGGTGAGCTGTCCTTCACAGACCCCACCAGTGGCACCTGTCTGCTCACGGTCACACACTCCTTCACAGAGCCAGTCTTTCCATTCCTCTACAACGGCTGTGATACTTACCCTCTGGATGTCCTTCCAGGAAGGCATGCTATTGCAACACAAGACTAGGCAAGGCGAGTTTATTTATACAGCACATCTCATACACAAAGGAACTTCAATGTACTGTAATAGGAGCAATGAAAATGATTTACCAATGACAATATGATATGGTGTCAGATTTCCTGTAGAATATCAAGATATGTTTCATAAAGGATTAGTCCAATAGTTACCTCCGCCAAGGAGGTTATGCGTGTCTGTGTCTGTGTGTGTGTCTGTGTCTGTGAGCAGCATATTGGGACAAGTAAGAACTGATTCAATTTTGGTGGCGATCGGTGATCCAGAACACCATCTGTGACCACATTGACTTGGCGGAGGTCTGCGCTCTCTGAACACTTTTCTAGTTTGTACTTTGTAATTTATCTTGTCACTCCATTGTGCGGCGTCCCAAATGTCTGGAAGCTCTGGAATTGGTGTAGGCCTACATTTCCTTTGGACAGATCATGTCTGTGTACGTATTGAGTGAGTGTCCAACAGAGTCTTATCTGAAATCTAAACTAATCTAAGCTAATGGAGTGATCATCTTTGACACTAGGGGGCACTAGAGACACTAGGAGATAAGCCAGAGATAAGAGGTTGTTCTCAAGGGAGTATTACTGTAAGAACCAGACTAGATGTGTTAGTGTTGAGTTGGGTGACCAGATTGTAACAGATAATTCACTTCAGGTGTTTGATTTAACATTTAATACCTCATTGCACTTGTACAGTGAATATTCAGCACTAACCTGTCATGGCTGCACGATAGTGTGACAGAATGAGTAGGTGGTGGGTGTGGCCTATGCGTGTGTGTGTGTGTGTGTGTGTGTGCATATGCGCACTAATGACCCATCTTCATTCCATGCTTAAAAGTTAAAATAAATATTTAGAGCACAAGTTGCGAGTGCAGCAGGACTGAATGGGCTTCCCTGTATTTCTCCACTGAAGAGTCATTTCTTTATGGTTAGGGTTACAGATAGTTCAAAGTTGAAGGTGCTAAACAGTTTCCTGTTTATTTTATTGTTTCTCATCATGTCTTTGGGGTACAGTTGGCGGGGGGTGTGGTTTTCCCATGCTGGGACCCTTGTCTTTAAAATTGCCCAACTCTAACTCTTTTGTGATTGTCCTGGGACAGAGGTATGTGCTGTTTCTTCAAGGTGTATTCCTTCTTGTTCTGGATATTGTGTTTGCCAGTTAGTACGTACAGTAGTTGTTATGTATAGTCATTTTGTGCATGAATGTTTTTCATGTGCACATATATGCATGCTCTCTCAATCCTCCCGCTCCTGCTGCAACTAGCTTTCGTGGCCGGAGGTTCAGGTTGGGTGCTAGCTGATTTTTGGGGGAAACCACATTAGAATATAGTGGGCTACATTTAAGAGGAAGTACTGCACCAGTGGGTTGTGCACACAGGCTGGCTTTTATGACTGTCTGAGGCAGAAGAGTGTGATACACCTGATTCGCTATATGCCTGATGTGTTTTGTTTTTATTCTGTCTCCTTTTTGTTCTGTCTCCATCAGAAATAAAATTTCAAAATAAGCTCGGTTTGGCATCCAGTCTGTATGGGAGGAAAGAGATGATCTGTTGTTATTATTTAGGATTATGTTATCCGTGTAAACTGGGTTGGATGGCTAGATTGTGGTAAGATATTTGGTTGTGGTATTTGTTTAAGTGTGAGTAAAATCAGACAATACTGTAGATAACAGAATGTCAATATTGAAGTCAGAAAAGGAAAATGAGGCACAACAAAAATAAAAAAAAATGCTGTCCCTGGGGTTCAAAGCACAAACTATTATACACCAAAACATTCACCTTCAACTCCACTGAGGAAACTTTCTCAGAGAAGTCAACTTGTGGTTTCCCAACCTGAAAATTCCCCTTGAGTCATCTCACTAGCACCCTAGTTTCACATCATGCAGATTGTTCAAATCACCTTGTAATGACCTTGACTGATGTTTTCTTGTCTCTGAGAGACTACTAGTCATGTGAATGTGTGTGTGTGATGTGTGTGTGCTCAATGTGGTTTTAAGTGCTTCTTTATTATCTAATGTAGGTCGCTAATCCTTCATCACACATCTGTAATACATGTAGATTGTTTATGGATTGTTGATTTCAGAGGTGTTAGATCACTTGAGCCATAAACAGACAAACAGACCCCTGACCCAGAATGAGGTAAAGATTGAGTCAAATGTGGCTTGAGGCTAGGAGGTGATGAGAGAAAAACAGCAACTAGGCCACTGTTTCCTGTCAGCATTGTGTGCCACTGCCTGCCACTAAACTCTACTGTTCTATGGGGCTCTCACAGATAAGGAACTTGGCCTCAAAAGGGCATTGTAGGTGTGTTTATTATGTGTGTCATTTGCTCAACACCTATAGGAAGAACTAACGTGGGAGTGTGTGTTTATTGTTCACGTCACACAAGGTGCCACAGAAACACATAAAAAATAGATTCAGGTAGATTCTTCTAGTAGACTTTGACCTCTCTCCACCCAGAATGATTTCTGTGTGCTGAGCACCGGCTAAACTTCCTCTTATACCGTAGAGGAGAGTGTGGTGGGTAAACTGTCTCCTATACCCCAGAAGAGAGTGTGCCTTTTCAGCAAGGACAATGGCCTCTAATTCAGCCCTACCGGAGGAGGACCTCATGTGTCCGGTGTGCAGAGACATTTTCAGGGACCCTGTAGTTCTAGCCTGCAGCCACAGTGTCTGCAAAGCCTGCCTGCAGCAGTTCTGGAACACCAAAGGAGTTCTGGAATGTCCGCTCTGCCGGAAGCTGTCCCCGGATGCCGAGCCTCCCTGCAACCTGGTGCTGAGAAACCTTTGTGAGACTGTCCTGCTGAGACAGAGGGAGGCTGTGTCAGACAGCGGCCATTTTCAGACGTCTTCTGTCAGGCCTGAGGTCCTCTGCACAGCCCACGGTGAGCAGTTCAAGCTCTTCTGTCTGCAGGACCGGGAGCCTCTGTGTGTGGTGTGCCGGGACTCAAAGCTGCACAAAGGTCACGAGTGCCAGCCTCTCGATGAGGCCGCCATGGATCTAAAGGTTAGTAGGAGAATAGATGTGGTATCAATATAGACATGTATTACTGATCATTCATGTACTGTAAGTTCAAATGAACACCGTCAATCATTTGGACATTATTTGAAAGTTAGTGGTGACATTTTGTATTATATCTATTGTTGGCAGCAGTAATAAGAATCATACCAATCATATCGCAGAGATGTGTTTTGAATCAAAGCGGGCGGGGTTTTGAGGGAGTGACGACAGAGCGTTGGCCTATAGGCACAGACATGGTTTGAAAGACAACGGGTTGTGCTCATCAACTATCTCCTGTTGTATCCATTCATTGGGGCCAGACTAATTTAGACATCCAATCTCACATTTAGGCTGGTTTATCAGGCTACTGCTGTGCACCAAAAACAATAAACATGTACTATACTACTTATGAATAATATTATAAAATAAAAACAATAAACATGTACTATACTACTTATGAGTAATATTGTACAGGTTGTCCAACCAGTAGGACATCAGACCACATGCAGTCATATTTCAGAGTGGCCTAATGATTTATTTTATAGTAATTCCTTGTACAGTATTTAAAAAAAAGATGTTGCTACGTATGTCTTTAATTGACTGAGGGTTTATTCCTTGTAGGATAAACTGAGGAATAAACTTCCGACTTTGCAAGAGAAGCTGAAGGCGTTCAAAGAAACCAAGCAAACCTATGATGAAACTGCAGAACACATCAAGGTGAAATGCCATTCTTACGATTTTGTCCATTTGAAGCGTTTGGATACAAAACCCTCTAAACCCTCTAAATCCTCTGTAGTGATTTCCAAGTAATCTCTATCAAAATGCAATTAGAATTTTATTATCACGTAAAAACATCAATTCAAAACAATTTAATCAGTTGGACTGAAAGTTGATCGAAATTATATACAGTAAATATATTTCTGTAAAATCATCACAAATGGATTCAGGTTTTTCATCTGAATTCTTCAATTTTAGTAAATTATGTTATGTTACGTGTCAGAATGTGTACAGTATACTGTATAATATGAAACTAACTCTAAAGTTTGGCATACCAGTGTCAGGCCCGAAGCACAGAGAGGCAGATCAGAAAGGAGTTCCAGAAGCTTCACCAGTTCTTAGAAGACGAGGAAGCTTCTAGACTGGAGGCCCTACAGACAGAGGTGGAGCAGAAGAGTGCTGTGATGAATGACAGAATCACCAAGATGGCCGCCGATATTCTCTCCCTCTCTGACACAATCCGAGCCATCGAGGAGCATATGAGGGCTGAGGACATCACATTCTTACAGGTGAGACAGCGGCCTCAATTACTGATAACCACTTATGCTTAAAAGAAAATCCAGTCAATCAGCCCATATCTCTGTTCTTTAACGCTGCCAAGTGCTATTTGTAGCTATAAGGGCAACAACATTTGGCACAATGTAGAATGAAAAGGCAAACTGGCAGATAACGCCATGTGATGAGGGCAGAAGTAATCAAAACTGTTTTACCCTCATCAGTTAGTGTTGGCAGCTGTTTTGCTATTTGGTCTACACTGTACAAAATTCTGCCGTTGTCATACCTACCGACTGCACTTCAGCAGCGACAAATGACAGGGCTGATGGTCACTCCAGAGAATCCGTTTAATTATTATCTAACTCAATGTGAGTTCTAATTTGTTGTTTTGACAGAATATCAAGACCACAATGGAGAGGTACTGTATACATGTATTATATATACTGTACATATATTTGTATTTGTATTGCTTTAAAGTGCTGATCATTGAGTAGGTCTATCTCATCATAGACCCACAGCACTGACAGCTAAATGTGATTCTAGAGTGCAGTGCAGACGACAGCATCCTGAGAAGCTGTCTGGGGCTCTCATCGATGTGGCCCAGCACCTGGGAAACCTGAAGTTTGGCGTCTGGAAGAAGATGCAGGAGATGGCGCTGTACAGTGAGTTCACAGGAGTCGCCTTAAAAAATTGCTCTAATATGTTCTGCTGTGTCCAAGGAGTGTCTTCATGGTAGTGTTTTGTGTCTAAGTGACTATCCTTTAGATGAAGCATGGCCTAGTTGGAGTAAATTTTGAGGAGTTGCTCCCTAACTCAAATAGAGCTGAAAAGTTATGTAGTTATACATTCAAACACTCCATCCAGTGGTGCAATCCACTCTTCAGCATTAGTTACTGTAAACTCCCCATGTCAATTTAGTCAAACGTAAAGTACCTCCATCTGTTTGTTCATGTTGTCTGTTGTTGTTGTTGTTGTTGTTGTTGTTTAGCTCCTGTGATTCTGGACCCAAACACAGCAGACCAGCGTCTCTGCCTGTCTGATGATCTGACCAGTGTAACCTACAGCGACCAGAGACAGCAGCTCCCAGACAACCCTGAGCGATTCGACTGGTATCTCTGCGTGCTGGGCTCTGAGGGCTTCCTCTCCGGTGTCCACAGCTGGGAGGTGGACGTTGGCGAGAGCACGTTGTGGATGATAGGGGTGACCACGGAGTCCAATCAGAGGAAAGGACTGATATTCTTCAATAGCGGAGTCTGGTGTGTGCTGCACATGGATGGCATTTACAAATCACGCTCCTCAGGTCAAACTGGTTCCCCTCTCCCGGTGAACGGACGACTACAGAGGGTCCGAGTGCAGCTGGACCTGTCCCGTGGAGTGGTGTTGTTCTCGGACTCTGCCCACGGCACGCACCTGCATACTTTCAGACACGCCTTCACGGAGAGGGTGTTTCCTTTCTTCTTTAACTGGTGCGCTCAGTCTCCCCTGAGAATTATACCACAAAGGTGTTCAGTAACTATGGGATGACCCAATTTGAGAAAGGTCTTTTCTGAGGAGGACAGAGGACAAAAATATGACCTTAATTTTTTTTTTAATCCATGACAAAGCCACTGATGACATTTGTTGAGTAGACAAATGTCTTTGCTGTAAAGTAAAATAAACTCAGTTCATGCCATTTTAAAATGGAGTCAGTATTCAATATATGTCTGTTGATTACAACACCCAACAATGAGGACATTATGGTTTACTTACTGTAGTGTGTACACCTGCAGTAGCCCACACCCATACAGTTCCTTTTCAGATATGTGGACAGACTGGGTTTTCCCCAGATAGGTCTACTTACTACACCTCGACTGCCATCTACTGCTGTCTGTAGTGCACAACAGAGATGGGCAATAAATCCACCGCGTCATGCATGTTTATTGCAGGGTCATGTCTAAAGAAAAAAATGTAATGTGGTCTGTTCTTCAAATATTAGCAATGATTGACTAATTGGTTGAAAATTGTGTTCTTAATTTTGGATTGGAAAGGCAGCGTATGTTTTTCT
>JAODXP020000023.1:9190253-9215181 GCA_027497455.2 Sardinella longiceps | reverse complement strand
CAAATGGCCTGCAAGCAAATAACAAACAAAGAAAATTGGCCACACTGTTATAAATGAATGACATGCACATACTGCAAAATACGAAGGAAGAAATCAATCGTGTGCCATTACGTAGACTACAGTAGGCCTAAATATTAGGGTAGAAAATCTATCGGCCTACTCGACTCCGTTTCCACCGGCCCAATTGGTGGCGGTAAAACGCCTCTCAACGCTAACCACCGAAAAAGAGCAGCACGCTGCATCACCGAAAGTCATCCCAAACATTCGCTGATCATGCTCATTCTTTTTATGCAGTCGATGACAGTGCTTGTGAAAACCTAATAACAGTAACTGAAGTGTGCTATTTTTAACTTTAGGCTACCTAAGGTAAGACCTCACGTGTCATTTTATTATCTTAATTGTTTAACTAGTAGGCTATGCATGTGAACTTGGATGCTCATTTCCCCATAGGTATGACTACTCACTGAATAGATTTCTAACTGTAAGTTAAATGTATAGTATGTGTTGCATCTTATTCATGCTCTGTGTAGAGAGAGGCAGAAATTGCAATGGCCTTGTTCCAACATGTTTGTAACGTTAACGTTACTAAAGCAGGACGCTGCTACACCCTGCATTAACTAACTTAAGTGATAACGTTAGTTGCACAAATAGGGCATTTTCCCCTTAGTTTCTTCGGGTGGATGTGTTTGTGTCTTGTGTATGTCATCTGTCTGTAGACCTAAGGTTACATATTCTTTCCATCTGATAACGTCAGCTCCTGTACATTGGGCTATAATTGACAGCTAGGCTGCTACATTAGTTTTCTCTCAGTAGTAGATCCACACACAAGCAGATGTTTTCTGTCATATTTATAAGCCTAGGCTATGTGGTGTGCAGTCATCTTTCTTTTCTTTGCTGTGAAGAAGCAAACTATACTGTATGGCTGTAAGACCTGATATGAATTGCATTGTATCTTAAACAGGCAAACGTCACAACCTCAAAGGTGACATTACCCACCTCAAGTGCTGCTCAATGGCTCTGCTCCTTCCTGAGGAAGACCTCACATGCACCGTGTGCTGTGACATATTCGAAGATCCAGTGGTGCTGTCGTGCAGCCACAGCGTGTGCGAGGACTGCCTGAAGAACTACTGGGCCACCAAAGAGTCTCAGGAGTGTCCTTTGTGTCGCAGGAGGTCATCGAGAGACAACCCTCCCATCTGCATCGCCTTGAAGAACCTGTGTGAGGCCTTCACCAACCAGAAGAAGCTGTTTGGAGAACTATGTCCCACTCACCAAGAGAGATACAAACTCTTCTGCAAAGATGACAAGGAGCTCCTGTGTGTGGTCTGCCGAGACTCTCGAGAGCACAAGACTCACGAATGCAGTCCAATAGACGAGGCTGCTGCTGATCTGAAGGTAACGTTACCAATGTTGTTTTTGATGACAAATGTGGACTCGTACTGTAGCTTGCAATTAATAGGTTTGGCACCCGTGTCGACGGGTGACCCTGTCAGAAAGATGACAAGACACGTATCATGAATATTAATGGCACAAAGTGTCACTGGGTTTTTGTAATGTCTTCATCCCCTACCTACAGTGTCAACCTTTAATTGCAAAAAAAGGATGATGCTTTATGATGGTTGTTGATGTTCATGTTTCACGTTATCATGACATCTTTATGACGAGCTCATGTTACTCACGGCCACATCCTCAAGTGAAGTGTCACCTAGGCATTTCATAAATAAGCTTTCAGTGATGGTTGTTTGCAGGAGGAAGTCGAGGAGGAACTGGAATCCCTTAAAGACAAGCTGATTGATTTTAAAAATATGGAACGCACGTGTCATGATATGACAGAGCACATCAAAGTGAGTATGAACAAGCCATATCTGGAGTACTGGTTAGAAACTGCTAATGTTAGATGCTAAAGATGCTAAACCACTTTTCCCTCACAGAAACAAGCAGAAGAAACACAGTCTAGGATTAAGGAAGAATTTGAGAAACTTCACCAGTTTCTCCGAGATGAAGAAGAAGCTCGTTTAAGTGCACTGAAAGAAGAGGAGGAGGAAAAGAAGCAGATGATGAAGGAGAAGATTACTGATATCAGCAAAAAAATATCATCTCTCTCTGCTCGAATCAAAGATATTGAGGAGGAGCTCCAAGCAGAGGCAGTGGCCTTTCTCTCTGTAAGAACAACATAACCTTAAAGTTTGACTGTCTGGGATGTAAATACATAGCCAACATCAATCTAGTTTCATATGGTTTAGTTTACAGTAGATGTGCTTAAGCCATAAAGTGTAAACAGAAATAATTGAAAATGCAATCTGCTGTCCATTTTTCATGTAAAAGTCTGACCCTTCTTTTCCTCTCTTTGTTGATTACAGGATTTTGAGGATATCATGGAAAAGTAAGTGACATGCTTAGTGCTGCTGTCTGGTTTTGTCTCCTTCTTTGGTTTCGGACTAGTCTGGTCGTAACCAGGCTACGCTTTGCTACGTACGAGGGTCTGGGATTCCGGCTATTTTATTTTATTTGTATTTATCCTTTATTTCACCAGGGTAGTCACATTGAGACAGTAGTCTCTTTTTCAAGTGAGCCCTGGCCAAGAAAGGCAGCAGATAACCTAAGCACTAAGCAGAAAACACAACACAGAGACATGAAAAGTAAAAAACACACATAATAAAACACATTGAGAAACACTCTATTGAGAAACGAGTACTTGCTGGTGTTTAAATTGAAGAAAAATTTAATCAGCCTTTGACTGATAGCTTACTGTATTCTCATGTTGGATTCTCAAAGTTTGCTGATTGGTCAGGATGGGATGTGTCCTGACTCCTGAGTGAACCAGGACAATGGCCGGAAACCCAGATGGAGTGTTGTAGGGAGATGAGAATTTAGCAGAATTGCTTAGGAAGGCTAATGGCAAGGTAGCCTGGCACGCCCTCCCAGTGACGTAACACCTTCTGCGTAGCTGTCGCTGGTCTGGCCAACTGCTGATCTGAATGGATTTCTGAGGAACTCAGAAAGCATTTTCTAACATATTCTAACATCGACCAGTAGCAAACCGAGGCATTAGGGGGAGACGGGACAACCATGCGCTTTGAGAAATTACAGCGCTATAGGCTCTTGGTCAGACCAAAGTCTCGCAGAGCTTTGAAAGTCGATGGCAATCAGGCTAATGGCAAGGCTAGTTTCTGACTGATGTATCCAGTGCCACCCCCACCCCCTCCCCCAAATGTGATTATCACAGAGCCCGGCGAGAGGTGAAGGAGCCGGAGACCAATGCTGGAGGCCTGATTGACGTGGCCAAACACCTGGGCAACCTCAACTTCAAGGTCTGGCTGAAGATGCGGGACATCAGTCACTATAGTGAGTTGCAAACACACACACATACGCAAACATAGCAAAAAGAAGAGTTCAGTTACAAGTAACAGTCAGATCGCAGGTTTATTTTCCTTCATGTATCAATACAGCAATAACTCATGATATACAGTATGTAACAAAACACAAAAAAACAAATTCCTATCAAACCTCAAAACTGAGCTACAGAGCAATTGCAGCCCCCTGGTGGCAGAGAACACAATTACATAAAATATAACAAAATGAATATGGCTCATACTAGAGAAGTGCAAGAGGCCCTTAGAGAGCTCTGACCCTTGTAATATGTGGCAAAAGTAATCTTCATTTAGTAGATCCATAGCCTGGCTATACACTGAGATTGACATCTGGGTCTGGGAATTAGCGATTGACTTCTCTTTCCCTAAAGGTGTTGACCTCTTACCAAAATTCTTCGGAGGTGGAATACATCCATCTTTAATGTGATAGCACCACTGTAGTGCCTCTGCTCAATATTGGATATAAAGTAATGTTAACTTTAAGATTTGCATTGAACATGTAGCAGCACTGTCCATATAATAATAATAATAATAATAATATGGAGCAACTGTCTTAAGCCGTCCGCACATTGACTCAGACTTTCAACATTCTATTCCACTGTTTTCAATGCAACCCCGCACACCAGCGTCCAAACTCTTCCACCGTCAATTGTAAATTACGATTGAAGTCGGAGCCACTGTACTAGGTTTGTTGCAAAATAAGCTAATTTGAAAATGCTCCACAATGCTGTTGGAACTGGTTTGCGGAGGACTTTATAGTGACTTCTGTAAGATATTTGCTTACAGTGGATGTATTTCTGGATCTCTCCCTGTGCAGGTCCTGTGATTTTAGATCCCAACACTGCAGGTGACTTACTTATCCTCTCTGATGACCTCACCACCATCAAGGATAGTTACGGGAGGCAGAATCTCCCAAACAACCCCGAGAGGTACTGGTCTTGCGTCCTGGGCTCTGAGGGCTTCGACTCGGGGACGTTCAGCTGGGACGTCCAGGTCGGGAAGCATAAATACTGGGACATCGGCGTGACCACTGAGCCCAAAGCCAAGGACATCTGGGGCACCGTCTGGAGTTTAAGATCTCGCACCGGCTTGTGGACAGAGTCTGGGACTCACTCTGTACAAACCTTGGGAACGGGCTCCCCCCTGACGCTGAGTGACCCGCCAGAGACAGTCAGAGTTGATCTGAACTTCGACAAAGGAAAGTTGACCTTTTCTGATCCTTTGACCGAGACAAAGCTTCACACGATCAAGCATAATTTCACGGAGAAATTGTTTCCATTTTTTCACACATACTACCAGTCAGGTTCCATGAAGATCCAGCCAATCAAGCCTACTGTAGTAGTAGACGATGACTGTGAACTGTGGATACAGTTTTAGTAGGATAACACAGTTTACAACCCCACTGAGGTGCCTCTGAAGTGTGTAGAATAATGGCTATTTTGTTCAGGGTGTATTGTTAGTACATTAAGCTATATGTGTATGTGTTATAATAAGCAAGTTATTACACTATTACACAAAATTATTACGTTTGCTTGAGGCTCCCAGGGAGGTGATTTATTGCCTTTGTATTTGAGCTCGTCTGATTATTTGTGTGTGTGTATCATTGGCTGTTAGGTCATTCTTGAGTTTAGCCCTGTCATCATTCCTGAAATCGATTAGCTGTCCAAGGTCATTCCTTACTATTAGTAATAGACAGTTCATGATTGTGCAGTTTGTTTTTATCTGACTTGTTCTAATGCACCAGTTATCACTTAGTGATACCGTAATTTCCCGACTATTAGCCGCAGCTTATACATTGATTTTGCAAAATGTCTTCCGCTATGAGGTTAAAACAGGGGAGCAGTTAATATGGTGTTAATGTGGTTTTGTTTTTTTTAACGTGCATAAAACACTGTCCTGCGGCTTATACACAATGCGGCCTATATGCGGGAAATTACTGTACTAGAATCATTCCTTACTCTTGGTAATTGACTGCTGTAGGTCATTACTGAAGGGATGTTGGGAAGGGTGCTGTGAAATTTACCACACCTTGCTTCTCTCTCAAACAGACATGTGACTTATTCACCGCTCACCTCTGGGTGACTCAGCATTAGCCTGACTTCTCTTGACTTCATGAACTTGGTTAAGCGCATGAGATTAGGGTAAAAAAAATCTGAAAAAAAGTTGGGATATTGTAAATAAATGTAAAATGCAAATAGAAACCATATGCACACATTATTTATTTATTTAAGTGCTTTACAGTGGAAGGGGGACCTCACTAACCATCACCAATGTGTAGCACCCACCGGGGTGATGCACGGCAGCCATTATGCGCCAGAACGCTCACAATACACTACGCATATCCAACGTACATATGTGTTTGGCTTATCCAAGGAAAACAAATCAGTTGGTGCAACAAAACATTTTGGTGTATTGTGCTTTGGAAGTTATACCTTCATTTCAATTAATGATAATGATTAAGACATTCAGCAGTTCATTACCTAAGTAATGAACCCACCCATATTATCAGGATTTATTCAATATACATACAAATGAACATACTATCATCTCATAACAATACATACATATAATAACAATTCTAAAATACCATATTCTATTTAAAAAAAAAAACATGTCAAATACATAAATAAATATGACAGAGTTCCCACGGGTCAGGGAATTTCTGGAATATCAGGGAATTTCAATAAAGGCTGTTCCAGACAGGGAAAGTCAGGGAATTTGACCATTTTGCTTGGAAAGTCAGGGAATATCAGGGAATGTTGTTATGCCACACATCCTTCTATCTTGTTTATCAATGTTTTTCAATTCAACTGCCATTTAAGTGTTAGGAAGTAGACACAAGGGAGGACATTCGGACTAGTTTGGCCGTTTTAAATGGTCAGAGAAAGTCATGGAAAAATCAGGGAATTTTAAGTCTGATCTGGAGTGGGAACCCTGATATGAGCCTTTAGACTCTCTGGGTTTTATGTGGGATTGCCCCCATAAAACACAATTGTCAAATCTAGCCTACTATTGCGGAGTGATGGGGGGGAGCTCCTTAACAGCTAGGAGATGGCCTACAATATACTGTAGACCACTTACTGTACCTGCACATCAAGATGTGCTAGTGAATGGCCCACTATGCTCCATCCAACATCTGTCTGTAAGCCTTAAGTTTCTTTGTCTGATTTCAAGGAGCCATTGCTCTTGAACAAATATAGCCCATTATCAATAGACCAATGTCGCATCACAGTCCTGGAGGGGTTGTATTTCATTTGCAGTAGTCACAAGGTGATTAGGCCTATAACACTTAGCCCTTGAGACCCCTGGAGAGGTTATCATAGCCCTACATCCCACAGAAACAAACTATACTAGTTTACTGACATGGACACTTTACTAGCTTATTAGAAACTACTGGTTTACTCACTTAAACTTTACTAGTTTACCAAAGAAACAAACTAGTTTACTGACTTGAAAACCTATTGACATGCTTGAATTGGAATAAACATTCCAAAAGAATTTTGAAAAAAGGACAGACAATGACACAATTCACTTCAATGAAAGTTTATTTTATATTAAATATATTACAATACTGAATGATATTGTAAGAAAAGAAAATATGGGCATTGACCTTTTTTTTGAAATAGTCAGTCTATGTACAGCATACAACAGAAGGAAATGCTGTTGGGCCATTCCACGAAAAGGGTCCATTTGGTCTCATCCATAAAACCAATAAAATGCTATGGAATTGAACTGATGTGAATATATCGCTTGACATTTTTTTAATTTACTATTTTTGGCTGTATAACATACACGGGGGGAAAAAGTTACAAAACGTCTCACATCATGTAAATACCATGGTATATATTGGAGTTATGGATGTACAAAAAATGTGCCCTTACTGTGGGATTGGCCTGTTGTATAAACGTCTCAGATGTAGATCTGTAGATCAGAGAGGCTGCACAGCACTATGAGAGCACAGGGTGGGAGGAGTTTAAATGGATGGGGGTGGAGCCCATGGATCACATGATGTATAGTATGGAGTGTCAAGATGGAGAACTCTGGTGCACTTGCTTGATTGCTTCAATACATTCATGTTAAGTAAGTCTGGGGTATGAATGAGATGGCCCCAAAACTAGAGGAGGATGGACTGGGCTGGACTGGGCTTATTGGTAAAGAGAGCCATTCCTGAAAAACATAGACAAGCAAACCACCACGGCACCCAGAGCGTTAAGAGCGTGTTAAGGATGAGAATCTCTCCCATCACTGAACACCAGTAAATGTCAGACAGCAAAGACACAGCCCTGGGAAATGTGAGTTTGTTTTTGCAGTTTGGTGACCTGGGGGGCCGTTTGCCAAAAGCATAGTTGGTAAGTTAGCAACTGTATTGGTTGCAATGCAGTTTCCCGCTTCCAACTACCAAAGCTGGTAACTGGTTTGCAACTATGCTGTTGGGGAACTGACACCTGGTTGGTTGACTGGACGTGGTGATCGTCCGACCACAACCACTGCCTGGGGGCATGATGCTCAGAGAACAAGCGAAAGGTATGGAGCTGCCTACGACAGCACTGCTCCAGACTTGCTTTGAGCTCACTGCAGCCTGAATGCGATACCTTCTATGAAACACAAGCCCTCAGTCCAAGGACCTAACAGGGGAAAAGTGAATGCTGAACACAGAGAACAAAGCAAACAGACTAGTGTGCATGGGAGGGACTGGTTGTGGTACACAGGGGTAGGCATGCCATGCATACTTAAAAAGCAGAGAGAAATGGACAAAGTATTGCTTGAGATGTGCCGTCTGCAGTATTTTGTTTTTTATAGGTAAATGCCTGACAATCTGAGATCTGAATTAACAGAACAATTAACAACTACAAATACTTAAGAACTGCATTTTTGGGTACCTGGACTTTACTTTTACTTTTTCCCCCTGCAAACTTTATCTTATACTTCCCTACACTTCAATCAAAATGTCTGTACTTTATTTTCAAAACTGGCTACTGGTAGCTATATTTGTGTTCATGCAATTGAGGGAAATGATTCCTTTGATTTGACAGCAATGGTGTGCCTTGCCAGAGAGCCAATTCCCAATTGGATGGATCAGTAATAGTGGTATTGCTTTTGAAACAGAAACATGGATGCCAAAAAGTTGCATAAAAACGGTTAAACTTCTTTGCTTAATCCAGTGCTTGATTAGAACATTAGAACAGTTTTCATTTACATTTCCTCCTTAAAAGATTGTAAAAAAAACAACAACCCTATTACGGTAATTACCTATTTGTCCTATTAGACCTAGTCTGCCTGTGAACTTTCCAAACGGAAGGTTTCTCTGTTCACCCTTGGTAGTTCAAGGTTAATTTCATGAATCGCCATGAGAACAGTAATGATATTTGCTACTCTACTCAATTCAAATGTGTTTGCTGGCTACAGTCTTTTTGCAACCAGAAGCAATCAATAAAATAGTCCTTCAAACTTGCTGTAGTAGCCTACATTCCCTTTCATTCTTTAAGTACAGTATGCAACTTCCCCTTGGGTTAACGTCACTATGCAGATGATGTGGTGTTTTGGTTCCTCATAATGCTGAGGTGAAGTACGTCTGATCATCTGCACTGGTATTTCACAGAGGTGTCAAAAGGCATGTGTTCACAAAAAGAGAAAAAAAAAACTGCACTTAATAATGCACTTATTTTTCTGGGAATACATATATGCTGTACATACATAATACTGGGATTGGGGAGGGGAGGGAGGGGGGTTAAAAAGGTACTTTAAAAACACTTAGTTATTACTTGCCATGGCAGCATCGTCATTTCAATGTTGCAGTGATATTATTAAGTACAGTCATAGTGCATACAGTGGTAAAGGAAATCAGTGCCCACATTTCAAAATAAAAGCCTCCTCAGTACACAAAGAACAGCAGGCTTACATTTTTAAAATAAAAGCCTTCTGAGTACACAAGTGTTTGGGGTGAATATGGAGTATGTACACATGAGGACCATCACATTAAAACTACTGATCGCAGTGTTTGTCAAGCCTTGGGTGAATAGCTCAAAGACGTTCACATACACACTGACATACAAACCCTCTGAAAGTTTAGATAGTTGATTTCTTATGATGGAGAGAGATGTAGCGTTCTTATCCTAAATAAGATGTGCTATCTCAGTGACAGCTACATAAATTTACTTCTGATGGTAAGCGTCTGCTTAAAAAGGCAAGTTTGTATTTGAAACATTCAACTCAATCAGAATGTATATAAACAATTGTTGCTATCAAAAAGCATGAACAAATATGAATACAGAGAAAATCTGAAAAAACAAACAAACAAACAAACAAAATACATCCATGTCTTCAGTCATGTTATGTTTTCTCTTTAATGCCATTCCAATTTCTGACAATATTTTACGGAGACTGATTAACTTATTCCTCTGTGTCAAGAGTCTCTCAGAATCATTAACATAATCATCAGAGCAGTCATCCAACTGCAAAAATGGAAACATTTTCAAACGATCCGCCTTCCAAGGACCAGCACACTGCAGTACCAACAGAACACACACCATCACCATCCTTCAGCTAGGAGTCCCATGGAGCATGTTTACATGCAAACCAAACAACCAATCAGTATCTGGTTATTGTTGTTACCAGAATATTCAAGTGCTCGTGTAAACTGAATAAACTGATATTCTTTCGCGTATCGCTGCCGTTATCGTTTTATGAGTGATAAACCGATTTAGCACGCCTAGGTCTTCCTCAATATTCTGATTTCTTTGACACACGTATCCAGCTTTATCAAGTTATTTCATCCCTTTATCTGCATCTACGGAACACATTGGCCAACATACAATTTTGAAGAAATCTGTTAACGACAGACTATTCAGGCTTTGTTATCAGATTCCTTAAATGCATGTAAACGCCTTAAACAAATTCTTACAGTTACCTGATTATTGCCAGTTAGTGGTTTATTGTGATCATGTAAACGCGGCCACTGATATGTAGGACACAGCAGTTTTGGATGATGACGTCACCACAAGTGTGACTGTTTTTCGATGAGAGTCCACCAATACATAGATCTTATTGAACATACCCATGCTCGTAAAACAAAGGGGTGCAGGTAGGTAAATGTGACACGGTCTACATTAGCCAGAGCAACACTAAGGTTGGCCCGGGAGAACTCTAGAATACTAGTTTGAAGGGGTGGGGGATACATTCTGAAGAGGACAAATCTACACACAGTCACTCCAACTGAAATGCACACACAATACATTCACACAGAGTTACTCACACAGAGAGAACAGGAAGGAAAGTCGTCTAACAAACAAAATATATCTCTTTCCGTACATACAGTACATTACCCCTAAACATACACTACGAGGAGGAAGGAGGAAGATGGAGGGGGGAAAAAATGCACTGCATCTTCCTCCTTCCAGAGAGAGAAAAAAAGTTGTCATTTAAAAAAAGAAAGAAATTTTAAGAGCGCCGTCCATTCGGTGTCTTTGAAATTGGACCTGTACATATGTACAAAAGGAATGGAGAGAGAGAAAGAGAGAAGGAGAGAGAGAGAGAGTGAGGAGAAAAAGCAAGAAGTGTTGTTGAGTCTGTGCTTCTTGGGAGATGGATGGGTGGGTGGATGACAGAACTATCGACAGAGAAGTCAAATTACTGCGAATGGCAGACAGGTCAGGCCTCAGTCACATGCAGCCCCCTACATTGTATGCTTCCATAACAAAGATAAGAAAGAAAGAAAAAAAATATCATTTTTGTCCTCTTCTTCATTTTAACACTTTGTTATAACACTAGGAATGATTTAAGCTGATTTTTTTCTCTCATGCATACAGTGTTTTTTTTTTTCTTCTTTTTTAAAATTAATTTCTACAGGTCAATGCGTGCTTCTCTATCCCAGCCCCGCCCCTTAATAACAATAGCCTTGCTCTGCCTGTCATTCACTTCTTCAGGCAGTCAGAGGACCAATCAGAGAAGAATTTGTGTATCGTAAGGGGTGGGGTATATGTCTATATGGGAAAGGGCTACTGGGCAAGATTCCTAGAGGGACCAATCTCCACACACACTCACTCCAATCCACTGAGAAGGGCGTTTAATGGCTGCCGAGGAAGAAGCGGCAGCCGGCTGTGGTTGTGAGTGTGTTGGTGTGTCATTGCACGTTGGCTATGGATAATAGCAGTGTGTTGCTGAATGTTACTGTAGGTCAGGGGTAGTCTCGTCACAGCTCCCCCTGGTGTCCTGGAGGGTTTCCTTTGCGCCGCTGCACATTCTCCATGTACTGTAGGCTATAGCCTCATCTTCAGCCATCCATCCTTAGTTTGTTTATCTCTGTTTTAATTCTGTTCCTGGTTTAAATTCCTCATTGATAGAAAAGTGGACGGAAACGTAGCATCTTATATTGATGTCTCCCAGAGCTGAGAGAGAGAGAGGGAGAGAGAGATGACATATTCACTTAGTGACGTCAGATTATATGTACCGTGGAGTACATTACACACGCTTGTTTTATCTCCCTCACATCTTCCTTGAATCCTTGGTGTAGGATATACAGACTTTGTGTCTCGGAATGGTAGTGTTTCTCTGTGAGTGTTTCTCTCTGCATGTGCATGTGCATGTGTGTATGTGTATATATATATATATATATATATATGGGCAATTCCACGAAAAAGTAAACCTCACCTTAAAAATTTAAGTCTCTCCTACATGGACATACAAATTCTTTCAGAAAACTTCCAATACAAAAAAGTATCGTCTCAATGTAAATATTCAACTGAGCAAGTTTCGAAAGGATATCTGTTTGTTAAAATTTTTACCCTATTCAGCTATAATGTAAGTCTATGGAGGGGCTTATAATGGGCATAAGTGGGTGATAACACACACAAAGCTGCAATGCTATCAGTTATTTTTTATTGTTGTATTACTATTTCTGTCGTTACAGGTTAAAATCCACCGTTCACAATTGTTTTGTATCGTTTTGGAGGGTTTTTCCAGATGTCACGTCCATAACGTCACATCCATAACGCCATTTCTTCCAATGAAAACCAACTTTTTTTACATTTACATTTGAAATTAAGTCTTTCTCTGTCTTTACTTAGGTGTCCTGATTGGTATGAATGCAGTAATATTTACATTTCTCTAAAAATTTCACATACATCACAGGAAAAACTACGCTCTCTCAAAAGTTTGTCCGTTTTTCGTCACGTCCATAACGCAAATTGAATGGCTCATATTCTTATAATGTAAATCATGATATAATTTTTTTGTGTTTGTCTATATTCAGCCATGGAGTTTGCATAAGAATATGAACAAAATTGTGAAATACTGCTAGTTTTGCGGAGGTTATGTGGCAATTTGTTCATCAATAATGCATGAAAATGTCACGTCCATAACGCTGGAATTGCCCATATATATATATATGTGTGTGTGTGTGTGTGTGTGTGTGTGTGTGTGTGTGTGTGTGTGTGTGTCTGTGTGCGTGTGTGACAAATATTTCTCTCACCCTGGCACTCTGTCTGTTTTTCCGCTCCTCATCAGGCAGGGGGGGAAGAGGGTACGGGTAGCGTCGGCTAGACGCAATGGAACCTGTGGACGAGGTGGGGGACTTTGCTGGGGACAGAGTCCTGCAGAGGATGGAGGGAGAGAGGGAGAGAGAGAGAGAGAGAGAGAGAGAGAGAGAGAGATAGAGAGAGAGAGAGAGAGAGAGAGAGAGAGAGAGAGAGAGAGAGAGAGAGAGAGATATTATGTTAGACTCCTCTTCAGTTGTAAGAGGTACAGTAGCAGAGTGTCCATGTGGTTCACAGCACTGGTCTGGTCTGGTCTGGTCTGGTCTGGATGTACAGTATCCGCTCCTTATGAGAAACACACACTTAAAACAACCCACCAGTAGAGGCAGGTTTTGTCCACAGTCTTGGGACTTTCACCTCAGGAGGACTTATAGCATTATAGCACATCAAATCAAATAGTATGACAAAAGTAAGTTAGACCTGCTGAACTTGTTATTCAGTAGCCTATGTAAACACGGAGACATATTATGCTCTGTGTGGTGTAATGTCAAATCATATGTAATCTATTATTACTGTTGACCCTTTGTGTGTGGCCATATTTTTATTATAACAGAAAAAGCGACAGCAAGCTCCACTAGTGGCCTTACTAGGGGCCTAAAAAGCCATTCATATTCATGTGTACTTTTGTAGGTACTGTAGGCCTACTGGCTTTCACAGAAGCAATAGCCTAGCCGCATTAGCCTAGCAGCATTACGCTAGCCGCTTTAGCCTAGCCATATTAGCTTAGCAGCATTAGGCTAGTCACATTAGCCTAGCAGCATTAGGCTAGCTGCTTTAGCCTAGCAACATTAGGCTAGCAGCATTAGGCTAACCGCTTTAGCCTAGCAGCATTAGGCTAATCGGTTTAGCCTATCAGCGTTAAACTAGCAGCATTAGGCTAGCAGCGTTAGCTCTGGGGGCTTATGTGGGCTCAGAGCTCTCGGGAGGCAGGTGAGGAATGGGGCAATGAGTCAAAACAGACCAGTCTGGTCACCATGGAGACCATGAGAGTGGCAAAATGACATGTGGGTGTCATCACAGACGCACATATAGGCTGCAAGCAGAAAAAAATAAAGCACAAGGCACGAGACTGGAAACGACACAAGGAAATACGAGAATGAGATTACACACAATTATGAAGGTGCATGCGTACACACACACACACACACACACAGAAACGCAATCACACAAACATGGACATGAAAACACAATGCAATGCACATGCTTTACACAGATGAGTTAAGGACAGTAACAAAAAATTTGATTAGCTCGGGTTGTTCTGAACACACAAAAGCAACTGAAAAACAACTGAAAAAAAGAAGAAGAAAAAAATATAGAAAATAGGACATAAAAAGCTAAAAATAAAACCAAAAACTAAAAATCCTCATGTTAAATTGTTGATCACTTTCTGTTGCTTCACTCCTGAGGAATAGATATGAGGTAGATTGTGGTGAAGAGGTAGCTAGGTGTTACGATGATTAAGGCCATCTGTGAATAATGTGACATAGAGTACTTCTGAAAGGAAAGAAACTTTCAGAAACATTTCGTATCATTTGTTTAGAGAGAAAGTGCATTAAAATAATTTGGGAGACATTTCTAAATATCCTTGTTTAGATGCTGTATATGGAAAATATACATACTGTACAGTACAGTACATCTGTCACATCTATTCCACGTTCCTCTGGCCCTGTCCCAATCCCTGACTCTACTCTGGTCCAGGTTGGTGTGCCATACGCAGTTTTTAAATGTTCCCCTGTCATTAGAGTTTGTCAGCCATGTACTGTACACCTGTCTTCTATGTTGTCATTATTATTATTTTTTTTTTTTCATTTATTTAAGCCTGTGTCTTCCACTTTGTCTTTGTTGGGTTTCGAATGTGTGTGGAGGACTACAAATTAATTGTTTAAAAAGACATTCCTCTGTATGCCCTTTGTGGCCTGAGTTTATGCATTAAAAGATAAAAATATCTTAAACGACTGCATTCACTTCCACGAGTCTTGTGTCGAGTCTGTGACATCATCACTGTTCATGGAGCTGCGCTGGCTACCCCGAGCTGCTCGCATCAAATTCAATTCACTGATGTTGGCCTAACATCTAGTGGACTTTTTGCAAGGCTGAAGCCACACCATGGTCACGTTTTTTTTCTTGTTTCCCCAATAGCATTCAGTTAGGACATTCCAATAGAAAAAAAAATGATGGACCTCTTTTTGACGCACAAATGCAGTCGCATCGCGTTCAGTTAGGACACGGTGTTAGGCAATTATTCTATGGGGCTAACAAAATAGGTTTTATTCATGATTTGTAGATGTAAATATGCATTTTGTTTTCTTTGTGAAATTAATCTCAGGGTCGTGGGTTCGAGCCCAATGTTGGGCGTTGGCTTTTGGCTCTTGCCACATGAAAAACAAAGCCTTCCCCTATGAGCTGTGTGATCTATTTCTGCTCACAAAGACCAGGAGGAGAGTTCAACATGCCAGCCCTGAGGCCGGTTAGCTCAGTTGGTTAGAGCGTGGGGCTAGTAGACTCCAAGGTCGTGGGTTTGATCCCCGTACGAGCCAAAATCTTTGTGCCGCAAAGACGCTGTCTGGCATGAGCCCAGGGCCAGTTCGGCGTGTGCGTCCGCTCGCCGTCAGGTCACCCCGCTGCAGTAACTCTCCCGAAGACTCAGCTAGCTCAGCCGGTAGAGCATGAGACTCTTAATATCAGGGTCGTGGGTTCCAGCCCTGCATGGACTATTGGCCCCCACCACTTCAAAAACAAAGCCTTCCCCAAAGAGCTGGGTGATGTATATCAGTTCTACTTTCACAGAGACCAGGACTGAGGAGGAGAGTGCAGCACCTATGTTCCCACAGCCCGAGGCTGCTCACATTACAGCAAGGCTAGCGTGCTTCAAAATAGCCCCGTAAGGGCCGCAAAGAAGCAGGTGGCCTGGTTCACAGGTTCGATCCCCTTTCAGGCCAAACTGGACCTCGGGGTCAGTTAAGTGGGCTTAAATTATTAGTTAGATTAAAGTATCTGAAGTTTAACGATTCCAACAAAGTGATTGCGTGAGGTTGATTTGGCAAAAGTGGCTGCTGAGTGTGGATGAATATACCATCATTGTGGACATCGTGGATGCAAAACGTTCTGGAAACGTAGCAGTGGCTGAAGTCATTGCGTTTGTCATTGCAGATGTATAAATCTTAGGACATGCATCAGCATAGATACGAACCTGTGCCCTTACCCTAAACCTAACCCCACTGCTCTGGTAGGCACCATTGAGAGCCAACAATACCCCAGATCGAACTCATTGCTTAAACATACATTAAGAGGTCTACCTGGCAGGGGTAGAAATCTGGGACTACAGTATCTAGACCTTGAGGATTAGAAAGTAAATGTAAGCAACCTCTAAGAAATGCGAGAATACTAGGGCTGTAGGAACATAGGGCTATAGGAACCTGGACACGCTCCACGCAATCAGTCGGTAGAGTATGAGACCACATAGGCTCAAGCTGGATTGAGGTTCAAGCCCTGCGTGGGCTTTGGTTCACCATCATTCCAAAACAATGCATTGATGTATTGATGTATATGCTAGAGTGTAAATGCAACCCCCCCCAGTGGTTGGCCTCATTTCTGATAACAATGAGCAACCTCACTTAAATGAGGTAGACAGCCTAACACTCATGATAACAACCTCCTCCTAAATATTGCCAAGACAAAGGAGATGATTATCAGCAAAGACCAGGACTTGCAGCACACCAGCCCCATGGCTGGTTAGCTCAGTTGGTTAGAGCATGGTGCTAATAACGCCAAGGTCGTGGGTTTGATCCCCGTATGGGCCAAACTATAGACAAATCCGACGAGCGTTTTGTGTAGGCTGCCATCTTGTGGCGGCGCCTGTCAACAAACCTTTTTGGCAATGCGCAGTCATGACAGCTAACAGCAAAGACCATGGAATACTCTGACATTATACAAGTAGTAGTGAATCTCGTAAATCACAGTATTTTATGGTGTGCTATCACGTTATCCCTATGGACAGATTGGTGAGCTGGGTAGCTCAATAATGGCGTCTGCTTACTTCCGGTAGTTTCGTCGGATTCGTGTATAGGCCAGAAGACCTCTTGGGAATGCCTGTCAGTCTTGACTGCCCGCGCAACAAAGAGTTTTGCCTCTGCATGAGGAAGGCCCCGGCTCAGCTTTGCTGGCAGCAGGTAGGATATGTAGATGAGATGCGGGCGTGCAGCTCCAATGGGTCTGATGAGCCCCTGGAGCCGCTCGTGTGGCCGCTCAAAAGGGTTCCTGACAGTTCCATTATGGGTTCTGCCAGTGTGGCGAAGTGAGGAACCTTAAAAAGTGCTTCAAGTAGCCTCTTGCCCTAGAACCTCTAACTACCTGGAATGCAATGATGACATACAATATTACCTTTTCAACTTGTGTCAATCTGCTGCCAGCAACTCACACTCTTAGTAAGATTTTTCCTTTACTGTGCTGCACTGACACACTGATTGCCTTGTGCAAAAGTGGAGAGAAGAATCATTTGAGGCTCTACCACGCCACCTAGTGTTTATAAACAAGTTTACTAGTTTGTCTAGCCAGGATTTTTTTTTCACCTCTGGTAAAGTCTTCCCAAAACAGACAGACATATTCCTCACATCTATAAGTGTATAACTAACTACTAACATGAGGAATACTTAGGGAGATTAGAATCTAATCCTAATGTGAGTTTATATTCTTAAGTGGGTGGTCTAACCATGAAACGCAACACCCATGAATCAAACACACATGTACATCATGTTACTATGCCAACAGTGCAGTGGAAGGGCATGGTGACCCATGAGTGATCCACAGATGGCTAATCAAGCTCAGCTACTTTGCTTGTGTCCTTACAAACCAAACTTCTCAGTTCAAGAAACATAACACTACCTACTACTTAAATAATGGTTGTGCCCAACTCTTGTTAAGGGGCTTCAAAAGACAAAGTAAAGACAAAAAACAGGTAATAAATCAGTCAAACAATCAACCAATCACTCACTCAATAAATGAAATCAATCTCTTAAACTAACACAGGAAAAATGCCTAAAACCTAAACAGGAATAGCGGAGTTCTCCATGACAAAAGCAAAGGGGGAAAAAGAGAGCGAGGAGAGGAGGAAGTAAATTTGAACAGAAAGGACTTTTAAAGGGAGTGGGGGTGAGGGGGGTGAGGAGTGTGAGGTGATCTGTGTGGATACCTAAGATATGGTCCTTCAGTGTTTTTATTCACATCCGCCACCCACTTAGTTACATAATATTCAGTTTGGATGCAAGGGGTTAAAAACCTGTAGGAGGGGCAAGGGAGGGAGGGCAATAGTGAGCAGAAAGAAAGAAAGAAGGAAAGAAAGAAAGAAAAGAAAGGAAGAAGGGAAAGGAAGTACAGCAAGGGCAAAGTGGACAATGAAGGAAAAGAGGAAGAGAGAGAGAGATAGAGGAAAAGAGAAAGAATGGGGAGAGGAGAAGGAGAGGTAATCGTATAAGACAGCAGAGCACAGCACAGACATTCTCTACAGTCCACCAAGATGCAAGTGAAAGAGGAGAGGAAAGAAGATGGTCAGATTTGGGATGAAGTGAGAGGGAGTGACTACAGTAAACACACCCAGCGTACAGTACAGTACAGTACACTACAGCTGGGAATATATTAAAACAGTTGGAGACAAACTCTGGTTTAAATATTATAGCCTATAGAATACGAGAAATGAAACATGATCTATCTACAAGATTTGAACAATGTTGGAAAGATTTGAGCAAAGTTGGAATATCAAATATTCTGCACTGGTTTTCATTGGAGAGTAAAATTAGCAGCATCACTTATAGAGTTTATCCAGAGTAAATGATCCCAAAGCCTTGTTGTGTCATGTTGTCCAGTGCTTTTGGTACAGATTAGAAATACAGGATTCTGGGAAATGTAGTCCAAATAGCGAACCAGCAGCCAATGCCAAACTGATGAGGACAAGGAAGTTTTGTTATCTTATGCCCGCATCTGTTATCGTTAGCTGCCCGTTTTCAAATTCGGTCTACATTGTACCAAATGCTGCCTTTCCTCTATCTACCTATAGCACTTGACAGCGTGAAAGAACATGGGCTAAGTGATTCTGGATTGTTCTTTCAAAGAATGTTATTTTGCTGATAAGGGCAGATGGTCAATTGCATTTTGGTTTGTGGTGGCAGTTTTTTTTTTTTTGTCCCTCCAAAGCGCTATTGTTCCAGTTGCTTGGTCTCATGCTTCTAGATCCAGGTGCATGGAAATAAATACATCAACAATGACCAATCAACAACCAACCAACCAACCAAAAAAACCAAACAAACAAACAAACAATACCACAGAAGGGAAAAGAAGCTTGAACGCAAATATATCCAGGCCTCGGTGATGCATTCAGAGAAATACAAACTCCATGTGCAAATTACACATGCGTCTCATTCCAGGAAACAAACAAACAAAAAAGACAAGTGCGTACAATTGTGATGTCATCAGAATATAATTCTGCAGTTCACATTCCTCAATAATCCGTTCAGAGAGACACTCAGACACAACATACAGTAGGCTACTGTACCTGTGTCTCTAGCACATCAGGCCTTGTGTAGAGACCAAAGACAGCTCTGACCAAATGCACTGATAATGCACTGATAATAAGGTACTCAGTATTTATGAGGGACACACACAAGACAAGAGGGGACGGGACGGGACTGGACAGTCATTTCCCAAGATGCTTTTAGGGACACATCTCAATCCTGCTTAAGTTAGAATGTGTGTCCAACATATTTTACATGCCTGATCTGACACAATTTGCTGCCACCTAAAGATCTATTGCAATTATTAGCACCCCTACCCCACCCCACCTCCCGCCAACAAACACACACATAATGCCTTAGGTCTGACACTCATGCAGTATGAAACACCATCACTCCTAAAGTCCTTTTGAGAGGCATTAGTATTATGTGGCATGAGAGAGAGATGATGCCCATCGGTCTCTAAGGCAGATATAAATAACGGTGACTGTGACTGAGGTGTCGACCCAGCAGCAACAGAGAGCCCCATGCCTGTATCATATACATCACCCTAGTCACATGACTAGGCATCAGACACGTCGCCTGGTCACATGACTAGGTCTCATACTGTACATGTCACGTGACTTACTCAGTGGAGTTGGAGCGCGGGCGGAATCTTTTGCCCTTCATCTTTTTACGGCCGCCGCTTATGTTCCCTGTGGAGCAGACGAGAGCAGAGGTGTCAGCAAACATCATGGTCATCATCATACTGACCAACATCATAAGATTCTCCCAGGGCTCCCCTTGCCAAAATAGAACACGGAACTTAAGGAATGTTTGGAACTCTCACTCCACTTTTACCCTCTCTGGTGTCAGTGCTGCTCACACTACTAGACTGGATATCCTTATCTCTTTTAGAAACATACAAGCTTTCAGACTAATTGTATTCTGTGTGTGTGTGTGTGTGTGTGTGTGTGTGTGTGTGTGTGTGTGTGTGTGTTACCTTGCCACGAGTTGCTCCTGGGTCGTCCATTCTCACATATGTCAGAGTGTTTGGCGTCTGGAATTCGTTCGCTCCAGGAGTGAGACAGACCATTAGACCTACAGGAGTGAGACAGACCCATTAGACCGACAGGAGTGAGACACACCCATTAGTCCTAACAGTCTAGGAGTGAGACACACCCATTAGACTGACAGGAGTGAGACACACCCATTAGACCTACAGAGTCAAGCCACACAACCCACAAACACATTAAACCAAAGCCACACAATGACCGAAAAAGATGAGCAGCCTATTGATCATACTCATTAGTAGTCATTGATCATATTCCAGCTATACTGTCATTTCACTGAAGAGGGAAGTCTTGCCAATGATCTGACCCTTTGCTTAACAATAACAAAATAACAATAACAAAAACAAAGATTGCCTAAAAGTTGTTATTGATCTGCCTTGTACCTTTCATTCTTGCACTAATTTCTATTCTATTCTATTTCTTCTGTTCTAACCTGCCACAGTACATAACCAGCACAGCACAAAGATACAGAAAGACCACTAATACACACACAAACACACACACACACACACACACACACACACACACAGGTACATATTAGAACGAACACACACACACACACACACACACACACACACACACACACAGGTACATAACACAAAACACACACACAAGTACATAATACAAAACAGACAGAGGATGATCTGAAAATGGAAATGACTTAAATTGAAACCGCCACAGATGACCACGATGACCACAATGACCATGATGATGTCATGATGACAAGAGGAGCATGAGGAAACACCACATGGGATGATTGACAGGATATTGCCATGGTTATTCTGCATGGGTAGGTGATACTCACGTAGATGTGTCCACACATCTTATGATGGGTTACTTACTCAGATGCAGCTCAGGAGTAGCACAGATGGCTGATGGGAAACAGCCTGAGCGGTTGCAATGCTTAAATCGTATCGCAGGATTAACTAACAGATGCAGGACATTAGCGTTAGCAGCACTTGGAGCTGCAGAGCGGACATTTATGATTTGGCAACTAGATGATACAAAAAAGAACTAAAACAAAAATAGTGGATTAGTCCTGACAAAAACAAAACACTTTTTGTTTACCTCACCATATGAGGTATATAACAACAATTCCCTAGAGATCAATTGAGGTTCCTGGAGGCCGATGCTTTGAAAGAAGAAAACACAATCAAGTTCTCTCTTGGAGAACGCTGGAAGGTCAAAGCTCTAGAGAAGAGTAGGCAGCACCAAAGATTCTAGAGCTGCTGAGCACTCTAGAATCTTCAGGCAGCTCTATTTGAAACAGCTACAGTAGAGAGTAAAGAAGGGCAGCCCTACAGTATTTGAAATCAAAAGCAACTAGAAAGTAAAGAAGGCCCTACAGTATCTAAAACCAAAGGCAGCGACAGTAGAGAGTAAAGAAGGGCAACCATACAGCATCTGAAACCAAAGGCAGCGACAGTAGAGAGAAGAGAAGGGCAGCCCAACAGTATTTGAAATCAAAGGCAGCTACACTAGAGAGTAAAGAGGGGCAACACTACAGTGTCTGAAATCAAAGGCAACGACAGTAGAGAGTAAAGAAGGGCAGCCCTACAGTATCTAAAACAAAAGGCAGCTACAGTAGAGAGAAGAGAAGGGCAACCCTACAGTATTTGAAATCAAAGGCAACTAGAAAGTTAAGAAGGCCCAACAGTATCTGAAACCAAAGGCAGCTACACTAGAGAGTAAAGAAGGGCAACCCTACAGTATCTGAAACCAAAAACAGCTACACTAGAGAGTAAAGAAGGGCAACACTAGTGTCTGAAACCAAAGGCAGCTACACTAGAGAGTAAAGAAGGGCAGCCCTACAGTATTTGAAACCAAAGGCAGCTACACTAGAGAGTAAGGAAGGGCAACACTACAGTATTTGAAACCAAAGGCAGAGACACTAGAGAGTAAAGAAGGGCAGCCCAACAGTATTTGAAACCAAAGGCAGCTACACTAGAGAGTAAAGAAGGGCAGCCCAACAGTATTTGAAACCAAAGGCAGCTACACTAGAGAGTAAGGAAGGGCAACACTACAGTATTTGAAACCAAAGGCAGCAGCTGTGGTGAGGAGGAGGATGATGAGTATGATGATGAAGATGAAGGCATGAGCACACCTGAAGCCGAACAGAGAGATGTTTTGGCTGATGGAGGGGATGGAGGGGGTGAAGGAGATGGAGTAGATCTGCAGGTGGGACAGGTAGGCCGACCTCTTCTTGGAGCTGCTGGCAGAGTTGGAGCTCACGCCCTGCGGCATGTCGCTGTAGAACGAGTCCGCATCGGCCGGCTTCTTCACATAGTCGCCCGCCGGCATTTGTCTACGTCACGGACCGCATACAGAAACACACATTAGAGGACATAAATACATGCAGAAAACATCACAGCACGAAATTATCAGCAGTTGTTAATAACAGTCATCAATCAGAATCAATTCAATTGGATATTCATGATATTCAATGATATTCCTACAGTGGTAAATTACAATAGCAAAAAACATTTTCTCATTCAAGTACAGTTAACTACTGTATGTTCAATGTGTGTTTATTGTCAGTGATGTAAACATTGACTTGCCGGCAGAATCTTCTGTGGACCTCTGACTCTGCATATTGCCGCTGTCTGTAGTTCCTAAAGAGAAGGATAAAAAATACTAATGAGCACAATATGCATGTGTCAATCATTATGCATCATTTTTTTTTTTTAATTTTTAAAGATATTTTTTAGGGCTTTTGTGCCTTAAATTCGATAGTACAGTAGAGAGTGTGACAGGAAATGAGTGGGAGAGAGAGAAGGGTATGGATCGGGAAATGACCTCGGGTCGGAATCGAACCCGGGTCCCCGGATTTGCGGTATGACGCACTAGCTCGCTGAGCTATGCCACCCCCATCATTATGCATCATGACAAAAAATCTAAGGTCACTATATGTTCCAAAGAGCAGCATCAGTGCTAAGCCACACCAGACTGTTCTTCTAGACGATGCTCCAGTGCACAGCTGCTTTTGCTGCAGTTTGTCTGCACTGGATTGCATTTTAGTGCTCTCCAAAATATACTGTATGTAACTGATGTCAGCCATTTGTCTATAGAACATGTCAACAGTAAATTGTAGCAGGGAGCAGGGAGCAGGCTTCACTCAGAGTTCAATATTACTTTTAAGGGTGCTGGCCCAAATGAAAACTTCAGATTAAACAGAACATTGTTGCACGCTGAGGAAGGCACACGCCGAAACGCATCTGTGCACAAATAAAAGACGTTTGATGCAAGGTTCAAGGTTTGATGCAAACGTTCTTTCACTCCCATGGTATCTCCCCTAGTTTTATGTACAGTCATCGTTCATGTCATCAAACAGCCATGTTAACCAAGGAGATGGGTTTAGTCTGGTTAGTCTAAAACCCTATGGGTATAGCTAAGGCACTTCTCCTGGGTGGTTAAGTAAAAAAAAAAATGCTTAGCTCAATGCGTTTCAGTCTGCGCTAAGCACTTTTATTTTTTTCACTTAAGCACCTGGGGGAATACCGGCCTTCTAATTCACCTTCACTGAAATAGTCTCGTGAGAATTTGAAGGGTGTCCACTTACCTGTATCCCCAGGTTGCTAAGGCTATTATTAGCGCTAAGAATAGTATGGAGCCTGTGATGGAACCCACGATGATGTTGGTGTTGACCAGAGCTACGGGCGAGAGAGACAAGTGTCAGATAGTGACCTCAGCATCAGAACTAATCTACCATCACCATCAGGTCACAGTCAACCACACGGGCAGAAAGGATTTAACCACACACACACACACACCAGAGGATAAATGTTCAACAGTTTGTGGCAAACATACAGTATGACCTCTGTTGGCTAGGGACACTAGAGTTGAGGTCAAAGAAAATGCAACATTTTTATTTATAGATGCCTTTTTTTAAATGGATGGCCAAATTGTTCCAAATTGTTTCAAAGGTACTCTAGTTGCTAGGTAGCCAACAGGGTTCCCTCTGTGTATGTTTGAGCTGCTGAACATGGTCAACTCGAAACCACACTGAATGGACAGCAACCAAAAACCAAACATGATTTTCAGTTTTCGGATCCGTTTATTAATCTACTCACCGACCACCGTTTCATTCACATACAATTACTGCACACAGTGAATTGGTGTATGATCAACTTACCAGTGATCATAGCCTTTGGAAAACCTCCCTCATACACCAACACACATGAATACACAACTCCAAATCAATCAGGATATCTCTTTACACACACACACACACACACACACACACACACACACACACACACACACACACACACACACACACACACACACACACACACACACACACACACACACACACACACACACACACACACACACACACACACACACACACACACACACACACACACACACACACACAGACACACACACACACACACACACACACACACACATTGTGGGAATCATGGGAAATATATATAGCAGGGAAGGAGAAAAGGAAAAAGAAACAACCACAT
>JAODXP020000023.1:9165253-9182753 GCA_027497455.2 Sardinella longiceps | reverse complement strand
ATTGTAGAAGTGTAGTGGTGTCCACAGCATGGAGATACTAGAAACTAAAAGAGACTATTGTAGAAGTGTAGTGGTGTCCACAGCATAGAGATACTAGAAACTAAAAGAGACTATTGTAGAAGTGTAGTGGTGTCCACAGCATGGAGATACTAGAAACTAAAAGAGACTATTGTACCAGTGGAGATGTGTCCACAGCATAGAGATACTACAAACTAAAAGAGACTATTGTAGAAGTGTAGTGGTGTCCACAGCATAGAGATACTAGAAACTAAAAGAGACTATTGTAGAAGTGTAGATGTGTCCACAGCATAGAGTACCTTTGGGGGTTCGTTGAAGAGGCAGGCTCCTCCTCCACTGTTGAGGAAGTTGTGGTACTCCTCCACGTTGCAGTCCGAGAAGCGCTTGGGCAGATAGAAACTGTGTGACAGAAATGGGGTTCACTTGTGCGGACATGACACATACTGCACTGTATCATACTGTACATACTGTGCATACAGTACATACGTCTCTCTCTCTCTCTTTCATTCTCTCTCTCTCTCGTTCTCTTACTCACTCTCTCTATCGTTTACGTATAAACACAAATCCACAAAGTCTCAGAAAAGTGCACTGATCACAGAACACCAATGACCTAACATGATTGTGTGCTTTTGTCCTTTGTAACATACACAGAGGTACAGACTTCAAACACAAATCTGGGGAGCTGTTTTAGCATTTAGCTTCAAGCTATAGCTAAGTTGCACAAAAAGACCTGGCAACGTACTTAAGGCCTTACTTGATCTAAGATCTGTTCTAGAGCTTTGGGGGCATTCTTGACCTCTGATTCATTTCAAGGGAAAAAGCACAACACACACGTTAGACAGCAGAAAGCATCGGTAGGTAGGAAGGGGTGTACGGATTCACATAGTTGGTCAGTGTTTCTCAGCTGTGTTCTTCCTAGCATTTCACTAGTATGCATGTTAGCCTATGCTGGCGCTAATGCAAAAATGTTAATATAGCATTAGCATATGGCTAGGCTAGTCATTCACCGCTGCCTAACTGGTTGTTGTAGGCAAACAAAAGCCATCCAAAACACCTGCATGCAGGGTAGCTAACCAGAACCCAGCATGAGAAGCACTGGCACAGTTTTACTGGAGGATATAACTAAATATCAAACATCAAACTATCAAACACACGTATGAGTCTAAAAAAAAAAGACTTGTCAAAGAACTATCTAGTTTTAGGAACGAAAGAACACCCTTAAATGTTGAACCTATGAAAGGCGGTTCTACTTAATCCAGGTTCTGTGCAAAGGCAAGGAATTGATGTCATCTGGCATTTATGGCCTTGCTTAGAGTCCTATGGCTAATATGAGGACCAATATTATGGAGCATAAGTTCCTTTTGCATTGAGTATGCAGTAAGACACACTTAGAGAGGCATGGCTATATAGACAAATACAAGCACACACACACACACACACACACACACACACTTCCTGTAACCTAAAGAGACTTTAACCGCTGTCCACTTTCAGTAATGTGATCCAAATGTGATCCTTACATTCTGCACTGAACACCAGACAGTCCCCCCCCCCTCTCTCTCTCTCTCCCGTAAACACACACACACACACACACACACACACACACACACACACACACACACACACACATTACAGCCCTCTCAGCAGCACAGGAGTCAGCAACTCTTGGCAAGAGCCAGAGACCCTGCCCAAAGCACTAATGCAGTCTGATCTCTCTCTCTCTCTCTCTCTCTCTCTCTCTCTCTCTCCCTCCCTTTCTCTATTTCCCTCTCTCTCACTCTGTGTCCTGCCTCCCTAAATCATAACCTAATTACTGTGCTGTCTGTTCCAAGAAGTGCTCCAATGGCAGACACCTCCACAAAGTCGATACACTGTCTCCCTTACTCTCGGCTTTTCTTTCGGCTGGCGGACTCAAAGGTGTCCACCGGTACACACAGTTATTTAAGTAGGCTACACACCTGCACACACTCACACACACTCAGACACGCACACACACACAAAAACACAACTTGAGTTAGTCAGATCACACATGCAAGCACAGATGAAAGGTAAAGAAGTAAAAGGGGAACAAAAAGAAAAACACGTAAATAAATAAATAAATAAATAAGCATCCATCAATGGAAGTGACAGATTTCACCATTGAACACCAGCGTCTGAAATACCATTGATAACCGGGTTAATAGCGGAGCCTTAATCGGCTCAGAAAAAGAAGAGACGCTCCGATCAAACGTAATCGGAGTCATGAGGGGGTCACAACGGCTTCCTAAGGCACAGGAGAACCAACCAATCATCTCTCACCTTTCAACTTTCAACTTTGACTCAAGCAAAGTGAGATCATATCGTTACAAGTACAGTAATCATTACTTCCTGTGTCAGGTGGAGGACACTGCCCATATTAGCTGTACTAGGATCAGTTCTTGCCTGCAAGTGACTTAAAGAAAAATCCGGAGTGAATCAACACGTAGCCCTACTGTTTTATAGTGCCAAGCACTACTGATAGCCACCTCAATCACTGGATTTCATCCATCGCAGACTGAGATAGCGAAACGGCAGCTAACGGTAACGGAATGGGGCATTTCAAAACGAAATCAAATCGATTAGGTTTCGTTTTTGACAAGCCTCATTCAGTTAATGTTAGCTGCCATTTCGCAAACTTGGTCTACGATGCACGAAATTCAATCATTGAAGTGGCTTTCAGTAGCGCATAGCAGTATAAAACAGCAGGGCTACGTGTTGATTCACTCTGGATTATACCTTTAAGCACACACAGTACAGTATGGACTTCCGAATAGGCAGGCAAAACTGACCCCAGACCTGTCTAGCTGAGGGCAACCCGGGCAAACAAACAGGCAACTCCTGGCACATAGGAAGCCCAGTCACTGCCATAGAGACATACAGTACATAAGTGTATAATTATGCTGTAAAGGATAAGTCCGGTGCTTCCAATCACACAGGCGGTGGAGGAGATTAGGCACTTGCGTTGGGGGGGGGGTGAATGGGAATGACATTACAGACTGTTTCAATCGGGTTGTTGTTGATGATGTCATGAGTCTGGCTCCACCCATCCTAAAGAGTCACCAAACTCGGGCGGCGTCAACAAAGCCAAACAGAAACATGAGTCTGAGAGAAAAACGATGAGAGAGGTCTAAAAGAGATCCCCAGATCGCTGTGGAGTTTCCTCTCTCCCTCTCTTTTCTCCCAGGCAGTCATTTAAATAAGGCGGGAGCATCGAGGCGATGGGCCGTAATGCTATTGGATGGAATGGCGAGGGTTGAGGTGACTGACAACCCTGTCACGGCAGCTGATTGGTCAAAAACTGCAGCCCTGTTAGCGAATCACAGCCAAGCTCCTGCTCACCTGCTGTGCCTTTTGGGGTTTCGAAGGGGAATGCAAAACGCATTAGAGAGGAAGCACAAACACACACTCACACACACACACACACACACACACACACACACACACACACACACACAACATATACAAACACACACCACCACACACTCGCAAAGACAGACACACAAACATATACTGTACACATACAGTACACACACCACCACCCACATACATGTACATTTACACACACACACACTCACAGATCAAACTGATGACCTGTCCTCTTGACAAAACAACTTAAACATCCACTACTAACGCCACTCCCAGTGAGTGGACAGGTCATCAGCTTAAAGGCCACTGCAGAGCATTACTGTTCACCAGGCCTCTGGACTGGGAAGAATTAGGATTGGGAATGACTAGGCCCAGCTGTGCTTCAGGAATATTAGTTTAGGATTGAGCCTAAATGAGTGTTAGATGCAGGGATTAGGCCTACAGTACATGGAAATTAGGATTAAGGATTAGAGTTAGGTGAGGTTAATTTTAGCCTAAAAGCTCTGCTCTCACACATAGGTGCCGATATGAATGCAATGTTTTTTACTGTAGAAAATATGGTTCAAATCAATTGAGTCAATTCAGTAAAATACTTTCAACTGAATGTTTCTAGTTAAGTTAATATTTCTGAGTTACAGAAATTATCGGCACGCACAAGTCGGCATCTTTGTGTGGAAGCTTTGAATGGGGGTTAAAAGGTTTAAGGTCAGGGTTACATCAGTTATGCTCTCTAAAACACTTAAAAACAGAGAAAAAAGAGGAATTTGAATAGGAAGAGGCTTCCATTTAAACTGTTCAGGAAGCGAATCTGAAAAACTACAGCAGGAAATGTCAACAGTGGCCTTCCCACGGTGGACAAACAATAATATAAGCACAGTACCAGTACCAGCATGACCAGAATTACAGCAATTACACTACATTACACTACAAACACATTAACAACACTTTCTCTCCAAAACCACACAATGTGGGACCCTTTACAGTAAGAAAAATATTACAATTACTGTAAATCATAATATTACAGTATACTGCCCCCTGTTGATGTTTTAGGGGTATTTTCCAAACGTCTTAAAAGAAAAAGAACTAGAAAAGTCTTGAGAAAGTGTTGTGGTTTTAAGAAATAGACGTACATTTAATACTTAAAATACTTAATTTTTCAGCCCCACAGAAGCTAACTGTAACTAGACTGACACACACACACTACAGAACATCAGACTCCTCAAGGCAGTTAAGGCATTCCATCAAATCACTCTGCAATAGGCAAGGTAAGAAGCGTGTGTTCATGTATGACTGAGTGAGTGTGTGTGTGTGTGTGTGTGTGTGTGTGTGTGTGTGTGTGTGTGTGTGTGTGTGTGTGTTTAATCAGCTTTAGAGCAAACTTACCCAACGTCATCCATGATGCAGCCAGACCATTTATCATCACACTTACACTCCCCTGCAGAGCAAACAGATTACCAGAGGAGTCATCCAATGTGTGTGTGCCTCCCATTACTGTAAATCTACGTGTGTGTGTGTGTGTGTGTGTGTGTGTGTAGGAGAGAGAGAGGGAAAAAGAGAGAGAATGTGTCTATGTGTACATGTATGAGAAAATGAGAGAATGTGTGTGTGTGTGTGTGTGTGTGTGTGTGTGTGTGTGTGTGTGTGTGTGTGTGTGTGTGTGTAGGAGAGAGAGAGGGAAAAAGAGAGAATGTGTATACCGGTATGTGTACATGAGAAAATGAGAGAATGTGTGTGTGTGTGTGTGTGAGAGAGGGAAGTGTGTGTGTGTGTGTGTGTGTGTGTGTGTGTGTGTGTGTGTGTGTGTGTGTGTGTATGCATGTGCATGCATTTGTTGGTGTGCTAGTCTTATTGTGAGTATGTGTGTGTGTCTATGCAAGCAGACTGAGTCTGTGAGGGTGTGTTCTAAATATCTAGTCATTTCTATGTCAATGATATCTCTGGAAAAATAAATAGGACAGACAGAGAAGAGGATCAGTGATGAGAGAGAGAGAGAGAGTGATAGAGAGAGAGAGAGATAGAGAGAGAGTGATAGAGAGAGAGAGAGTGAAAGAAAGAAGGGAAGGAGGGAGACAGAGAGAGAGAGAGCGAGTGAGTGAGTGAGTGAATGAATGAGTGGGTGAGCAAGTGTGAGTGTGAGTGTGTGTGTGTGTGTGTTTGGGTGTGTGTGTGTATGTGTGTGTGTGTGTGTGTGTGTGTGTGTGTGTGTGTGTGTGTGTGTGTATTTGTGTGTGTGTGTGTGCCGTATATACCATTGAGGATTCTCTTCTTGTCAGAGAAGATGCCGATGTTTTGCCCCAGAGACTGGGCTAGCGTGATGGCCATCTCCTCCGCTTTGCCATACTGGGACACACACATGAGACACACACATGGGGCACAGACAGAAATACACATTAACACACAGGACAGGATCCATCTGAGCTTCATCAGAAATACACATTAACACACAGGACAGGATCCATCTGAGCTTCATCAGAAATACACATTAACACACAGGACAGGATCCATCTGAGCTTCATCAGAAATACACATTAACACACAGGACAGGATCCATCTGAGCCTCATCAGCTTCAAATAGAACAGGTGTCCGCTTCCAAAACCCATTAGTTGCTAACCAGTTAGCAACTTGGTTAGTTGGCAATGGAAAATTGCATTGCAACCAACATAGGTGCTAACTTAGTAACTTAGTTAGCAACTATGCTTTTGGGAAGAGGGACCCCAGGGCCATTTGATATCAAATCATATTTTAACACGGCTTGTTATTGACTGACAATAGCTAGTAACTACTGATTGTCCAAAGGTGTGACAATAGGGAGACATCTTTGTTCATAAGCAACATGCTAATCGTGGTTCTGTATTTGTAACTGTAGAGGCGAGAATCAGTGAGATTTCCACCTCAGCTTTATCCCTCATCCTGCTGAGTGAGAGGTGTGGAATACTGACCTCATTAACTCCACCCCCTTTTGTCAGTGAGCAAACTCCACCCATGTAGGAAGCTCCTCCCCAACTGCTATGGAAACGATTGCCTCTGAAAATGGAAAAAGACGAAGAGGAAAAGAGTGAATGTTGGAAATAAGATTATCAACGGCATTAGTCTACTCAGGCCCAGTTAAAAATGATGCCCCACTCAGAGTGGTTTTGTGATACATCCTGATGGACCAGTTTTTCACTTCAAAAGAGTGTGGACACTCCTAATAGGCATACTGTTGCATCATGGTGGGTGGGCACTTTCTTTAAACTTTATGCCTATTGGTTGTGCCTTCAGTTTCTGTTCGCTGATTGGTTGCAAGAAGTTAGAATGCAAAGCTGTCAGAGAGTCCTCTGCCCAGTACTGTGCTGAAATACAATACTGAGTGGAGGTTCTACAGCTACACTAGTCTGGTTAGAATAAATTAACAGGTAAAAATGCTTGCATTACACAGACAATTGTTTGCAGGGCACAAGTATAGCATTATGAGTAGTATTATGGGCAGGGCAGTCAACTGAAGATTTGGTTTGGTACATAATTCAAACTCATGATTCGATACATTCACAACACAGCCTATTCAAGATCTCATTTAGTACATAATTCAGGCTGATGATTTGATACATTCGCAATACAGCCTTTTCAAGAAAGCAAAAATTTAAATCAGATGTCAAACTTATCAAACTTATTTATCTCCTCCTAATGCAAAATGCAAAATGCATACATGACAAAACATCAGTCTTTTATTTATGAATCTTTTGTTAGTCTATACTAGTTTGTTTGAGCTTGTCAACTGTACATACGAGAACAGATGCACAGAATCTGCCTTGGTCTTGATGAAATCCCTCCTGTACTTCATAAACTCCTTGAGGGTCAACATGGGGTCGTCGTTGATGTAGATGCGGCTGTCATTCATCCATGTTTCCATGGTAACTAGCACAATGCGGGTGTTGAGCTGCTCCTTGAAGATCTGACAGAATGGGGAAAACAAGCACAAAAAGGAACACAAAAAAACAAGAAATAGAGAGAGAGAGGAGGAGGTGAATAAAGGGGAGAAAGAGAGAAAGAAATGATTAGAGAAGGATGATTAGAGCAATAATTCAAACAACAACAACAACAACAACAACAACAACAGATCTACAGTATGTTAGCTTTTACCAAATCATGAAGGCATTTTCTTTTAAAGTATTGTTTACACACACACACACACACACACACACACACACACACAGAAATGTCATAATGACTCGAGTGGTCCCAGTCCAGGGGTGATTAACGCAAACAGGAAGTGACACAGAATGGCTTTGCAATTGTACACACACAAACAGGAGCAAAAAACACAATCAGTTTTACTCTCTTACATTCTCTTATGTATAATGAGATGTATTTAATAAAGACTATCTTGAATTTTGAACTGAATCAAAATGAAATTCCTTTGGTCTGTAGAGAAACCTTCTAAAGAATCCTGCTTTGTTTAATACTTTGTTTACTTTTTTGAAGAGCCCCCGAGCATGCTATAACATGATACATTTTAGCCCTAGTAAGATTGACCATCACATTCATATACTGTATATGTTTCAAGGATGCAGCATAATTTGTCAATTGTTGGGTTTCCATCCAACTTGTAATGCGTGCTTAAGTTATGTGAATCACAACTCCTCGATTTGTAATCACCTGCAAATTCACATCAGCTCCCTAATGCCTCACATATGTTTGCATTTACCACATTTTTCCCCGTAGATGTTTTCTAACAGCTGGTTGAAATGTCATTTGATTAGCGCAATGTTTATTTTTTAATTCGCTTTACAGAGTTGATGGAAACACAGCAGATGTGCATAATATTGAGCCAACTTTTTTACTAATGTGAATATAAAATGCAAATGAGTTGAATGGGAATCAGACTAATGTTCTCTCCAAGCCCAACACACACACACACACACACACACACACACACACACACCCAACATGAAATGTTCTGGGTTTACAGCTCTATTTGTTACTATCTCTCTCTCTCTCTCTCTCTCTCTCTCTCTCTCTCTCTCTCTCTCTCACTCACACACACACACACACACACACACAGGAATCTAACACAAATCCAAAATCAATGGCTAATCTGGTACTGCTGGCCCTGCCCGGTCAGCACAGAGGCTCAGACGGATAAGCGGCGCGCTGGCGGACGTGTGTTTGCCAATCGAGCAGCGCTGTTTGGTTCGCTGCTCAACCTGACATTAGAAACTGGAGAGGAAAGAACACAAGTAAGAGATTGATTGGGTGAAATGTCAGGCGTCTCATGTCTGACCACACTGACAAGGGAGTCACGGGACAGTGCAGGTCTTTGGTATTTTTTGCCCTCAACGGTGCATTCCAGGCAGCGCTGCCTTCAAGGCACTACTCCACTCAGTTTAGGGCTAGGATGAGGGTTGAGGGGGTTAGGGTTAGGAATAGGGTAAGGGTAGTGCCTTTTAGGCTGTGCTGCCTGGAAGGTGTCGTTGGGGGCAAAAAACACCATTGAGCGACAGTGCAGCTCATAGCCTAGGACTCTAGCATAACCCTATAACCTAACCCTGTGGACTTGTTTCTACAATATTTTTTTTCCAGTTCACTTGCGATGTGTAGACAAATACAACAAATAAGAAAGAATCACCTGAACACACACACACACGAATATAGACAAAAGCTTACAGAGATGCAAAAACAACTGCATACTGTACATGCAGACAGAAAGACAATCACACTGAAAGTCTGAAAAGACTCACCAAGTCTGCCATGTTGACGACTGATTTGGCATAGTTATTTGTGTGTCCCAATGACATGCGGTGTTTCTTGAACTGCACACACAGAAATATTAACAATTCATCTCATGTTGACATGCAAGATTTAACATCAAAAATACATTATCTTAACCCTAGGTTAAAAGTCTGGGTTAAACCGTTTCAGCCCAACTTGCCAGTTCACTACACTGACAAATATGGATATTTTATACTATACTTTGGATATTCACTCCCAAACACTGAGGCCTACAGTACATAATGGAGTTATTCTTACCATCAGGTGATCATTAATAACCATTAGCTCTATGTATTTTGTCTCTTCCTCTACATTGTGTGGACTTCTGGACACCTGAAAACAAAAACAATACACAACATAAATAATAAACAAAAACAATAAACATGTTCTTATTGTGTAAACGGGCCGAGCAGCACAAGGCACATAGATAGATTTACAGTTGAATGCACTAATACAGTGTGATTCAGTCATGGAGGTGGGCTAACGGGAGAGACTTCTTCTAGTGCATCTACAGCGAAAGAAACATGATTTCTAAGACCTATACATCTGTACTTCCATCAGATATGTAAGAACCACTCTCACTCATCAATACTACATGAGGGGCGGAGAGAGAGAGAGAGAGAGAGAGAGAGAGAGAGAGAGAGAGAGAGAGAGAGAGAGAGATGGAGGGGCCACATAAAACACAAACCATTCTGAGTGTCATCTTTAGATTTCTATCACACACAAATACGCACACACACACACACACACACACACACACACACATAAACACACTCAAAACTTTTGCAGAGAGAACAGACACACATGGGGTAAAACTATCCATGCATACACACGTAGGGTACATGTTCCATTAAAGGTAAGTACTGTATATGCTTACCTTGAGTGATGCTGTGTGTGTGTGTGTGTGTGTGTGTGTGTGTGTGTGTGTGTGTGTGTGTGTGTGTGTGTGTGTGTGTGTGCGCGCGCGCGCGTGTGTATTTGTAGTATACACACGCATACTCACTTGTCTCCTGCTTCTCCGCAGAGTGACCTTTGACCCAGGATAAAGAGGCGGCATCTGAAACGGAGACTCCAGGAGAACACCTGAGAAAAGACAGTGTGACAAACTTTAACCTTAGACCAATTCCACAACCTTTCATGAATTTCCTGTAGGATAAATACAGTATGTATGTGTGTATGTATGTATGCATGTACAGTATGTATGTATGTATACATGTATGTATGTATGTATGTATGTATGTATATGTCTGTCTATCTATCTATTTCTCTCTCTATCTCTCCATTTATCTATAAAAGTTAAAAAGTGTGATGAGGTGCTGTCGAAGTACGACTGTTAATGTCTTTATTGAATAAATCTTTTACTTATCTCTCGCTACTAAAGGATGCCATTGTTAATGCAGCATTCCAATGGTGCGTACAATAGAATGATACTGTTCTAATTCAGTGGGCTGACTTCAAAGGGACTCTCTCATCTTTCGTCTCTCGTCTCGCTGACGCTGTTCCTCCTGTGTCTGTTTCATAAGATCTAGGTTATGGTGAAACACTTACTGGGAGGGAGAGAGCCCTCAGGAGCCTCCAGGCCAGGAGATTTATAGATCATGTGGATCTGGGTTTCGCTTGCCTAGAAAAACAAGAGGAGAGAGGTATGTTGGATCAGTATCCAAACTGGATTAAATGTGCAACCATCAAGAGTGGGTGAGCATGAGACAATATAAAAAATAAAGGTTTTCTTAATGATGAGGCCTAATCCAAACTCTGCATCTAAAATTAATTATTGGTTATTCATATTTGGGTAAATATGGGGAACACTTGTCAAGTTACATTATTTGCAATAACAAGTAATAGGCTAATGTTTTTGTCGAGCGCCCTCTCTGAAGAGCTTTTGCGTGGCTCTGAGTTTTTTCAACTTGACAATGACGTCATTAGGACACGGGAGCGCGCACGTTTTCAGCCACAGGAAAAGGATCTGCCGCTTGCTGGACGGTGTAACCACAACAAATCGAAAAATATGACTGGAATCTTGCTTTGAGTGTTTCATAGGAAAAAATAGAGGTAAGATTCTTAATATTAAATCTCTTGTAAACTGTGTAACTTTAATATATACTCCAATAGGCATCTTCTTCTGCGCAACTCTTGTGCCATTTTACAAACGCAACAGGTTGCTAAGTTAAGCAAACAGTAGCCTAGCTATCGGCAGGTCGATAATTAATCATCAGGTAACATTACCTAGCAAACTAGATGATGTTTTCCATTCGATTAGTGAAACAACATGAAATTCATAACCAAGTGACACAAATACATTTCCCCAGAACATAGAATATGTCAACGTTTAAGTAAACAGTTGCCTACTCTGAGATTCAACCACACAGAACGAAACACCGTTTCCTTTAGCCATTGCTAGCTTGTTAGCTGTAATCTGACGTCTAGATTATTAGGTGCTGGCTAGATTTGAAATGTTCTCCTTTGAGAGTTAACGTTATTACACTGTCACAACGGGTCTTATAAATGCCCCTCAAATGCATAATTATGGTAGCCTAAACGGATGGTGTTAACGTTAGTAGAATAAGTAGAGTGTTGTTGACTGTGGTGAGATTGCCTAATTAAGCAGAAAACGTGGGAACAAACAAAACAGCACAGTGGCTTCATTTATAGTTGCCTAGTAGTAGGTCAGAGCAGTACAATGGGCAATACTGCATTATGCAAAACTGATCTAACTTTACCTACTGTAAATATAACTTTACTGTAGCAGTGTCTATTTATTCATTGGGCTGTAAATATCTGGCCCTAAAAAGTTGCTAAGTATTATCTTTTTCCCACTCTGGACTCTGAAGTATGTTTTGCAACCCCACAAAGCTGACCCCAATTTAGGCTCTCCCCCTTGATGATGTGCCCCTCCTGGTCCTTTGCGCCATGTTGCAGTTCAGTTTGCCAGTTCTCCTCAGCAGGTCTGCCAGTCAGAACCACCCCTGTGGATTAGAATGAACCTTGGGACCTCATCTCAGAGAATCCACCACCCTGCATATCCGCCCTGTGTCATTAATCACGCCGTGTGTGTGTGTGTGTGTGTGTGTGTGTGTGTGTGTGTGTGGACCAGTGCGCATGCATGTGCTGACTTGTCTGCTGACTGTTGTTGTATTTTAATTTTAGGACTTGGTCCCCTTCATCCCTCTTCCTCCTCCTCCTCCTCCCCCCTGCTCTGGTCCCTGGAGTCTAGCTGAAACACCACCTCCACCACCACCATCATGTCGTGCCGTGACATCCACGCCACCAATGCCTTCTCGTTCGTCATCGGCCTGCTGTCAATGGGCGGACTCCTGGTGGCCACCCTGGTCCCTCAGTGGCGAACCACACGCCTTGTCACCTTCAACCACAACGCCCGTAACGTGACCATCTACGACGGCCTGTGGACCAAGTGCGTACGGCGTGATGGCAGCTCTGGCTGCTACTTCTACGATGCTGATTGGTGGATGAAGGTGGACCAGCTGGACCTGCGGCTGCTGCAGTTCTGCCTGCCCGCCGGACTGGGCTTCGCCCTGCTGGCGCTCTTCCTCATCCTAATGGGCATGTGCAAGACCGCGTGCTGCTCCAGCGAGCCCGAGGACGTCAAGAACAGCCGCTGCCTGGTCAACAGCATGGGCTGCCACCTGGTGGCGGGGATGTTTATGTTCCTGGGCGGTGCTATAGCCATGCCGCCAGCCGTTTGGTTCCTATTCCACACGGACGACCTCAACAAACGCTACGATAACGTGTTTGCGGTCGATTTCGCTGTGTACGTGGCGATCGGCAGCGCTGGCGGGTTGATCCTAGCCGCTCTGCTGATGTTCATGTGGTACTGCATGTGCAAGAAGCTGCCGTCGCCCTTTTGGCTGCCGTTCCCTGAGCCGCCTGTCATGCCCACTAGCCTATCAGCACAGCCGCTGTTGGCCAATGGCATGCCTCCTTCGCCGGGCGCCTACGGCCCTCAACACTACCAGCCCTCCGTAATGGAGGCCCCCACCTTTGCGGCGGCCGCTCCGGGTTACCCTGCCAGCGTAGTCGGGCAACCCATGCCCCACGGACACGGGCACCCTCAGCCCGTCTACATGGCACAGATGTCGGGTCCAGATGGGTACGGCTCTGAGATGGGCATGCCTCAGTCGTACGGCTACGCCGCCTCTCAAGGGTACGCCCCATCACAAGGTTATGCCCCTTCCCAAGGCTATGCTCCATCCCAGGGCTACGCGCCATCGCAGAGTTACGCCCCTTCACAGGGCTATGGAGGGTCCCAGAGATACGCTAGCCACCGCTACTCCACTCGCTCACGCCTGTCGGGTATCGAAATAGACATTCCTGTCCTCACGGAGTGACACCAGAGGAGTTTAAATGTGTTCAGTAATTCAAATTGAGTTTTATCATTTATTTTGTATTTTGATTATTATTTTTTTTTAATTACATCTGGCCAAGCAAGCCTTTTTCTTGGTAGTTTTGCTCAGGTTGTGCCAGAGTAGTTATATTGAAAGACTATTCTGTATGAAGGGTCCTTAGCTTATATTTCTTTCTAGGAAACTCCAAGGTGTAGTGGAAGGAAATTATGAAGTCATGTTATCTTGAAAGGATCTCTGATCTGTGAATTGTAAATAGCCAATTATGAGACTTTAGTATACTGTGTTAAATCACTCACTATGTCTTAGCTGAAGAAACAGCTGGCTGTTGGAGCTGACAGGAGAATTCGTTTCTACTATTCAGTTGCTCTCGATTGGTCTTTATTCCCTTGTCTGCCTTTAAGCATTATTTAGTTTAGCAACATTGAGGACACTATGTCTGCCCTGAAGCATTAATTAGTTTAAAAACCACTGAGGACACTACTTCCCTTCATGTTGTGTTGCCACTGTGCTAGTGAATGAACCGCTTACCATTAGCTGCTAACGAACAAAACAGGAGAAAGGACAAAGGTCATTTGTTGGACTAGTGAAGCGCCACTATTTTAATTTGCTCAGTGAGATCCTCTCTGCAGTTTTTAGTTTTACTTTTTTTTTTTTAAAAAAATACTGTTAATCCGTCTTTCAGGGAAGATTCAGAGAGCCTGAGAGCCTCAACAGTAATATACTGTAGACTGAGCTGAGCTATAGACCAGTCACTTAGTGTAAGGGCCAGGGATCCGTGTCCTAAAAGCATAATTACTACGGTAACTAAGTTAGCAACTTAGTTGGTTGCAATGCAATTTTCCATTGCCAACTAAGTAAGTTGCGAACTGGTTAGCAACTATGGTTAGCAACTCTGCTTTTGGGTTACGGACACCTGATCTCTGTATCTACAGTAGGAGTCTACTTACTTACTCATCTCTCAGCTGCTAAACAATCTTGTCACATGAATCACATCAATGCCGGCATTCTCTGTGACTCATGTAGAGAAAGCAGTGCGGCCGGTCGCCATGACCACTTGTGTGGCTCCCACCACGTTGCCGTAGGTCACTAATAATTCTGACGTGGGAAGTTCTACAGTATGTGAATTCTGGCCTCAATGTGTCACCCAACTCATGAAATTACAAGAATGAGAAATTACATTACGCTGAAATACTCTAAAATGGTATTTCTGGATAGTGGTGCCAAAAGGCTCGGAGATCTACACACATCACAGAAGTCTAACCTTAAAAATATGTTTTTAAAAATATGTATTATGTTTTTCAAATGTTAAGTACTTTTATATGTTGTTGTTTTTAGAATTTTGACTAACCTCAATTAACTACATGCACTGTATTTTTATTTTTTTTTGCTATTGTAATGGTAAACACTGTTGTCTGACACTAAGTGAATCATAGCGGTTATCAGCTGCCTGTTTAATTATGTTGTGATTAATTTAACTGCTTGCCTTGCACTGCTATGTAGTTATCAGTGATATATTTTCTACTGTAATTTTGACCTTGCTGAAATTGTAAGACGCCACTGTTAAAACATAATGCTTTCTACTAGCCACACACACACAGGCCACTGTTATTATTTTAAAGAAACTGTTTGTGATTGAGATGCAATGTTTATTGACTCGAACATTGGCCATAAGCTTCAGGCAGGCACAGCAATGCCATAGAGTGTCTGTGACCGTAGCCGTAGCAACCCGTGTGTATTATCTGTGGTAGCACCTGCTGAAGGCTCTGAAATTCTAACACAGTCCTCGTTGGGTCACTAATGAGCACAGCCTAATTTGGAATCCGATGCACTGCCGATGTCTCCAAAGGCTGCATCCTAATTTAGTGTTTGGCGCTCGGCTAATTATGTCTGGTATTGATGCAGCTTCATTTACCGTTAACCATTCCGGGATCAGCCTCACAGGCTGTGAGTGAGTCACCAGTGTGGTGGTGGTGGTGGTGATTGTGGATGCCATTTTACTACTGCTACTACTACTTCTACTTCTACTACTACTAGTATTAATATTACTACTACTAGTAGTACTGCTACTACTACTTCTATTACTACTTGTACTGCTACCACAACTGCTACTACGACTGCTAGTAGTACTATTACTACTACTGCTACTACTACTTCTATACTACTTGTACTGCTACCACAACTGCTACTACGACTGCTAGTAGTACTATTACTACTACTTCTACTACTATAGTGCTGCTACTAGGACTGCTACTTATACCACCACCACTGTCACTCTGTAGTGCTTTTTCAAGACAGCCATAGAGCTTTGCATGGAGTCAGATGGGACTGGTCCCTCATCACAGCCCAAACCTAGTTGTCGTGGTGGTGGATTTTTTCTCCTAAAAATCAGCATCAATCTCTGTCTGTGAAGCTGATTTCTTTTGAATTTGGAATCCATATGTCCATTTGAATCCACATACAGCTTTGTAATTTGATGTATGTGCCATTACACTACAATGGGCTGGTGGTAGCGTAGGTTAAGGAACCTGACTAGGGGGGCTAGTAGACTTAAAGGTGTGTGTTTGAATCCCAGCTGCCACGATTGTGCCCTTGAGAAAAGCATGGCAATTATCCCCAAGTTGCTCCAGGCTCTGAAGTCATTAATAGTTGGCAAATGTAAGTCGCTTTGGATAAAAGCGTCTGCTAAATGCATAACTGTATAATGTACAATGTACATGAAATGTTTGGAGAGAAATCAGATGCTTTGTTAATGTAATCATGAACACTACTTTACTAAGTCTTTTTCTCACCTCTTTCTTAATTCCCAAACCTCTTGTTTTGTTGTTTTACATGTGTACCACTGCTGTTACATGGTTTTATATCTGTAAGATGCCAACATTTGCAATGGCCTTATTTCTAATAAAAAGAAAATTAAATCACAGTGTGTAAACATGCTACTTTGTTGTTCCAGTATATCACTTTGTGGGAGAAAAAACAAGAAGGCTAAGAGCTGATTTATTACCCACAAGATTACTGCTGTAAAGGTATCGTTATTGCAGGATTGTGTTTAATTTCATGAAAGTGAACTATTTTTCTGGGATTCATAAACTCATTTGTGTGAACTGGGAAATCGTGAACTTGTCCTTAGAAGGGAGCAGAAAAATTATTTCTTATTTAATAAATTCAACCTGAATTTCGATTAATAAAAATAGTATTGCTTCTACATACATCAGGACACAATGTTAAGTATGAAAATTATAAAACGTTATTGTTAGTCTACTGTTAGGCCTACAATCCTTCAATAAAAAGAAAGAAAAGAATCAGTTCTTCATGATGCAAGCAGATAGGGGATCGGATGACTCCAAACAGGCAGAAATGTGTCCCATGTCTGGGCTGCATATCTCTAACCGTCAAGTAAGCCATTTCCTTTGGTATTTAAGTCAGCTACAGCACTATCCCAACAGCTTCACAGTGCTCAGTGAAGGAAAAAAGCCTCATTTTTCATGCCACGATTTTGAAGACTAAAAATGAGTTTGACAGACAAGTCACATGCTCTGTAAACGTGTCAATCACACTCTTCTCTAGCCCTGTCTGGTTGTTTCTCGCCGCCGGTGAGCCAGACGCTGTCATTTCTTCGCTCTCCCGCCGTAGAGGCGGCAGAACCTCGGAGCATCTGTCCGCCACGTTTGACCCTGGAGGGTCGCCTGTCACAACCCCTCGCAACAGACCTGACAGCGGGAGAGAAAGCGATGCCCCTCCACCACCACCGTCACCAATCATGTCATGTCAAAGCAAGGCTGCAGAGCCGTTTCCATCAAGAAAAGAGACAGTGGAACTGATTTATGGAACCTCTGCCAAATTCAGCCGTGCCGGGTCACATTTGTCATGATATTTAACGACTCACGCGGACATCGGTAGGCCCCTCAAATCGACCGAGACACAAAGGGGCTCAGAAAATATTCCCAATGAGTTATTTGACACTATACAAACTCGGTGACAAACGTAT
>JAODXP020000023.1:9127753-9130253 GCA_027497455.2 Sardinella longiceps | reverse complement strand
TTCAACACGAGTTTTTGCATGCTTAAGATGTTACATTCTGGGATTTTGGAAGACTATAAGATTGTTTAGCTGTTCAGTCTTGTTTACTTTGAGTGGTAACGTTACTGTCAGAGCAAGTGAACTTGCGATCGCTAAGCTAGGCTACTTGCGCCTATCGTCTGCACCTTGGGAATCACAGTGAAGGTATGTTTTTACTTGTGGTTGAAAATTAAATAGCCTAGATCAAAGAAAACTTTAACAAGAAAACCCTTTCAGTTTCTAGCATATTAGCGAGCTAGGTGCTTTGCTCATGTTTAAAACTTTTAGCTTAATGTAGGCTACCGGCAGGCTTTGCTGTTCAGGTGTTAGTGGAAAGCAGAGCCGTATATAGAGAGAGTTCGGACAACAAAGGACTCGAACGTTCAAGCTATTCATTACGCTGATTGGTTGTGAGCTTGTCACGTGTTTTATGGACTCCATGTTTGCTACCAATTCACGCAGGGACTCCCATTAGGGAATGTCAGATATTGGATAATGAAGTTCAGTATATCATTAAATTATACAAATGGTCCTGCTTATGGCCTCAGTACAAGACCGGGAAAGGAGAAAAAGTTTCCCTCATGACCACAAATTGCGAGGTTATGTTAGAAGGAAGAACTGGATGAGGAGTAGCCTATGTGAACGAGCAGGTTATAAGGTAATATTATTTATAATTAATTTCTTTTTGTCTTTGAAACTTGTTAAGAATTGAAACTGGAAAGATTAGTTCACAACATCATGAATAAAGCCTTGGTTATATGCCCTCAAAAACTCACCACTGCATCAGTGAAGTTGCCTACCCCAGCCCCCTGTGCTAACGTTAGCAAGTTAAAATGTGGTTACTTTTAACTTTGGCTATGTACCTACGTCTAGAAAAAAACAGCTGACTTAACTTGGCTCATCTAAACTTAATTGTCATCAATAACTCCGATGCTGATGTGAAAAACAAGCATATTGTGTCACTTCGGCGATGTTGATATCAACTTTATTATCCCAACTTCAGTTGCTCTGCTAGCCTACTGCATGTTGGAAAATTATCCAATATCGCTAGTGGATGACAAGAGAAAAGCATCTCCGTGACTCGATTAGGCTTAGGTGATGGACTGTGGATTAAGCCAAGCTGTTGGCAAAATGTAAACTACGTTATTGTTTTAATGTGGCAATGTCAAACCTTCGTATAGCCTGCCCTAAAGGCTTCGACGAAGCGCCATTTAAAGATCACATATTTTCGTCAATTCACTAACTTTAATGGGAGCACTTGGGCAGTTATGATCACAATAAATGCCGTGGTGACAGTTTTAAACCACCAAAACTCCATGCAACTTCACCCATAGTATAACCAACGTTTCTAACGTTACACATGAATGTTATCAATGTGAACATTTTTAGTGTACACAAAGTTGTGCTAAAACACCGCTTGTTACTGGACCTAAGAAAAAAACTCGGAGGACATGTGCTACCAAAAACGTCTTGTATGTAAGCTCCTTCTCTACGAAACAATTTTTCAATGATCAAGATAATGTGTACGGACCCTCTTAAAGCTACAAACAACGTGTGATGTTATGTCGAGCTTTCTAAGTATTGTAAAATTAGCGATTTCAATGCAACCGTATATCCGGCCCATCTGCCAGCCGAGTAGAATCCTTTGCCGTTGGTAGCAAACATGGGTCCATGAGTCGAGTTGTCCGAACTCTCTCTATATACGGCTCTGGTGGAAAGATGAGGTTACTGCCCCCAACACTTCCGGCAGGGAATTGCAGTGTTCTAAAGAGTCGAGTGAAATCTTTTAGGTCGTCTCTGCATTAGTGAAAATCAACTTTTAACATGCAAATTATATGTAGCCTCATAAATATGACGACTAGGCGACTACAAGAATTTGCGTCGACTACGTTTTATAGTCGACGTCGTCGACGTATTCGACTAATCGTTGCAGCCCTAATGTAGGCCGAATAGCGAACACACAGATTACACTCAAAGGCACCAAAATCTCACTTTTGAATGAATTCCTTCCCTCCATATCATCTCATGTCTTGACAAGAGCTCACCCCATCCCCTGCTTGTAGGCCTCCCAAAGTCCCAAAGTGCCCTTCCAGGTGACCCAGAATGCAGCAGCACATCTGGCTGTCCGTCAGGCCAACTAAGGCCAACCACGCTGGAGCTTATTGACCTACACTGACCTCCCATGACCGACTGAATCACATTCAATTTGCTACAACTCTGCTTACAATGGCCATGTCTCGGATTGTGCACTTTAAGACTTCAGACACTATGCGAGACCACAGTCATCATTCTGAATGTTAGTTTGAGCTTGGCGCTTTAAACGGCGATTACATCCATCACTTCCGCCTAGTGTGACAAAGCTATGATCCATCTGGAAACAACACTGAACGTTAAAAATGCACACTATCACAGCAAGTTCAGTACATTGCAGTGCACTAATAGATGTGCATGATTTGTGAAACAGCCAGTGTGTGGAACTCTA
>JAODXP020000023.1:9090253-9125253 GCA_027497455.2 Sardinella longiceps | reverse complement strand
CCAGCACAAACGTGTGAGGGAGGGCAAGAGAGGCAGCATCAGCATGTGATAGCCTAGCTAGCAGGCCTGAGTCAGAGTCACAGAGGCAGCATCAGCATGTGATAGCCTAGCTAGCAGGCCTGAGTCAGAGTCACAGAGGCAGCATCAGCATGTGATAGCCTAGCTAGCAGGCCTGAGGCAGAGTCAGAGAGGCTGCTGATTACTGTAGCACTGCCACAAAGACACACACAGTAGACGTCTGCGTCTACACTACAGCAACAATAAATACCACAGGGAGGACTGAGACACAGTAGTTAAAGTGTGATGTGGCAGAAGGGGGGAACTCTCACATTTTGTGTCAGCACAATGAAGAAAAATGACTCGATAGGCTGAACAACACTCGGAACACTGCAACACTGGGAAAACCCATGCTGAGGTTTTTCATTCCATCCGGCAGCTTAGCTTGGGTACAAAGCCTGGATGCACTTCATTTGTTTAACTGAGATACAGTTGATAGCAAATTGGAAGCTGGCTTTGACCCCCTATGCAATGCAGAGCTAAACATCAGAAAACAAAATCAAGAGAACAACTAACAGAGTCATTTTGATCTACATATGTTGATCAAAAAGTAAAGTAAAATAACAGCTATGTATCATGACTAAGATTAGTCTCAGATTGAGGTAATAGGTCACAAATACCTAGGCCATAGCACCACAGCAAAGACATGCAGATTTGTAGAAGAATACTGTATAAGGATACAAGGATACATACTCCTTGTATTTTTGGGTCACAAAAGCATAAGCTATTACACTACAAAGAGCATAAGGAGGACCAAAACATAATCAGTGTGGGGAAGGTGAAAACCATTTCATATTGATGTGTGTGACTGCATGAAAGAGAGGGAGGAGGACAGAGAGAGAGAGAGAGAGAGAGAGAGAGAGAGAGAGAGAGAGAGAGAGAGAGAGGTAAGAAGGAATCCCATCAGTAATGTGTGATCGACTTCTGAGTCTGGTGGCTTGGCTATATAAGAGACCTCTGTGCAGCCTTAAAATAAATCACACCGTTATAGGCACCTCACTACTCCCAACACTCTCTCACACACACACACACACACACACACACACACACACACACTCACACTACACACTCACACACACACACACACACACACACACACACACACACACACACACACACACACACACACAACAAACGCATCATAAAAGCAGCTCCGCTCCACAAAGTAAAGTCTAAGAACAAAGGAACTAAATGAGACCTTAAGAACAAATTTGAGGAAATGATTAAGATATTGGAGATTGGGGCCCAATGTTCTCATGCAAAGAATATAAGCACCGCCAACCGGTACAGGCAAAGTGACTTTGTCCCCAGAGTGAAAAATAGGTGTACTATGTAGCTGTAGATACTGTATGACTCCATGCTTTGCCTTTGTCTCACTTTCTGTTTCTTCCTGCTTGTTTGTCTGCAACTGTGAGTGTGAGCAGCTTCACCACCACAGACTTCAGCAGTGGCACACACACACACACGCACACACACACACACACGCACACACACACACACACACACACACACACACACACACACACACACACACCCATCTGGACGTGCCGCTGATTCTGCAGGCTGACCCAGTCACACCTACGCCCACACACTCACTCACACACACACACACACACACACACTGCAACAGGGAGCATGGCAGATGTAGTCCTTCAAGCAGGCATACACACAAGCAAGAAAACACACACACACACACACACACACACACACACACAGAGAATCAGTCAGGAAGAATAGCTGTACTCACTGATTAAGCTCCACATCCAGGATGAGTGTTTGTCCAAAGGCGTCCACCTGGAAGCTGGCTTGAGCCACATGGTTGCTCTGGCAACACAACAAAACAAAACAAAACAAAACAAAAAACACACAGGTAAACACAGGAGTAAAAAACACTTTCAAAGACATCAACAATTATCACAAAAACACCCCATTCAATCCTGCCAGTTCTGTATGGGATTCAATATGGAGAATGCTTGGTTCCAGATAGTAAAATCAGATGTGCCGATATCAGACCACCATCTGTATTCCACTCCTGATCCACTGTCAAAGGACCATTGCCACATTAATAAAGACAAACAATCAAACACATAAGGTGAAATAGTGTTGGCCTCCTTAAGGCACTAAATCTGCCTTTAAACGTGAAGCTAAATGAAATCTGCCCGCAAGTAAACACGGCAATGTGAATGCGAATGTGGGATTTCAGGACAAATGCCTTTGTAAGAATGATTGGTGATGGAGAACGAGGCCCAATGATTTTGGCTTGTACTCTCCAATCTGCTGTCTGGAGCTCTGACAAGCCAGTGCCCTGTGTTACAGTCAGGCCAGGGATCTGTGTTACAGTCAGGCCAGTGCCCTGTGTTACAGTCAGGCCAGGGATCTGTGTTACAGTCAGGCCAGGGATCTGTGTTACAGTCAGGCCAGGGATCTGTGTTACAGTCAGGCCAGGGATCTGTGTTACAGTCAGGCCAGGGATCTGTGTTACAGTCAGGCCAGGGATCTGTGTTACAGTCAGGCCAGTGCCCTGTGTTACAGTTAGGCCAGGGATCTGTGTTACAGTTAGGCCAGGGATCTGTGTTACAGTTAGGCCAGGGATCTGTGTGTGCTGCTGGGCATACGGTTGTCTAAACATGCTGATTACCACTCCCATATAGATATATTACAAAATATGACGCTTTCTATATTGAAATTTGTCAGAAATAAGTTTATTAATTATGATGGCTTGTCATAGTAAACACGGCCATGTGAATGCGAATGTGGGATTTCAGGACAAATTCCAAACTGAAACGGAAGTAGCGCTCCTTTTTCACGCAAGGCATCATGGGATCTAAGAATAAGGTGGATATGTGTGCTGGGCCCCAGTATGCATTCAGGCCAGGGGTCTGTGTGTGTTGGGCCCCAGTATGCAGTCAGGCCAGGGGTCTGTGTGTGTTGGGCCCCAGTATGCAGTCAGGCCAGGGGTCTGTGTGTGTTGGGCCCCAGTATGAGGTCAGGCCAGGGGTCTGTGTGTGTTGGGCCCCAGTATGAGGTCAGGCCAGGGCTCTGTGTGTGCTGACTGGGCTCCAGTGCTGCTGGGGGGTCCTGAGCAGAGTGGAGCCAAAGATCATACAATACTGACCATGATAGAGCAACATAAAATCAAAGATCTGATAATATGTTCCAATGGAAGCAAAGGCAAACGGTTCCAGTCAGGGGGCGCCGTGGCTCAGTGGGCTAGAGCGTCAGACCATAACTCCAGGGACCCAGGTTTGGTTCCGACCCGAGGTCATTTCCTGATCCCATCCCATCTCTCTCTCCCACTTGTTTCCTGTCCATCTCTATACTGTCCTGTCTGATTAAAGGCAAAAAGCCCAAAAAATATCTTTAAAAAAAAATAAAAAATAGTTCCGGTCTGCATAAGTGCATTACACCACAATAAGAACTTCACTACAATCAGCCTATGAGCGCTGGACTTTGGTCAGCATAAAGGGGGATCTTTCCCCCTCCCCCCTATTTTTTTTAATACAGTCTATGCTTCCCCCTTGCCAAAACAAAACAAGGAACTTAACGAACGTTTGGAACTCTAGCTCTGCTTTTACTGTAAACCTCTCTGGTGTAGCTGTGGTGTTCCGTGGCGTTGCGGCGTTGTGTCCTGTCGTGTGGTGTGGTGTAGTCCCGCGTCACCCCGTGTGTGTCTCACTCAAAGGTGATTAATCAGAACAGTGTGTAATTTGCTGTGGCTGAGGGCCCATATGGTGAAAGTGTGATTACTCAGCCCCTGGGGTGAGGGCTATTGTGCTCCACCAGTCAAAGGGAGGGATAAAGGGGGGGGGGGGGCAGTGATGGGACGGGATGGGAAGAGGTGGAATGGGGGGGGGGGGGGGGGTTCTACACTAACATGCTCCCATGGGACACACCCCTCCCCAAAAATCCCATCTCCCTCGCTCTCTCCTATACACACGCACACTCCGCATAAACCATACATAAGAAATGAGCAGAAAGGGGCGGAGGATGTGCGGAGGAGGGGCGGAGGGGGCTTGGTGAAGGGGAGGGGCCAGAGAACCAGAGGGGGAGAAGAAGAGGAAGAAGGAAGGGGGAATCCCTTACACTTCACCCATGAATGACCCTCTGACAAACACAAGCCCAGCCACCCAACACAAGCCCAGCCACCCAAAAACACCCCAGCAGCAAACCTGTCAATGGATGCCACGCCCCACTCATCTTTTGTCTAAAGAAAAAAATAACTAAACTCATACATACAGTATTCCACATGCTGGCTATGACAGAACCACATGTGCTGGTGTTTATGTAGAAGCATTCAGACAAAACGACCGTCTTATAACCAAGCTGTAATGTAAAGTGTTACCCAGCATCATGAGGAAACATACATACAGTAATATGGCACCTGAAGCTTTCACCTGGTGCCATACAATGTGAAATATTTAATATCACTGGCAGCAACACTGGTGAACACACCTTTGTGGGGCTCATTCATCAAAGACTCTGTCTCGCTCTCAAACACACACACACACACACACACACACACACACACACACACACACACACCTCACAGTCCTCAGTAGTACAAAAGCAAAATTCAATCTTTTTCTTATCTACCAAAGTAACAGTACACACTGCCATGACTAGAAACATTCTATGCTAAATGTCCTTTGATCACAGGCTGGCAAGTGCACCAATTAAAAATCTCCTCACGCGTTTTGAGCAAAAATTCTAAAATTGGCTGCAGCCAAAGACTCCTCGAGACTCTTCATTCCATATTGATTTGCGTCTATAAATATCTCGCTGGGTTTTTGTTTTCAAACGTCTCTCCTCTTTGAGGTGACTTCCATCCATGCCCACCTGGGCCCTGCCAACGCAGAGCTAAAAACAGACCGAGCGAGACGATCACAGAGCTTTCCACCTGATTCCAGGTCGACCTCCTCTACACAGGAGGAGTATGGGAGAAAGAAAAAAATGTTTCAGGCTACAGACATTCCTTAATGAATTACATAGCCATACATGCTATTATACAGCAGGCTATAGTAGGCTATATGTCCATTTGAAATGAATAACATTAAATATTGAAGTTATTCAATCTGTGGGGGAAAAAATATATTGTAGGCCAATGTGTTCCACTGACATTAGACAGAAGTACTGATCTATTGTGTAGCCTCCCTCTGCCTTTGAATCAAACAACAGAGGCTACAGAGCGACAGCGAGCCCGGTGAAGCCTTGGCTTGGATCTGGATGTGGGGGGAATGTTTCCAAGGAGACAGTCAGATAGGGAGGTGAATGAAGCCACATGGTGACAATCTCTCTCTCTCTCTCTCTCTCTCTCTCTCTCTCTCTCTCTCTCTCTCTCACACACACACACACACACACACACACACACAAACACACACACTGCACAAGGGAAAAATAGCAAAGGTCATCATCTCTCAAACCCCCTACAATGTTTTGCTTTGAGAGCAGTATTTTTCTTCCAGGCAACAAAAGAGACCGTAAACACCTGGCTTTTTCCCACATCCCCCCTGTTTTCCTCTCTAAAGTGGACTGCAAGGGCTTTTGTCCATCTGAATCGTTAATTATTATTATTATTATTATTATTATTATTATTATTATTATTATTATTATGACTAAAATGGAAATTACACCACACCAGACAAGTATGGAATATCTGCCATGCACGTGGAGTGGAGAAATGCTTCTGGAACTTATAACCAATCCCATTAGTCTTACGACTGTTTCGGTAACAACACAACGACATCCTTATTCTGAACACAGAAACCGCATCCATCACAGCGATCAATATGGCAAACATTAAGTGGATTGATCAACTTTATTAGCGTCGCGGCGTCGAACACGTCCCAGTCTCAGACAAAGGTTTATCGCCACCCCCATCGCCACCATCTGCGAGCCGGTGACACACAGCCCCGAGTGCCCCGAGGCCATTCATGCACACATGCACACATGTTCAAAACACTACACTAATTTGATAACTCTGAATGAGTCCCACAAGAAAAAAAAATGAAGAATCAAACTTCAAATTTAACCTTTTTTTTTTTTTACGTCAAACTTGCTTTACGCGCCATGTTTTAAAGCCCACAGGAACGTTGTGATGACCCTCAAATAAAACACCTGAATTAATTATAATGGCATGCCTACTGATTAACAGACAAAACCAACAGTAGGCTATTTTCTGACCATCTGGGATGGATTTAGGCTAGATAGATGTAACAAGGGGGTGACAATACAAGGCTATACATACAAATCTAGAATCTACTTAACTAATCAGAATGCATGGATGCAAGTCATGGGTATAGACGTGTATAATTTCACTCTCAACGTTGAGGCCTCTACAGTGGAACTAGCATCCTATCATCTCAGCATGTTGTAACCAGGTGACTGCATGGGTAGCCTGTTACCTATGTCCCCATGTTTACCTCATATTCAAATGCACGCTAGCCTACTCTTCGAGACCTACTGAGGGACTGGCAGTGTCTATGTCAGTAGCATGAGTGTCACAAGAAAGTGACACTCTGTTGACTCATTTCATAATTTGTTGTCATCACTCCGCTGGTGTTCTTTTGTTGCGCGGGCCCTGGGGCCTCGAGGAGAGCGCATGCATCCTTTGTCTGGCTCTCCTCTCCAGTAGGATTCCCTCGCGCCCGTGCCAGAAGAGTGACTTTTGGCCGGGACAGAAACGATATGAAATGTAAGAGCTCTGACGAGCAACAACAAGAACAAGAATGCCCTTGTTCAAGTGTGTGGGTTCATCCCACGTCATTTCACGCAATCTGTGCACGGATGAAAAAAATATTTTGAATTTCTCCACCCTAATAGATCTGCGCCAAGAAACAATTCCCAGTGAAGGCATACCAGCACGTTAACAACGAGAGCTGTGTTAGGAAGGCTCAGAGACAAAAACATAAACACCATTTGAATATCTGGACGTCTCCAATAGCAACGAGAACCGTGGGTATCCTCCTGACAGCCATCCCATACCAATGATTCAGCGGGGGCTCACAGCGGCCACTGGGTAACCTGCCGCGACGCGAGCGTACCTGTTTCGAGTCGAAGCGCCCTCTGATCCTTGTGTTGAGATCGTCGTGCGTGGTTTGACTGTAGTTGTCCATACGGTAAATTAAACGTAGGGGGACTGTATTTTCTTTTCCAAGATACCCGCCTCCATCCCACCGACCCTTGTAATAAACATCTTCTGTAACACAAACAAACAAACAAACATTCAATTATGGGGCTATTTCTTAATTAAGCAACACACGTCCAGAATATTGCTTCTTATCAGTAGGCTACCATAATCACATTTAATACTGAACAAAGACTATTGCAAAACTGAGGCATGTTATCTCTCGCATTTGTCGTAACATGCATTTTTAGGAGCTGTTTACATCACTAGGCATCCGCACTGGTACCACAAAGATGTGAAATTAGGGCAGTCTAATCATTAGCCATATCATCGCTTCTCGCCTTTATCAATAAATGGAACATTGGCTGTATCTCAAATGAATTACCTTTTGGGTTGCTGGAATATACGATGTACATCGTTCCATAGAGGCACAAGAAGGAAATCCCCAACCGCGACATCGTCTCTGAATGTGCCCGAAGTCAAGAGATGCTTCCCAATAATGTTTTCTAAAAATCACACCGCTCCGTTGCTAGAGTCGATAAAGAGATGCACACATAGACGAACGCACTGTGTTCGTCTCGCAACCGCAATCTCCCGTGTTGGTTGCCATTAGTGATGCGCTTGCAGCCTCTGCATTGAGACGCGGATTGTACGGTACGGCGAGGAGGCGAGTGCGTTTGAACGATTTCAACTCTTCGCCGTCAGAGCCAGAGGATGGAGCAGGAGCCACCTCCTTAAAATACATCAATACCCAGCCGTCTCACTGCGGAGCGAGTCCATACATATATGCATGAGCGGCGGATAGGCTACCGAGCGAGCTCCGAGCATGTGGGATGACGGGTAGTGTAGGCCAGTGCGCACTCTGGCGCATCCAAATCTCCAGTGTTCCTTCACTGCGGAATATCCCGTCACACAATCACATGAACATCAGAAATGTTTCTGGCTCACCTTGTTAAAAAGAAAGTCAACCTTGAATGATGAGGCTATAAGAAAATAGAGCTGTCCTAGACCTGCTAAACGGATCACAATGTCTTGTATTGATGATTAAGCGATCAATTTTCTTTGACCAAAGGAAACAATCACTCTAAGAAATTGGTTAAAGCAAGGAACAAAGTTTGTTAAAAGAGGCAGCTCTCTTTCACACAATTCATCTGTGGAGGAAGAAGTGTGAGGAAGAACTGTGGAGGGAGAAGTTTTTAAGGTCTTATGAAGAAATTGGTTCTGAAACATGCTGAAAAGTGAGTACTGGGCTGTGCCTAGAGTGTGTAGTGAGCAGAGTAGAGTGACTTGTTTGTGCAAAATAGGTGGTTGGTGGTGCATCAGTTCAGCGGTTGTAATATAGAACAAATTTATGAAAATATTAAGACATAGGTCAGTGAGGCTTACTTGGCAAGTCTAACCAAGTCTAAGGTCTAATCTGCTTTCATGAGCAACTGGAAATGACAAATGAACATCTGAAGTAACCAGCGTAAATATATTAGCTAATAGACACACTAGATAAGATAAATGGCAGATAACATGAAGAGCAACGTTAACTGCCATGTATTTTCTGGCAAAGTTTTATCACATTATTTTGTGAAATTAGAACGTATATAATTAGTAATGAGATTTCCCTGCAACATGGCTGAGAATGTTACCACTTAGATCTTAGTTGGAAAACAAATTCTTGATGAGGCATCCCCCTCAGAATAACTTTGCATTTTTTGTAAGTTTTAAATGTCAGAGTGTTCACCAACATATAATTGTAAACCAGTCTTCAGCTCATTATGCTGTTCTTAATGTATATTTCCATGGATTCCATGGAAGACCACAAAGACACTACATTACTACAGCAAGTTGTCCTAGTTCTGCATGTTTGACTTAAATGAAAGCGAGTTGTCTGGGGGGATTGTGAACTACTTCCATATTAAGGTTAAGCTTTCTATGGTAGGGCCCATGTACAGAACATCAGTTCAAACCAGTATACACATAAACCATTGCATGACAACACCAGTGTTCCATTTCCTCTATAAAACATTTACACCATTCTTTGCTCATTCTCCTCAATTAGTTCGGGTTCAGAGATTTTGCAGTGGGCTTAATTAAACACTTCCAGTTCTCAAGACACGTCTTCAGGGACTCTAGCGTGGATCAGCAATACAGTATGCAGCAAATGTATCCCCCCACCCCACCACCACCACCAGAAAGCCACCTGATTGAGTATACACGGACAAGAAAGAAATGGAAAAAAAAAAAAAAAAAGCCTTTGTTGGTGGTGACTTATGAAATACGACACGCAACCTTAATGGGGCCACTGTAGACTGCATTCATTGTATGAGATTTAACTGCAGTGGAAAGCTCTGTTCACGTGCTTCGTGCCATCACACGGATTATGAGAATAACGGTACACACTATGAGAACATGCTTGTCTGAATCCATTCAACATTTTAAAAGCATCAGGGTCCTATACAGGCATCAAGTTCATAACGATCTATTTTGTCATGCAAGTTAAATCTACAGCAGGGGGTGGGGTGGGGGAGGGGGGGTAGACATCCTGCTCCTTATGTCTCTTATTCATTTGAAAAAAGATGCCCAGGTCCCCTTGTGTCATTGCCTCGACTCCAAGATTCCCTTCTAAGCAGTCTAGACTGACTCAGATACTGAATTTTAAAATGTTTAAGTGCTACTTTTGTGGTTGTAAATAGTGTTATGATGCATAGTAGTAAATAATCCACTCATTAAGAAATGAATTAATCAACTCATTAAGTCAGACCAAAGCTCTTCTAGCCTATATAAGAATAAAAATGTGAAGTACTGATACTGCTGAACAGATCATAATGTCTTCCATAAATTTTCTGTGACCAAATGAAAACCATAGCCCTCACAAATATGGATGAATTGATTGAAGTAACAAACATTCATTGGTAGAAGAGAGTCAGCTCTCTTTTAATGTTGAATTCATTTAGGAATACATATCCACATATCCAATACATATCCACTCCACACACATATATAAAGGCAAATAAAAATGTGCACATGAGCACAGACATCTTTAGTTCATGCCGACGCCATTTTCCGTTTTGGACCTACAGAGGTCAGACTGTCTTTTCCATTAAAAACTTTTTCAAGTAAACGAGGCACTAGAAAATAAAATAAAAAAGTCCTCAAAGTCTGCTGACTTTCGTTCCACCATCAAATAAAAATGTACTCTTCACATTGTCCCCCAAGTTCATGTAATCCCACCTTTCTCCCCAACACACACACACACACACACACACACCAAATGCTCCATCCTCAATCTGTGAAACCCAAGAAGTCTTCCTGCACATTGTCATCACTGTCCTGGAAGAGCTGCCACAGATCCAGCACTTGCTGGCCAGAGTCGTCCTCGGCCTCCTGCGCTCCACAAGGCTCCAGCAGGGGAGTCCTGAGGGAAAGGGACCTGCCTCTCCTCCAGCTCCTCTCCGTCTTCACCTTCCTGCGCAGAGGGCTGAAGGCTTCCGCCGTCCTACGGCCTGTGGCATCCTCAAGTGCGTTGGCTGTGGGGTTCGGCACGTCTGTGGTATTCTGAAGTGGGTATTCTGAGTCCACAGACCTCTTTTTTTTTGTTCTAGCTGACAGCTGCTGCTGCTGTACTGAGACAGCAGGTGTAAGAGTTTGAAACGACTGATCCTCACCTGTGACTTCTACAGGTTTCTCCCCTAGTACGGAGTCCTGCCGTGTAAAGTCCACAGGCTCAGCCTGCATTGATGTCAAATGTGAGATGACTGGAGGTTTCTCCACTATGGATTCCTGCTGTGTAACGTCTATAAGTTTAGCCTGCATTGGCTCCAGTTGTGTGATGACTGCAGCAGGTTTTTCCAGTACGCAGTCTTGCCGCGTAACGTCTACAGATTCAACCTGCATTGATTCCAGTTGTGGGATGACTACAGGTTTCCCCTGTATCGAGTCCTGCTGTATGAAGTCTTTAGGTTCCCTCAATGTTGAGTTCTGCAGTGGAGTGCCTACAAGCTTGGCATGTATCAACTCCTGTTGTGTGGCGTCTACAGGCTTTTCCTGTATAGAGTCCTGATGTGTGACATCTACAGGTTTGCCCTGTATTGGGTCACACCGAGTCACACAGACAGTTTTGTGCTGTGCTGTTGTCTCACCTGGTGAGTCCTGCAACCGTTCAGTTAATGTCTGTTTTTCCTCCCAGGGTGCACCTCCAGTTCCGGGTGTGCCTGGGCGTTTCCGATGAAGCGTATGAGAACTTTGTAGAGCCTGTCTCTTTCTCTGATACGTGCGTCTGTGATGCCTGCCCTCGCTGCGTTGGAGCACAGGGGTCGTCTCCGTGACGGCAGCATCGGAAACGGAAAATCGCTCCGAGTGTGAATTGTCAACCAGAGCCCTTAGCGTCGGGCAGGATTCCCACTGGTAGGAGCCCCGCTTGCTCTGGGAAGATTCCGGAACGTCGGCTGCTTCCTCCGAGGAGCCTCTGCTCTTCCCAGGGAGGGGCTCCCTGCCTCTCTTTCGCCGTGACGAGCACGATGTCCCCACGCTCGAGCCGCACTGCTCTCGTTTTTCACGCCTGCCGTCATCAACGCTCCCTCCAGCCTCCTCTTGTGCTCTATGTCTCACCACTGACACACAGATGGGGGAGGAGACAGGAACACTGCACTTCACCCTAAAGTGGGACCAAAACAAACATAAACAAACAAAACAAACATAAACAAACAAAACTGTCACATAATACTCGAACTGCAAAATAATCACCTTCCTAAACATCAACTTTTGGCCAGAAAAAAAAAAATATATATTTTGCCCAAATGATCTAGAAGCCATTTTAGTTTTTTTGTTTGCTTGTTTGTTTTGTAATTCCTGATGAAAAATGAAACACAGAAAGGTGATGAAATAATATTTAAATAAATCAAACAAATTTACATTATTCGCTGGGTTCATAGAGAGTTCACTGAATGGCCAAATGTGTTGCAACTTTGCACAGAACATTAAGTTTCATCTGTTTAATAATTGAAGAAGAGATGCTTTGTAATCAAGCCCTGAGGATGTATGCATACAGTAAGTGTGTGCTGGAGTTACCTCTGAGTGCGTGGCGGTGGATCTGACGCAAACGGCCAAGGTAACTGTGCTATGAGGGCATCCAGCTTCTTATAGTGATCACCAGCTACAAACGCCCGGTGCTGTTCTCCTTTCAGATGCTGATGGCAAAAAGAAATCACATTTGAAATACTTTGAAATACTTTGAAATACGGTAAAGATGCATATGATGGCTTCATGGAGCATGATGGTTGGTATTGGGTGATGTACTGTACAATAGTGCATCTCAATCTGATGCATTAAAGTATTGTGGCAGTTCCTGACCTAAGACCAGTTTAGAAACACGAGTGTAAACCAAGACATGGAGCGTTTCTCAAAGTCGAGGAAGCATGCTTGGAAGGCTGCTTTTTCGAGTATTCCACGTCATTGTCAGTCGCCAAGTACTGTTCCAAAGTCAAGCATCCTTTGAAATTCTAGCGAGGACAGAGGCCTTTGTTCATAGATTTTTCAAGGATGCACTGATGGAACCTCGTTTTTGAAGTGTACGACTTCCAAGGCCAGTGTGCTACCTAGGAAGCATTCTCGACTTTGACAAACACTCATGATGTACTTACGGCTTGGAGTTTATCATATTTGGCTGCGCAGCATTCACAGTAACCTCCCTTCTTCTTTTCTCTCCTCTCACGCACACGGTGTTTGCCTTTAGCACCATGTCCCTCTGGCCTACACACACACACACACACACAAACACACTAGTGTTAATGGTCTGAGTTCATTAGATTTCATTAATTAGTGTTTACTCTGTAATAAATAAGCACATGGCTTTGCATTTCATTTCATTCAGTCAAGATTCACAGTGAGCTATGTACTTTAACAAATTTAAACCTCATGCTTGTGTGTTTGTGTGTGTGTGTGTGTGTGTGTGTGTGTGTGTGTGTGTGTGTGTGTGTGTATTTTCTCACCCATGCGTGGACTGTCTCCTCTCCTCTACTTGAAAGGGGCTGGCCGGGGGAGCGGAGCTGAAGTTACACACAGGCAGCTGAGCCATATGGAGGTAGAAGGGCCTGTAATGCCTACAAACCACCACAGGGCGTTTCAGGACACACAACTACAGCACTACAGTCAACCGCCATAGATTTATCACCACAGCGCAGTTCAAAGGTCAATTTAGGTCACGTGTAGCAACGCTACACAGAATGATCTTTTATTCAATCTTGTGGACAGCTACACAGTGGCGACATATATTCTCAATATATATATATAAAATCTATATATTTATTTGCCTTATCTTTCACCAGATTAACACTGAACACAGACACGTCTGTTTTATAGGTTAACTTTAAAGCCGGAGATATGCAACTTGACATACATGTACAGTATCTTACGTTTCTACAGTGACTTGTAGTCCTGATGCACTTACCTGCTTGAGTCCTCCACTTTCACAAATGGCTTGCTAATTCTGGAAGCTGAATAAGATACGACACACCATTATTACATGCATAGAGGAAGATAGACAGGAATGGCAATATAAAGGTTGTGTCTCAAATCGCGCACTTCTATCAGTGCACCGCAATGTAGTCCATAGTGCGCACTGAGAAATTGCTGTCAAAATGTGCATTTTCGACATTTAGGCTGCGTCCGAAACGGGGAAAATGCTGCCTTTGACGGAAGCATTTGGTGGCAGCGAGGCATCAAGGCATGTCCGAAACGAATAAATGCATAAAATCCTGCCTTCAAAGGCAACTTCGTTTTGACCAATTTTGAAGGAAGCATCGATGCTTCCTTCACGCTGCCTTCAGCGCCCAACATTCTATAGAATCTACCATATCTTAGCAACGGCGCCTGGACAATTAAATAAACAAAAAGACGCAGTTCTAAATTGCTGACTTGCTAGGGCGTGCGAAACGATGTTTTTAGCAGCTGCCTTGTTACCTTCTACGGCAGGTAACTTTGTAGAGAGTGAAGACAGCGAGGCAGCAAGTCACTACCTTCCCGTTTCGGACATAGCCTGAGTGTTGCTCCAAATGGATCACTGTTTTGTAAAACTAGGCGAAGATGACAGACATAACCATCGTTTAAATCTGTGACTCAAACAAACATTCAGATTGATGACAGTTTTGCAGTGTTTGAGAGTGTGAATGCACTCATAGTGTTTGAAGTGTTTCAGTGCATGATTTGAGACTGAGCCATGTTTTTTTTTCTGTTTTGTTTTGTGTTGAACTCACCATTGTGTTTCTGAGAAGTGCGTCCATAGCATGCCAGCTTGGCCTACATATTGGAAACATTGTGAGAGAATTAGGAGAGACACCCTTTTTATTATTATTATTTTTAATTTGACCTGATTAACGAAGTTGACCTACTGTTTTTTTGACCGCAGTGGCATTTGTCTTCTGCTGTGCAGATATTGCCGGTTTCCTCTTTTCAATATATGACATCATTTCTGTTTTAGAAAACAAAAACATACATTAATCAGAATGGTGTTTTCTGATATAATGTTTACAAACAGATAATTATCACCATCAAATAATCACTGATACAGATCCCATATCTCTGTATTTACATAGTAATGCATTTACCCTACTACTGTACTACCATATTTCACATGCTAATAAGCAGAGTCTAAAATCAACCAAGATAATATGCACACTGGAGCTCCCTTTTAACGTTTTATTTGTTGTTACGTTTCGGACATTCTGTCCTTCCTCAGACATGACATTAGTTTATTTTAGTGGCACTTATCTATGATACTGCACCCGACTGAATGAGCCCAGATGTGCTTGAGGACTAATTTAAGGACTTTATATGCAGAACTCTACCTTCTATGTGAAGGATCTTCACTCCCCATTCCAGAGCATTGGACAGCATTTTGTCCATCTGAATGCGTTCCTACAGTAACACACCACAAACCAAAAACAAAGTCATTCACACTATTACACAACACACTACATATTACACACTAGAAAAGGACTTGGAGAGGGCAGACCTCCGCCAAGGCAATGTGCTTCCTCATCCAAATCTGTTCTTTTCGAGTTATGTTGTACACAGATAGATAGGCAGGCACACGCACACACACACACACACACACACACACACACACACAGGCGAAAAGATAACTGCGTTGGCGGAGGTAATAGTAATAAAATGCAGTGCGAGCTGTTGGACGGCAAGGTCAAAAATGTACAGTATAAGTTGTATGAGCACAATATGGGAGACGCGCAGTCTCTCTCTCTGTCACTCTCTTACCTGCTGCTTCACCACCTTCTTCACCAGGGACTTCCCTCTGCTAATCTGCACCTGCTGACACACAACAAAAGGCATCTCAATACCAGCACTGTGAGACATGAATATATGAAAATATATGAAAATCAGCCATTCAGAAACACACACACACACACACACACACACACACACACAGAGTGTAGAAAGCCTTATTGATAAAATTGCTAAGCTATTTATAAATCCCTTCTATGCACTTGTTATCCATAAGATACACTTGACTTAACTTGATATTACACATTCATGACGTATCATATATGGTTATACTAGGTGGTAAGGTTCACAGAGAAATCTTTGCCGTTATTTGATGAGACAATAGATTTGTTGCTCGACAATTTTACAGTGTCTGACCAAGATCTGTAATCGACACAACCTTTCATTACCACCACCTTTGATGTAAAAGGCACAGATTTTACTTACAATCTATCTTACCCAGGACAGTACACTTAATGTTCAATGTGATTATCTATCCATCTATCTATCTATCTATCTATCTATCTATCTATCCATGAAAAGATGCAGACCCTGTTACTTTAACACACATTCCCCCGCCAAAGTTTTACTAACGATCTTACCCTGGACAGTAGACTTAATGTTCAATTTGATTATCTATCCATTTAAAGATGCAGACGCTGTTGTTTTAACTAACAAGCGTACACACACATATCCCCATCACACAGAAGGCCTGTGTTACGGCACAGGCATCATACAATACAACACACACACACACACACACACACTCTAACCAAAAGACAATAAATAATCATTAATACAACAAAGAAATATGTCTAAGGACATAACACAGTCTGACACTCACTGGTTCTGTGGGGCCCTGGGAGCTGCTCCTGTGACCCTCTTTGCTGCTGCTGGGATGTGGGGAGCTGAGCACCGACTCCGGGCTGGGCACCGGAGACTCCCTGGCCAGCCGGTGCACATAGCGAGCTTCTGGCTTGCTGCTGACCAGGTATCTGATGTCTTTACTGAAGAACTTCTCAACGGTCTGATGATGAGAGAAAGAGGGCAAAGAGAGGAAGTGTAAATATAGCTAAGAGCCTTTTTATGTGGAGCAAAAAAAAAAAAATTATTTAAACTACTGTAAATATTCTAAAATATTTCAGCTATGCAGCCTCATCAATCTGTTAAAATGTAACTAATCTAAAACCACATAATCTAAGAACAAGAAAGTCAGGAAATTTGTGTCCAGTAGATTAATTCTTTGCTGTTTGGCAATTAATCTTATATTTCGTTTACTCCTTGTTTATTTCTTGTTTAAATGGGGCCACATATGGAACATGCAATTGTGAGAGGAGCAGCAGAGCCCCCCGTGAAAAATTGCCACATCTCTGCCAAAGCCTAACAGCTTATTCTACCATTCACTCTTTGGTGGATTTAACAAATGCATGTTCATAATAAATGTGACACTATTTAAAAGGGAAATAAACAAACTTTCCAAACAAATCAGATTTGGGCTATTGTCAAGAATCACTGCTACAACAATGAAATCATTTCCCAACCACAGATTTCTTTACTTTCTGTACTGAGTGTCTCTTACAGTTCAAAACCTGAGAACTTACTCCATCCCAATGACTAAATGGCCTTGACACTTCATAATGCTACCCCCCCCCCCCCTGATTTGCATTTCAAAACTTGGGAGGCCCATTCACACCATTTTCTGTAATTGCTGCCTTATAACACCTTTCAAACAGAATAAAATATACAGGCCTACATACTCCTCCAAGAGTTTGGATGTCATTTTCAAGTGTTTCACTTCGTTTGTTTGAAGGCAAATCCAAGTAGAAGACCTTTCCACAAAGAGGTTTGATGGAGCCTTGCGTCACCTTCTGGTGTTTATCCTTGGTCTGTTTTGAACCTTTGGCATCGCGCTTAGAATCTGTAAAATTAGTAAAGCACAAATCTGAATAAATAAACCTGAAACATTCTACGAAGTGAGATGTATATATTTCGAGATAGATAGATATGTCTAAATAGCAAAACGTTACCTTGTGACTTTGATCTGGAGGATTTTTGAATAATTCTTGGCTTCATTTCAAATCAACGTTAGGGTAATGTTGCTCCAGTTAAAGCCCCATATTCAACCATTAGGCATATCAGCTTACTGGTCTAATTTGTAGCACCTGAAGATGTAAGTACATAAACTAAAGTTAAGTTTAAACAATCCCAACCATCCGTTAATCTACGGTTACCATAACCATAACGTTAAACGTTAACCAAGAGTCAAATGTGTTGGTTGGATCATTAACGCGCATGCTTAACGTTGTATTACTTTAGCACGTGCCTTCCAAACAAGTTAAATTGTCAAGAATAACTTACAGAGACCCAAAACAAGTCTGTTGTCAAATTGACGGCTGGTGGAAACGATGTGATGGCAAGCTGACTTATTGTGGTAGTGTCACAGCGGCCGTTTAAAACGGACCCTTTTAAATAACAGGAAGTAGCTAAGCTGCTTCCTAGCTTGCAGCTAACTAGCCACGGGCAAACCAAACCTGTGCGTCTCTGGCTAACGTTTGCTGGTTTGAAAAGTAACGTAGCCTACATCAACTCAGTAAAGAAACCTGCTCGTTTCAAACGTTATTGGCAACCTGCTAAAATAACAAGAAGCACGTACGATGACATGTATATCGCGCGAAGCTAATTCTAGCAGTGTTAAAATTACCGCTGTTATTGTCCTTCCCATTTTGTAATTAGTTTGTTGTTGACATACTTCTGCTACAAGTTTTCTTGGCATTCGAATACATTCCCGCGCTTGAAAACATCCTTCTTTCCGTCTGAAAGTATCCCATGAATTGGATTCGGCAGTTTCAACACAAACATTGCTCTCAGTGCACAAATGCCATTGCTCATATTTCAGAATATTAAAACCTATTCTTTTTACATAATTACTGGATACGCTCATTTGTGTACATGGACATAAACGTATCAGTTATATGTGCGGTTGTGCATATACTCCATGCCCCATAAGATGGAATGTGCTGTGATGAAATCGATAATGTTACCATTTCATGTGATTGTGTAAGTGTACGGAAACCATAGGCTTCATCTGGGTTTACAACGTGCAACATGCTTATGTAGTTGTACCTCAGTAATGTAAATGTCACTGCATACTCTGGATGAAATCTGGACAGCATTCGTTACTGGAGGGAATAATTGTCATGACAGTACTCGCATACGGAGGTGACATTTCGGATATCCAGGCTAGCTAAGTTAGCTGTAACGTAACGTTAAGTCAGCTAATTGACAACCTTATGGGATCATGCGATCAGTGTGCAATTAGTTTTTGGGTAACGCTGCTTAACGTTATTCTGCAACAGACCGAATGTGGTGAACTTGCTAATGGGAACCAAGTTATCGCTGGAAAGAACAGATATAGTACCGTAGTCGGGTAAGAATACTTTTTTGGGCATGACATGATATGCAAATGTATTATAACTTTCAGTTGTTTGACACTTGGCTTTTCAGCTCAAAGTGATAATAATTAATGTAGGTCGGTTCATTGACATTCTCTTGACAGTAGGGTGTTAATATGTAAGCTTTATGCATTTTGCTTAATTCGTAGACACCATGAGTTCCCAAAGTTTTCCGGAGCATTCTGATATTACACCGTTCCAACAGATGGTGGCCTCTTGCTCTGGCGCTATCCTCACATCGCTTTTCGGTAATGTGCCGCCTTCAGCCTCTCGAATGTCAGCTACGCCATGTACTCTAACTACAGACGCACGTCAACAACTCTGTAATTCACACGAGCCCATATTGTAATCAATAAAAAAACATTTACCATTTGTTTACACTGCAGTCACGCCCTTGGACGTTGTCAAGATAAGAATTCAGGCTCAGAAGACCCCGCTGTCCAAAGGTAATAGTAAATGCCTGTTATTGGTCAATGCATGTTCAGTGAACGTTTTCCATTATGCACCTTTTCTTGATATGTTCACCTCCTCACTCCCACAGGGAAATGTTTTGTGTATTGCAATGGCCTCATGGATCACATTTGTGTCTGTGAGAATGGAAATGCAAGGGCTTGGTACAAGGCCCCTGGCCACTTCAGTGGAACCCTGGTGAGTGACAATCAATGGGTGGAGACATCTTGTCTGTTTGTTGCTTTGTTCAATAGGAACTTGTTGTTAGTACAAACATCGAATGTAAACACGTCAGAAGGACTTTGTTTTTAGCAGACTCTGTGTAATGTTTTAAAGACTTGATCTGCTGACTCTGAAATTTAGAAAGTTTTAAGTAGAAAGATGCTTATGTTTTATTCTTATGCTTAATAGCATAGTGTTGTTGAACTATAATGGATGCTGCAGGCTCAGTGATCATGTCTCCATGGTTTCTGTTTCTGCCTCAGGATGCATTCATAAAGATTGTACGCGGAGAAGGAATAGCATCATTATGGAGCGGTCTCCCACCAACATTGTAAGCACCGCACTGCACAGTGTTTTTGTCTTTGATGACCATGCATCTGTGGTTGGTTGTGCTTAGTTGAAGATTGAATACCTGCAGGTATACTCATCAACTAGGCATGTTTACAGAAAGCGTAAAGTTCTGCATCCTAATGTATGTGTGTGTGTGTGTGTGTGTGTGTGTGTGTGTGTGTGTGTGTGTGTGTTTTCGTTCCAGAGTCATGGCTGTGCCGGCAACAGTGATCTACTTCACCTGCTACGACCAACTGTGTGCCATGATGAGAAGCAGAATGGGAGAGAGAGCGGATCTTGCACCACTATTGGCTGGGGCCGTTGCTCGGGGTAACATATTGATGACAGTGCATTTCATTCTGTTGCATTTGCCATGTTGGTTATAACACTTAATTTTACTTAATTACTTATTTTTACTTAATTTAATGTCACTGTTACAGTGTATCTAACTAATTAAGTACAGCGGTTTGTTTTTAAGCACTTCTTATTACACTGTAACAACAATATGTAAGCACACAGAAATATAATGTAAGCACAACACTGGTGCATGTTATTACTTATTGTTATAAGCTCTACAACTGTACCTAAATAGGTATATACTGTACACTGTAACAGTGACATTGTAAAATAGAGAATTACCGACTTTTATTACTTCAGCCAGCTCCAACAAACCCACGGCATGGGGGTAGATGCAGTTCTTGAAGATTGGGGTGTGAGGATTTACATGTACTGTACACGTACTGCTGCCAGCTAGCCAACATCTCTTACAAGTCATCCAAACTAATCATTTATACAGTGCAATAAATGTGTGTGTGTGTGTGTGTGTGTTGCAGTGGGCTCTGCCACAGTGATCAGCCCTCTGGAGCTGATCCGCACAAAGCTGCAGTCAGAGAGGCAGTCCTATAAACAGCTGAGCGCTGTGATTCGCTCCTCAGTGGTGAATGACGGATGGCTCTCCCTATGGAGGGGCTGGGGTCCCACCATTCTCAGAGATGTCCCATTCTCAGGTATTTTGTTTCCCATCTCACACCTCTTTGTTTTGATTTGGGTACACTTTGGCACATGTTTGGTTTCACCTACTCCGGCAGGAAAGTTGTTCATTATGTTTTAAAACATTGGTAGTTACTTCTTGTTAAAGGAAAATACTGGAGTGAATACAAGCATAACCCTGCTGAAAAAGCTTGCTAAATGCGCCAGTTAGCGAGTGGAACAAAATAATTTGGTACAGCACAGACCGAACGCGAACGCAGGAGCGAACAGGCACTTTACACTGAATCAATTGGACCTGACTGTTGGAAACCAAAAGTAAGATCTGAGGTTACATTGACTCAATGTAAAGTGTTTTGCGTTCGCGTTAGGTCTATGCTGTTCGAAATTTTTTCATTTCATGCAAAATATATTGCTGTTATAGGGTTCGTGCAGCAGGGCCATGCTTGAATTCACTCCAGTATTTTCTTTTAAGCAAAATAATTTGACACAGTTATTCTCTATAGTATATAGGTATTGATTTCACATATGGATAATATAATGTGATAATAATAATACGTCATGTGGGTCTTCCCACAGCAATGTACTGGTATAACTATGAGAAGGTGAAGATCTGGCTGTGTGAGTACCATGGTGCCAGAGATCCCACCTTCAGCATCACCTTCATCTCAGGAGCTGTGTCCGGATCAGTGAGTAGCCTCTGTTGTGGGGGGTTGTGGGTAATGTAGTTGTTTTAGCATAGGGATTCATCGGCATTTGGCTCCTATTGGCATGGATAATGCATAGAAATTAAGAGTGTATATTTCCATGTCGATGATGGGGTTTAAATGCATAAACAAGGTTCAAAAGATGCTGTGAAGTTTTTGTATCACAATGGCATTTATTTTGCTTTTAACACAATGTTGTTAATACAATATAGTACTTAATTTATTTTTACCTCACTATTGTCAGCCCCATTCAGATTGAGCATTGGTGATTCAAATTAAAATGTTTAGGGGGAAAAAATTGCATGGAAATGAGTGCACTAAACTCTCTTACCAAATATTTTTCAAAATGCTCTAGGCAGATGCTTCTTGTAAACAGGTTTTTTGACTTAGATGTACATTTTAAAGAAAATCTTGCGCCGGCAATGCCGTCAATGCAGCCATTAGTACTAGTGAATGTGATTGGCTCCTTCGGTGATTCAGATATCATATGGACTGCAATGGGACACACCTGTCCAGACACACCTGTGGAGATCATTCAGATTTCATGTCTGGGTAATCTGGGTTAATCCAGACTAACATTATTCACCAGTAGCAGCATACCAAAAAGTTTTGAGGAGAACAGTTGGACAGTCTGTGTACAGATTATATCCTGCTAGTGTAGAACCCTACCTCTAGATGGCAGTATGCTTTATATCCTGCTAGTGTAGAACCCTACCTCTAGATGGCAGTATGCGTGCAGCAGCTAATGGATCACCTAGTGAAAGCTGATTGCCGGATTTCTTAAAAGAGGAACTGGAAACCTCAATCTTGTGATAACAAAAAAACTGAATAAAGCACATGTTCATATTTGTCAGCCATTTTTCTGTTTGGTCAGGTGAAAGATAAAATCATGAGTTATTAGGCTTGTGATGATGATGATATTTACCATTTCCTGTTTTCAGTAGGAGGAATGTTTACTCATGTATTTATATGTTTATTGTATTTACAGATTGCATCCATTGCCACACTGCCCTTTGACGTGGTGAAAACCAGGAGGCAGGTGGAGCTGGGGGAGCTCCAGGCTAGGAACTGTAGGTGACTGACAGATAGGCCATTCCAGTGGCACTCTGTCTAAAGATCAGTGTGTTCCATTCAATGCTCCAGTCTAATTCCAAACATAGCTTGTGTCTGATGGGGGGATGGGGTGGGAGGTTGGATGTTATTGAAACTTGAAAATTGACAGCTTGAAATGTACGATGAGTTACAAGATGTATTTGCAAAAACATTTGTGAATACAGCAGCATTTTCATTATTTATGAAGCCATTTGACCTCACTTTTACTCACAGATGTTGTCCTTCGCTAAAACTATCTTGTTTATTGTATTCTTGGTAATACTCGCTAAAACTATCTTGTTTATTGTTTTCTTGGTAATGGATATATACTCTGACTGTAAATAAATGTGTCTGATGTGTTTTTCTGTGTCGCAGTGTCTGCCAAAGCGACGTCTTCTACCCTACAGGTGATGAGGAGGATAGTAGCTGAGAACGGGGCAGCAGGACTTTTTGCAGGTCAGCATACAGTAGACATGGTGACGCCAGTTATGACGCTCTAGGAGTATTGCATCTCAGATGAATCTGGTTCCATTTGTCATTGTAAACAGACAGTGCAAAATATTGTGTGAGTCTGCAAATGTGATTACTCACAAGAGTGCGTGAGCACAGAAGCAAACACTCCCACAGTACCTGTGTCTCACCAGCAGGTGTCTACAGTACACAGTACCTGTGTCTCACCAGCAGGTGTCTCCACAACACTCTGATGTGGGTATACCCATGATCAATATCAATAATACCACTCCTTGTCTTGTCTCCTCTCTCCTCTCTCTCTCCTAGGGTTCATGCCCAGGTTAATCAAAGTGGCTCCGGCCTGTGCCATAATGATCAGCACGTACGAGTACGGCAAAGCCTTCTTCCGCAAACACAACCAGGAACAGGAGAGGACGCTGGTCAGTCTCCACACGAACAGCTCCTAAAAACACACAGGACTCCAGATGGGAGCGGAGCGACTCGACTCCCTTATTTCAAAGGACAAAAGGAGCTTTGATTCATTTGAAGTGCTTTTATCCCCCCCCCCCCCCCATCCTCCCCAGAGGATGTCAATAGACTGGGATCCAATGTGGGGCCTTTAGCTGCTCTAGAGATCTAGGTGTGTCTGTAATGTATGTCTGTCTGCAAGGAGGATGTGCTACCCACAGCTGTGTATTTACAAGAGCATACCAGACCAGTGGGCTTTTGCAGGTTGCCATAATGGACATTGGATTTCTGAAACTGTGCCACCAACAACTCTCAGAGATAAGATTACTCATCTCACATGAGAAGTGGGAATGATTTTTGTTTTGTTTTGCAATGGAATCACACACACACACACACACACACACACACACACACATACAAATCAACCATGATTGAGCAGAGTTGGAATCAGATCCGTCATTCCTTTGAGACTGACCGTATCAATGCAGTATCATGAAGGGTAATAGTAAGAAGCCTAATCGCCTGGATGATATAAATCAGGGATCCGTTTCCCAAAAGCATAGTTGCTAGGGAAGTTAGCAACTATGTTGGTTGCAATGCAATGTCCCATTGCTAACTGGTTAGCAAGTATGCTTTTGGGATACATACTGTATGCCTGAGCCTGTGGTGATCTTTGTTTGTTTTGATTTTGAAACTGGAGTTTGCTCTGAGAGGTGCACTATGAAGCATGGTTAGCCAGATTAACTGCTGATCTTCTAGCCTGGTACTCACTCATACTCATCTATCTGCCACCGTATCCATCTCTAGCTCTACTTCTCTCTGATGTAGAATTACTGTATGTTATCCCAGAAAATCTCCAGATCATGTATCACAGAGAGGTCCCTACTCCCATGAAGCACTTTCAAATACACCCTTAAGCTAAACGCACAAAGAACTATTAGTGAACACAATACAGTAGTGATCTATTGTTAGTGAACACAATTCATTAGTGAACTTCCATTCTGCATTATGATAATGGGGATTGTGTCTGATGTATGATATTGGCTGTGTTTAAAGCATAGCCATTTGAATTTCTTCTCTGTCTGTATTGTTCCTTACCTGTGCCAAACTGCAGTGTTGGGCCACACTAACCATCACTCAGACCCTGTGCAGTTTTAATCGCACGTCTCAGAAAGCCTGAATACCACTGGAGGTCATCACGCCATGTTTTAATGAAACATTGAAATATTAACGTGAGGTTTGAATCCAATTTCAATTACATAACCACTCCTGTGCTCCTACAGACTTGACCAGTTAGACAAGTAAAACAACTTCTCAGTAAACCTTTATCAGTGAGGAGAAAACAGTCACTTGTACATCAGTCATTAACATCATCACTGGCCATCTGTCAATCTGGGATTTCCAAATGTTGTATTCCATTTTGGTAGCACAGCAATAAAAAAAAGGCTGTTTCTGTTTCTCTTATCCCCGTGGAAAGTTGCCTCCTTAACATATGGATAGAGCAGCCAATTTAGTTTAATTTACCAGAGTAAAACTGGCACTGCTTGTTAAACTTAGCAAACAAAATATTTGGATGTTTTCTCATTTAGTAATTTTGGAAGTACAGTGTGATTTGCCCTAAATGAATGGCATATACAGTATGTAATGTATATGGTACTCGTTTGACCCTGTGAGGGAAAATTGGTCTCTGCATTTAACCCTATTGGAAACAGTGAGACACTGGTTGGGAATCAAATCGGCAAACTGGCAAATTTGGCCCAAAGCTCCCACCAGTAGACCCCAAAAAATGTTGATTTGTTGTAAAGAACATTCAAAAAGATAGTCATACTAGACTGACTGTATTTTTAAAGCACACTGTGTTCCTGTGAAACTGTTAGTATGGGAAAGTGACTTCCCCCGTGACCCACTGACCTCATGGAACAACTCAAACCAAACCACAAATCGTGTGATGGGAAACCAACACCAGGCATTTCAACCAGGAAGAAAATTAAACACAGATTGTTTATTCAGCTCAACCCGTCTGGAGGCAGATGAAGACGGTACATTCAATATCAGAAAAGACAAAGCAACAGAGAAAACCATCACAATAAAGATAAAAAAAAGTAAAATTAAACACTAATCAGCACCTATAAATGAACAAATAAAAATAAAACTGCCAACAGAAAACAGACGCACTTCTCAGGAAAAGCTTAATGGCAGCATGCACTGTGATGGGTCACTGTTAGCCAATATCCTTTAGACAAATGCTGACATTCAGAAAACTGAATGTCATCATTTGATCCTGGCTTCAGACTTAACATTTAGGCTTATGGCAATTACATGTACTGTAGGCTCAGCCAAAATATAAAACACTCTTAGTTAGACTGCAATTATGAATGCACAAAGCCCATATCTTCTTAACTCTCACTAGGTGTAAATCGATTTGCTCAAACTAAAACATAACTGAATGTTTTGATATTTAGATGATCCTGAATCCAGGTTTGTGTGGAAACGCTTTGGCTACAAACAGCAGAGTAATAAATATTGTGAAATATCACTGCATCTATTTGGCTTTTGGAACCAGATGTACAGTAGCCTAGCCTACAACATAATGCCTGGTCCGAGGGGATGGTGGTTCACTGATGAAGTAATAAACATGGATAAGCTAACCAGAGAAAACCTACAGTAATAGATTAGCCTGCCTGCTTTGCTAAGAGAATGAGAACACCTGGATTATGGACTCTTAGGCCTACATATTTTAATAATGATATTAATAATCATAAAAAAATTAGGTCAGTAAAGCGTTCTAAAAATAAAATACATTCACATTGTATTCTCTTCATTTGTAAACATGGTCCTGTCTATGAGCAAAATGATGAGTCATTTCTCACTGCTCCAGTCAAGCGTTTATAAAAGGCCTCATATTAATAGCAATGCTGAGACAAGCAATAATGAGAATCACTCACAAAGTAGAGAGGAGAGCATTTCCATCCAGTGCCACTCATAAGCTCTGTCCTCGAAGCCGCTTTGGAGACTACCCAAAACCCATGGCTCACTTCCCCTTTAGATAATAATGAGTCATTCTCCCTGTCTCTATACTTAATACTGAACCCCAACTATAAGCTGACTCTTTCTTTAAGTTCCATAAGGTCTCTTCTAAGGTCTTATGTGCTTATACAATGGGGTTTAGCTACATGTTCAACTGTTCACCTGTACACTTATTCACACATAGCATTATTTATATAGTCCAACTTCAACATCTTACAAAAATAAGCAACTTACATATTTCCCTTCAGTTTGTCTTGATATGCTTCAGTGTTACTTAAAAAAAAAAAAAAAACAGACAAACTGAACGTGCAGGTGAATAACAATCACTTCATACTACACTAAGCCGACGAAAAACCTATTTTGGCAGCGATGGCAGTTTCTTTTGGTTTTAGTTGTTAAATGTGAGAGAATGAATGGCCTTTAGACATGGCCTTTGGCCATCTGGGAAAATAATATGCCTCCAGTCCATGACATTCTGACACCAGGTAAAACCAGGCAGGCTGGACCAACTGATGAAGCGAGCACCCCAGTACACACACACACACACACACACACACACACACACACACACACACACACACACACAGAGACACAGACTTTCTTCTGTCATTCTCTCCAATCCGACCGGCCGAATCTCCAACCCCTGTTGTTGTTTTTTGTTTGTTTGTCTGTTTGTTTGTTGTTGCTTTTTTTTAATTGGCGACTGTAGGGGGAGCTCCGGAGATTTTAAAAATAAACAAACAAACAAATAAATAAATAAATAAATGAACAAAAACAATCCCCAAAAACACAGTCTTGCCTGGTAAGCCTATAAATCCTACATGAGCCTATAAAAGTCCAGGGCTTTGTGCTTAGAAAGAACACAGGGATTCAACTATTATGTACTTTTCAGCCAGCCTGACAGGCCACAACATCAAATGTATAGTCTGGCCTTGACCAAGACACTGGGCTCAATCCTAAGGGGCGGAATCAGAGGTTGTCTTTCAAACTGCATCTGCACACAGACAGTGCTACAACCAGTCAGCAACGAACAAGGTGACAAAGGTCCAAGATGAGTGCATTTATGGTGCAAAAAGAACATTGTGTGGTTGGATTCCACAACTGCCAGTAACTCATGAGAATAGTAGAACCATTTTGCAAACATCAGGTTTTCCTCAATGACAAACAAGATGATTTTGAAGCTTTCCACATGTAACACCAGAATTATCAAAGCTTTAAAGTGCTCAATCTGTAATTTATACTTCTAATGATTTTTGAATCTATTTCCAAATAAATATGCAGTTGGTAAACCTGATTTATTTTTTATTTTTTTGTGCTCGTCTCCAGTTCAGTGAGAACCATGTCCTTCTGTAATCTGATCATTGGGAAACAGATTACACCATAACTCAATGACATCACTCCTGGCGTTGAGGAGTTACCATAGAAACGCGGCCTCAGTGGTGTCTAATATGATTTTGGTCTGATTAAAATAATGAATTCTCACAAACCAAAGGACACACACACACACACACACACACACACACACACACACACACACACACACACACACACAAACACATTGTGGAGGATTTGTTATGCATATTTTTGTGCTCAACTGCTATTTTAGACATGTAGTTTTATCATAGCCTATCCTCTTATTTGTCAGTCAGACAACTCAGTCACGTGAAGGAGATTAAAAAATACACGTTGTTCCACTAACGTCTGGAGGAACAGACATTCAATACTCAGAAACACCTATTTGTCCTTCTGGGTCAGAAACAATGTTCAAACGTAAAATATCTTTTACAATCCAAACACAGACACACCGGCACAAACTTACACACACACACACACACACACACACACTGCAAATAAATTTCCTTTAAAGGGGACACAGTGTCAATGGAGAAGCGATACTTTGCTCTCTGATGTTAAAATAGCTCAAATGCCATTTTACTAGCCTACATACAACCATTTGTAGTGTGGAGATTGGTCCATTTAGCCTAAATTGAACTCCTTGAACTATAATTGTTTCGTTATGCCATCACGTAGGCTTTGTTCTAATTCATCCATTTGTAGTGGCCATTTCTATGTTAAAGGTTGGCATGTGAAGCTGAGCACAACCATGTTTCAGGGTCATGGATGACCTCTCCTCTCCTCTTTCAACAAAGCCAAGGTCAAAACTGCTCTCCATTCTATGGAACCTTTAAGGAGGTCTAGATTTGAGCAAGTCCAATCTGTTGGTTTGTACTAAGCAAGACAGCTGGGCAGAAACTGTGCAAATGCTTGTTGCGATGTGTGGGAGATATAATAAAATAGAACAAGAGAGGATATGAGATGCGCAGGAGGGTCTGTTCTGATAACCACTGATATATATTACAGGAAATACAATCTTTCTTTCTCGGGCAGGAAGGATCATGATTTCTGTGCTCATTTCATTGGATTGGAGGTGGATTATATCATCGATCTTATCTCCGAAAGACATTACATTATTTCACACACACACACCTTATTTCTCTCTGTCTCTCTCTGTCTCTCTCTGTCTCTCTCTCAGATTCTTCCCATGAGGCTCAGAGGTCTCTGTGTGGTAGCCTACCGGGCCTTTGGCTCTGTGTTTGTTTAAGCTTTGGTGTCATTACCTCAGTAAATGTAAGCGCTATGATTACTGCAGTAACAGAGGAGAGCAAACGGAGACACAACACAAGGGCTAGAAAGTCATGGAGTCACAGAGAGTCAGGTTTAGCGTCTTCACACTGAGCTCAGTAATGAGCTGTTTGTTTGTCCACATCAGAAAACTTGGCGGCACAAGTTGAGTTGTTTCTTCAGGCTAATTGAGGAGGTTTTATTTTTAGTGTGTCCAAGGGGGGCATCATTTATCCAAGCTAGTGTCTGGAAAGGCCACAGTCTGAAGCCTTGGATCGATAAGTTCAATGAGTCGCTTCCAGATGCTCAGAGGAACGGTATTCTGGTTTATGCAGATGCTTTGATGAAGGTTGGTGTTGATGTAGCCTGGCCATTGCCTTTCTACATGCTTCCGCTCAATTTTCATCTCTCTTCAGCATTCTGGAATTCCAGCCCTTCATCTTGTTGGCATCGGCTGCATCAAGAACAAGCCAATCAGCGATCTTTAAGAATGCAGTGCGAGAACAAGATAGGATGTCAGTCAGGGGCTGATCCAATGGTTTTGAATTTAAACATCTCCAGCAGGCAATATTTTCTCACTAGCCGAGATCCCAGACCTTTGGACAAAGAGAAGCCAAGCCCGCGGGGCTGGCTATGACCAGGCTAGTGTTGATGTTGAGCGGTTTTTTGTTGTTGTTGTTGTTGTTGTTGTTGTTGTTGTTTTTTCAGTTTTTGCTGGATACAGACTTCGTTGGTAGCCTGACATAGCCCGACCATAATACTGCTGTTCATCCGTATTCATGGTCTGGAGGTTCTTTAACCTGGCGCGATTATACTGCGGCGGGGAGGGCATTCACTTTTGGTTTGAAACAATTGGACAGCTTGTCTAATCAGCGTCGCTTATTGGCCGGTAGACTCTCTACCGATATAAACACGCCCAAGAGGACCGTTCCCAGACCATGGATACGCATGAACATTCGTATTATGGGCGGGCTATGTCAGGCTACTTCGTTGGAGGTTTGATGAAGTTGAGGAGGACCGGTCCTGGTCTAAAGAAGATTTTGGGATAAGGCTCTGATTTTGGGAGATGGGCGTTTACAAGAGCATCAGTCCAGGACTCTGACTTTGGGAGCTGGGCGTTCATAAGGATGTCAGCCCTGGACATGTGGATGTTTATAAGAGTGTCAGTCCTGGACATGTGGGTGTTTATAAGAGTGTCAGTCCTGGACATGTGGGTGTTTATAAGGGCATTTGTCCTGAACTCTGGCTTTGAGAGGTGGGCGTTCATAAGGATGTCAGTCCTGGACATGTGGATGTTTATAAGAGTGTCAGTCCTGGACATGTGGGTGTTTATAAGGGTGTCAGTCCTGGACTGGTGATCTCTGTAGTGGGGCTGGCCAAACACTCACTGGACTTGAGACTGGTCAGAGACTTGAAACTGCCCACGGACGTCAGAGAGCCACAGAGCCCACGCAGAGATGGTGTATCCTCTTTGCCTGGAACAGGAACAAAGGCAAACACACACATTACAGAACACACACGCACGCACGCACGCACACACACACACACACACACGCACACACACATTACAGAACTTCAAACATCCCACATACTTCCTTGAACACTTCTCTTATCAATAAACTCCACATAACATGAGTTGAGTATCCTCAGAAAAAGAGCCTATTACATTTACATTACATTTATGCATTTAGCAGACGCTTTTATCCAAAGCGACTTACAAAAGAGGGATATAATCATATATATTTAAGCTACAACACAATACAAGTACATGCCTACTAGGAGTGTCATTTGCTAACAGGAGAGCAAGGGCAAGAGTTGAGAAGTGCTTGATCAGTGCATTCCAGGTAGTTGAAGGATCAGTGCATCCCCGGTAGAATTTAAATACAGTAACAATACGAGTATTACTTCATGCTTTCAATATTATCAATTATTTCAAACATTTCAAACATTACGCATTCTTCCTTGTTTAACGGGATAGCTAAGCCAGTTGGTGGCAGTATGTGGTAAATCCTCACAACCCTAATATAACCTTAAAGAAACCTAAAGTAAGATCTGAGGTTACATTGACTCAATGTAAAGTGTTTCGCGTTCGAGTTAGGTCTATGCTGTTCGGAATTCTTTCATTTCATGCGAAATATATTGCTGTTAAAGGCTCGTGCAGCAGGGCTATGCTTGAATTAACTCCGGTATTTTCCTTTAAGAATGCTTCCAGCCACCGAGTTAGAAGCCTGGACTTTTCAGCTCAGTGGTTAAAGCATCTGTCTCCCATGCCATGGGTGTATTGGAGCTGACAAGGTGGTTAAAGCATCTGTCTCCCATGCCATGGGTGTATTGGAGCTGACAAGGTGGTGGGTTTGAGACCCGGCCGAGACCACATAACATGAGCATGCTGAGAGAAAGAGCCTCGGCCTACTAATTTAAATACAGTATCAGTACCAGCTCATGCAATAATCTCAACAATGACTAATTATCACTGATAATGACCAATAATGGGTAGCTGTTAACATTATCATTGCTGACAATCCAACCAACAGACATCTAGAAACATCTAACACTAAAGAGCATTTCACTTGCAATGTCATTGTCATTGCGAAGGCTGATCAGAGGCAGGATTTCACTGATCAAACAGAACAGGAATCAGAGCAAACCCATTCCCTCTGTTACACTGTGTAAGACAGCAAGATAATCTCAATGTCATTTCCCCGCCAGTGCTGTGTGTGTGTGTGTGTGTGTGTGTGTGTGTGTGTGTGTGTGTGCGTGCGTGCGTGCGTGCGTGCGTGCGTGCGTGCGTGTGTGTGTGTGTGTGTGTGTGTGTGAAACAAGGAACTCTTTGGCAAATAACAGTACAAGAAGATCAGTTTCATCCTGCTATCAACTCTCTGCTCTGTAGGGGGCAGTAATGAGTCTCAGGACCCAAATGAAATGCATCTCCAGGGAACACATACAGCACACATACCCTCAGCAAGGCCAATAGAAACATAGATATGCAAGAGTTTATGCTGTTTTAAAGATAATTTAAAGTTAATTTGTCAGCTTTGTTGACACTTCAGTGGTGAGTAAAGGTGGCTACAGACCAAAGATCCACGACGAGACGGGCTGCGACGTTCTTAAAACCTGGACATTTCTAAAACTCTGAAACTGTGATTTGACATGTTAAATCTTTTGTGACGGTTTGCAACTGCCCGCAACAACCTGCGATGATTCATTTACACTGCCGCAACTCCGTTCTAAAACCGTTTCGTCTCGTCGCGGATCTTCAGTCTGAATTGCCCTTAAATGCTCTTTCAGCACCCTCTATAGCGTCATCACACTGTTAGAGCATGAGCAATAATGGCAACAACACACCAATATTCAAACAGAAGCTGCACGGTGAGGACTGAACGGTAAAGCCTGGCAGACGGAAATGACGTTGAAATCTCGCCGTTATATCGGTTGCCTAGTAACAATGTCAAACGACCTACTTATAAATACCTCTAAACAATCTAAAAACATTTCTAAAACAACTCTAAAAATTAATACTTAAATTGGGGGGCAACCCCCCCCCCCCCCTTCTATTGTTTTTATTTGGTTTCGTAAATGTAACAGTAGGCCTACCCGCGAGATTCTGTGAGAGCGTACGCTAAAGCATTAACGTTGAGTTTTTACCAAGCTGCACTGAGTTTACTACCTTGACAGTTATCATAAAAGTGTTGGACAGCAACTAACTACTCTACTGTAATAGAAGCCCTTTAAGTAAACAAATCAAAGACTCAACTGGTACACCTTTAAGCCCCGCTTCAGCATTTGAGACTTTGAGTTTGGACAAAACAAACATCATTTAAGTTATAACATACAATGTACAAGCATAAACATGCAACCCATCTCCTACAACCCAAACACACGCACACACACACACACACACGCACACACACACACACACACACACACACACACACACACACACACACACACACACACACACACACACACACACACAGCACAATATAATTTAATTTAATTCTGTGGTCGACTGTCCAGCTTCCATGGTCTGTTAGAGGATGAGGTCTTGTGACTCTGTGCATGTCTGTATATGTCTGTGCTGTGGACCTCAATACTGCTGTTGCTAGGCAACAAATCTGTCAAATTCAGGCAACATAAATCGTACCTTGACATTTATGCACACTCACTCAAATTTCTATGCACGCACATACACACACACACACGCACACTAGACCAAACGAGCTGAGGACTTTTTCGTCTTTTATGTTGTGGCAAGCGTGGCTGGCCGTAACACACATACACACACACACACACACACACAAAGTGATTCATTCTCATGTGGCTTTGAGTAAGGCGTCTGAGAATTAGTCTGAGAACACATGCTTTATGCAATTTCACCAGTATACTGATATTCAAACACACACACACACACACACACACACACACACACACACACACACACACACACACACACACAAATGTCAAGGGATGCATTTAGATTACTGATTGGACAGCGAGACAACAACTCATTTGAATGATGTCAGCACTTGCTGACTCACCAGCTTTAAGAGAAAAAGTACACACACACACACACACACACACACACACACACACATTCATATTCACATATATACACACACACACACACACACACACACACACACACACACACACACACACACACAGACACAAAGGCCATACCTTCTCTGGGCCAGTGTGCGAGTCCAGCCTTGCCCTCGAGGCTGTGTGTGTGTGAGTGTGTTTGTGCGTTTGGATCAAGAGACGTCTGAGAGAGGCTCATGTCTGCTGAGAGCTGCTCCAGACTCTGAAAGCTTTTTCTGCAGGGGAGTAAATATAGTGTTGATCAATACACACACACACACAGGCACACGCACGCACGCACGCACACGCACACGCACACGCACACGCACACACACACACACACACACATACACACACACACACACACACACACACACACACAGCACACTCACATACACCATTACATATAAACTCCTTCTGACATACATTTTCTAGTCATCTGGGGGGTATTCTGAGAAGGTGGTTCAGTGGTGAACCTGGCGTTGTTAAAGGAGTTTAGAGAATAGCTGAATCCCAGTGTCCACCCTAACCCTAGGCCCTGACCCCTTAAAGACATAACCAGGGCTGATAGTGAAAAAGAATCCCCAGCCTGAACTTTTCTTACAATGCAGGGAGGTGGGCACGGTTGGGGGATGGTATAAGCGCTGCACTAATAGAACACTACTTGGTTGCAAGGATGCACATATAACTCAGAACATGGCATTTATCAATCCTCATCACCTCTATAAGTGTACCATGTGAACAAAACCTTTACATTTTAGTTTAATTCTACTTTACGTAATTCCCCGCTCTATACATCTCAAGGCAAGCAGTTTTTACCCTCCAGTCATGTTGCTACGCCTAAAATCAGGCACAGCGCCTGAATACTATCAGGTCTGCAGAACTGGCAGGAGCTGGCCAATCACAAGGCAGACGCATTCTAGTCAAGTCTTTGAGGATTCAGGGCTTAGGGCTTAGTGCGGATATCGAGATTCAGCCAGAGAAGCTGGCTTTATCTCAGCCTAGAATTCTCAATGTACTCTAGTGGTAGCAAATTGAATTTACTCAGCAAGTACGTCTAGCCATCAGCCATAGGTTGTACTCAGACATCGGTGGTGTCTGAGCTGTTTAAATCCAAACGCAACGCTCTAGGTTGTATTCAGTCATTGTGGTGTTTAGCCTATCACA
>JAODXP020000023.1:9083507-9086007 GCA_027497455.2 Sardinella longiceps | reverse complement strand
GGTCAGTGTGTGTGTGTGTGTGTGTGTGTGTGTGTGTGTATATTCATTTATATTTATACAGTTTTGTATATATGTATGAGTTGGGGAACACATGAGGCACGGGTCAGTGTGTGTGTGTGTGTGTGTGTGTGTGTGTGTGTGTTGATTTACATTTACACAGTTTTCTATGTACTGTATGTATCATATATGTACAGTATATAATATATTTGTGTGTGTGTGTGGGGGGGGGAGTATTGATTTAGATTTACACTGTTTTGTGTATGTATGTATAAGTATTATTCATGTGTACAGTATATGTATACGTGTGTGTGTGTGTGTGTGTGTGTGTGTGTGTGTGTGTGTGTGTATGTGTGTGTGTGTGTGGTTTTCCTTACGTTTGGATGAACTTGAGGTATGGTGTGTAGTCGATGACTGCAGGACAGTTTCCATCCAGGCCTTCTCCCTTCAGACAGAAACTAAACACAGGACAGGAGGCCCAGTTAGCTGCACTTACAGCACTAGTCCAATACAATACAGACAATAATAACATCCAATCACACTCCAGCTGATTAATCAGGAGGATTGCTATTGGTTGACAGCTACAGTAGGCGGGTTGGAAAGACGAATCTCAGACATGGTTCATTTCATGAGGACTAGGCTATATGAATGCCTTTCCAACCCCTAAATATAGCATTTCTTTAATCATCTCTCTCTCTCTCTCTCTCTCTCTCTCTCTCTCTCTCTCTCTCTCCAGAGTAATAACTACATCCAGCGAAATCAGAAGTGATGACTCACTTAAGGCATGACAGCAGCAGAGGTAAACAGCAGAGAAGTGAGAAGGTGACCTCTCCACAGGAGACGAAGAGAGAGAGTGACAGAAAGAAAGAGAGGGAGAGGGAGAGAAAGCGTGTGTGTGTGTGTGTGTGTGTGTGTGTGTGTGTGTGTGTGTGTGTGTGTGTGTGTGTGCAACCCTGACTCTTCAGATATAGTGCAGATGAGACATAAATTTACACTTCTGCCAACACGTAACAAACACACCAACTTGTGACAAAGAAATCACTTAAAATAAAAAATAACAGAAATCTAATTCATTTTCCGTTCAGAATTAGTTTCATTTGTCCTCCCTTCCATGACACAGCTTGCTGACTGTAAAGTCTGCAGTCTTGATCCAACGCTGCCTACTGCATCAATATACTGATTCAGTCTGAAAGGGGCAGCCTTGTCCTCCTGCTCTGCTCTGGGTCACCTCATGGTTACATTTACATTTTCATTTTATGCATTTAGCAGACGCTTTTATCCAAAGCGACTTACACAAGAGGATTAACAATAAAGCTACATAGGAGTGCTAGAAAGAAATTATCACATGGGTCTTAGAGTGAGGTACTGCTAGGACAAGAGGTGTTCTCTGGAGAGCTGGGATGCCCCTGCTCTGATTGTGCTCGGTAGGTCATTCCACCACCGTGGAACGACACAAGAAAAGAGTGGTGATGCCCAGGTGCCTACTGGGCTGAGCTGAGCTGAGGGGTGGGATATCAGGGCCAAACAGAGGAAGTGTATGTGGGGTGTATGTCTAGTGTATGTAGTCTACCTGAAGTCGATGGCATTGAGCCCGATGAGGGTGTCGGCCAGTAACCCTGCTTCCTCCCCCAACATGATGGCTCCATCCTCATAGAACCTCCTGAGAGGTCCAACACACAGATACACCAGATCAGCAAACAACAACAAGAGAAACAAACATTAAGTAAACACAAAATAAGCAAACAATACTCTCTCATATTCATAACACACAAAACTACAGAAACTACAAAACTGCAGTTACTGGAGTGAATAGATCAAAGGAGAGACTTCTATATAACCCTACTGTATAATACCACATGTAAAAAACATAATAATACATTTATAAATAAATAATAAATAAATACAAAAACAAACAAACCCCCTCCCAAAATTACAGCTAATCATTGCCAGCTATACCAAGGTACCAGTGCAGATCACTGAGACCTTATAAAGTACTGATGGCATTTGAAATAAGCCTATTTTGGATATAATTGCCTTTTGGACCCACAGATTTAGAATATGTGACAAATATGTGATGAATGTGGATATAGGGGTTCAGGATCAGGGGTTCTCAAAAATGTGATGGGTGAGGGCCAAATTAGGGACCCAACATTGAACTGAGTCGCCAAAGAGCTGGAGGGAAAAAAACCCTGAAAAAAAGACCTTGTGGTTTTGATGTCTCTGAGCCCGGCGGAGATGTACTCAGACAGACGCTTCTCCATTAAAGCCACTCTGATCCAAGCTCTCCCCTGGGAAAGAGAGATAGAGAGGGAGAGAGAGAGAGAGAGAGAGAGAGAGAGAGAAACAGAAAGAGAGAGAGACAGACAGAAAAAGTAGAGAGAGTAGGAGGGAGAGTGGAAGAAGAGGACACAGAAAGCGTGGGAAAAAGACATTGGATGGAAGACTAGCACTATTCCTTACAGAAACAAGTATACTGTCCAACTACCATCGTCATCATCATCAA
>JAODXP020000023.1:9071007-9078507 GCA_027497455.2 Sardinella longiceps | reverse complement strand
ACAACATTTCTCACCACAACCCACAGCCCAGCAGTCTGTTCCCCAAAAGCACAGTTAATGCTAACCAAGTTAGCAAGTATCTTTGTTGTTTGCAATGCAATTTCCTATCTCAAGCAAGCAAGTAAGTAAGTTAATTTCATTTATAAAGCACATTTACAACAGTTTGCACTGACCAAAGTGCTGCACAGAGAATAACTAAAAGCTCTGGGGTAAAATACAAGACATACATGAGGACAGCAAAAAGCATGCAAACATGATCAACATAAATAAAGAACGCAAAGGCATGCAAAGCATATAAACAAAACACAGATGAGGTGAAAATGTGCAAAGCTGTGCAAGAACTTATTGAATAACAAAGACTGTGTGACATTCTAGAGAAGGAAACTTCTACAGCCTATCACAAACACGGCTAGCTATTGCTATCCATTCAAACATAAATTTAATTGAGGCCGCCAGCCATTCATTTTTCACCTCATGTCGTCTCAGTAACAGATAGATAAAACATCTGGCTTCCTGCAGTCTCCCTGTTGCCCTCCATCTGACTACACTAGTAGTGTGGGGCAGTGGTAGCACAGCGGTAATGGAGCCTGACTAATGTACTAGTGGTCTGGAAGTTGGGGGTTTAAATCCTGCCTGCCACCATTGACCTTTTTCACCTACGTCATTATTATATGAGGCACTAGAACGAGGCTACGGTGGTGAAAATTCCCCAGAAGTAGCTTCTAGGGATTGGATGCCCCTCATCTGCCCAACTTTCCACCTGACCAACAGTAAGAGAGGGGACCAGTAGTATACATTTTCTGTCCAGCATCTGTGAGAAATTATGAATCATTATTTATAAAGCGAAGGGAGTTTTCCCTTGCCCCTGTTTCTCATGGATGCCTCCCGTACTGTCTGTAAAGCGCCGCGAGACATTGCACTGTATTTGAGCGCTCTACAAATAAAATTGAATTGAATTAAATTAATGTTTCGTCGGCACTTCCTCTAGTTTACCACCCGAGCCTCGTTTTCGTTCTGAATATGGCGGCCAGGTGAAAAAGGTGAATTGTGCCCATGAGCAATAAGGCACTTAACCCTAAGCTGCTCTAGGGGACACTGGCCCTGAAGTAATTGATAGTTGATTGATAGTTTAGCATCTGCTAAATGTATAAATGTACATGCAGTTCTAAACTCACGGTAGCCTACAGTACTCCTCATTGAAATGGGGGCCATTTGTGTCCCAGGACCATGGACAGCTCCCACGCCAAACAAGCTCATTCTCAATGATCGACATCAAACATTCTAATATCTTATTTTATTTGGTGTCCGTTTCCCAAAAGCATAGCTGCTAACCCAGTTAGCTGCTTAGTTAGTTGCCAATGGGAAATTGCATAGTAACCAACAAAGTTGCTAACTTAGTTAGTAACTATACTTTTGTGAAACAGCTCCCTGATCATCACAGGACCATGGACAGCTGCCACGCCAAACTAGCTCATTCTCAGTGATTAACTTCAAACATTCTAATAGCTTAACATCACAGACATATCTGAACAATCTTGTGTTAGAGAATGGATGCATTAAATTAAGCTTTTTTCCTAACCTCCATGGCCTTTGATCAGATACTGACACACACACACACACACACACACACACACACAATCACACCACCACTACTAACACACACACACACACACATACACACACACACACAAAGGCACAAACACACACACACACAAAAAGGCACAAACACACACACTCACAAAAGGCACAAACACACACACACTCTCACCATACCACAAACACACACACACACAATACACAAACATAGTATTTGCAGAAAGAGGCAGTAGCTGTTGCTGTAGATAAAATATTTAAAAGACTGGTCTAAAAATCAATAAATAAACAAATAGAAAAAAATGGTACATTGCAAAGAAAAGTCCAATACAATAATGGCAAACTCCCAATATCAGGCCACCTGATAACCACCATGAAAGACACAAATCTGACTCAGTGTGCCACTGAACAAACAATGAGCACACACACACACACACACACACACACACACGGCCTAATAAAGGTGTGTGGAGCCACAGCAGTTCATTCCGCCTGAGTTGAGCTGGCTCTGGGCCAGATGGGTAATGACCTGCCCTGGCACAGATTAACCCAACTGCCATGAGTCTACAGTACCACACAGGCCCCCAGGTGAGTGAGGCATGGGGCAGAGGTATAGCCATGCTAAAGAGGACAGACACAATGTAAATTTATGTGTTTTTTTTTAAAAGATACTTTTTAGGGTTTTTTGCCTTTAACTCAATGGGATAGTAGAGGGTGTGACAGGGAATGAGTGGGAGAGAGAGAGATGGGCAAGGACTGGGAAAGAACCACGGGCCAGACTCAAACACGGGTCCCCGGATCCACTGCACAACCAACCACCCCGCTGAGCCACGGTTACCCTGTCAATATGTTAATGCTAATTAGGGACACACACAAGACATATGGGTCAGTCTGGGGTTGACATGCACTTTAATGCTGAGATTGATGCTTCCTGAGCTCCATGCAAACAGACAGACAGACAGACAGACAGACAGACAGGGTTGGACTAATGGTCCACAGGCAATTAGATAGTTATGAGAGCAAAGGTTTGGGGCGCAGCTAAGGATGCTGATGTGTGTTTTTACATTACTTTAAATAAAGACATACAGGTGAAGTACATCTGGGTTCTCCTCCATTCCCATCTTTCATGGGACTAACCTTTACCGTTTATAAAAATATAAGACTTTAGAAAACTGTAAGAAGCAGACATGCTCACATATGAGTTATTCATCTTTTGAATGCTTTTGATCAGTAAGGCCAAATTAGATAGAACCTGTCGCCTAAGGTGTGCTTAGACTGTCAAAGCAGATACCTGTACTTATTTACAATCCAGTTTCTTTAAAATACCCAGGTAGTTATGTAGCATGGACAGGGCAATAACGAAGGCTATGGGCACAGGACTGTAGACACTTCCCCACATATCCCACAAACCGATAAAATCACTACATTCTACTAGTACTAAGTACTAATATTAGAACAAAGTAAGTAATAGTAAGGGTAGTAAGGGGGGGGATAAAATGCAGAACACAAGAAAAACTGATCCAACTGATCTGGCTTTATGGCTGTGAGGAGATGAAAAAGAGGGAAAGGAATCTCTCCCATTATTGAGAATAAATCTAGACTGCAGCAACATTTTCCAAAATAATCCTGGTTTATAGTCCTGAGCTGGTGCAACCCATGCAGTGTGATTTAAAACATTAAAGATATTAAGATGCAGTAGATGGGGAGGGCAGCCAAGGGTGATTTAGTCATTTCCAACAGACAATGTTGTTTAAGACGATGAGACTTCCTGCATAATGCTTCTATAAAGCCAAACCCATGGCTGTAATGACCAGAAAGAAGATGAAAGGGAAGAGGAAAAGTGAGACAGAAAATCTGCTATCAGACTCTGCAGCTCTCTCTCTCTCTCTTTCCCCAGGACAGGTAGTTCTCTTTGGCCTCATCATTCAGATGGCCCTCCCACACACACACACACACACACGCATGTGCGCACGCACACACACACACACACACACACACACACACACACACAGAGAGAGAGAGAGAGAGAGAGAGAGAGAGAGAGAGAGACAGAGAGAGAGAGAGAGAGAGAGAGAGAGAGAGAGAGAGAGAGAGAGAGAGAGAGAGAGAGAGAGAGAGAGAGAGAGCCTGACCCTGAAACTGCTTTGCAATCATGATCCAGTTACTGCCATGTGACAATGAGACTGAATGCAAAATGTTCAAAATATTCACCAGAATCACACACACACACACACACTCATGAAAACTATATTCACCAGAATCACACACACACACACACACACACACTCATGAAAACTATATTCACCAGAATCACACACACACACACACACACACACACACACACACACACACACACACACACACACACACACACACACCAGAATCACTCATGAAAACTATATTCTACCAGCATCACATCACACACACACACACACACACACACACACACACACACACACTCTCATGACAACTATATTCACCAGAATCACACACTAAGGCATAACAGAGATGGCCGCGTTAGCTAAGCTATAACAGAGATGAGTGGTGTCCCAAACATACCAGACTAATGGTCCCCAGCCACCCAAAAAGATCCAGGAGGCATAATATAATTCCTCTTATGCTTACTGACAAAATGCCTTCCCCATTCCCATCTTTCACAAGCATGGGGCAATGGCTCTAATAACATGGGCCAGAAACAAGATGACCAGCTACAGTAGAACACAAAACAACCAGCTCTGTAAAGCAGATGTCAGAGTAGAATTTTTTTTTGTGCATGACCATGCAAACTATCAGCTGAACTCCAGTGAGCCTAACTGGTCATCATCATCAGAATGTGAACATTTCATTGGGCAGGATTTTGAATGACAAGGCTGTATTGCAATTACTGTATCACTTATCTGGGATTGAGCACTAGGTTGATAGTTCTTAACATTTTCTAGAAAGTACAAAGAAGAGGTGTTGAATTTCTTCTGCTCCTGGTAGGGAATTCTCCCACTGTGACCAATCAACAACCAAAATGTTTATATTACACAATGCCAAAAACAACAACAATTTGAGTATCTTATTATTATCTTATTTTCATAGCCATATGCCCTTGATGTCCTTAACTATGCCTGCCTCTCATGAGAGATAAGGTGGAATATTATTTGGAATATTGGATGCTATCTGCTCTAGCTTGTCAGATTAGGGACTGACTCACTATGGTCCACATCAACTACTATGGCAAACACTGTCTACAGTCTTACTTAAAGTCATGCTATTTTCTTGTCTAGTGAGAGCAGCTGGTAGGTTTTATGAAGCATAAAATGAAGCATAAAACTTTTGATTCCCGTTCCTAATCTTTCAGTCTTTGCCTGAATTGAATGACACACACACACACACACACACACACACACACACACACACACACACACACAGGCAGATAGATGGCACTTTTATAGGCAGAATAACTCTTAAATTTGTCCTGCATCTTACCAAAGATTGCAGCTCCAGATGCATGTACACACATAAACTACAACCACACATAAACTACAACTAGATTGTTGGTATCAAGTCAGGCTCTTCATGACCCTTATTGTCCCATTAGAATGTTCCTCTCAGCACTGCATGCAGCATCCTCTAGTTAATGAATACTCAAAGTTAAGAAAACGCTGAACAGACTAATAATCTGTTAACCCACTCTGATCAAAAATGACCGGAGCCCTGTGCTGAGGGCTTACGAAACATGTCAGCCAGATTAAACAGTATCCCTTCCTTTGATCAGACTCCAGTAGTCCCTAGATAAGGCACTAAGAGTTTAACATAAACGCCTGCTGGAAAGTTACACTCACTATATCATATCCATGACCAAAGAGGTGCAAAGAACATTTCTCTTCACGTTACTAGCATGATAGACACTCAGGTGATAGAACTGTGCCATAATAGGAAGGGCCAAGGATGAGTTCATGTTTTAACCATGCCACTGCGTTAGTGTGGTGCTGATCTCATCGCCAAAGGCACTGGACACAGACTACTAGACTATACTACTAAAGGCAGGATCTGTGACTTGACTTCACCCTATGGCTGTTTATGTCTGAGCTCAACAACAATATTAAATCTCATATTTTTTGAGCATGGAATTGTCTTATAACTGATTGACTGGGTTATTTTTTGTAAGGAGTGTGAACCAGGTTGGTTTTCCATTTAGAGAGTCAGGACAACACACAGTGTATCAGGGGCGCTGCTAGAAATTTTGGGACCTATGACAAAATAATTTTTTGGGCCCCTCAAATATAGATTTTAATATTAACATTTTTCTCTGGGCCCCCCTTTCTGTGCTGGGCCCTTAGAATCATCAAACTTTCCCCCCCCCTGGCAGCGCCCCTACAGTGTATGATTCCTTTTGAGCACAAATCCTCAAAGCAGACAGTCAAGAGATTGTGGGGAGGAATTTACTCTGGCCTGGAATTGCAGACAATGCCTTTGAATATTGCGTGTACTTTTGACAGTATTATTCACATAAACAAGCATGGCTTGTCATTGTGTAGGCTACGGCATCCTGATTGATTATCTCTTCACTTGATAGTAGATAAGCTTGCTTCACATACAGAATAAACCAGAGCTGGAGAATGTTTTTCTTTTATCAGTCACGTTATGACACATCACACATTTTCTCTTTTATGCTTAGTTGGATGATGTGTTTGGGTTCATTTCTCTCTCCAGCAAGACGGCATCTCCTTTCACAGATTCTGTAGCATGTTAGAATGATTGCGCACACAGAGATAGAGTAGCGTTGGTTTATTATCTTTACTTGTATTGGTATTATTCATCGTGACCATGATGTGAAGTGACAATTTTCAGATTTGACGACGTGTGCAATCTTTATCTTGCGCTCAATGTAACGTTACGACGACTAACATTAGTGCGAACACAAAACTGTTCTTGTCTAGGCTACTATACTATGATGACGTGATGGCATCGTAACGTTACAACAGCAACAGGCCCACAGTGTCCGTTCACACGCAATAGATCATTCATAAGCAGAGCACGTAGCGTATATATTTTCATATATTTCTGTCACCACCAAACATTTGCTTGGCACACTTTGCACGTCCCCAAAAGACTGACACAAACCATGCGCGTCAGCAATAACCGGACCCTTTCTCAGCAACCCTGTAGTAGCCAAAGCATGTCATTATTAACGTTAACGTTAGTTTACCTGAACACAGAGTCTATGCAATACCAACGGGCACATCGTTAACGTTACCTGCAGACGGTAATCAGATTCTTCCTCTCCACGGCGCTGCTCCTAGCGGCAGCCCTCTTTCGGGCTCCACTGAGCCCCAAGCTTAGGGCTGCCATCCTCTCTTCTTCCCCTTCTCGGCGTGCCACCCCTGCCACTCAAGCGTCCGCGTCTCTGCTTGAGAGTTGATGCCTTGAGAGAAGGCGAGTAACCGGCCAGCGCTTTTGCTGACCTGGGAAACAGGGTAAAGCTGCGGCGCCGCGTAAAGGAAAAAATCATGAGATCACGTCTTTCAGAAAGCGCAACAAAACACAGGGACAAAGAATCTTGTCTCCTTCTTCCCAAAGCCAGAATCACATGCGCGCGTGGCTTGAGAAATCCGTCAGCGAAGGAAACAGGGAGTTTCCTCTCTCATTCACTCACGCACCTCTCTCTCTCTCCTCCTCCTCTCCCTCTCTCTCACACACATTCATTCTGCCTCTTCCCTGATTGTGAATGTGTCGTAGCCTACAGTACAAGCTGTCATCCCGCGATGGCCCAGGTAGCCAGCCTCACGTTAGTTAGTTGCACCGTTTGACTCGAGGTGTTCAGATACTTTCATTACGTCATTGAATGCAAATGTACCCCACCACACCCCCACCCCACTCCGCTTATATAAAAGAGACACGCGCGATTTTCTGTAGGAG
>JAODXP020000023.1:9069725-9070907 GCA_027497455.2 Sardinella longiceps | reverse complement strand
GCTTCCCAAACTCCATCAATGTGGGCCTCCCCTCTGAAAACAGTGACACCTCTGCGACCCCCCACGCCTCCCCACCATGACAATCATTTCAAATAATGATATCCACTTCAGTTAAGCCACTTATATCGGTACTATACTATGCAGTGATTTATCAATACAAATTACAGCAAAACGGAATCCATTCAGAAGAGCTATAGCTCGGCTGGTGGCACTATAGCTAACATTAGTTATGTTATGAAGTTTGGTGCAACACACATAGAAATAATACTTTCCACTATCCAAAACATTTATCATCTCTTGATGATTATTTCAATTCCATAATGTTAACAATTGCATAATCTTTGAAAAAAAATAGATTGTTCTAAAATCAAATAGTTTTTTCTTTCTTTATTTGAGTCAACCTTCTGCGCCTCCCCTCAAATCATTCCACGCCCCCCTGGGGAGGCCCGCCTCACAGTTTGGGAACCTCTGGCCTATCACAATGTTCTATCTGGACAGGACAGGACAGGATTCACTCATGGCCAGACTATACATTATGTGATAGCCTGGCTCGTCCGGCTAGCTTTATCTAGTTAAGAGAATGAAGAATTAAAGTTTACACACTGCCTCTACCCAACTAACTCATGTTTGCAACTTAACTACCTACTTGGGATATCCCACTGATGTAGTAGCAGCTTTATTCAGGCCTAGTTGATCCACAATGTACACTAGTATTAGCCAAGCTGTTTACAAAACAAACAAACAAACAAACAAACAAACAAACAATATTGGGAAGGAGAGTGTTTCAGCTGGATTTAGATGCATCATTTTGTTTTAATCTTATCTCGTCTGGAAAGCTTACCCTGTATGCTTGATTTGTTTCTTTGCCAAATAGCTACCTACTGCATCTTTAATATTGTCTCCACACACACACACACACACACACACACACACACACACACACACACACACACACACACACACACAATTTAAATATTTTATGAACTCCATGGTGATGTATTTACCATCATAATTACAGAGACATCAATCCCTCAAACACAGAGAGAGAGAGAATGAGAGAGAGAGAGATAGATACAGTAGACAGATAGATAGATAGATAGATAGATAGATAGATAGATAGATAGATAGATAGATAGAGAAACGGACATACTCTTCCCACTGTCCTGTGTGTTTCCTGTACAG
>JAODXP020000023.1:9052225-9059725 GCA_027497455.2 Sardinella longiceps | reverse complement strand
TGACGGCTTCAAACATGCCCATGCAGCGCTGCTCACATCACATCCTCTGCCACCCGCTGACTGGCACTGAGTGTGTGCCCACCGTGGCGTGCCCACCGCACAAGACAACATTTCTCACCACAACCCACAGCCCAGCAGTCTGTTCCCCAAAAGCACAGTTAATGCTAACCAAGTTAGCAAGTATCTTTGTTGTTTGCAATGCAATTTCCTATCTCAAGCAAGCAAGTAAGTAAGTTAATTTCATTTATAAAGCACATTTACAACAGTTTGCACTGACCAAAGTGCTGCACAGAGAATAACTAAAAGCTCAGGGGTAAAATACAAGACATACATGAGGACAGCAAAAAGCATGCAAACATGATCAACATAAATAAAGAACGCAAAGGCATGCAAAGCATATAAACAAAACACAGATGAGGTGAAAATGTGCAAAGCTGTGCAAGAACTTAGAGAATAACAAAGACTGTGTGACATTCTAGAGAAGGAAACTTCTACAGCCTATCACAAACACGGCTAGCTATTGCTATCCATTCAAACATAAATTTAATTGAGGCCGCCAGCCATTCATTTTTCACCTCATGTCGTCTCAGTAACAGATAGATAAAACATCTGGCTTCCTGCAGTCTCCCTGTTGCCCTCCATCTGACTACACTAGTAGTGTGGGGCAGTGGTAGCACAGCGGTAATGGAGCCTGACTAATGTACTAGTGGTCTGGAAGTTGGGGGTTTAAATCCTGCCTGCCACCATTGACCTTTTTCACCTACGTCACTATTATATGAGGCACTAGAACGAGGCTACGGTGGTGAAAATTCCCCAGAAGCAGCTTCTAGGGATTGGATGCCCCTCATCTGCCCAACTTTCCACCTGACCAACAGTAAGAGAGGGGACCAGTAGTATACATTTTCTGTCCGGCATCTGTGAGAAATTATGAATCATTATTTATAAAGCGAAGGGAGTTTTCCCTTGCCCCTGTTTCTCATGGATGCTTCCCGTACTGTCTGTAAAGCGCCGCGAGACATTGCACTGCTCTACAAATAAAATTGAATTGAATTAAATTAATGTTTCGTCGGCACTTCCTCTAGTTTACCACCCGAGCCTCGTTTTCGTTCTGAATATGGCGGCCAGGTGAAAAAGGTGAATTGTGCCCATGAGCAAGGCACTTAACCCTAAGCTGCTCTAGGGGACACTGGCCCTGAAGTAATTGATAGTTGATTGATAGTTTAGCATCTGCTAAATGTATAAATGTACATGCAGTTCTAAACTCACGGTAGCCTACAGTACTCCTCATTGAAATGGGGGCCATTTGTGTCCCAGGACCATGGACAGCTCCCACGCCAAACAAGCTCATTCTCAATGATCGACATCAAACATTCTAATATCTTATTTTATTTGGTGTCCGTTTCCCAAAAGCATAGCTGCTAACCCAGTTAGCTGCTTAGTTAGTTGCCAATGGGAAATTGCATAGTAACCAACAAAGTTGCTAACTTAGTTAGTAACTATACTTTTGTGAAACAGCTCCCTGATCATCACAGGACCATGGACAGCTGCCACGCCAAACTAGCTCATTCTCAGTGATTAACTTCAAACATTCTAATAGCTTAACATCACAGACATATCTGAACAATCTTGTGTTAGAGAATGGATGCATTAAATTAAGCTTTTTTCCTAACCTCCATGGCCTTTGATCAGATACTGACACACACACACACACACACACACACACACACACACACACACACACACACACACTCACACCACCACTACTAACACACACACACACACACAAAAATGCACAAACACACACACACACACAAAGGCACAAACACACACACTCACAAAAGGCACAAACACACACACGCTCACAAAAGGCACAAACACACACACACACACACACACACACACACACACACACACACACACACACACACACACACACAATACAAAAACATAGTATTTGCAGAAAGAGGCAGTAGCTGTTGCTGTAGATAAAATATTTAAAAGACTGGTCTAAAAATCAATAAATAAACAAATAGAAAAAAATGGTACATTGCAAAGAAAAGTCCAATACAATAATGGCAAACTCCCAATATCAGGCCACCTGATAACCACCATGAAAGACACACAAATCTGACTCAGTGTGCCACTGAACAAACAACGAGCACACACACACACACACACACACACACACACACACACACACACACACGGCCTAATAAAGGTGTGTGGAGCCACAGCAGTTCATTCCGCCTGAGTTGAGCTGGCTCTGGGCCAGATGGGTAATGACCTGCCCTGGCACAGATTAACCCAACTGCCATGAGTCTACAGTACCACACAGGCCCCCAGGTGAGTGGGGCATGGGGCAGAGGTATAGCCATGCTAAAGAGGACAGACACAATGTAAATTTATGTGGGGTTTTTTTAAAGATACTTTTTAGGGTTTTTTGCCTTTAACTCAATGGGATAGTAGAGGGTGTGACAGGGAATGAGTGGGAGAGAGAGAGATGGGCAAGGATTGGGAAAGAACCACGGGCCAGACTCAAACACGGGTCCCCAGATCCACTGCACAACCAACCACCCCGCTGAGCCACGGTTACCCTGTCAATATGTTAATGCTAATTAGGGACACACACACAAGACATATGGGTCAGTCTGGGGTTGACATGCACTTTAATGCTGAGATTTATGCTTCCTGAGCTCCATGCAAACAGACAGACAGACAGACAGACAGACAGACAGACAGACAGACAGGGTTGGACTAATGGTCCACAGGCAATTAGATAGTTATGGGAGCAAAGGTTTGGGGTGCAGCTAAGGATGCTGATGTGTGTTTTTACATTACTTTAAATAAAGACATACAGGTGAAGTACATCTGGGTTCTCCTCCATTCCCATCTTTCATAAGAATGACTAACCTTTACCGTTTATAAAAATATAATACTTTAGAAAACTGTAAGAAGCAGACATGCTCACATACAAGTTATTCATCTTTTGAATGCTTTTGATCAGTAAGGCCAAATTAGATAGAACCTGTCGCCTAAGGTGTGCTTAGACTGTCAAAGCAGATACCTGTACTTATTTACAATCCAGTTTCTTTAAAATACCCAGGTAGTTACAGTATATAGCATGGCTGTAACGAAGGCTATGGGCACAGGACTGTAGACACTTCCCCACATATCCCACAAACCGATAAAATCACTATACATTCTACTAGTACTAAGTACTAATATTAGAACAAAGTAAGTAATAGTAAGGGTAGTAAGGGGGGGGGGGTATAAAAGGGGTGCAAGAAGCAGAACAAGAAAAACTGATCCAACTGATCTGGCTTTATGGCTGTGAGGAGATGAAAAAGAGGGAAAGGAATCTCTCCCATTATTGAGAATAAATCTAGACTGCAGCAACATTTTCCAAAATAATCCTGGTTTATAGTCCTGAGCTGGTGCAACCCATGCAGTGTGATTTAAAACATTAAAGATATTAAGATGCAGTAGATGGGGAGGGCAGCCAAGGGTGATTTAGTCATTTCCAACAGACAATGTTGTTTAAGACGATGAGACTTCCTGCATAATGCTTCTATAAAGCCAAACCCATGGCTGTAATGACCAGAAAGAAGATGTTTAAGACGATGACACTTCCTGCATAATGCTTCTATAAAGCCAAACCCATGGCTGTAATGACCAGAAAGAAGATGAAAGGGAAGAGGAAAAGTGAGACAGAAAATCTGCTATCAGACTCTGCAGCTCTCTCTCTCTCTCTCTCTCTTTTCCCCAGGACAGGTAGTTCTCTTTGGCCTCATCATTCAGATGGCCCTCCCACACACACACACACACACACACACACACACACGCATGTGCGCACGCACACACACACACACACACACACAGAGAGAGAGAGAGAGAGAGAGAGAGAGAGAGAGAGAGAGAGCACATTACCCTGAAACTGCTTTGCAATCATGATCCAGTTACTGCCATGTGACAATGAGACCGAATGCAAAATGTTCATGAAAACTGTATTCACCAGAATCACACACACACACACACTCATGAAAACTATATTCACCAGAATCACACACACACACACACACACACACACACACACTCACTCATGAAAACTATATTCACCAGCATCACACACACACACACACACACACACACACACACACACACACACACACACACACACACACTCTCATGACAACTATATTCACCAGAATCACACACTAAGGCATAACAGAGATGGCCGCGTTAGCTAAGCTATAACAGAGATGAGTGGTGTCCCAAACATACCAGACTAATGGTCCCCAGCCACCCAAAAAGATCCAGGAGGCATAATATAATAATAATATAATTATAATATAATTCCTCTTATGCTTACTGACAAAATGCCTTCCCCATTCCCATCTTTCACAAGCATGGGGCATGGCTCTAGTAACATGGGCCAGAAACAAGATGACCAGCTACAGTAGAGCACAAAACAACCAGCTCTGTAAAGCAGATGTCAGAGTAGAATTTTTTTTTGTGCATGACCAAAAACTGACAGTCGTATGCAAACTATCAGCTGAACTCCAGTGAGCCTAACTGGTCATCATCATCAGAATGTGAACATTTCATTGGGCAAGATTTTGAATGACAAGGCTGTATTGCAATTACTGTATCTCTTATCTGGAATTGAGCACTAGGTTGATAGTTCTTAACATTTTCTAGAAAGTACAAAGAAGAGGTGTTGAATTTCTTCTGCTCCTGGTAGGGAATTCTCCCACTGTGACCAATCAACAACCAAAATGTTTATATTACACAATGCCAAAAACAACAACAATTTGAGTATCTTATTATTATCTTATTTTCATAGCCATATGCCCTTGATGTCCTTAACTATGCCTGCCTCTCATGAGAGATAAGGTGGAATATTATTTGGAATATTGGATGCTATCTGCTCTAGCCTGTCAGATTAGGGACTGACTCACTACGGTCCACATCAACTACTATGGCAAACACTATCTACAGTCTTGCTTATGTCATGCTATTTTCTTGTCTAGTGAGAGCAGCTGGTAGGTTTTATGAAGCATAAAATGAAGCATAAAACTTTTGATTCCCGTTCCTAATCTTTCAGTCTTTGCCTGAATTGAATGACACACACACACACACACACACACACACACACACACACACACACACAGGCAGATAGATGGCACTTTATAGGCAGAATAACTCTGAAATTTGTCCTGCATCTTACCAAAGATTGCAGCTCCAGATGCATGTACACACATAAACTACACACATAAACTACAACTAGATTGTTGGTATCAAGTCAGGCTCTTCATGACCCTTATTGCCCCATTAGAATGTTCCTTTCAGCACTGCATGCAGCATCCTCTGGTTAATGAATACTCAAAGTTAAGAAAACGCTGAACAGACTAATAATCTGTTAACCCACTCTGATCAAAAATGACCGGAGCCCTGTGCTGAGGGCTTACGAAACATGTCAGCCAGATTAAACAGTATCCCTTCCTTTGATCAGACTCCAGTAGTCCCTAGATAAGGCACTAAGAGTTTAACATAAACGCCTGCTGGAAAGTTACACTCAGACACCTATTCCAGCACATGTCATATCCATGACCAAAGTGGTGCAGAGAACATTTCTCTTCACGTTACTAGCATGATAGACACACAGGTGATAGAACTGCGCCATAATAGGAAGGGCCAAGGATGAGTTCATGTTTAAACCATGCCACTGCGTTAGTGTGGTGCTGATCTCATCGCCAAAGGCACTGGACACAGACTACTAGACTATACTACTAAAGGCAGGATCTGTGACTTGACTTCACCCTATGGCTGTTTATGTCTGAGCTCAACAACAATATTAAATTTCATATTTTTTTGAGCATGGAATTGTCTTATAACTGATTGACTGGGTTATTTTTTGTGAGGAGTGTGAACCAGGTTGGTTTTCCATTTAGAGAGTCAGGACAACACACAGTGTATGATTCCTTTTGAGCACAAATCCTCAAAGCAGACAGTTAAAAGATTGTGGGGAGCAATTTACTCTGGCTTGGAATTGCAGACAATGCCTTTGAATATTGCGTGTACTATTGACAGTATTATTCACATAAACAAGCATGGCTTGTCATTGTGTAGGCTACGGCATCCTGATTGATTATCTCTTCACTTGATAGTAGATAAGCTTGCTTCACATACAGAATAAACCAGAGCTGGAGAATGTTTTTCTTTTATCAGTCACGTTATGACACATCACACATTTTCTCTTTTATGCTTAGTTGGATGATGTGTTTGGGTTCATTTCTCTCTCCAGCAAGACGGCATCTCCTTTCACAGATTCTGTAGCATGTAAGAATGATTGCGCACACAGAGATAGAGTAGCGTTGGTTTATTATCTTTACTTGTATTGGTATTATTCATCGTGACCATGATGTGAAGTGACAATTTTCAGATTTGACGACGTGTGCAATCTTTATCTTGCGCTCAATGTAACGTTACGACGACTAACATTAGTGCGAACACAAAACTGTTCTTGTCTAGGCTACTATACTATGATGACGTGATGGCATCGTAACGTTACAACAGCAACAGGCCCACAGTGTCCGTTCACACGCAATAGATCATTCATAAGCAGAGCACGTAGCGTATATATTTTCATATATTTCTGTCACCACCAAACATTTGCTTGGCACACTTTGCACGTCCCCAAAAAGACTGACACAAACCATGCGCGTCAGCAATAACCGGACCCTTTCTCAGCAACCCTGTAGTAGCCAAAGCATGTCATTATTAACGTTAACGTTAGTTTACCTGAACACAGAGTCTATGCAATACCAACGGGCACATCGTTAACGTTACCTGCAGACGGTAATCAGATTCTTCCTCTCCACGGCGCTGCTCCTAGCGGCAGCCCTCTTTCGGGCTCCACTGAGCCCCAAGCTTAGGGCTGCCATCCTCTCTTCTTCCCCTTCTCGGCGTGCCACCCCTGCCACTCAAGCGTCCGCGTCTCTGCTTGAGAGTTGATGCCTTGAGAGAAGGCGAGTAACCGGCCAGCGCTTTTGCTGACCTGGGAAACAGGGGAAAGCTGCGGCGCCGCGTAAAGGAAAAAATCATGAGATCACGTCTTTCAGAAAGCGCAACAAAACACAGGGACAAAGAATCTTGTCTCCTTCTTCCCAAAGCCAGAATCACATGCGCGCGTGGCTTGAGAAATCCGTCAGCGAAGGAAACAGGGAGTTTCCTCTCTCATTCACTCACGCACCTCTCTCTCTCTCCTCCTCCTCTCCCTCTCTCTCACACACATTCATTCTGCCTCTTCCCTGACTGGTGAATGTGTCGTAGCCTACAGTACAAGCTGTTATCCCGCGATGGCCCAGGTAGCCAGCCTCACGTTAGTTAGTTGCACCGTTTGACTCGAGGTGTTCAGATACTTTCATTACGTCATTGAATGCAAATGTAGCCTACCCCACCACACCCCCACCCCACTCCGCTTATATAAAAGAAGACGCG
>JAODXP020000023.1:9041820-9052125 GCA_027497455.2 Sardinella longiceps | reverse complement strand
AGTCATAAGTCAGTTTATTTATATAGCACATTTAAAAACAACAGAAGTTGAAACCAAAGTGCTTCACAGGGTTAAAAAACAAACAAAAAAAAAACACGAAGAAACAGGCACATAAGTGCTTCCAATACATAAATAGTTCAAAACACAGAAATGTATAAAAGTTCAAAAACAGCTGTGACATTCACTCCTGCGCCACACATGAGCACCACCCCCTTCCAACAATAAAGAAAAATAAGTAAAAGAAAAGAAAAATAATTAACAACAGAGAGATGAGACATCAGGCGGTACCAAAAGCAAGTGTAAACAGATGGGTTTTTAACAAGGATTTAAAACTGCCAATATTTGGGGCTGACTTGATGAGAGGTGGGAGGCTGTTCCAAAGTTTAGGGGCAACAACTGAAAAGGAACGGTCTCCTTTGGTTTTGAGGCGAGTAGGGGGGACTGACAGAAGCCTTTGAGAGGAGGACCTGAGAGACCTTGGGGCAGAGCATGGGGTTAAAAGTTCAGCAATGTAGGGTGGAGCAAGGCCATTTAGAGCTTTAAAAACAAAAAGTAAAATTTTGAAATCAACTCTGAATTTGACAGGTAACCAGTGCAGACGGGCTAGGATTGGGGAGATGTGTTCCGATTTCTTGGTACCTGTTAAAAGCCTGGCGGCAGCATTCTGTACTAACTGTAGTCTGTTTAGGTTGGCCTGAGTTAAAATTGAATATAAGGAGTTGCAGTAGTCTAGGCGGGATGTAATAAAAGCGTGAATGATTGTTTCAAGGTCCTGTGTGGAAATGAATGATTTGAGTTTGGCTATGTTCTTTAACTGATAAAAACCACCCTTAACCACACTGCTAACCTGCTTGCCAAGGTTCAGGGAGCTGTCCAGGAGAACACCAAGATTCCTAACCACGCTATGGACATTACTAGAGAGGGGACCAAGAGAATTTGAGAGTTTGGTGATGGAAGTGGGGGAACCAAGTAGTAAGACCTCAGTTTTATTGTCATTAAGTTGGAGGAAATTGCCAGCCATCCATGATTTAATGTCATTTAGGCAGTCTAAAAGATTGCTCAAAGAGCAGGTGGCATCGGGTGTCACAGGCAGGTAGAGTTGGGTGTCGTCCGCATAACAATGGTAATTAATGTTATGCCTCTGCAGGATTAACCCAAGGGGTAGCATATACAAGGAGAAAAGAAGGGGACCTAAAATGGAACCCTGAGGGACCCCACAATTTATGGCCACTGAGGAAGAGGAGCAGTTTCCCATCTGAACTGAAAAAGTTCGGCCCTTCAGATAGGATGAGAACCATTGTAAGACAGGACCCTGGAGGCCAACACTATCTTTCAGGCGAGCTAGAAGGATGTCGTGATCGATGGTATCGAAAGCCGCACTGAGGTCGAGGAGGACCAAGATGGCTCCAGATCCTGAGTCAGTGCACATTAAGAGGTCATTGACAACCCTCAGTAAAGCAGACTCTGTGCTGTGCAAGGCCCTAAAACCAGACTGGAATTTGTCGAAAATATTACATGTGTTTAAATGAGAGGAGAGCTGGGTGATGACCACCTTTTCTAAGACCTTGGATAAAAAGGGTAGTTTGGAAATGGGACGATAATTCTGTAGGTCATTTGGGTCTAGGTTAGATTTTTTTAAAAGTGGCTGGACAGAAGCCTGTTTAAGACAGGAGGGGATGGCACCAGTAGCCAGAGAACTGTTGATTATGGCTAAAATCAAGGGACAGAGTGATGGGAAAACGTCTTTTAGAAGACGGGAGGAAATACTGTCTGTGGGACAATGAGTGGACTTCATGTGGGAAACCACATCAGACAGTTGGACCGGAGTAACTGGAGAGAAATGTTGGAAGGTGTGTGATGAAGAGGGGCTTTCAAAGGGGGTAGAGGATAAATTGGGGATGTTGGCCCTGATGTTCTCAATTTTGTCTGAGAAAAACTTCAAAAATTTCTCACAGGATTCGTTAGAGGGAGGGGGGCATGTAGGACCTCTGGACTTAATAAAGAGTTTATAGTCTTAAACAGCACTCTGGGTCTGTTTGCACCATTATTGATAAGATTGCTAAAATATTCCTCCCTAGCCTTCTTCACAGAAAGCTGATAGGACTTGTAATGACCCTGTAGGATAAAATAAGATACCTGCAGTTTATCTTTTTTCCATTTGCGCTCAGCTTGCCTACAGGTGCGCCGTAAAGACCGGGTAGTATCATTGAGCCATGGGGTACTGTTAGGCCTTGTTTTTTTGGGTTTGAGAGGGGCAATATCATCCAGGATGTGTGAGCAGGTGGAATTAAAAAGGTCAACAAGCTCACAAGTGTTACTGCAGGTGGCTATAGCGTCAGAGACCCCAGAAAAATGGTGATTTCTAAAAACATCGGCAAAATGCTGTGGAGTGGCTGAGTTGACAGCGCGGGCAAGGGAGAGAGGGGGACAAGGGGGTGGGAGGGTGGGAGGGGACCATAGAGATTCAAATTGTATCAAGAAATGATCTGAGACAGTAATGTCAGTGATGACAGGGTGAGAGACAACAAGACCAGAAGATAACACCAAATCAAGTGTGTGACCTTTTTGGTGTGTAGGGCCGGATACTGATTGGGTCAGGCTGAAAGAGTCTATAAGATTAAAAAAATCTGCAACCATGTTTTTTTCTGGACAGCATACATGAATGTTCAAGTCACCTAAAATCAATAGCTTGTCACTGCGGGACACCATAGTTGACAAAAGGTCAGAAAATTCTTGAATAAAATTACTGGTGAGCTTAGGAGGCCTATATATCAAAGCACACAATACAGGGTCATGGGTGTTCACCATTATAAGTTGAACTTCAAATGTAGAGTAATTACTAGAAGGCAAAAATCTACATTTGAAAGAGTTCTTAAAAACAGTGACTAAACCGCCTCCGCGGCCAGTGGACCTAGGTGTGTTTAGATAGCTGTAATTGGGTGGAGAGAGTTCAGCAAGTGGAGAGAGATCACCAGCAGTGAGCCAAGTTTCAGTAATAAATAGAAAATCAAGACTGTGGGATGTTATAATATCATTTAAAATAAATGTCTTATTGACCAGGGATCTTGTATTAATGAGAGCAATGTATCACAAAACAAAGCATCTAGTCAACGTTTGAGAACTAATTAGACAATTGTACAATTTGCCAGAAAAGATTCTGAGGGGAATGCAAAATTGACAGTCAATTATGTGTGTTCGACGTATGCCACTTTCAAAACGAGATTGACTACGTTTGATGCTTTTGATCAAATTAAATTCTAATTACCACAGATATCACACGAGGCTATGGAACGACGAGGTAACAGTGAAAGCGCACGGACTTCAGGCGCACCGTGAATTTATTGGAAGAAGAGTGACATCTCGCGATCACACTCGGTATTGCAGGTTAGAATATTTCAGTAAGATCAGAGATCTTGACACTGTCAGTAACCCCCTCTGCTTAGCTGTGATTTGTGATAAGGACAGATAACGGAAGGCAAAAGACCGCACATATTTAATGAATCGGTTGTAAGTTGTCATCTTCTGTAATTAATAGGCCTAGGCCTACATTGAAAGTGTAGCTGAAGGTACTTCTGAAGAATAATATTATTTTTTGCCTTTCTGAAGAATAATATATATATTTTTTGCCTAATCTATAATGATCAGGGAATGATTAGTGTGTGCCCGGTCTGTCTATACCAGCCATAATGAAGGAAAAAATAGTCTACGTCACTCATTTTATGATTGCATGTTGCCATCATAAAAGATGTGTGGATTGCCAATGTGTTGCCTATTGTTTATCTTTCTTTCTTTCTTTCTTTCTTTCTTTCTTTCTTTCTTTCTTTTTTCTTTCAACTCTGTCAAGATAAAATATTTACATTTTTCCCTGGACTCCACAGACTGCATAGCCTACTCTACCTTTGACCTTTTACACAACTCTGTGTGTGTGTGTGTGTGTGTGTGTGTGTGTGTGTGTGTGTGTGTGTGTGTGTGTGTGTGTGTGTGTGTGTGTTGAGGTTCATGACATAGCTTTTCATAGGCCTGCTGAACATGCAAGTGTTGGGAACAACAGCCCCTTACCACAAACGGTTTCAGTAAGGAAACTACCATGGTTAGTGAGCTGGTCTCTGAAAGAGAAAGAAAGAACAGAAGAAACTCTACTGAAATGTGACCTTACTTTCAACTGTGAGTGTTCACACCAACACAAATACACAGGCAGGCCTATAGTGTTCTTATAGACTGAACTAGAAAAGCGCTCAGAGAGCACAGACCTCCGCCAAGGCAATGTGGTCAAAGACACAATATAAATTCCAGATCATGTTCTGGATCTCCACCAAAATCAAATCAGTTCTTACTTGTCCCAATATACACGTTGGCCGAAAATTTCATCCAAATCCGCGCAATACTTTTCGAGTTATGTTGTACACACACACAGACACACAGACAGACACCGGCGAAAACATAGCCTCCTTGGCAGAGGAAATAAACTTCAAACTCAGATTGAGGATAATTGGTACTGTGCTGTAGTTATACTCACAAGTGAAAATGCTATCCTTATCAACTACGTGCCAAAGTTTGGCATTCTTTGAGTAATGATGATGTCACTTGATCTTGACTGACTAATACCATACTGAGTGAAGACAACAGAGTTTAGAATATATAGCTCCGAAGAAGGAAGAAGAGAAAGAAAGAAAGAGAGAAAGAAAGTATGAAAGAAGGAAAGAAACCTATAGCCTATAAGACAATAAATTGTACGCCATTCTGAAGTTAAAGTCTTTCTATTCTCATATACAGTACATCAAAAGTCCAAAATACTGTCATTTCCTGTCGGGGGCTACACTTTCTCTTTGAAATTGGTAAAAGGTTTACCGACTGACTGAGTAAATTCAAACAAACAAACCAATAAGGCAATAAATATGCCAGTCCAGGTTCCAAACTCTAAATTCATAGGCCTACGCTGATAGTCACACACACACACACACACACACACACACACCCACACCTGTCATAGGCATCTAGTTTAAACGTATCCAGTACAGATATCCTGCGTGAAAAATGAAGTCCTTATCAGCTAAACAACATGACATCATTTCATTGCTGATGATGTCACTTGATGCTGACTGAATCATCCAGGGCTCTGTCACGACAAGAGAGAATAGCTATTGACAGTAGATTTGCTGATAATTGTTATTAAATAGGTTAAAATAAAGAAGGAAAATAAATAAAAGAAAAACTAGACTATGAAATGAGACTGTTCCCTTCAAGCTAAAGAAGGCTCCCAAGTGTTATAAAATGGTATGGGGGAAATGATCCATTCTGGGTACCAATGAGGAGTGTTAACCTCCCAGTGTAAGCCCGCCTGCCCCCCTCCATAAAAACCCAAATAGGCAAATATGTGTAATGTTGTTATAAAGAACTCTCAAACTCAGTTTTATGAATGTTACTCCTCTGTGGCTATACTTACAAGTGAATATCCCTATCAATTAAGTCTCAAAGTTTGGCATCATTTGATTGCTGATGATGTCACTTGATCTTGACTGACTGAACTCACGCTAAGTGAAGACATAAGACTGAGGAATAAACAGATTCAAATAAGCAAATAGAAAGAAAGAACCATAGAAAAGAAACCCAATAAGGCTCTATGAAAGCTCCAAACAGCTCCAAACTCACACACACACACACACACACACACACACACCCAGAGTAAATGAACTGATTATCAGCTAAATAACATGACATCATATCATTATCATCACTTGGTCTTGATCTAATGAATTACCCTGGGCTCAGAGAAGACAATAAGGCCCATAATAAAACTGAGATTTGGTAGATTGTTATAGCCTACATTAAAAGAAAGAAAGAAAGAACAAAAGCTGCCAAAGAAAGAATGGATTGTATGACAGTCAGAAGCAACTCCACCACTAAATCTGTTAAATCTTAAAAAGGTGATGACATAAAATGAACTTCATTTCTAGTGACACTCAGGGCCTACAATGTGTAGCCTGTATCAAGCTGAACATTGTCTGTCTAAGAATGCTGAGTAATATCACCTTTGGCAAACCTGCCTTTTATTGCCTTTATGCAAGGGTCATATCCTACAGTTACTGAGCCTTCTGCTGAATTATTGACCACGTAAAGGCACTGCCGCTGTAATCTTACCATTGCAGGTGGACGTAGGTAGGCTATGAATGTCCAGGCACCAGGGCCGTCGCAACAGGACAGGCAAACAAGGCAATTGCCTGGGGCCCCAGGCTGAAAGGGACCCCCAAGATTGACTTTTCAATCATTTTAGTGGTTTAGTTGGTCATGTTTTTCAACAAATTTAAATTAGAGTTAGATAACTCAATACAAATAATTATATTGTAGATCCTTGAAGATGATAAAAATGTGGTTCTTGTAGGTTTTTATTGGGGGTGAAGGGCCAACATGTCCTGTTTGCTTGGGGCCCCTTAAGTACCTTGAAACAGCCATGACAGGCATCATCAGGAATGTCGACTTAATTTGAATAATTCTTACATTTGGCTACGCTATGCAAGTATAGTTTTAACAGTTTTAAACTCATTTATTTAATTATTATTATTTTATTTTTTTTACTGTTACTGGCCTATTTTTCTATTTTGGCTCTAAATGAAATCAATTTAATCTAGCCTAATTAAAGGTGACATATGCGCTCACAATACCGAAGGATTTATCTGAAGACAATACATATTTTTAATAAGGTCACCATCCAAGCCTGTGTTATCGGCTCTGTTACCAACAAACTCAAACCTGATTGGTTGGGCGGCATTTGAGGAGTTCGATAAAGTAATATCAAAGAAAGAATGGATGACAAAGAAAGTGCAATCATTGGACGACAAAAAATAAAGTGCAATCATGGGCCTGTAAAATGATGTAATAGGTAGCACGCAGCGGCGCAATAAATCTAGCTGTTTATAACCAAGTGGGCGTCCTTCTAAACTCACTATCTCACAGCACGGGTGTAGCGCGCGTGAGTTGCGCCAAATAGGAGAGACCGGTGGGAGCAGGACGGTCGCTCAAGTGATACTGTCAAGTCTAGCTCTCTAAACGTCTTTCTAAACGGCTTGTGTGTTTTCAGAATTTATGTAACAGCAAGTTTTGTTTAGGTTATTTGGGGCTTGTCGGTTGTTTCTGTTAGGCTGCTTAGTGTCAGGAAGAGGAGAGTGCTCGTCGAGGGGTCCCGGTTACTAGAAGGCAAGTCAACTGTCATTGTATACAGATAGCTCAAGAGCGTAGGCTGCTCGTGACGCACTGGACTGTAGCAAACCATCTATTTATACTACACGTGAGAACTGAAGAAATTTAAATAGTTGAGAACTAGAGAATAGTTGAGACTACAGAAGACGTGAAAGAGTATTCTACCATTTCACTTTGGAAAGGAAACACTACGGGACAGAAGCATCTAGCTTGCTCGAGAGAAACCCATTGTGACAGCATCGTTCGAAGACCACCATGGGGAGAAACTCCAAAGAATATAAATTCAAGGGGAAGGACAAGGAGGATCAACATGGAGACGTAGGGAGGTATGGTCATTTATTTCATCACTAACACTCCCTGTTGTATTTTATTCTATTTCCCATGCATTTTTGAGACAGGCATGAAGCATTCACAGTAATAGTGTTAAGGTGGCTGTGTCTACATTATAATGTAGCCTACTACTTTTATGTTTTGTTTCAGTGAGAAAAAAGAAGAGAAGCCAGAAAAGATGGACATGGTTGGCTCTTTTGAGATAGTAAGTCAGAATACACCTGGGCTAAATACTAAGCACCATAACACAAGCTAAGAAAACATTACCATCTTGCAGACTGGGAAGGTTTAATTGTGTAGTAGATCATCATAATCATCATCATCATCATCATCATCATCATCATCAACAACTGTGGTGTCAGGATTCTCAGAGATTCCATAATATTCTTATTTATTGTGTGTGTGTGTGTGTGTGTGTGTGTGTGTGTGTGTGTGTGTGTGTGTGTGTGTGTGTGCGTGTGTGTGTGTGTGGGGCAAGTAAACATGTCTCCCATGTGTCAAAGCAAAACATCACAATACTGTTACTCATCTTCTGGTCTCATATTTCTTATTTTTGTGATTTTATTTATGCTTTGGATTAGTGTTTCCACTGTCTGTCACTACCCTAATGTGTGTGTGTGTGCGTGTGCGTGTGTGTGTGTGTGTGTGTATTAGTTCCGTTTCGCCAACGGAGTGGACGTGCTTTTGATGTTGTTCGGCACTGTCATGGCCATGGCGAACGGAGCCATCCTTCCTCTCATGGTGATCGTGTTTGGCGACATGACAGACAGCTTTGTGGGCGATGCCACATCAAGCATCCCAAACATCACCCAATACCCCAGTAGGTCTACCACCTTTTTTTCTTGCCACTTGCTAATACTGATTATGATATCTTGTATTATAAGACATAATTTAATACAGTTGTGCAGCATTTATATCTTGCTCCATGTTTTTCCATTTTATTTTTAAATGTTCTTTGTATCTTAGGGAAAAAAGTGTCAAATACCATGAACTTACTTTCCTTTGGGAATTATGCATACAGTTTAGGAAATAATCAAATTATAGACAACCTTCCATATTCAAATTAGAAGCAGCCTGTTCTGTATAAATTAATTTTAGGCTATGTGTATCCAAAATGATTTTTTTAAGTGTGTTAAAGTGTGGGAGTTTTACCATGTCATATATTTAGAAAGTGTATGTTTTAATTTCATTTTTATTTATTTATTTATTTTTATAAATGTCTACTGATTCATTCATTTTTTGCACCACATTTTAACTCTCTTGGTTCAAAGATAAAGTACAGTAGTTTGGTAGCATATGGATCAGTGTGCATTTTTCTCTTTACATTTAACATATACCCGTATACTTAACTTATCCATTGATTCAACAGATAATTTTTTTTAACAAATGGCATAAATAATATTTATTAATTTATATATATATATTTTTATTAAATATATTTTATATCTTTTTCCCCCAGACATTTCATTTCCACAGTCTAATGAGACTCTTGGGGAGCAGATGACAAGGTATTCATGCATTAATTTCCTAAATATTCACAGCTACATCTGTCTGTGACCACTATAACTACTACTAAAATTCATTCATAAAATTGATTCATCATCAGAATAGATTTTGTCTCTGATATAATTCTGAACTATGTCAAGTATATGTGACGGAAGCAATCTAGATGATTACCATAGGAATATGTGGATGATTACACCACTTTTACACTACATAAAAGCATTTTGAATATCTACGTATGTCAGTACTTTATAACCAAAGATCATGGAATTTGAATCCTCTCTGTTATAAATAGTGTGATCCCTCTCCTGCCTAAATAATCAATTGAGACGCACCACCATTGGGAGAGCACTGTGTCTTGTAAAGTCCTCAGTACTTAATAATGCTAAAGGTCTACCACCTTCCTCTTTTTCAAAGGCACGCCATATACTACAGCATCATGGGAGGTGTAGTTCTTATAGCTGCATACATGCAAGTGGCTTTCTGGACACTCTCAGCTGGTCGGCAGGTGAAGAGACTACGAAAGAAGTTCTTCCATGCCATCATTCAGCAGGAGATCGGCTGGTTTGACGTCAACGAGATTGGCCAGCTTAACACACGCCTCGCAGAGTAAGACAGCAACCCTCCACTAAATGTTTTCCAAAAAAAGTAAATTAAACTCTAATAATAAAAAAAGCACTGGGGTAGTTTTGCCTAACATTCTATTCCCTCTTCTCAGCGACATCCTGAAGATCAACGAGGGCATCGGAGACAAGCTTGGAATGCTCATTCAGTCGCTCACCACCTTCATCACTGGCTTCGTCATCGGCTTCGTCAAAGGCTGGAAGCTGACCCTCGTCATCCTCTCCATCAGCCCCCTGCTGGGCATAGCGGCTGGTCTCATCGCAAAGGTAAGCGGGGCCTAACGCTGACCCCAACACACCCACCCACCCAGGCTACTGTATTTATTTTTGTGTCAATTTCCTTCTTCCTTTCCTGTCTTTGTGTTCAGAACTTACCACGTTTTCCACTTGTTGCTTCTTTTGTCTTCTTCTGCTCTGTGGTTTTTTCGTTTACTCCCTCTCTCTGTGCAAATGTGTTTGTCTCTCAATGTTTTTTATCATGTCAGTGTTGGGACTGTTGTCTTTGTATACACACGTCCAATGTCTGTATGTGTGTGTGTGTGTGTTTGTGTGTGTGTGTTTTGTCTTGTGTGTGTGTGTGTGTGTGTGTGTGTGTGTGTGTGTGTGTGTGTGTGTGTGCCTTTGTCTTGTGTGTGTTAGGTGATGACGACGTTCA
>JAODXP020000023.1:9009320-9034320 GCA_027497455.2 Sardinella longiceps | reverse complement strand
GATAGACAATGTTAGATCTAATGTTAGATAGACAATGTTCGATCTAATGTTAGATGCTAATAACATGGATGCTACTGATGAATGCCTCAGAGTTATGATGATTTTGTATATGAAGGCATCTCTATTACAGTCTTACACCTGTGATTTTTTTTTTCATAAATATATATATTTATATATATTATATATATTCTTGTGTGTGTGTGTGTGTGTGTGTGTGTGTGTGTGTGTGTGTGTCCACGCCTAGGTAAGACAGGGCCGGACTACCATTGTGGTGGCTCACCGCCTCTCCACCATTCGGAATGCCGATGTGATTGCGGGCTTCCAGAAGGGAGTGATTGTGGAGCAGGGAAACCATGCAGAGCTGATGGACAAGCAGGGCGTCTACCATTCTCTAGTGACCATGCAGGTATAGAGGGACAGCAAAGCACAGCAATGCACAGCACAGCACAGCACAGCACAGCTTAAAGGAATGTACCGGAGTGAATTCAAACATAGCCCTGTTGAAAAAGCTTGCTAAATGCACTAGTTAGCGAGTGGAACAAAATAATTTGGTAAAGCATAGACCGAATGCGAATGCAGAAGCGAACAGGCACTTTACACTGAATCAATGGGACCCGACTATTGGAAACCGAAAGTAAGATCTGAGGTTACATTGACTCAATGTAAAGTGTTTCGTGTTCGCGTTAGGTCTATGCTGTTCGAAATTCTTTCATTTCATGCGAAATATATTGCTGTTGGAAGGCTCGTGCAGCAGGGCTATGCTTGAATTCACTCCGGTGCATTCCTTTAAGGGCTGTATCATAGTCAATGCGAATACACAACGGTCACTAGGTTCGCAAGTTCACGCCTACACATACAGGCACAAGCGCAGACTGCTTCACTGACTCTCATATTGTCACATGGGACGCACGGGACCCAACTCACAGTACTTAGCATGCTAAATGGATGGGACCCAACTCACAGTACTTAGCATGCTAAATGGATGGGACCCAACTCACAGTACTTAGCATGCTAAATGGATGGGACCCAACTCACAGTACTTAGCATGCTAAATGGATGGGACCCAACTCACAGTACTTAGCATGCTAAATGGATGGGATCCAACTCACAGTACTTAGCATGCTAAATGGACGGGACCCAACTCACAGTACTTAGCATGCTAAATGGATGGGACCCAACTCACAGTACTTAGCATGCTAAATGGATGGGACCCAACTCACAGTACTTAGCATGCTAAATGGATGGTTCTTAGATCGGATCCCACATCGCTGACACCATTCTTACAGTAATCTGGCGGCCATCTTGGATTTCAGACATTACTATTATTACTAAGTTTTCTGTGCTCTTTTTCAGACGTTCAAGGCTGTTGAGGGGTCGGATGAGCCGGAGCAGGAGGGTAAGGACGCCAGGAGTCCCTCTGCCAGCTCCCTGAATGAACACACACTCTTCAGGCAGAAGTCCAAGTCTGGCTCATTCGTCCAATCAGAGAAAGACCCAAAGGACAGCGACAAGGATGGCGAGGTGCGACCTCCGCACACTTCATTTATTTAGGACACTCACACACATGCACATATTGTATTGTACACACACAAACATGTAAGAGAGATATGCCCATGTGTACAAATGCACTCACACACACACACACACAAGCGTGGACACACACACACACAAAGAAGACAGGTCTGATCAAAGACAAAGTCAAAAAGAGCCACACACATATAGTACTCTTAAGCATACAAACGCAAATGTAAACATGCACACACATATACTCTTAAGCATACAAAAGGAAATGCAATATATTGTTGTGTAAAGGATAATGTATTGTCAGCCAGTCATTATATGGACAATACTGTACATTATCCGGCTATCCGTCTGACAATATATCATACGACTATTTGCCAAAACAATGAGAGAAAACACAAGCATTTTTTAACTTGAATTTCTTGCCATTTCATGGCTTCTGCGAATAAGCAAAGTTTGCAACACAACTTGAACTTGAAACATTCTTTAGAACATCGCTGATCTCTATGAATGATGAAATGAATGATCTTTGATACGCAGACGTAGATTTGAAGCAAAAAAAACTTGTTGCCATTGACAGAGGTCAGTACACTTTTGCAGTGGTCATTATACAAAAATAACTGACCTGCGAACATTGAGAAGGCCAATTCAAAGAGGTGAATGGAGGCTCCTGCAACATTGTAGAGAGCCGTACGTATATCAAGATGATGGTACTGTACATTCTCTGCCACACACTCAAGCAAACAGTGTCAGTGGTAGCAAACAGTCCACAGTAAATGTGCCTTCATCATTTGTCCTGGGGTGGAGGCCATTAGCCATTAGCCCCTGCATTAGCGGCCTAATGTGCACCAATCTCTTCAGCATTTGTCATTCCCCATGTACAGTCCAGTCCAGTGCAGTACTTAAGCAGGCTAGCGTTAGCCCTCCATTCAGGCTGTCTCCAGACCTTATCACTCCCCTCCTCCAGTCACTCCTGTTCTAGGTCCTGACTAGATGGGCTAGAGATCACATCAAACCCCCACTGCCTACCTTCTAAGGTAGCCTTCAGTAACAACAAGACATTCAACATTCAAGGCATAATCAATCAAATAGATAAATAAATAAATGCATAGGCTTCTTTCTGCCTTGGAGATGGCTTTGTTTTGTCCAGTAGATTGATACATACTGTAGTAAACAGCATGTTGCCTTTAATGTTGAAATGGAATTAATATGAAAAACTATGAATTATGAAGTCAGTCACTGAATTAAATGTTTTCATAATAGACTCATCCTATGTCTGTCCATCTGTCTGTCTTTTTGCTTTATGTCTGCTATTATGTCGCTGTAATAATGTTAGAACTACCAAGACTGGGTCAGAACCCTGTCTCTCTACTCTCTCTCCTCTGTCCCTCTCTCTCTCTCTCTCTCTCTCTCTCTCTCTCTCTCTCTCTCTCTCTCCCTATCCATCTCTCTCTGTGTCTCCTTTCTTTCTCTCTCATTATCCTGTCTCTCTCCTCTAAATCTCTCTCTCTCTCTCTCTCTCTCTTGCTCTCTCTCTCCCCTCTCACTCCATTCTCTCCCTGTGGCTGGTGTTGTCAAGCAGGCGGAGGAGGAAGAGAAGGTTCCGGAGGTGGGCTTTGTGCAGGTTCTTAAGTGGAACTCTCCGGAGTGGTTCTACATTGTGGTCGGCGTCTTCTGTGCCATCATCAACGGAGGCATGCAGCCTGCCTTTGCTATCATATTCTCCAAGATTATTGCTGTAAGTGATGAGACACACACACACACACACACTCTCTCTCTCTCTCTCTCTCTCTCTCTCTCTCTCTCTCTCTCTCTCTCTCTCTCTCTCACACACACACACACACACACACACACACACACACACACACACACACTCACTCACTCACACACACACACTCACACACTCACTCACTCACACACACACACTATGTGATCTGTATTCATTAGTATTTCTACTATAAACATTGTGGTCATGCTGTAAAGAGCTATGAAAAGAAACAACAAAAAAAACGTGTTTCTCACTCAGTCAAGTCAATAAAGTAGCGAGGATGTGTGGAAAGCTGTAAATTATTTACTGCCTATTTACTAGACTAATTAATATTTCACTCTTCTCTCCCTGTCTGTCTGCTTGTCTATCTATCTATCTATCTATCTGTCTGTCTGTCTGATCACCTGACCCCACCCATCTCTCGCAGGTGTTTGCTGAGCCTGATCAGACGGTTGTGAGACAGAAGGCTGATCTCTACTCTCTGCTGTTTGCTGCTATTGGTGTCGTGTCCTTTGTCACACTGTTCCTGCAGGTAAATATGCCACGTTCTAAAGAATTACCACTCCTTTTATACTGTATGTGCCATAGGTGTGTCCATATAGACCACACTGTGTACTTACTAGCCTAGTCTACAAGTTTAAAAGTCACCCACCGCCCGGACATCAACATTACACCTTATATAGTGTCAGAGACATTATTGTGTGGCCATCTTTGAGTGGACAGATTTGGGAAACACAGCCAATATTAGAAGATGTCTGCCTGCTAGGTTGTGGCTGATTTAACATTATATGTAATTTTTGCCAACAATAGATATTCTCAGGCAGGGTGCAGAATATAACTCATCATTAGCATATCATGGGGAACTCAAAAAGGGTCAACCCTAAAGGAGATATATGCAGACAGCCGGAAATGACGCTGAAATCTCACCTATATACGTGTTGCCTAGTAACAACTGGGGGGGGGGCAACACCCCCCAAAACCCCTCTCTGCTTTTGTTTTTATTCGGTTTTGTAACTGTTACAATACCCACGAGATTCTGTGAGATGCCACATAGACATATCCCTTCTAGTGATCATCCTCAAAAAGGTAGTGGTACAGCATTGAAATCCACCCTAAATCTCCTCACCACATAAATGCCACAGGATACATAATCACGTCCTTCACCCATGTGCACTGTTTACAGTGTACACATTTACTTGCTGAAAGAAAAGAATGAAAGGACACTTCAGTGTAACCATAATCAGGCATGCATACACACACACACACACACACACTCTCTCACACACACACATACACACACTCACTATCTTGCCTCTGAAGACGAGGTAGGACATTGTCCTTTTATCTGTATTCGTACACACGTGTGTGTGTGTGTGTGTGTGTGTGTGTGTGTGTGTGTTTATGTGTGTGTCAGTGAACAGACAGACAGTCAGTGAACTCAGAGGAAACAGTTAAGGGTGGTTCACATCAGGAACAATTGCTATAAAGATAACTGTGTAACTATAACAATATTTCCATCCACACACCAAGATTACTATTAGTCAGTTTTATCGTTCTAAAAATAGCTTTTAAAGTGATCCCAACCACTTTGTTGTACATGTCATCGTTATAGCTTGTGGTGTAAACATTTTGATTCATATATTTTAGAGCCATATTTCTTTGTCGTTATAGTTATATAGTTGGTGTGAATGGCCCTTTCTAGGAGTTATTACTCAAGGTTCTCCAGTCCACGTGAGTCTGTGCGTGCCAGAGCTGTGAGAGGCATACCATATAACCCTGACAGGCCCCCTCAGACAGTTACAGCTGCCAGGTTCTTATCACTGGACTGACCTGCTATCAGATCCGCTAGCTTGTCAATGTTTCACTCATCCAACAACCGACCACACTGTCAGAGACTGTCTGAATGCCAATGGTTCCTCATACGCCACCTGTAAGGCCTTGACCCTCAAACACTTCAAGGGAAACTCTAGCATGCCTAAATGTTGTTGTTAGAGGTCTTCAAACACCTTCATTTGGTACAAAAATGACAGAAATTCATTCAGACGTGAGCCAGCTTGGCAGCTAATATTCTAAGCTCCACAAAACATAGTGAGCTGGACAGATTTTATGCTGATGATATTACAGTAGCTTCCTCTTTTCAGAATGGATTTTCAGCATTTTTGCACTGAATAAAAGGGCAGGAAGTCCATTTACAACCCGGAGACCCCCTCTAATAAATATGGTGAGGACTATATGGTAAACGCTGGCGGACGGAAATGACGTTGAAATCTCGCCGCTATGTCGGTTGCCTAGTAACAACCATGTCAAACAACCTACTTATAAATACCTATAAACAATCTAAAAACATTTTTAAAACTCTACAAATTAATACTTAAACCCCCCCCTCTTCTATTCTTTTTATTTGGTTTTGTAAATGTAACTGTACCCACGAGATTCTGTGAGAGCGTACGGTAAACGTTTACCGTTGAGTTTTTACCAATAAACATGAATCGACTCTCAGATTGGCTGATTGATGCCAGATGAGTTTAAGTGGGTGTAGGGTTTAGGCTTAGGGAGGGTTCAACGATTGAATCTCTGACGCCTACACATAATTCCTTCAACACACCTCAACTGGAAGAAAAACTTGTTCACAGTAAGATGAATGACCCCAGCCATACAAAACGTGAAGGGGTTTGTTGACTGACTTTAGCCACCAATAGTTAGTACTTACATAATATCCTGAAACAGCCCCTTGTGAACTTTGTGACTTTGAGTTGATGAGGACTAACAGTGTGTTTTGTTGTGTTTTGTCAAATGCAAATTGAAAAATAGCTTTATTGACATGACCATAGGTATAGTGCTGCCAAAGCATAACACATACTGTACACACACACACACATAAAAACAACCAAAAAGTAAACATATGATCATTAAATAAAACTAAATTAACTTTTATATAAATATATATATTTTTCTTCTTTCCCCTCCTTTAGAGGAAGAAAAATTACCCTAAACCATATTTCCTAAATAGGCCTAAATGCCTAAAATGAATCTAGTTTCTAAGATGCACCCTATACTATGTTAATGTCACGTTTTGTCCCCTACAGGGCTTCTGCTTTGGCAAAGCTGGAGCAGATCCTCACCATGAGAGCTCCGACTCAATGCCTTTAAGGCCATGATGAGACAGGTGAGCAGACTTTACTGTTAGACGACTCAATGCCTTTAAGGCCATGATGAGACAGGTGAGCAGACTTACTGTTAGACGACTCAATGCCTTTAAGGCCATGATGAGACAGGTGAGCAGACTCTTGTCATTGTCTAGACCATTTCTTTTAACTAGAACAACTTTATTACATATGTAATAATTTTGATAAGGTTGCAGAACATAGCGTCCTTTATGTTTTTGAATCATCCTTTTTACGAGGATATTTTTACAGTAAGAGTGACCTTTCACCTCTGATTGTGGCTCATTCAGACTAACTGACTTTTTATCACTTTTTTCTGACTTGTTGACCATAAGGGATGTAAAAGACATTTGGTAGTATATGTACATACTAACTTTTGTTAGTATATGTACATCCTGTATATGTGTAATGAATATATTGTGTGTGTGTGTGTGTGTGCGTGTGTGTGTGTGTGTGTGTGTGTGTGTGTGTGTGTGTGTGTGTGTGTGTGTGTGTGTGTGTGTGTGTGTGTGTGTGTGTGTGTGTGTGTGTGTGTGTTTTAAGGATTTGGGCTGGTATGATGACCCGAAGAACAGTGTGGGCGCTTTAACAACAAGACTAGCAACAGACACTGCTCAAGTCCAGGGTGTAAGTTGAGATTTCTTCTGCTGTGTGTGTGTGTGTGTGTGTGTGTGTGTGTGTGTGTGTGTGTGTGTGTGTGTTACTTACTGTACAGTGCTCAATGGATACAAGTGTGTTATATGGCATTCAAATCTTTGCTTCAGTGTTTCAGCTAGCCCTAAACGGCTTCCTACTGTTAGATAAATAGTAATGACTCGGTGTGTGTGAATCTGATATGTTTTTGATCAGATAGGCCCACAGGCCGCATTCCTGTGCTGCCCAAAAGCCTGTGTGAGAACAGTTATAAAGTGTGTTTCAAATTATAAATGAGAGATGTTTGATTCAATATCTTTGTATACTGTAAATTCTTCATAAATCTGAGGATAATATTTAAAATAGTATAAACCTTCACCTTTACCTTTGACATAGTATTCATTGAAAAACACGTTTCATGGGGATGAATGGGGGGAACTGTAGCAAAACAATTCCTAACATTGCGACCGCTGAGCTTGACCATAGAGAATCATATCATAATAACAATTCACATGACCAATGATTCACAATACTAATTCTGAACTTTAGTTGGTTTTGTCCAGCATTTTATCTTCAATCGAAACCAGATGTTTACTCTTACAAACAAGTGCTTTCTGTATTAGGTCGGTAAATATTGCCATATTTTTTTTTTTGTTTTCCTTTTGTCTTTTTCTGAAGTGTATGTAAACATGTAGTTTCAACATGTGTCCCAGCCATTTCTTTTCTATTCATTCACAGTGCAGGCTGCAGCAGACCCACTGATTTCATATCAACCTTGGGTTTAATATCTTTATGCACCCCATCTCTCCACTGGCAGGCTACAGGGCTGCGTCTGGCAACGCTGGCACAGAATGTGGCCAACCTGGGCACCTCCATCATCATCTCCTTCGTCTACGGCTGGCAGCTCACCCTCCTCATCCTCACTGTGGTGCCAATCATGGCCATTGCCGGGGCCATCCAGATGCAGATGCTCGGCGGCCACGCGGCCAAGGACAAGAAGGAGCTGGAGAAGGCCGGCAAGGTGAGGACGGCAGGAAATAAAAATTATATTTAGATTTTACCTAATTACCCTTGTTTATGGTATGCTAAGTACCGTATACAACAAACACACACACATGTTATATATATATATATATATATGTATTCATAAACATAAACAAACACACAGAACACAACAAGTGTTTCTCAAAGTTGAGGAAGCATACTTGGAAGGCTGCTTCTTCAAGCATTCCACGTCATTATCTGTCGCCAAGTACTGTTCCAAAGTCAAGCATCCTTCTAAATTCTAGCAAGGACAGAGGCCTTTGTTCATCAGTTTTTCAAGGATGCACTGATGGAACCTCGTTTTTTAAGTGTACGACTTCCAAGGCGAGTGTGCTACCTACTGTAGGTAGCATTCTCAAGTTTGAGAAACACTGAACATCTTATACCAGTAGTATAGTTTTGTTTTTTGTTTTTCTTTTAATCAATGGCATTGCAGTCAGTCAGACTGTAGATCAGGAATAGGCAGATATTTTCATTTGGATTTTCATATTGTTTAATTTCTCTCTTCCAAAATCCAGTCACTACAGGGCCATATCAGAAATAAGTAACCTGTCATCTTCACTGTCCTCTAGCTGGACACCTGCTTTGTCTTTGGTTTCTCATCATTTCACAATATTCAGTCAGTCATATCTGTTCACACCTTGGACTGTAGTTTTTCAATCAGATAACACAGGAATCTGCATGCATGCATATTTTTAATCGGAAACTCTTAGGAATAGGTACTTAAAAAGAGGTATGAGGAATACTCACTGACTGTGGCAGAAGTGTGGTTGCGTAAATGTGAGCAGCTGACATCTCATAAGTGTTCTAAATGCATTAGTGCTGGGAAGGGTAAATTAAATTCACAGGATGCTGCCTGTGTCTGTTGTGCCTTCACAGATTGCTACTGAGGCCATAGAGAACATCCGTACTGTGGTTTCCCTTACAAGAGAAAAGACCTTTGAGAGTCTCTACCAGGAGAACCTTGTTGTCCCATACAAGTGAGTGCTCATTCTGCAATATGACTAATAAAAATGAATTTGTAATTCTACATTTTGCAGGCAGGAATAATTGATAAACCCTAAAGTCAAATTCAGACTGAAGATCCGCGATGAGATGAAACAGTTTTAAAGTGGAGTTGCGGTGGTGTGAATTAATCGTTGCATGCTGTTACAAGCAGCAACATGTCAGATTGCAGTTTCAGAGTTTTAGAACATCACTGGTCTTTGGAACAGTAAGTTGATGATGAAAAGTGTAACATTTCCTGCATCCTTTGTCCTTCCGTTATAAATAAAAGGCAGTTAACAGATGAACTATACTAGAGAAAACAAGATGAAACACACGTGGAGAGAATAGGTGAAATTGGGCAGTATGGGAGAACTTGTGCTTTCTTGTGAAAGACAGGCATTCATCATGACTGATTCTCTTACAGTCAATTAGTCATCCATTTTTACCACTTTCTCGCTCCCCCTTTCTCTCTCTTTCTCTCTCTCTCTCTCTCTTTCATCCTTCCTCAGGAACTCTGTGAAGAAGGCCCACGTCTTTGGCTTCACTTTCTCCTTCTCCCAAGCCATGATCTACTTTGCCTACGCCGGCTGCTTCAAGTTTGGCTCCTGGCTCATTGAGCAGAATCTGATGACCTTTGAGGGCGTCTTCCTGTGAGTCTCTACATACTGCAGCATCTATAATTGATACTTTCGCCCATTAGTCCAGGAACTTAGGCCCAGGGTCCAAGTACCAGGGCTAAAGTTCCTCATGGTTTTATACTACTCTAGTGGGCCAAGTAGCCAACTGACAAAAAAAAGAGAGAAGCAATATTCCATTGTCAGATTAAAAAAAAAAAAGAAAAGCAAGAATAAAATCTGTAACCATTGAAAAATCTCTGCGAAAGAGACACACAACAAGCTACAGACACAAGGCGTCTCATCATCCAGAACGTTTACAACCTCCACGCACCGGTTCTGTAGGGTACGGAGAACTGAAACAATACAAGCGATATTGTGGCAATTGGAACACCACAATGCTTTTGGCACTGGCCTGAGAAGGGCCTTAGTCTTGGACATCTTTATATCTTTTTGTTAATTGTTAATTAAAAGATAAAGTGCACTTCAAGTAGTAGATACAGACACCTGCACATTGTGCACGCACACACGCGAACACACACACACACATACATAGACACAGGTACATCAGGCGGCAAACACCTGCACGTGCAAACACATTCGCACGCACACATACATACATACACATACACACACACACACAGACACGCACACGCACACACACACACACACACACACACATACACACACACACACACACACACAGGTAATCCAGTGTTTAGACTTACACTAGGTAGGAATGTGAAGAATGGACTGAACAAAGGTCAGATGTTACCATGGAGACAGTTTAATAATTAGACAACGAAAGGATGCTATAGGTCAAGCCAGTCTAAGGGAGATGCTGACGGCAGTTGTCGTTGTGACAACGACTGTGTGTGCTAGTCAGTATATCGACAGAGGAACGTAAAACAATTAGCCGCAGAGATGATTGACGTCGCCCAGGTGAGCTAGAGTCCCATCCTTCTGGCAATACAAAGTACTGTACACAAACCCTCCATGGTTGGCTAGAGCGCTGACACTTGTACACATGTAGACTGACCTCTCGGCACTCTCTTATCTGTAATTAGCACACAGTGGGCAGCTAATGTTCCAGAGTTTGAAGGATGGGTATATGACTTCTGCCTCTGCCTTGACTGATGCCCATTTTAAGGTGTTTGTCTGTGATAATGAGCAGGGCCTGAAAAAAAAAGTTTTGGTTCCTGTTGGGGGTCAGTTGAGGTCATGGGTCGGAAGGGTTTTTTAATTTTTATTAATTTATTTATTTATTTTTTTTACCATAAAGCAGCAATGGACTATTTTTTACAAAACAGCCTACTACCTACATATACTCTGCCAGCTTTTGTGTCCCAGCATGTTACACACACACACACACACACACACACACACACACACACACACACCAAAATAAACAACGTCACTGACAAGCGAACCAAGCTGCTGAGCGGTGGTTGACAGTGGAGAAGATATTGGAAAGAGCGCTGGAGCAGTTTATTGACAGATCAGCTTTAATGGTACAGTAGGCCTATTGCGTCTGAACTTTGCTCAGGCTATTTTAACCTGTAGCTTAAAAAAAATCATATCATATACAAGCCGAGAAACGGCTCAGTATTTTTGGATACGATTGATTTGCATTTTTTTTTCCTCCAAGCTCATAAAATAAATTTAAATAAACATAAATTGACAGGGTCAGTCGGACTGTATTTTCCCAGGTACTTAAGTCCAAAAAGTGCTTATCTCCATGCGTGTCAGCCTGCACAAAGCATCTTTTCTGACTTAAAAGAATACTCCACCTTTTTATGAAATCAGGCTATTCACCCCCTTACCTGGTGTTACATATGTGGCTAAAAGCATTTTGGTCTCAGTGAATGCGTTTTTGTAGTCTGGCAACCTCAATTTTAGCTGTTTTTCAGCTTAGCATAGGTGCTGGAATGTAAATAGCCAGATAGCAACTCTTTGGCACCATTACATTCCAGGGGGCGTCGGGCCATTACTCCGGGGACCCGGGTTCGGTTCCGGCCCGAGGTCATTTCCCGATCCCATCCCATCTCTCTCTCCCACTTGTTTCCTGTCCATCTCTATGCTGTCCTGTCTGATTGGAGGCAAAAAGCCCAAAAAATATCTTTAAAAAAAAAAAAAACATTACATTCCAGCACCTATGCTAAGCTAAAGCTAAAATTGGGGTTGCCGAACTAGGAAAACACAAGCACTGAGACCAAAATCCTTTTACCCACATATGTTACTCCAGGTAAGACTGTGAATAACACAATTTCAAAAAAAGGTGAACTATTCCTTTAAGCACCTGGGAGAAAACGAGTAAACGGGTGCAGTTTTTGAACACCGCTCTTGTCTGATCCTACTATATGTTGCTGTACTGTTTCCATCCCCAGGGTGATCTCAGCTGTGATATATGGAGCCATGGCGGTGGGGGAGGCCAACTCCTTCACTCCCAACTACGCCAAAGCCAAGATGTCTGCCTCACACATCAAGATGCTCATGGACAGGGTGCCAGCCATCGACAACTCCTCTGAGCAGGGGGAGGAACCGGTATGACGAGCACACATGGACACAAGGATGCGCACACACGCACGCACGCACGCACACACACACACACACACTCACAAAGAAGCATTCGTATTAGTTTTCACACACACACACACACACACACACACACACACACATACACACACACAAAATTATTGCCATCTGTTCTTGGTTTGTTCCTCAGTAATTCAGTTCAGTTAAATCAAATGCCACTGTCTGGTCTGTCAGATGGTGTTTGTTCCTAAAATTTGTGTCTGTTGTGAGCTGTTGTGTCGATCTTGTAGTCAAGTATCAGTACTCTAGTCATCAGTAGACATCAGTACTCTTTTCTTGTATGTAAGACCACATCTGAATGTTCAGGAAAATAACTGACAGTTGCAAACCCTCAGTCTCTTCTGTTGTCTCTATCTATTTCATGCCTCACCTATGAAAAGATAAACAAATGCTGCCCTCTAGTGGTGAAATTGAGTAAAGCCACTCGAGCTGATAATGTGGGACAGACAGGGAACCCACTATAATGTTGCTACCACATCTTCATAAACATAATGCCTAATGTGCATACCCTCTCTGTCTTTCTCCATATAGGATAAGTTTGAAGGCTATGTGAGCTTTGACAATGTCGTCTTTAACTACCACAATGCCTAATATATACTGCATCTCTCTCTCTCTCTCTCTCTCTCTCTCTCTCTCTCTCTCTCTCTCTCTCTCTCTCTCTCTCTCTCTTTCTCTCTCTCTCCATGTAGGTTAAGTTTGAAGGCAATGTGACCTTTGATAACGTGCACTTTAACTACCCGTCGCGGCCGGATGTGACGGTGCTGAAGGGTCTGCGTCTGCGGGCGCGTAAGGGCCAGACCATCGCCCTGGTGGGCAGCAGCGGCTGTGGCAAGAGCACCACCATCCAGCTCCTGGAGCGCTTCTACGACCCGCTTCAAGGCCATGTGGTGAGCAGAGACTGTCCAATCTCACTGACGCACTTTAGATTCAGGAGTAACTTAGAAACATTGGAGTCATGAAGAATGTTAGTTTAGTTTAGTTTATTTGATCACCCATGAAATACATAATACAAGTCATGTATTAAAACATTGTCAAGGATAACACAAAAAGTCACAGACTTATTTCCATTGTGGTCCTTGATATTGATTTGACAAACACAACACAAACATTTGCTTAAACTGCCATAGTCCTAAATAGGGGGAAGCGAAGTGTAAACTCTGACAGATTCAGTTGATTGGTTTGTATGGATCAGAAATCCCATATGAGTTTGTTTACAGCATTTGATGTGTTGTAGAAGTATGTAATGTGAACACGCAACAATCCATGATGGAACAATGGCAAAATGTTGTATTGGTTTATTAGGGCTTTTATCGGAACAAAACATGTGTAAAGTGCGGTAAAGACTAAATGGTAAAGCTTTGGCGTATGTTCTCACAGAATCTCGCGGGTACTGTTACAGTTACAAAAAAAAATAAAAACGATACTAAAGGGGGGGTTTGAGGGGGTTTCCCCATCAATTTAAGTATTGATTTTTAGAGTTTTAAAAATGTTTTTAGATCGTTTAGAGGTATATATTAGTAGGTTGTTTGGCATTGTTACTAAACAACCGACATAACGGTGAGATTTCCGTCCGCCAGCATTTACCGCCTAGTCCTCACTGTAAAGTGCCCTTTGATTTAGGAGAGTCATTGAGGATGTCATAAATAATAAGCAGGCCAGTGTTGCCATGGCTACCCTGCTCAGTGTTGTGTTCTGCAACAGTGCTACCAGAGACGGTTGATGAAAGCATAATACAGTATCTCTGGTGCTACTGAACGTCAGGCTGCTCTTCAAAGGTTTCAGTTTTATCCAACTAATCTTTCTAGCAACCAATCAGAAGCTAAAGGCAGAACCAACAGTCCAAACAAAGATCCCGCCCACCCAGAGTCTGGTCTACTCGGCTAGCTATAACTGACATAAATGATTGAAACATCCCCAGGCCGATTTTGGATAGGATTATGATCTAGCTGAAACATAGTAAGATAAATTCAAGAAAAGTTGAAATTGATCCAGCATACCAATCAGCTCTCATTTGCTTAATCTTGCTGGTGATGTTCAAAGCTAAGCGACACCTTAGGAGTTTCACTAGTAAAACACTATGTTACACAATCTGTTTTTCCCTAACCCTAGGCCACATGGCTGCATAGGGCAGTATTACTGCAGTGGGGGGTGAGTTAGTTAGACAGTTAGTTAGAGAGGTATTTTATTTATGGTCTGTTTTGACTTCTCTGTTTTGAGTATGTTGAAAATGGTTTACTTCCAGAAACGAAAGCATCACTGGTGCTATTTCTGGCCCTTATAAACTTAGCCAGCTGTTGTTTATAAACACATTTGATCTCCTACACACACAGCCCTGGCTGTGCAACACTAGAGGGGTCGGTCAGCAGGAATGCAGAAATAAGGGATGGGTATTGATAAGATTTTGTCAATATCAATGCCAGTATCAATTCTGCCTATCAATCCAATTCCTTACCAATACTCTTATCGATTCCTGAGTAGCCTAGTTCATGCCAAAAAAAGGCAGTCTTTATAGGCTTGAAAACAGCTACGTGTCTCTGTCTCCTCAATATGGTAGGCTATATATATTAACGTGATAGCTTTCTATGAAAATTGCAGTTAGCGTGTGATGCTAATGCACCGGGATGTGCGGGCAGAGAAATTTAAGAATTGATAAGAAGAATTGATAATGTTGGAGGCATATCGGTTCTGAGTTGGAACCGGTTCTCGATACCCAACCCTACAGGAATGCTGACTGAACAGGGCTTGTCGTTGTCATGTTTCCTTCTCTTTAGAGGCTAGACGAGAATGACTGTCGCCAGCTCAACATCCACTGGCTGCGGGCTCAGATGGGCATCGTTTCGCAGGAGCCTGTCCTGTTCGACTGCAGCCTGGCAGAGAACATCGCCTATGGCGACAACAGCCGCAGTGTCACACAGGACGAGATCGAGCAGGCCGCCAAGGCTGCCAACATACACTCTTTCATTGATGGGCTGCCACAGGTATGCACGCACACACACACACACACACACACACACACACACACACACACACACACACATAAACACACATAAACACACATACATGAACAGGCATTCTTAATTGTTCTCACACATACACACACAAAGAAGCATTCGTATTAATTTCTTCACACTCACAGACACACACACGGGCATGGTGTGCTGACTTGCCAGATATATGATTGTTTGCCTTGTATGTAATGCGAATGGCTGATGTGTGTTGTGTTTCCGGGGTAACAGAAGTACCAGACCCAGGCTGGGGACAAGGGCACTCAGCTGTCTGGAGGACAGAAGCAGCGTATCGCCATCGCCAGAGCCATCCTCCGCAACCCTAAACTACTGCTGCTGGACGAGGCCACCTCCGCCCTGGACACGGAGAGTGAGAAGGTAGGCCGAGTAGGCCACACACACACACACACACACACACACACACACACACACACACACACACACACACACACACACAGCTCTCTGCTACACTTATCTACACACAAAAACATGCACTCACATGTAGAGCAGTACAGCCCTGTATTACACACACGGACAGACACATACACTCACTCTCTCTCTCATACAAACACACACACACACACACACACACACACACACACACACACACACACACACAGGTTAAGACACACACACACACACACACACAAACAGAGCTCTGTGCTACACTGTACTACACACACACACACACTCACATGTAGAGCCCTGTATAACTCACGCACACACAGACACATACCCTCTGCTGGGGGTATCCCTGGAAGTGTCTGCTAAAATCATGAATGTGAATGTAAATCCACTGACACACACAACCCTGTTCTCCACCCCCCCCCCCCCTTCTGGCGCCCCCTCTGGTGGTGAGCAGATAGTGCAGGAGGCGCTGGACAAGGCGCGCGAGGGCCGCACGTGCATCGTGGTGGCGCACCGTCTCTCCACCATCCAGAATGCCGACTCCATCGCCGTGTTCCAGAATGGCGTAGTGGTGGAGCAGGGAACACACCAACAGCTGCTCAGCAAACAGGGAGTCTACCACCAGCTGGTCACCTCCCAGATGGGGCAACCACACTGATCAGCATGGATCTGAGTGTGTGTGTGTGTGTGTGAGAGAGAGAGTGATAGTAGAGCACACATCAGCAGCTGTCCAGCAAGCTGGCCACACTGACCAGCTGCAGAGATGCAGAGAGAATCATGGATGTGTGTGTGTGTGTGTGTGTGTGTGTGTGTGTGAGAGAGAGAGAGAGAGTGTGTATGTGGTATATGTGTACCTGTGCAAATATTCCCTCCCACAAGTGCCGTAAACTACACGTGTGCAATCAGAATATCTGACTCCGATTAGTCTCTGTTCCTTTAAAGTAAAAAGTCAAAGAATGCTGAATGGTATTTAGGATGGGGAGAACCGTGACCAAAGCACTTCCAGGGCAATGAGGAAGAAGAACTACACTACCAGTGAGCCAACAGTGCCACTGCTTGTGCTGTTCAGCTTGACATCAGATCTACAGTACGGAACAAGACATCACTGTAGCCTGTTGCAGTACTGTAACCAAATCAAGCTTCATACTCTAGTCTCAACAGACCTAAGATTAGTTATGTATACTGTTGATGTCAATTAATTGTGCCTTTTTTGTATGATTAATCTTTTCTTTGCTATGATAATGACAGGCTTTACCAAAGTGTCCTCAAGGTTGAAGAAGAGATTTATTTATTTGTTATTTCTACAAGCATGTAACTTTATGTGTACAGTACATGTCTGTGTTAATCTCTAAAGGGCATTATTCCTTTCTCTAGTATGCCTTATTGGCTGATTACTGATGAACCAAAGACACGTAACACACAACACTGACACACACACACACACAACACTGACACACACACACACACACACACACGCACACTGTGGAAGAACACATGATGAGGTTTACATTTGTTGTGCCCTCCATGGATAACATAAGCAATGCTGGTCCTGTTAGCTGCATTAGAAGCACTGATGTATTTTTACACTGTACAAGTTCTCTACAATTTCAAATAAACCTTTTTCATTACTTACGCATTGTGTGGAACGGATGACATCATTTGTTTTCTTTTTAGTGTTATAGTCCGGTAGTCTGCACACTGAGGGAGATTGCACCGCACACCAAAACACAAAGGTGCTGGCCACCGAAAATTAAATCCAAAGTATTAAAGAAAAGGTGCCACCCACTTAAAAGTCCAAAGAAAAGTTTAATTAATACAAAGTAATCATGACATTTCGCCAGAGAGCCTTCATCAGATCAAGTAGTCCGCACACTGCCACACTATGTGCGCGTTCCTTTTCTATGGTTTCATTAGGCAAAAAAAAAGGATCATGTTTTTGTCTCCATCGTAAACATCTTCTAAAAACAAGTCTTGGCCTCTTGAGAGTCCCTAATAAGGAAAGGTCAGGTTAGGACAGTCAGCTTTATTGCCAATATGGCAACATGGTCACTGACGCCCCCTAGTGTTCTGGCATTCACAGATGGATGTGAGAACACCGTCAGTGGTGAGGAATCCTTTAAAAAAAATCCGATCCGGATCATCTCGGGGTAAAAATGTCAAGAGAATCCATCAGTAACTGTGGCTGTAAAGTTGCTAACAGACAGACAGACAAATAAACAAATTTCAGCGAAAGCATAACTTCCTTGCCGGAGGTCATAATATTAATAATAATAATAATAATAATAATAATTAATGCATAGTATAGGGCTGTTTCAAGGTGTTTGGGCCCCCCAGGCTAAATCAGGGAGGGGGGCCCTGTACCCTTTATTGTGCTTAAAACATAAAATAAACAGTAGGCTATTTTCCTGTATTACAAAACACCACAAGCCTTTGCAATACTAAAATGTCTGCATTTATAACTGAATGAAAAATGTTCCAGTATACACATGGACAGAGGAGACCGATAATCACTCTTTAGTTTACGTTTATTAGTCATGTTTATCTTGTCTTTATTTTTTAGGTTTAGGGGCAGGTGTATTGCAATTCACATGGTGTTCAGGTAGGTATATGTACAGATGAGCCCACTAATTGAGACAAGGTGTGGAAGATGACACAGTTATTACCTCCGCCAAGGAGGTTATGTTTTCGGTCTCATTGGTTTGTCTGTTTGTTTGTTTGTCTGTTTGTCAGCAGGATAATTCGAATAAAAATAATAATAATAATATTTGGATGAAATTTTCGGACAATGTGTATATTGGGACAAGCAAGAGCTGATTAAATTTTGGTGGCGATCGGTGATCCAGAACATGATCTGGAATTTATATTGTGTTTGTGACCATATTGCCTTGGCGGAGGTCTGCGCTCTCTGAGCGCTTTTCTAGTTACCTTAGCCGTGCCACCACCAGCACTGCATACTGTTATTCTATCACAACACATAGCAGTACGGGAACAAGGAAACATATAGGCCTAATTTTATAGTAAATAACTCTTTGATTGAGAATAAATAGGAACACCACGCTAACTGGTGGTAGGCTATAATTGCTTGGACATTTGTTTGCTGAAGAGCTACACATTAAAAACACTCTTTGCCTTTCACACCGAGGCCTTCAGACTGACCTCCACAGAACCCTAAGCATTATTTATACAGAGTAGGCCAACCACATCTTAGTTAACCTACCTTTTTTTCTTTTCATTCTCTGCTGGTCTTCTTTATATTCCACAAAGCTTCATTCAAAGCAGTCAGTCACTTGGAATGTCTTTTGGATGGGGCCTCTTTAAGGGGGTCTCCCTTCAGCTGGGGGCCAAAGGCAATTGATTGGTTTGTCTGTGCTGTTGTTTTATACGGGTTTAAACGCTTTTTTCCTTTTTTTTAGATTTACCTTTGGACTTTTCTAGACTTTATGGAATAGTGGAGTATTAATAGGAGACAAGTAATGTTAAGAGCTATGTTAAGAGAGAGCTCTTAACATTACTTGTCTCCTATTAATAGCCTAATACTCCACTATTCCATAAAGTCTAGAAAACTTGAGACTTGAGTCTTCTTTGGGTGAGATTTCAACCTACACACATATTGCACACATAGCGTTGCCTGCCAACAATTTCTAAATACAACTATGAATGCAGAATGTTTTGCCTTGTTTTTATTTTCTTGTAAAGTGACCTAGAGAGGTTTTGAAGGCACTTTTAAAATCTATTGCAGAATTGTGTGTTATCACAGAATTACTAGCCTATTATTATTAGGCCTACCAATAAAGTACCACCCATGAAAAGCTGAAAAGTTGTCATTGGTCAACAATGTGATCAGCAGTAACAATCAGAGGGACTCATAAGGCGCAGTTGGCCTTAATAGCATAATTATCCTCATGTGGCAAGGAATGGGACTGATTGATTGGGCAGCAAAATGAGATCAGAGAACTGTGAAGCCTGCCAAGGTGGGAAAGCTGAAGACTTCCACTCACTGTCTAGCTGTGTTTCCACCCAACATATTCGCATTAACAAAAAAATAAAAATAAAAATCTGCTCAAGAAAATTGTCTGACTGTTTTTCTGTTAACAGCTGAGAATAGTGTGTTTTCGACCAGTTGTCGGATCAAACATATCACTGCCAGGACATTTTTGTAGCCTATCCCTCAGATTGTTAAAATTCGCTTTCCTTTTTTTGGTCAGATTTGTATCAGGACAGACCTTTAGTTCATCTCACAAGACAGAGGGGTTTTGTTTGCGCTGGCATCAGCTGGGTCTTGTCAAAGCTTGAGGGGAAACTACTATGCTCCCTACTGACTCTTTTGTTGCTTTCCATGGCACCGGTCCTCTCCTCTCCTATTCCCTCCTCCTGTGACCAAGGTTATGTAACATCCCCTTTCACTGCTCCCAAAAGTGGGTGTGTGGCGCAGGAGTGATCATGAGACCTATAAGAAGAGACAATTGGGGCTGCGCCACATTCCCTTCAGAACCGAGGCTCAACTAAGAGGGTAGTGATGTCTGTGGCTGGATTCGTCTCCTTGGCAGCTTGCGTCTTTGTTGTGGCTCTTGTAGAAAGTAGGCCTAATACAGAACCATGCCGTAAGTTTCTCTCTGTTACCATTTATGTCAATGTCGATGTGTAGGATAGGCTACCACTTAAATTTACTTGGGCTATGTTAAAATGCTTTCATTAAGGCAAAAGACCTATTAGGTTTAACTTATGGGCTTAGAAGCCCCACCAAATAGGCATGTGTTAGGCTTTCCATCTTTCCTTAAAATGTTGATGTCAATCTAGGCCAACTTTAAGTTCAGGTGTTTTAAAGTGCTTTCATTAAGACAAAAGACCATAATGTTTGACCGATAGAATGCCTATAAGTTTGGCTAAACCCTTGCTTTATTCTTTGGACTTTTTTTTTTTTCTTAATCGACTATAATTGACTTGTTTTGCTTTTCAGAGCCACCGCCATTAACTAGTGGCTATATTTGGGTGGTAAGTATTTATTTGTGTGTGTTATAAGGGCGGGGAATTTATAAGTGTGAGAAAAATAACCAGTCACAAAAAAATGTTTCCTACAGACTGCTGCGAAGGGGTTGCAGGCGGGAGGCGGTACTTTCAGTTATGATTCTCCTGGGAAACGAGTTCGTTTCACAGATGATCCGACTTTGTCAAAGAAAGCCAAACTCCTTGATGTCCTGTTTCTAATTGAACAGGTAAAATACATGCGAAACAATAGAAGCCAGAAATTAAAACATGGAATTCAACTCGTGGGTTGATTACTTGCCCTCTCCCTATTCTCAGGGCGTTTTCTATGAGATTGACAGCAAAGCCAGCACTTGCAAGAAAAGGCCTTTGACGTCATTAATTCATCCAATGGAGGTCCAACCAAATATGTCAAATCTTGGAGACGCCTATTTGGGTAGCAGGGCAGGAACTGGCTTAGGGGTCAATATGAGGACCTGGAGTTTGCTGACGCCACAGTTTAATGGTGAGTGAATCAAAAAAGGGCGTCACAGGCAAACATGGGTGGCCCAAGAAGAGAGAATATGCAAACATTGCAATACAGGAGAAATAGAGGATGAAGCACATTTTCTCACACAATGTACCAAGTACCATCATTTAAGGAAACAATACTACAACAAAATAGAAAACATCAGTCCTGGATTTACTAGAAAATGAACTAAAACTACCATTCCTCCTGGGGGAAGTTGATACATTTACTTTACTAGCCTCGGAATACTTCCAGTCCTGCCACATTTTAAGGGAAGAGTCCACATGACCATCATTTGAAATAGTGCTTTTTCTTAATTTGATCTTTTTCATATATATATATATATATATATATATATATATATATATATATATATATATATATATTTATTTCTTATGTTTGTTATTGCTTTGGCAATATTGTATTCACATTCATGCCAATAAAGCTTTCTGAATTGAATTGAAATTAAATCAATTAAGGGGCAACAATGAGGCTAATCAAATAGGCTACTGAAGATGACTCAACAGATAAACGGTTGGAAAAAAAATGTTCTCGTATGCTTTTAATGTTTTCATATCAGTGTTTAAAATATCAGCATTGTGACCCACAGGTGCTATATCAATTAGTACCACCACTGTTGACTGCCTCACTTTGAGTGCAACTCTGTTCACCCAGACAAAGGACATGCTTTTGTTCACGTGAGCAGTTATAATTCAATTCTTTCTTGCCCATTTTACAAAAATACTGGATTTTACACGTTTCATTGTTTAATGTAATGCATTTCTAAGGGCTTCACACATACAGTTCTGAATATGTTTGCCTCTGATTTGTTGTTTCTTTCTAGTTTTATGGAGGTTGTCAAAGAAGTGAAGGACCCGCAAGCCTTTGTGCCCCCAACATTCTGTGAGGACGTGCCGTTGGAAAAGGATGGAGATTCCTTTTTTGGAGTCTTCTTAAACCAACCTCATATTTCATGAACACTATTCCTGGCGAGGTCAAACATGTACACAGTTGGTTGACTGGTGCCTCATAACATCTACAGTAATACAAATATACTTTAAGAGCTTAATTTTACTAATTTCCTAATATTACTATCATTCATTTGTAATGCTAGTAAAAATGTGTTGATACGATGTAACAAAAGAGGCTAAGGGAGTATACTATTTCATTCTGTAATGTCTGTCTCAATAAAACTGAATAAGAAAATGATGAGGGGGTGTTGCTTATGTATTATTCACTGTAGCACAGCTGAATGTCAAGTGAACATTTTTAAAAACGAACTATGTGACAATGTGGTCACATATGGTGTTCTGGGTCGCAGATTGCTACCACAATCGAATCAGTTCTTCCTCGTCCCAATACACAAGTTGTCCGAAAATTATCCTAATCTGTGCAGTACTTTTCGAGTTATGTTGACACAGACCGACACACACACACGCCGGTGAAAACAACCTCCTTGGTGGAGGTAACTTCCAAATGAGCCATCAAATTTTTTCACCTCTGAAGAAATCTGTGTTAAACTAGAATGGCACAGGGGAACAAAAAAAAAAAAACATTTTCTTACAGTATATCTATTTGACGTCACACTTAATGGTGGCATATATATATTATGATTTTATAATATATATATTCCTGCCCTCAAGGTGCTACCTTAAGCCTGATCCAACTATTGCCCCTCATCCTAACCCTAGATTTCAGGGAGTAGTACCTTGAAGGCAGACAAAAGTCCAAAGTCTGCATCAAATGGTGATGACAGAGGAGATAATGCGCTCATGACTCCTCTCCAGACCAAGGCGAGGAACCCATAACAGAGTTGCAAAAGCCAGGATCACATGTCCACAAATAGTCTGTAGTGGAGTGAACTTTGGTAAACAATGCTGCCAAGCGTCTCGTAAATTAAAAAAAAAAAAAAACTCTGACCTTTGTTGTGTAAAAACTGCCAATTGTTTGCCATTATGTTTACCATCCAAGTAAAACAAACAAGTCAGAGACTTTTGTCCTGAAGTTTGTACTCACACATATTCCAGATGTCTAATACTGACAATAAGGCATTGTCTTGATATGAGAAAGACATAACGCAAACTCCAAAATTAAAATGAAAGAATACATTTTATTAAAACCATAAGCATTGGAAGTGAAGCATTCAAACATGACATGTCTATTTTTGAAAATGTCAGGCCACTGAATTCATATCCTTCACTCCTAGGATCTGTCTGTAGTTATTCACATTCTTTACTAGTCAGACCCTGTCAGTCGGAAATTAGAAGTGCAATCTCCCAAAAACATAACATTCACAAGCATTCTAGACCAACTAGGCTCCACTTACTGATCCTTGAGAAATATACATCAAAAAAGCACTTTTGTATTTATTAGGTTTGAATACTAGTAAAAGGGGGTGGGGGGTATTATTTCACTATCATTCATTCATTCATTGGTTCATTCATTCATTAACACTGATACCGGGCTCTCTAATCACAGCCTGCTTTTACAAAACAAAAAGAAATCCATGTGGACTAACCAGCTAATGAGGCTCTTCTCATAGTCACATTCATTCCTTATTTTGCAAAGTGACAAATGTCCACAGGACAAAAATAAAAGTAGAGGATAAGATATGAACATATCACAAATAGCCCTTAACATTCATTTTTTTTACATGTCTATAAGACTAAATTAGCTTAATTAGTATTTAATAGAAAAATCAAGGCAATTATAGAAAATATCTCTACAAAAAATAAAACATACTTTGGAAGAAGAAAAAAATCAAGCTAGTTTTTAAGTGCAAAAGAAATCATGAAATCAAAACCAGTGAATACATGCTCCTCTCATTTTCTTTGTAATGAGTTGTGTCTGTTGTTTACTTTTTGCATTGATACGTGCATTTACTGAAGTGGCCACAAGGTGGTGCTGCATCACACGCAACTAGGTAAGTGTTCACAGTGTTTACCTGCTGTCTATGAAGTTCTGCACCAAACAAGCAGCACTTGGAAGGCTTAGGAATATGAGTGAAAGCTTTGCCTTGCATTCCACTGAGACAGAATAAGGGAAAGAAAGGCACAAAAGAAAAAGGAACTTGGTGTCAAGTTCCTTTCCATTTTACCTACAATCTGCGGCTTTAAGCACCAAAGTCATGCCATTTGCTATACCTAGTCCAACTGGAAGTGATCAAACATATCTGAAGTGATGCTGTCTAAGAAAGTCTGTGTGCAGAACATGTGAAGGCTGACTGGTGTAACTTGCATGTGGAGTTGGAGTTGGAGTAGTACTAGTACTCCTCCTCCAGCACTGGTGGTGGCGCTCTAGAGCTGGGAGAGGGTGGAGACCTGGAGCATCTCATGCAGGGAGGTGGTGAGGCTGTGGAAGAAGGCCTCAGCGTTCGTCTCTGCACAGGACTTCCAGGCAGTGCAGCTCGCCACGATCCTGACACACACACACACACACACACACACACACACACACAAGCATGTTTTGGTCACAGAATGTTAGCTTGCACCAGAGGATTTACCACAGTAATTTTGATTAATTCTCAACTTAGTTATACTGCAAAGACAAATTTGTTGGTGTAACATGCAACTGTTTGCTAGAGCAATACACCTACAGTATGTCTTGAATGTTAATGTGTCAACTAGTCATTAATTCCTTCCATTAATCACTCATCTATCGTCACGGATACAATAGAATAATCACTCACCTGTCGTCACGGATACGGTAGAAGAATCCGTAGCCGTGGTGCACCATGGGAGCCACGGCTCCGAGCACTGTGGTGTAGCCAA